>OZ005649.1:279455398-280105398 GCA_963930645.1 Salticus scenicus | reverse complement strand
TCGAAAATATTTTTAAAGAGTTGTTTTTTACTTTATGATAAAAATTTGCCTCAAAATTACAGTCAGTAAATAACAGTCAGATTTATGCATAACTTAGATTCTAACTTAAAAGTTGATTCTGCACAATTAATTCAATTATGATACCT
This sequence comes from Salticus scenicus, assembly GCA_963930645.1. NCBI lineage: Eukaryota > Metazoa > Arthropoda > Arachnida > Araneae > Salticidae > Salticus > Salticus scenicus. Next base: position 280,105,252 of record OZ005649.1, on the reverse strand, counting down.
AATCATGCCTTTCTTAGTCCAAACGCTAAGGATTTTTCAAAATTCGCCAGTACAAATTATAAATATATCAGTAAGAGTATCTTTAACTGAAATTTTAGGCATTTGTTCTCAAAAAATATGAAATGCATAAATCAGTCAAATAATCTCACTAGAGGTCACAATACGTAATAATTCGAAGACGTTATATTGGTCAAATCATAATTCCGGATAATACATTATGATATAGTTATTATCCTACAACTACTCAGATACAGTACTTGATATTTTCCTGGATGTATTAATTTAAACCGATTATTATTGAATATTACTTTAGACTGCTCTAATATACAGCGTATTTTAATGTCGATGATACAGAATAACACCATCAGCACATTAATTAAAACAATAATGAGTGAAGAGTTTGTTTAGAGGGTAGTGAGTATTTTAAGCTTTGCGTTTGGGAATGTTTGTTAATATTTGTCACTTACTGTGGATCTTTGCTGTTGTTTGTTTCATTCTTTAATGAGATAGGGACTATCGCACCGAGGAAGGTGTTTATGCTTCTATTGGAAATTGGTAATAGCCGGTGTAAGAGGTGAAAAAGACTTGAAAATGCGCAATCGCACACGTCGTTAATTAATATTTTTATTTCATTATTGATTTTCATTATATATCATGTACAATTTTAGTTTAATAGGTACTTTGCTCACTTAGTTTTTTATTTTATTATTATTATTGTTATTATTATTATTATTATTATTAATAGTTAATATTATTATTATTACTATTACTAGTTGGTACCCGTCAAACTTGACGGCTTAATAACATTAAAAAGTGTAACTAAAATACTAAAATTATCTTTTAACATACAAACCAAGAATCTCACTGTTTGAAATCGATTCTTTAAATGGAGTGGAAATGGATGTATTGTTTTTAAGTGCAGGTGTCGCTCTATGGCAGTGCTCGACACAAACTCATTTTTTTTTAGTTCCCCATCATACTATAGGTATGGGGAACTTAGGTAATCGTGAAAATTTTCGACCTCGTTTTTTTTACTTTTTTACACGTTTTCAGGTGTGAGGAATCCGAAAATGACAAAATTTGTATGGTGTCTGTCTGTAGAGTGACTTTTAGTGTGTTAGTCTGTTAGTGGGTTAGTGTGTTAGTCCCTTAGTTTGTTAGTCTGTGTACACGATATCTCAAGAACAAATTGTCGCAGAGAGGTCAGATCAGTTTTAAAATATTACTTTCAACACTGGCAAGAATCCTATTCATTTGCAACATTCGAATTAAAAAACTTCAGCTGTTATTCGAAATTTACGATTTTCTTAACATGGGAGAATAGGACAAAAACGTCACATAAACGTCAATTTTGAGAGATAGTTTCATTGTAAAGATGTCAGACTACTTTTGAAATATTATTTAGGACACTGGCATGGATATTAATGACTATGAATTTTCCAATATAAAAATTTCGTAAGTTATTGGAAATTTCCGAATTTCTTAACATGGCAGAATAGAGCAAAATTTCACATAAACGTCAATCTTGAGGGATATTTTCCTCGTAAAGATGTCAAACCACTTTCGAAATATTATTTAGGGTACTGACATGAATACCATAGAGTATGATTTTTACAATTTAAAAAATTCGTAAGTTATTTGGAATTTACGATTTTCTTAAAATGGCAGAATAAGGCAAAATCCAGCATTAACGTCCATTTTAAGGATCATAAATATATCAGACAATTTCAAAATAACACTTATGATACTTGTATGAACATGATTGACTACAAATATTCTAATAGGAAAATTTCGCAAGTTATTCGAAATTTAAGATTTTATCAACATAGCAAAATGGGGAGATATTTCATAAAAATACGCATTTTTAGGAAAGTTGCATTGGAAATAGTAGCATGAAAATAAACTACGAAATTTATCCCAATAAAATGAATTAATAGATTAGAATAAGATATCGAACTGAATGGTGGGTAGCCTATTAGACGAGAATTTCGTTCTGTCATTATGTCAAGCGTTTGGTCAAATTCATTTCTCTTAACATGTATATAATAAGTCCTGTATAAGAAATTTATGAGAACGTACATATGATGGGGAACTGAGCAGAGTCCACCTAAGCCAACTAGTTAGTATAACTAAAGCAATCTTTATATTATTCATTCGAAGAAAAATGTGTTGAACATTTATGAAATATTTATATTTAAAAATAATTCTAATATGTAACAAATACATGAATCCCTGTACCCTCTATTACACAGATACTGTGAACTTTGTTTAGAGAGAGCGTGGTCAGAAAAGAAAGAAATTGACTTAACTAGTCATGACTCTTACTAACTTATACATATGCCATAAAGACATCTAAAAGAGAATTTATATAGAGTTAAAAAAAAAAAAAAAAAAAAAGGGAAAAAGGAAAAAGTAGAACTGAAACACCCGTTTCAGAGATATAAGAGTGACTTAAATAATCAGTGCACTTTTTATTTTCCCTGTATTAACTAATTAATGCACACAAAGATACATCTAGACTGGAGTTTATGTAGGAGGTATAAAGAAAATCGCCCTTTTGTTGCCCTTAGAGACTGACGTCTGCACCACTACTCATTTTACCTGAGCTTCCCAAACTCATCTGTACACTGGAAACCAACTAATACAAACAAAAGGATGTTTAATAGGTAAATAAAATATAGAGTTTGAACAAAATTTGTAAAACTGATTTAAAAAAAAAAGGATGCTGAGACTTAAAATTGTACTGTGAAATTTGGATGCTTAATTAACTGTTTTAAAAGGAGCAGAAATGGATGTATTTGTTTTATGTGGTGGTGGTGTTCTCTGGCAGTGCTCGCTTCAGTCTCTTTTTTTAACATAACTAACGCAATCTTTATATTATTCAATCGATGAAAAATAAGTTGAACATTTATGAAATATTTATATTTAAATATATCTAATAATTAGCAAACACGTTAATTCTATTACCCCCTATTATACATATTGTGAACTTTTTTTTTCAGATAATGTGGGGGGGGGGGAGAAATTAACCTTACTAATCATGACTCTTATCAACAAATACATATATCGTATAGACATCTAAAAGAGATTTTAAATGGCGGGTTAAAAAAAAAAAAAAAAAAAAAAAAACTGTAGAGCTACTTTTTTGAAACATGCATTTTAGAGATGTAAAATTGACCTAAATAATCATACCATCTACCATTTTTCCTGTAATAACCAACTAATGCAGACAAAGATACATCTAGACTGGGATTTATGCAGCAAATTTAAAGAAAATTGCCCTTACAGTCTGACGTGTGTACCTATACTCATTTTACCAAAACTTTACAAACTTATCTATACACTGGAAATCAACTAATACATACCACATAATAAGTAAATAAAATGGTGAGTTTGCACAAAATCTGTAGAACTGTTTTTTTTTTTTTTTTTTTTTTTTTTAAGAAAAAGAATGCTGAGACTTAAAATTGGACAGCGAAATCAGGACGCTTGACAATTTTCCTGCAAGTAACTAACAAATATATACAAAAAGACATCTGCAAGGTGGTATAACATAGCAAATTTACTGTATAGATAGATTTTTTTTTTTTTTAAGTGGGGGGGGGGGGTGCATTTTCTCCTTTCTTCTTGATCCCCTCCATGGCAGATGAAATTTTGATAGCATGTCTTCAAACCAATCCTAGTATAATGGGGAATGGGGGTGAGGAATTCCAAACAGTTACCAATTGCCTCGTGCATAGTTCTAGTGTGATATAAAACCCATTCTTGTCCATCTTAATCTTGTTTCCAATGAAGTAGTTGGGTTGTCAATGACGCATATCGCCCAACAGCTAATCTAATAAAAGGAATGCGATAACTTCGGATAGCCTCAAATGCTTTCAATTTTGGTTTTAAAGAAGCAGTTTTGTGCTTTAATCCTCACAGTACTGAGATCAAGACATTACTGGAGAAAATCGGCTTTAGGGTACAGCTTGGTGCATTTTACAAAATTCTCCAACATAGTGCCTTTCCGTATTGACTAGTGAAATTGTAAGATTCACAATAGAGCGGATTAGTGGCAAGTAAAAGAAAAATTACATATGTACATTAAGTGGGTTTAACATTGCACTATAGTTACATTGCGAGCAATTGTTGATGGTCTGCAATTCAACCCTAGGGGTGGTCAAGAGGTATGGCATCACAATTTTTATCCACTGCCAAAAACGTTTAAAATCAAAACGTTGAAAAGCACAATATAATAATAATAATAATTAAAAAAAAACATAGTTTTTGAAATACATGATATTAAAGAAAAATTAAAATAATAATAATTAAAAAAAACACTCGGAACACCAGTTTCAAACTAAAACAATCACTAAAAGTATGGAGTGAAGTGAATTTTTAACGTTGAATAGCTACCCATTGGCAACTGGCGAAGGTCTGAGATTCACCCTTAGGACTTTCTGTGCTAAAAAGGATAAAATTTACAATACAAAGATCAGTGTTTACATCTTATGAATTTTGCTATTAAACCTATAAGAACATCACTGAATACCTAGTCTCTTTGAGCATGAATCACAGAAAAACTTAAAAATCGGCAACACAATAATTGGTGCAGGCATATCAATGGTGTGCATTCAGCAGATTTTCCTACTTTGAACAGTAAGCCTTTTATTTGTTTCTTTAAAACATTAAGTTGGTTCCAATCAGACCTTGATGGCTTAATTACAGTGCAATTGAAAAACTCTTATAATACACCATCTGATAACCAACGTTTTAAACCAATTCTTTCAAAAGGAGCGGAAGTGTGTTTTGTTTTGTGCGAAGTTTCACAATATGACTGTCTTTGTTTTTTAATATAACTAAAACAATCTTTGTATTATTTAATTGAAGAAAAATAAGTTGAACATTTATGAAATATTTATATTACTTTTCTGTGATAACCAACTAATACATAGTTATTTATCTCGGTTTAAAAGTTAGATTCCAAGAAAGAGGGGAATAAGAATTGAGTACATAAAGGATGCTGAGTTCCGTTTCTGCTTTGTATAGGTTATTTTGTTTTCTTAAAATGTTCCTGTTTACATTTGAACCTTTTTTCTGCTTTGTCTACACGTTATTTAGTATATTTAATATATTAAATTTTTACAATATTTGCAAGATTGCACTTGATGGAATTTGATTTGAGCATTTATCAATATTTCTATATAGAACCAAAGATAATCATAGCAAACTTAGACGATTCAATTCAAAATTTTACTTTCTTATGACATTCGCACAATTGTACCTGATAAAAATTGCTTTGAGTACTTTCAGTATTTCTATACGGCACTGAAGATAATCACAACAGACTATAAACATTGATGATATTTATTTATTTACTGTTTTTTTCTTTAAGGTATGTAAATCAATATTTTCCAGTTTTGAGTAACACCAAAATAAATTAGAAATATCAGTCCTATCATTACAAATTCGGTACCAAATAAAAGAGGTGATTTTTCTGAATCCAGAGGTGAAAACAGTTTTTGGACACAATTACATTTTTTAAAATTAACTAAAGCATATAATTTAGGTGGCAAAACTTCATTTTAATTCATTTCAGTCATTTTAAAAAGTACGTGGTTTTACCCAGTTTTATCGTAAAAAAAAAAAAAAAAAAAAAAAAAAAAGAGATAATAGAAAATAAAAATTTTACAGGCTGAAATTATTAGTCCTCCGTACTAAACTAAATTCTGTCTTTGATAAAATTTTTAACTTTTTTTTTTTTTTTTTTTTTTTTTTTTTTGTCACACTCAATATTTGGTTTGGATACTGTTTTTATAATGCCCATTAAACATTCATTTAACAATAACATAGCTTATACATGTTAATTTTTTATTAAAATTTTTTATTACTATATTTATTAATCCAAATAAAATTTGGAACAGCTTTACTATGAGGCACCTAATGCTATTGCCGATGTACAGCTCACCAGATGAGTCGATACTACAAATCGCATCGTGAATCGATACTCTGAATCATTACAAAACATCAAAAATACATTTTAATAAAATAATTTGTTTCACTCAGGTGCTTGTTTTGAAATACACTGAAATTAATTAAGCATATTTAAGAAGATTAATAAAATAGATATTTAAAACAATAATAGAAATTTGATCTACTTCACCACAAAAAAAAAAAAAAAAAAAAAAAAAAAAAAAAGAATCGGAAGGCTTTCAAGCTTTAGCACATAAAATTCGGTGTTACGAATTATGTATAACTTGAAAATTTTCCACAATTTTTCAAATTTTCAGCCTTGCGTGAATCTCAAAATGCTTGAAAATCTCTACAGACCTACAGAGGCAATCATATATATATATATATATATATATATATATATACACCGTGACCAATAAGTTCTCATACACTTTCAAATTTTTATTACAAGAACACAAAATAAATCATACAAAAAATTTTTGTATCAAATTAAAGTAACAATCATTAAGTATCTTTACAATAAATCCTTTGGAATAATTCCGACTTTTAGTTTCTTAACGAGCTTAAGTCTTTTTTGAAATCGATCACATGCGGCACGCACGGCTTCCATTGACATTTCCTACTATATCTTTTGAATTACATTTTTAAATTTGCTCAAATCAGTGATTTTATAGTTATTCAGTTAGGAGAGCAAATATGACCACGCAAAATAATGAAGGGGGTTGATATCGGGGGAGTTGGGGAGCCATTCATTCTTTGGCAAAAAGTCAGCTAAATTTTGACTGCACCACTCCTGAACCACACGTGCGGTATGAGAAGGGGTACCATCTTGTTCGAAGCAGAAATATTCCGCCCCATACATTCTCTGGACATTTGGGAGTAAAACGTTTTCCAAAACCTCAGTTTTATAATATTAGGCATTGATTTTTAACCCCTTATCAACGAAGACTAACGGGAGTTTTCCTCTTTTGGAAATAGCGGTCCAAACTATCACAGACGAAGCATTTTGATAACGCGGAACATAATGTTGGTTCTCAGGGATGTTATCAATAGAAACTAATCATACTCTGTCATTTTCGGGGTTGAGACTTTGCTGTAAACTGAATAGTTTCCCGTCTGAAAAGACAAATTCATCCCCAGCGTGCCAAGCAAGAATTTCTTCCACCTTTTGCTTCCATTTCATCTTAGCAGACTCTAAAACTCCGTGAATTTTAAGTTTTCTATAAACCTTGCACCCAAGGTCCTTTTTCAGAATGTTTAGCATTGACTCATTCGATATTTTGAGCTCTCGTGCTAATCTTCTAGCAGATCTTTATCCGTTTCGTCGTATCCTTTCCCTGACCCTTTTCGCAGCCTCTTTTGTCCGAACGGACCTCGGCCTGCCAGATCTTTTTCTGTCATCGACATAGAACGTCTTATTATACCTTCTGATAGTTCTGTAAATGAAATATCTCTTCACCCCCAGGGCTTTGAAGTCTCTGAAAATTTCACCGGCTGCTCTTCTTTGACGAATTTATTTATCACAATTTCTCTCAATTTCTTCATTCTACCTAATTAAAGAAAAATTATAATTACTACGTCATATACACTTGGAATAGCTTTATAATTTACACTAAATTGCCTGCAAAATATTTGGGACTACAGCAACACATATGTATAACTTTTTAACGTGCTTCAAAAGTTGTATGAGAACTTATTGGTCACGGTGTATATATATATATATATATATATAATCACTTGATGCAGCTTATTCGTTGTGCACAAATTTGAAAATGCATGAAAATCCGTACTACAGCGGTCAGTATTCTAATATTTAAAAAAAAAAAAAAAAAAAAAAAAAACATCACTGGCTACCACTAATTCGAGGTTTATAAATCAGAAAATGCATAAAAACTGTACTGCAGCAATCAATATCCCGATATTGAAACCAAAAAAACCATCACTGGACACCACTAATTCATAGCATATGAATCAGAAAAATGTATAAAAAATTTGTACTGCAGCGGTCAATATCCCGACATAAAAAAAAAAAAAAAAAAAAAAAAAAAAAAATCACTGGATACCTCTAATTTGTGACGCATTCATCGGAAAATGCATGAAAATCTATACTGAATCAATTACTACCATGCACTAATTTTTCCCTAAATAATTCCATTTATTAAAAAATAACAATAATGAAATACACTCGAAAAATTACTTTTTAAATCTCAAAACACATTAAAAAAATCATTCAGCTGGGCCGCATTGCACGAATGGTCAGCACAAAAAGAAAAAGAAAGTTCTGATACAGTTGGATACAAAAAGTTTACCATTAAAAAGTGTCGATATACTGAATCGTATCACAGCGCCACAAATCGCCTATGGGTGCCTTATAGTAAAGCTTAGCCATAATGTGTAACCTGATTTTGCTACCTCAGCCCTCGGCTTTTAAAATACAATACGGACATTCTATTTCCCCCCTTTCTAGTTTTGTAATATTAATCTTTGCCTAATCACATACATATAAGAATCTACTATTTCAAACAAATAAAAAATAATATTAAGTGGTGTGGGAAAGAGAACCAAAAGATGTCAACGTTAACATGAGTGCATCGGAGTACTTGCTTATAGTTGCAACCAAAAGCTTACCTTAATCAAAAGTGTAATATACAAAGATAATTTTTCAGAAAATAAATAAAAATAAAATAAAATAAAGCCAAAATGGTTTTTATTTAGTTTTTGGACTCTGAAGAAATCCCCACATTAGCAGATTACTCACGGCAAAGCACGAACAGGTACATAAAAAAAAAAAAAAAAAAAAAAAAAAACCTTTACGTAAAAGAACTTTATACTCTAAAAATAATCAATCATGCATATATACATAAAATAATCATTTCAGTCTGAACTTATTCATAACAATACAATAAAAGTGCAAAACTAAACCATAAATATATATATATATATATATATATAATTATCAAGCAATTAATTTACGTAGTTATAGAACTACAGTGTATGAAATTATGAATGAATCGTGTAAAAGTGTTCAGAATCATTAAATATCTGTAATAAATAAAATGTCAGTGCAAAAACCATAAATGCAATATTATTATCTTTCCATATTGTATTATCCACATCCTTATACAAAATGAAGTACTATGTATGAAATTTTAAATGACCAAACTTAAAACAAACATCGTTACATATAACTGACTAAAGTAAATAAATACCATTATTCAAATAAACGTGACATAGTTTGCAGAAAAACGGTTAAAATACAATCAGGTTAAAATACAATATTTTAAATAAACAAAATAATTTACACTACGGAGAAAAAAAAGTAAAAAATTGCACTGTGCTAACAAAGCTAGATAGTAAACAGAAACACTGATAAACAGTAAACTCGAAAGAACGTCTACGTCTTTAATGAAAGTCATAGAGCCTACTTCGGACGCTTCCAATTGGTTCAAAGCAAAGCTCTGGTTATGTCTAAAGAAAGGGATAGATTTTGCGCATGCTTAGTACGTGCGATTTTGGTCTTAAAGAAATACCCTTGTGTTTTAATATAATAGATTAGTAGTAGTATTAATACTACTATTATTATTATTATTAAGACTGTTTTTGATGGTTTAATATGAGTAAAAATTCTAAGGTTAGTTACATATTGTCGTATATCACCATTAAAAATCTGGAGAAAAATATATCACGCTAACTTTATGGACAAAATTTTGTGTTTGAAACAACTGTTCCTAATTTAAGAAAAGATATTCAAAAGTGGCTTTCCAAAGTGCATTTGCGAAATTATCAGTGTGGAAAATATTGTATTACTTACAATTTTTAAATATTCAAGTTGTTCCTAAAATGAAGTGAACCAATTATTTGTCAGTTTTTCATTTAAAAGGTAAAGTTATTATCCTTTTTTAATTGCACATAAAAAAAAAAAAAAAAAAAAAAAAAAAAAAATGGTATGATTTTTGTACAGCGAGTTTTTTGTAATAGGCGTTAGCACCTGCCTATATCAATATTATTAGAAACAATCTGTTTTCGCGTATAAACAGAAGTATTTTGGGTTTATCAGAATCTTGTATTTAATCCCCCGGGACGATTTCAATTTACAACTTTTTAAACTTTTATCGACTATTATTTTATAACAGCATTTTTTATCTATTAAAATCAAACAAAGTCTGATATTAGATAAAATGAAGATTACTGCTGGAAAACATTGGAGTAAGAAACATAAACTGTGTTCACTAAGCATGTTACGTGTATATATTGTATAAACTGAAATTATCGGAACTTCATTAGCCACATATCTCCAAACCAATAATAAGATACAAAAATTATAGGTATTAAACCCTATTAATGGTATTGTGGAACGTAGTAAAATATCACTTAAAAGTAACTGTTTACCCATCTATACTAATAAGAGGGAATTGCACAAAAGTTGATTAATTCTAATTTCAAGTTCATATAATAATTATTTTCGTATTTCTGTTTTCTAGAAGGTTGTTTCAGGAAGATTCAAACTGTTAACCCTTTGGGTACATTTGACGAGTGAGACTCGTCATGTGCTTACTTGGGCGAAGTTACGGTGGACGAGTCTGACTCGTCATCTGAATTTAAGAAGTAGGCGTTAAAGTTTGCGGCACCCCCGCCAGTGGGCGTTGATCGCAAACACTTTCCTGACGTTTTTTATGATATCATACAACCATACTTATATCATCAATGTAAGTATATTCCAAATAAAATGTATTACTTTTACATATTAACACTTTCGCGACCACTGACGTAGATTCAAATCATTTGAAAATCTGTACCTCCACCAGTGGGCGTGTCTTTTGTAATTTTTATGCTATTATTTCTTAAATATATAATTAATATTCACAATTTTTCAATGAAATATACTATGGATACAAATACTTTGATTAGAAAGAATAAATTTATAATGTATATCCATTTGTAATATAAATGTGAATACAGAAAATTTTGTTCTGAAATACATGGGAGAATAACGACATAGGAGAATACATGGGAGAATAACGCCCACAGGCGGACCTTACTGTCAAAAATAAAAATCATTCCATATAGCGACAAATTAAATCCGTCTCTTAGGCATAAAAATCTTCAAATAATTCAGTACTCAAAGGGTTAATATACGAACATAGGCCCAAAATTCAATCTCTAAATAACTGATATTTTGCAGTGAAATAATTTAAAAGAGTGTCTAAAAAATACAAATATATGGTTATTTCTTCAATTACACGAAGTTTTATTACATATAAATAAGTTCAAAACGTAAACTTTCAGAAATAAGATTTTTCGATGAATTTCAGTGACTTTATTTGAATAGCCATCAAGTGGTACGCATTTTTTCCCCTGTCATTTGCGATTTTTTTTTTTTTTTTTTTTTTTTTGTGTGGGGGGGGGGAGGGGAGTTACGCTAGTTGCTAAATTTGTCTTGGGATCTGCGGTCACGAAATCTGGTGCGTAAATTGTTTATATGTATCCGACAGTTATTGTAACGGGATTTTATGAAATTCCTCCCCCTGGGGTCGGGTGGTAATAAACACGTTTTCCCGTCTGAATTCTCTTTAAATTATCTTATAGTGGTGAATTTCTGTGTGTGGATGTTGATAAAGTGTACACACTATGTACTTTGGTTTGATTTCGCAAAACGTCGAACTTACCCGATGGGGACGAGGAAGTAAGAAGCGAGTAAGTTGTAATCGAAGGCAGTGGGGACCCGGAATCCTCACGTTGCGAGTGGGAAAAGGCGGTACCAAACACAGCTGGGACTTTAACTTAGCTTATTAATAATGATATGTGATGTTGATATCTCATTTAAGTATAGTGTCCAGCGAAGCGGGCAAAGCCAGCTAGTATCTAATAAGACACAAGTCACGTTTTAAAAAGAAGGGACTTAGGGTTGTGTATTCAGATGAAATTGTGCAAAAGTATTTAATTTCTAGTTTCAGGTTCTGATAATTATCATTTTCGCATTTCCTTTACAAGAAGGTTCAAGAAGATTTACTAACCCGTTCCGTTAAACTACACTTGTTCAGTTTAACTCTTTATTTACCGAATTATCAAAGTGACAAAATTATTTGAAACATATATTTTTAGTTACTTAAGAATATTATTTAAAGATATATGCAATAAAAAGTATGCATGTCGCCTCATTATAGTAATTAACCTTTTGTCGGACTTAATGTTCTAAAGTGCTCTAAACAGCGTTTCGAGATTTGATGACTCTTTTATTTAACTATCACCAATAATTTTTAGGAGTGATATTTGATATACACAATGGACGATTAACCTTCCAAATGATTAGGCAATCGTTATTGTTAAAATTTAGAAGTAGATATTGAATTAAAAATGTCTTTAAATTTATCAACACTGACCAGAAAGTAGGAACCGTTAAATAGGAACGGCAAAGGGTTAATGAGAATTTATCGAAGTGGTACTTTTGTATACCACTGGTACAAAGAAGTCAAAAAACATATTTTGACCTTAAAAAGTGTAAAAAAAAAAAAAAAAAAAATACTTTTCACGCTACCTATATATATATATGTAGAATCTTGGCTGGGTGTCTAGGGGTGGCGCAATGATGAGTTGCGACTTAGAAGACTAAACATTTCTTACGAAACACACATACAATACAGGATACACAATTAAAAAATGATAATAGCAGACTTTCTATTATTAACCAACTGCTGGTTTCAAGGCTTAGCACATAACAAGCTTTCTTCATCAGTATAACAGTAACGAAAAAACATTTAAGCACCTACTCGTGCTTGTATTCACAAAAACACCTACGCGTGCTATCAAATAGTAAAATTGAAGTAATGAGCCCTCCATGGCTCTACACACTTATTAAGAGCATTCTGTGCTCAAATTAGGACTAAATGACGACATCAGCCTTCGCGCTGACGGTCTCAACCGCTTTCCACTGCAGCCAGATCTCTACTGACTCCCGTCCGTCATCTCGTTCAAAGATAAGCATCAGAGACAGCGCCATCTGTTGGTTGTGCAAGGAACTTCCCACAACGCTCGGCTATTCTGATGTGCGGTGTCCTCACCGTAAACCAGCCTGGGATACTAAAGGATATCTGCAAAATACAATTAAAAGAAAAAAAAAACAAAAAAGAGAAACAGACATTAAAAAAAACTTATGTACATAAAAATTCACAGTTAACGTTTTCTTTAAAGTTTATCAGTCCAATTTGATTTTAGTTTAGTCTGTGGACCATAATTTCATATGGTCTGCAGAAGTACTAGTATGTATAGGTCCTTCGTGATCACCTATTTTCTCGACTTCATATCTGTCTTTGAACTTTACTCGCACAACTTTATAAGGACCTAAGAATTTTGGTCTTAGTTTCATGCCGGTTCCAAACTGAGTTCGCTGGATGGCAACTAGATCATTAATTTTATATACATGAGCTTTATTTCTCTTCTTGTTGTAACATCGGCGATTTTCTTCTTGAATCTTAAGAATGTTTTTTCTTGCTTCTTCACGAATGGTGTTAAGATTATCAAGCATGGAATTTATTCTTTCCTCTTCGAGAAGTTCTAGTATTCTCTTATCTTCTTTCTTTCTCATTGTTACTCCAGTGAGTAGTTCAAAAGGAGTTCTTTTGGTACTTCTCGATGTGGTGGAATTAATAGTTCTCTGAACAGCGTCAACAAACTTGTACCACTTGTTAGGGTCATTTATACATAACTTGGATAATACAGGAATGATTGTTCGATGAAGTCTCTCAATTTGACCATTCCCTCTTGGGATTCCGGTTGTGATGGTGTCATGTTCGATTCCCTCTGATTTACAGTAATCTGCAAACTCCTTAGATATGAACGCAGGTCCACGATCAGATATTATTCTTGCGGGGTTACCAAAAATAGCAGCTTGCTGTTTTAATTTTTGCAAGGCGTCTGCTGAAGAAGTTGATTTTACCGGGTATAGCCACGAAAATTTACTAAATCCATCGATGACTGTAAAAATGTGATTGTAGTTTTTGTTAGTGGTTGGTAATGGACCCACAAAATCGATGTGATACGTGGATAATGGTATATCTCCTTTAGGGATAGTGTTCAAAAAACCTTCTCCTTTTCCCTGTTTCTTATTTACGAGAATACATTGTACACATATTTTTACAACGTTATCTACGCATTTTTTCATATTAGAAAAATAGTAATCTCTTTTTACTAACTCTTCAGTTTTATTAGCCGAAAAATGTCCTAAGGCATGACATTTCTTTACGACCTCAAGTTGCATGATCTCTGGGACAATTAGTACATCCCTATCATTTAACACTTTATATAAAACATTATTTTTTAACACATATTCGTCATTTTGGTTTCTTTGTAAAAGAGATTTCATAGTGCTGATAAACTCATCATTTTCTTGAGCAGTAGCAATACGATGAGTAAGGGTATCAGTTGTTACAGTCATTACAGGGTGTCTGCTAAGCGCGTCAACATGCTGCATTTGTTTACCAGGTCGATGTTCTACTTCGTAGTCGAATTCCTGTAGCAGGAAAGACCACCTGGCTACCTTAGGTGTCAATTCACGTTTATCTAAAGTTTTAGTGAACGCTTGACAGTCAGTATAAATTTTAAATTTACTACCTAATAAATAGTTCCTAAATTTTTTAAGGGCTTCTACTATCGCTAACACTTCTAACTCATAACTACAGTATTTTTCTTCTTGTACAGAGGTCTTTTTACTCATATAATGGATTGGATAGTACTGTCCATCGTCATCTTGTTGTAATAGGATTGCACCGAATCCTAATTTAGATGCATCTGTATGAACTTCTAACTTATAGCCTTGCTTAAAAAGGTGTAAGACAGGTGTATTAGATAAAATGTCTTTCAGCTTTTGAAGAGCTAATTTCTGCTCTTGCTCGAATTTAAATGGAGTGGAAGCACGTAATAAGTCACTGAGTGGTCTTGCTATGTTGGCGTTTGAACGAATAAATTTTCTAAAGTAACCCGTTAAACCTAAGAAACTCTGCACTTCCCTAGCATTACGGGGTTCTGGGAAATTTTGGACTGCAAGAGTTTTTTCTACTGAGGGTTTAATCGTGCCATTCTCAATTATGTGACCTAAGAAATCGATCTTACGTTTCAAAAACTGACATTTCTTTAAATTTAACTCTAGACCAAATTTTGATGCCGTTTCTAACACACGTTTTAATTTATCTAACCCTTCATTCTCATCTTTAGATGGAATAATTATATCATCTAAATAAATAATTACAGTACCCTCTTTTAATAAGTCTTTAAACACATAATTTACATACCTTTGAAATACTAAGGGACTATTACATAATCCATAGGGAACTTTTAGAAACTCATACTGGGCATTATCGGTCACAAAAGCTGTATATTTCCTACTTTTTTCCTCTACATCAACTTGTAAAAACGCATTCTTTAAATCTAGTGTCGAAAAAACTTTACCCTCCCCTAATCTATCAAATAAATCTTCAATATTTGGCAACGGGTATTTATCTTTAATTATTTTCTTATTCAAAGCACGATAATCACAGCATAACCTTATTCCTCCATCTTTTTTCCTACACACCACTATTGGCGAAGCATAATTTGAAGTACTTTCTCTAATTATACCATCTTTTAACCACTGGTCAATTTGTCTATCCACCTCTGATTTCTCTACAAATGATAATCTGCGAGAGCGTAAGCACACTGGTGTATCATCAGATAAAATAATGGACATTTTTAAATCAGTACTTTTTGTTTTAACTGGCTTATAACTTTTTATTAACTCGCTTAATCTCTCTTTTAACGACTTATCTAAAATATAACTGACATCGAATTTTTCTTCTTCTGAAAAATTGCACATATTTGAAAAAAAAGAATCTATTTCATTTTCCCTTCGATCAAATAAAGAAAAAGTACACTCACTTGCTTCATCGAAATTGCTTTCCCCCGAACTCAGAAAACTATCTTTCCCCCCTACGTCGCTGAAATTCGAAACATCTGTTTCCTCCCTATTTTGTGGTTTCAAAATATGAAAGATATTACCAGGCAGAATTACGTCGCATGACAAATTGTTGCATAAAGCACCGATTATGTTTACTGAATCATGATTAGGTAAAGATATTTTAAATTCAGTCAGATTTGCATCTTTCTTTTCATGAAAGCAGCTAACTAGAGTGGTTGAAGAAATAACATTTTTAGTCTGTGGAATGCTATTTTTATTTACAATTAGAATCGAAGAACCTGAATCTTTCAACGCTTTAAGTGGGATATCATCCACTAAAATATCAACATATTCGAGCTCATTAACAATTAGGTTAATCGGACTTGTTTCGGATTGAACTACTGAATTCGTAGGAAGATTTTCACGGAATTCTTTTTTCTCTGAAATACGTTTAGGACACACTCTAGCGAAATGAAATGTTTTCCCTTTTGCACCACAAATGTAACACATTCTTTCATGCTTTTCGTGAGTTTGATTAGATACCGAATTACGTATTATGGGATCTTTATTATTATAATGTGTCTTTCTAAAAGGAGTTTTGTTTACAAACCGCTTATTCTCTGAACTTTCGTTTCGCGTATTATTATTAGTTTCAATTAACGATTTCCCTCTAGAAGAGTAGAATAAATCACACTCCCGACCTAATTCGTTGGGTTTAAATCAATTTTGACCTTCTCGAACACTAATATGTTCCTTAGTTCTAGAATCCAACGTTTCATATAATTTATCAGAAACTATAAGATCACACAATTGCTTAACGTCGTTAACCCCTCTCAATCTACAACAGTAATCAAAAGAAGCGCTTAGACGTGAAGCGAATTGGACATGAGATTCTGAAGGATTACGCAACGCATTTTTAAAATTACTTAAACATTCACGCGGCGTTGGTTGAAATTGTCTTAAAATTAATTCCTTAACTTTTTCATAATCGTTAATTTCTTCGGTGGTTACGTACGCAAGAACCTGATTACATTTATCTCCCAATAAATTAATCAATATTTCCGATTTAAATTTAGACGGTACATTTTTAGAAACGATTGCTTTTTCAAGGGATTGAAAAAATAAGTGCAAAGCTTCCGGTTTCTCAGGTACTGAAATGGTTAAAGTTCGAATACTTCTAATTAAATTTTCTAATGATTGTGAAGTAGTTTCTGAATTTGATTGCTCAACATTATTACTAGAATTATTTGCTGCAGCCTGTAACTTTAAATTCTGTAACTCTATTTCTTTTTCTAACTGGGATAATTTAATTCTTTCTATCTCAATTTTGGTTTGTTCTTCTACAGATTTCAACTTTTGTTCTTCTACTAACATTTTAATAACACCTCTAACAAATTCTAAATCATTTTTATAAATATCAGAACTCTCAATTAAAGTTTTGATTTCAAGTACCTTAGCTTCCGCCGGAACAGTTAGGCCTAATTCTTCAGCAATTGTTTTTAAATCGGCTTTTCTAATGCCTTGTAACACGTTTTGGGCCATTATAACTCTAAATAATTATTTATACCAAAAAATATTTCAATACTTCTACCAAATTAATATCATACTTAAATAGAAACAAAATAATATGAGAACAATTTTCTCAAAAAATGATTCTATGGTTTTTGTTCTCAAATCAAAATTATCATGATTTTTAAATAACCACATGCAGAACAATTTGTATTATACAACAGAATATTTAGATCATCTTATATATTTCTTAATTATTACACATATTTCATATAATATCACCATTATCATTATTGTTCTCCATTTAAAAATTGTTATCACTTTCGCTTTAAAATAATATTGTTATAATATTGTTAAAATATTATTGCAAACAGTAATAAGCAAAATAGTAGATGATCATTCAGAATAATTTTTCAATCATAATTCTTATTTCTATTCATTCTTCTCAAGTAATATATTTATTTTATTTCATCACACATTGAAACCAAAAGTGTTTTAAAAAAATATTTCACCATTAATTTCTAATTCAAAATAGTAACTCAAACTCTTTTTGCTCAATGCATTAATCATTATTATCCACTATCAAACAGAATGATAAATATATAACAATAACAGTTACCTTTTATAACTTGTTGGTGGTAATATCGCGGCAGAGTCCCCACTTGTAGAATCTTGGCTGGGTGTCTAGGGGTGGGGTAATGATGAGTTGTGACTTAGAAGACTAAACATTTATTACGAAACACACATACAGTACAGGATACACAATGAAAAAATGATAATAGCAGACTTTCTATTATTAACCAACTGCTGGTTTCAAGGCTTAGCACATAACAAGCTTTCTTCATCAGTATAACAGTAACGAAAAAACATTTAAGCACCTACTCGTGCTTGTATTCACAAAAACACCTACGCGTGCTATCAAATAGTAAAATTAGAGTAATGAGCCCTCCATGGCTCTACACACTTATTAAGAGCATTCTGTGCTCAAATTAGGACTAAATGACGACATCAGCCTTCGCGCTGACGGTCTCAACCGCTTTCCACTGCAGCCAGATCTCTACTGACTCCCGTCCGTAATCTCGTTCAAAGATAAGCATCAGAGACAGCGCCATCTGTTGGTTCTGCAAGGAACTTCCCACACACACACATATATATATATATATATATATATATATATATATATATATATATATATTTAACATTAAAGGTAGATTCTTGAATCAATCATAAACGTTTCGAAGTATCATTCTACAGTATTTAGTATGTGTAACAAGACGCAACTCGCAATTCTTAAAACAAAGGACACATGTTACGATTGTAAATGCCGTTGGAATTATGCAAATATTGCTTAAATTTGCTTTCAGGTTGTGATAATTATAATTTTCGTATTTTCGTAGGAGAATGATTTACGAATATTAAATCCATTCCATTAAACGACTCTTGCTCAGTTCTATCCGAATAAACAAATCCTATCTTATGTCCCTTGATTGATGAGATGTGAGTTGTGGCTTGCTAGATTTAGTACATATTGATGAGGTGCTAGATTAAAATCATGATAATTTTATGTTTTTATGTGATTTTAACATGTATTACAGTTAATTAAAAGTTTAATTAAAAAGATTTTATTTTTAAAAGGGTTTTAACAATTTATTGCTATTTTATTCTAATGCAAAAGCACTTCAAGAGAAATTGTTAATTCTGATTTTTATTCCATTTGTAAAAGTAAACAGTTCTAATAATCTTCAGCAGAAAATAATATGTTATGAAATGTTTGTTAATAATTATTTGTAATACAAGATAGACTTTCTTCCAAAAAAATCTATTTTTCTAATACAAATAAATCAAAATATTTTAATTCCGAGAAAATAGGATTTGGATTAGAATCTTGTCTCCTGTTATTTGAGTTACATGGATAATAAGATATCCTTTAGTAATAGGAAAAAATTACAAAAAACAAAGCCAATGCCTTTTCTTTCTTTCTGTTTCCTTTTCCTTTTTTTTAGTTCTTCCTTCCAATTTATATGGCAAATAAATTCTTTTCTGTTCGAAGAAAATATTAATTTTTTTAATCAAATTTTCAGTAATATTTTTCAAAATGGAAGAGATTTCATTTATTAAAAGTATTTGTTTTTATAAAATGGTTATCGTTATTAAAAAAATTACTAGTTTCTAAATAATGAAGTTATTTTCACGCTGATAAATTAATAAAATTAATGGTTTTCTTGAATTCAAGGATTTATTTTCTTATTACAATAACTCATAAGGAAAATATAAATATATTATTTTATATTTACCATTTTTCAAGAAAATAATCGAATTAAGTTGTCAGTTAAATAAGGAAAATGATAATTTGTGAAATTGGGATTCATTTTATAATATCTTTATATTTTTTTCTCGAAGTTAGTGATGATTTTTATAGCACTTAATGAAGAACATTCTGATTGTTTGAATCTGAAACAATTTTATTCATTTCTATTCTGCTAATATAAATAAAAATAGATCTTGAATATATAGTTGATACATCGTTAATTTTTCGGTATTTCTCTAATTTGATTTTCTTGAAATCGTAAAAAGGCGAAATTAAACATTATACAACAGTATATATATATATATATATATATATATATATATATATATATATATATATATATATATATATATATATATATTGCATGTTTAATTCCGTTTTTAATAATAATGTATTAAATCTGAATTCTATATATATAGATATATATATATATACCGGGTGCGCCAAAATTTCATTAAAACATTAAAACTTAAAAAATTCATTAAAACAGAACAAATGATGATAAAAAGGTGCGATTTGCACAAATGGCATCAGAAAGTGGGCAATTTTTATTTTTATTTATTTATTTATTTATTTATTTTTTTACGAAAAAGAAAAAGTTCAAAAATGACCGACAGGTGACGCTGTGATGCATACACGAAGCTGATTTATGCATATCAGTTTGTCAATAAAACACCTGAAGGCACATGGACTCTTCATTCGATGCCGGCGTAATGCTATCGTTGCAGGATCAAGCTTTGATATGAAACTGTTTTATAAGAACTAGTATAGCCCCAGTGGTCGAAACTCGACCATTTTTTTTGCAAAGCGAGGCAAAGCAAATTTATTGCCTTGCCTAAACGGAATGCAATTGCAACACAGCTGCGGCAATTTTTTGTGGATATTCACTCTAACTGAATCAGCAGAGTTTTACTTAATATAACTATTTCTCTCTGTAGATATTAGCATTTCCTGAAATGAGAGAAAATCCCAACGTAAAAACGCCCCTTGTTGTGTGATACAGCCCAGAAGCTAATAGGTACCATGTCAAACCAAGGCCCAACCAAGTATCAAATTCTGTTAAATTAATTCGATTGGTTCATGAAGTACAGTGTTTGGGAAAAAAAAAAAAAAAAAAAGATATTTTTCATTAATGGTCGAATTGAGTTCGGGAAATTTCAAAACGTGTAACTTTATCGAAAACCGAAAATCTAAAACTTTTCTGAATCTTATATTTTCTACTTATATATGCAGAGGAAAGAATAATAAATCCACTTTTTAAAAAATAAAAATAAGTAGTCAATTTCACTTAATTAAAATGCAAGGAAATCTCAAAACGTGTAAATTCATCGAAAACCGGAAATCAAGAGTTTTTATGTATCTTCTACTTGCTTCTTCTACCCACAAAAGCTAGCAATAAAGACACTTTTTAAAAAAATAAGTAGCCAATTTCAGTTAATTGAAACGTAACGAAAGCTCAAAACATGTAAATTCAGCAAAAAACGGAAATCGGAATTTTTTCCGTATCGTCTACTTATACATGCAGCAATTAGTAACAATTCCATTTTCCTTTTATTTAGTATATTAGTTGAATATTTATTGTTTGAATATCACCCTTTGAAATGAAATGTTTATGTTTACAATCGAAACTGGAAGTTTGCCATTTTTTTCTTCTGGAGTTTTGTGATTTTAAATTAAAATTTTATCAATTTTACAGAAAAAATAACTCAATCAAACACATGTAGACAGAAACTTATATATAACTATACCCAAATATCGGAATTAAAATCGGCAGATAATTTCCGTTATTTTTTAATAATTTTTTACAAAAAAACCAATGGACGATTAACATAGAAAATAATTTTCATATCTCCATGGACAGACAGTGACGTAATCACTTCGCTTGCGTATAGTTATGCTACATTATACAAATTACTGTGTCTATGGTTTTATTCGAGCTTTATGAAATTGCCAGATTTAACAACTTTCTACTTTTAGGTATTTTTTAATGTAAAGGAATACGTGTATAAAAGAGAATAATGGGGGAAAATGCATAAAAAATAAATGTATTTTTAAATACCTTCTTGACATCGCAAGAAAATAATATTTGTATTTGCACCTTCCGGCTAACCATTCCTTTCGAATGATACCATTTTCACCCCTTTACTCCCATAATTAATATCTTAAAAAGGGACAACAAATTTTATGCTTGCCTATTAATATATAGATGACGAATCAGTAACAGACGCACTGAGGAAATTTCACAGTGCAAAACGACTGAAGAAGAAAAAGGGACCCATTTCTCTATCAGGGATACTGAAACTTGTCAAGCGCTTCGAAGAAACGGGTCGTTTGGAAGATCGTGCACGAAGTGGTAACCTCCCCTCTGACGCCATTGCCTTGTGGAAGCGAAAAAGAGCGGAATCGAAAACGACACAACTCTGCTAATAATATAGCAACATCTTTTTTTTTTTTTTTTTTTTTGTGGGGAGAACGAAAATTGAAGAACGCATATTGGAAATTGCAAATGATTTAAATATAGGTAAGTAGGAACGAGATCTTAATCCATCCTTAATTAAATCATTTATGTTTTCTAAAAAAATTTTCTAAGGATTATTTTTTGAACTGTTGAAAAAATAATGAAAATACAGTCAGCAGCAAAATTATTGAAGCACAAATCCACATTTTTCATGCATTTTTTTTTTAAGGACTGAGGGCCTATTAGTCTCAATCTGTGATTTTTGCGTTGTCGTTTTCGATAGTTGGACAGTTGTCGAAATCATTTTTCGATAGTTGGACATTTATCGAAATCTAAAATTTATCGAAAATATAATTGAATAATTTTAAAGCGATGTTATAATTGGGAAGAAAAAAAAACTAATAGTCCTCCGTCCTAAACTAAATTCTGCTTTTGCCAGAATTTCATCAAAATCTTTTATAATAATTATTATTGAAAGAAAAAGAAAAGAAAATTAATAATAATCAGTATCGTTACAAGCGATATCAAAAAAGTTTTTTTAATAATTTTGAATTAGGAAATAAAAAGTGCGCGTGAAATAATATGAAATAAAAATAAGTAAAAAAATGAATTTAATGATTTAATGTTTTTTTTTTTTTTTTTTTTTTTTTTCTCTATGTTGCATGCAAGATAACTACTCTCTTCTATTAGTACAGAAGCAGTTTTTTTTTTTTTTTTTTTTTTTTTTTGTGTGTAGTTTAATCGCTAATTTTTATCCTCAACTTACGTTTTTTATAAAAAGCATAAGACTAAGATTATGACTCGACAAACATTTATTTAACAAAACTGTATTAGGTGCGCATCTTTTAAATGTGAATAATCGCTAGCGCTTCAATAATTTTGTTGCCGACTGTAAATATGAACAGACATTTTCAAGATAAATTATAGCAATTACTTAAATTTCAAAGAAATATATACGTACATATTAATTTGGGAAATCTACAATAAATTTTTTAAGGATTTTGTACATAGTTCAGACTTGCACCATAATAAATGAATTTATATGATGCACTTTGTTATATAATTATAGTAAAGGAAATTTTAATTACAAAAAAAAATATAAAATTACGACTGTTAATTCGTTTTAACAGACTATTCAAAAAAGGTAAAATATTTATTGATTCCATAATGAAATGGAATTATTTGTACAAGGAATTCACAAGAAAAATTTTAAAAAGCCATTAAAAAAGAAAAGCCATTTCTCATATCCATAAAAATTTGAGAGCATTAAACTTTATAAATAATATTTACCCCCCCCCCCCCACATACCCCCCCAAAAAATCGAGAATTTTCAGCCGTTGAAAGAAACCAAGACATATTAAATCCAATTTCAAACTGCATCCAACTTTATAGCTCAAAGTATGTAATTGTGCATTAAAGTTGTATAGTGTGTGTATATGTGTGTATGTATAGTATTCATATACAGAGGATAAAACGAAAGGATTTAAACGAAATTGTATACTGAAATTATTGAAATAAATTACTTGTTTTATTATTTGAAAGTCACCAGCATTCAAATACCAGGTTTACAAATGCAGAAAAAATACTAATCCCTAATAAAATTTTGTAAATAGAGAAAACAAAACAGGTACATTCTGTCAAAAAATTCCTATTTCAAGAGGACAAAGACTGCAATATTAAACTACTTAAAACTGATTTTAGAAATAAATGAATATTACGCTTTCATGTAAAAAACTAGTTGGCATAGGTGGACTCTGCTCAGTTCCCCATCATATGTATGTTCTCATAAATTTCTTGTACAGGACTTATTATATACATGTTAAGAGAAATGAATTTGACCAAACGCTTGACACAGTGACAGAACGAAATCCTCGCCTAATAGACTACTCACCATTCAGTTCGATATCTTATTCTAATCTATTAATTTACTTTATTGGGATCAATTTCATAGTTTATTTTCATGCTACTATTTCCAATGCAACTTTTCCTAAAGTGCGTATTTTTATGAATTATCTCCCCATTTTGCTATGTTGATAAAATCTTAAATTTGGAATAACTTACGAAATTTTCCTATTAGAATATTTGCAGTCAATCATGTTCATAGAAGTATCATAAATGTTATTTTGAAATTGTCTGATATATTTATGATCCTTAAAATGGACGTTTATGCTCGATTTTGCCTTATTCTGCCATTTTAAGTAAATCGTAAATTCCAAATAATTTACGAAGTTTTTAAATTCGAAAATTCATACTCTATGGTATTCATGCCAGTATCCTAAATAATATTTCGAAAGTGGTTTGACATCTTTAAGATGAAAATATCCCTCAAGATTTACGTTTATGTGAAATTTTGTTCTATTCTGCCATGTTAAGAAATTCGTAAATTTCCAATAACTTACGAAATTTTCATACTGAAAAATTCATAGTCATTAATGTTCATGCCAGTGTCCTAAATAATATTTCAAAAGTAGTCTGACATCTTTACGATGAAAATATCTCCCAAAATTGACGTTTATGTGAAATTATGCCCTATACTGCCATGTTCAGAAATTCGTAAATATCTAATAACTAGCGAAATTTTCAAAGTAGCATATTTATATTCACTGATGTTCATTTCGGCATCAAAACTGATATTTTAAAACTGGTCTGACATTTTTACAGTAAAAAGTTTCCATTTAATGCACGTTTAAGTGAATTTTTGCCCTATTCTCCCATGTTAAGAAAATCGTAAATTTCGAATAACTGCTGAAGTTTTTTAATTCGAATGTTGCAAAGGAATAAGGTTCTTGCCAGTGTCGAAAGTAATATTTTAAAACTGATCTGACCTCTCTGCGACAATTTGTTCTTGAGATATCGTGTTCACAGCCTAACAAACTAACGGACTAACTCACTAACCCACTAACAGACTAACACACTAGCAGACACCCTACAGACAGACACCATACAAATTTTGTGATTTTCGGATTCCTCACACCTGAAAACTTGTAAAAAAGTGAAAAAAACGAGGTCGAAAATTTTCACGATTACCTAAGTTCCCCATACCTATAGTATGATGGGGAACTAATAACATAAATATGAAATGTTAAGATTTGTTTTTTTTTAAGAGAAATCTAGCGTCAAACACTTGAGCAGTATAAAAGCTATAATGTACGAGCAGATATATTGTAGTTCCTATGAATGCTTACTTATTATCATTTGATAAAAGGTGGTGTTATGTTATTTTGGCTGGAAACAGTTGCTCTTGTGCATATTAAATAAAAATATAGGAATTTTCGTACTATTAGGATTGAGTTATTAGATGGTTTTGACATTTCAGCACACACAACGTTATAGAATTTACACCAGCGAGCTTTAACATTGAAATAGTGTATGTGTAAAATGCTTACAAATTTTATATAAGATTGTTCAAAGAACCTTGTTCAATTGAACAATCAACATACTTTCACCACCATCATAGACTTTTAAAAAGTTTACTTCTCTTTTTTTAAGTTTAGAAATAAACGTCTAACTCTTTTGCTCTCTATCTTATAATAATAATAATAATAATAATAATAATAATGTTATAGACTTGTGATTTTCACCATTTGGTATTTTTGAGACACTCGGGATCAGCTGGTATTTTTATTTAAAATTCTCTAATACTAAAATCTTCTGCTTTTTTTTTTTTTTTTTTTTTTGAAAATGATATATTTTTCAAAACGAAATGCTTTTAATCTATCTATCGATATATATATTGGTAGAGTACACAAAAAATTAATCGCTGATTGACATTTATTTTGTACAGATGCAGAAATGTGGAACTATTTAAACACTTGTTTTAAAAAAGAAAAAAAATATTTTTGTAAACTGTTGAAATACGCAAATTTATTTTCATCATCAAATTATTTCTCCGCTGATAAAAAAAAAAAAAAAAAAAAAAAAAAAAAAAATCATGCTTTTTTCCACTGCAAATTTCTCAAATACTTGGCAATTTTGTAATGGATTAAGATTTTTTTCCCCTATTCTTTTTGTACGTGTATCGTATTTTCAAAGCGCAGAATCATTTAGACGAAAAAATCGATTTTTTTATTTCGGAATCGCGTTACCTCTCAAAAGTTGTAGTTTGGTATCCTCAGTTGGGGAAAAATAACAAAAAAATTCTAAGTTGACATCTTCAGTTCGCGCATGAGGCTGAAAGTTTGAAAAAAATGTGTTAAAATTTGAAATTTTCAAAAAATAATAAAATTAGTTTTTTTGTAATTTTTTATAATGCAACAGCCATAAATTGTTAGTATATAGCTTAGTTTCAACCTAAAAAAAAATTATAACATTTAGATGACATATTCTGTTCGCGCATGAGGCTTAATCTTTGAAAAAAAATGTCAAAAACTGAACACGAACAGTAACTGACCGGCAAGCACAAAGTTGGCGCCGCGCCGTCGCGTTCTTATTCCATTGCCGACTTGTCTAGGCACACTGAGGAAAAATTCTGTAACTGACACCTAGAATCTAAATTGTAGCTCTAGAAAAAATAGTTCCATGTCATCCTTGTAAATTCTAGTCCCCTTGACAAACGTCTAGAAGCCCGTATTAGAATTCTAGACCTTTTTCTTATATTTTCGAGGGCAAAGTTATTTAATAATCTCGGCAAATAAATCAGACTACAAGAGGCGGGTTTCAGCAACTATAATCTTGGTGTATGACCTATTCTAGGAAATCAAGTGCGAGGAAATCAAGTGCTAGGAAATCTAGGAAATCAAGTGCTAGGAAATCAAGTATTCTAGGAAATCAAGTGCGAATTTCTCGCGATGCAAAAAATTCGGAATATTCGGAATATTCAGAATATTGTTTCACCATCTAGAAATGTGTAAATAAGAAATTCTCGACCATTTCGTCTATTCAGTTTATTGGCGTACCTTATGCGCATAGTTTCTCAGGACAAATTGGCAAGAAGTTGACTGACTGTGAAAAACACTCTGTTGCTAATTTTGAAACGACTAATACTGAGGAGATAAAGGTGACCAATACTGACTTAAACAAGGACCAACATTATTTACTTAATATTTATCGAGCAGTCAAGACAGAAGAGTGTGCGCCAGACCTCGCTGTGAAAGATCCTGGTCCTCTTAGTAACTCTAGGTGGTTAACTTTTGCAAATAGGATCTTAAGACTATATATTTCTGAAGTAAAACTTTCTGACGAAATTAAACTTCTGGTCAGCTATATTATGAAGATATACGCTCCAGTATGGTTTGGAATTAAAATGCATCCCTCCGTAAAGTTTGGAGCAGTTCACGTGTATAAATTAGTACAGAAGACTTGACAGCTGCCCGAGAGGGTACGTAAAATAATTGATCCTGTCATTCAGAGGAATGCGTATTTTTGTCATCCCGAAAAATTTTTAATTTCAATGGTACTAGATGAGAGAGTGCACGTAAGACAGCTAGCTTTTCGAAGATTGCTAAAAGCAAGAAAACAAGAGACAAAAGGGAAATCTGTGCGAAATTTTCATCCACTGACCATCAATTTTGCAGCGTCAAATTACATTGAACTTATTCATCGATCCAAGTGCAAACTTACACCTCCTCCAATAATGAGCAATGTGTCAATGCAAAGCCTAGGGGAACTTATTAATACTAATGTTCTCCCAGAGTTCGAGCTAATTAAATTTCTTTGCCACACGCAAAGTGTCGAAGGAATTGTAAAAATCTTAACAGAATCTTGTACTAAAGTGGAGAAGAGAACAGGGATTGTTTCATAAGGACAACTTTTCTCTGAAAGTCAACTATGCCATTATTTGACTATAAATCTCAATTTAAAACAATGCTCAACACATCTGAGGAATCTTAAAGACACAAAAAATAGGTAAAATTTATATATCATTCTGTAATTAGCTAGGACATGCAATGTTATTATATACATATAAATGTGTGTGTGTAACAGTACTTGTACGTATAATACTGTAATAAAATGTTATATTTAACAAATTTAGAATTTTTAAAATACTTTTGAAACGTAAATATGACATTTATGTATTATTGTATATTAAACACGTAAATTTCAAATTTTAGAAGATTTTAGCCCAATTTAAGGCGTATGCGCGAACTAAAGATATAATGTAAAAGCTATAAAAGATTTTTTTAGGTGCTGATAATTTATGGCTGTTGCATTATAAAAAATTACAAAAAAAACTAATTTTATTATTTTTTGAAAATTTCAAATTTTAACGTATTTTTTCAAACTTTCAGCCTCATGCGCGAACTGAAGATGTCAACTTAGAATTTTTTTGTTATTTTTCCCCTAATGAGGATACTAAACTACAACTTTTGAGAGGTAACGCGATTCCGAAATAAAAAAATCGATTTTTTCGAACCACCCTACAGTTTAACTTACTTTTGTTTTAATTCCAGGTAACTGCAGAAATATGTAATACTTCTTTGTCGCTAATAGATAGAAAACATTTTTTTTTCAGCGCTGATTCTTGAGATGACTGATTATTTCTCCATAAATCAACAAAATTGCTGATTTATTGGCATCCAATTTTGAAGCCATATTCTTTCAGCATTTATCTGAAATAGGGAGTCATTTCATCATTGCTCTTGGATTTACATTAATTTCCCTTTCTAAAATCTGCCATTATCACATTTGGTTAATAAAATTTATACTTTTGAAGTTTGTTTTGGAATAAAAAATGTGGTTAGTTGTTCTAAATTGCCACAATATTTTATTTAGTAACCACGTGTTGAGTAGATATTTTCAAAGCTGTGGTATAAAGTTTCTCTAAAATTAGTGGTCCAACCTGCGGCTGAGAGGTTTTGCGCTACAATCTTGTAGAGGGGAAATTCCTGGTTCAATACCTGGCTCACGTTTGTCGACATAGCCATTCGCAATATTCAGTGGTTTTAATCGAAACACGCGTAAATATGGGTTAGGATCCTTAGAAAGACCTTCTAGAAGGGCACTCCACCGCAAGCGTAGGAAATTAAACTCGACCAACATGAGGGAAAAAAAAAGTCACTATATGCAATACGAAAGAAAACGTAATAAAGTGGGCTCATCGTAAACAGGAATCGAATATCTTTGTAAAACATGCAGTCTTAAAAACAAAGCCAAAGGTTCTTCTTATGATGATATGGAATTTTAATTTAAAAGTAATTTGCAGAAATTAAATGAACATTGTGATACAATGAACATATAATTCAACAGTATCGTAAGAATTTAATTTAGCAGCAGTCTATCACATCTTGTGATGGAACTGTAAATAAAGGATATACTATACTGTTCGAATTAATTGGGACAAATGGAAAAAAAGGATTTTTTCTAAAACCTTAGCTTTTAATCATTACATACCTTAAGTAGACTGATAAATCTCTATATTAGTACGAAGTACGTCTTTCTTTAGCAGAAATGACTTCTTCAACACGTCTTGGCATTGACTTCTCTAGTGTAGCGCTCATATTCTTGACTTCATCATCGTGGAATCACACTTGTACAGAACTTTTTATCATTTGTTCTGTTGTCGTGCAATTCATCTTAGCTAAATGATTCTTGAGAATATGCCATAAGTTCTCAATGGGATTTAGGTCTGGTGAATTACCTGGACAATTAAGCACTTTTATTTTATTTTCTTGCATAAAAGTCTGGACCAATTTTGAATTAGGACAAGGGATCAAATCACACTGAAATGTTCCGTCAAATGTTTCCATGAATGGAACAATCCTACTGCATAATATTTATATGTATTTGACATAATTCCTCATGCTTTTAAGAGGAACTAAACTGCCAATGTCATTTGTTGTGAAAAAACCCCAAAACATCTGTTTAGAAGAGTGTTTTACAGTTTGTTGGATATGATATGGTCAGAGAGTTTCACCTTCTATTTGTCTAACTGCACTTGATTTGTATTCCTTCACAAATAAATGTGTTTCATCACTAAAAACCACCTTCTTTCAGTCATTAACAGTCCATGAACGGTATTTTTTGGCCCATGCTAAACATTTTTTCATAATTTTGTGAGTTAGAAATTGTTTTTTCCTCGGTTTTGTTGCCTTATAGCCAACTTTCAGAAGCCTTTTCCGTACAGTTGAGGTGCTTACATCAACACCATAATCCAATAAATCCCTTCAAATGTCTGTGCTTGTCTTTCTTGCATTTATTTTGCTATTTCTAATTAGAAATTTATCAGTTCTTGGAATAGTTTTCCGTTTGCACCCACATTTTCTTTTTTTGGAGATGATGATCTAGGATCTTGAAATGTTCTTAAAATTCTTGAAACACTTGATTTGTCCACACCAGCTGCCGTAGCTATATCTCTCACAGTCATAGAAGTGTGTTCATTAAGTGTGATTACTTCAGAACGCTTCCTCGGAGTAATATCAATCTTTGAACAAGCAAAAGTAACATGTGTTACATAGAATGCAAAATTATAACCACCAGCTGTCACACAGAAAGGCTCACAATTGAACTAGTGATACACTAAAACTAGTCAAATGAATAAATTATAGTCAAGGTCAATCCATCACACTACATCTATGCAGATATAACCGGTTTGAGGCAGTTCAGGACATCACTAGCAATCACATACCAACTCAGACAAAAAAAACATGTTTGTCCCAATTAATTCGAACAGTATAGTATAAACATATATATTTTTTTAATCGACCATAAAGAAATGAATGTTGTTTATCATACAAGTATTGAAAATTACTATTAGAAGCTTATTAATATAGAAATAGGTTTATAAAAATATTTTTGCGGACAAATTTGTCGCCTATATAAGTGATTTAGGCGGCGTTTGTTAATAACTGGGTAACAACAGTCTCTTTGTCACCATGGTGGCAGGAACCCTAATTATAATAAAGCATCATTTATTTACTGCATAAAAAATTGGAATTTTTCAAACTTTTTACCACTTATTAGGCATTTTTTAAAATGATTATAAAAATATGAATGGATTTTTCAATATCTTCATTTTTTGCGAGATGATGGATATTATAGATTTTCTTTAATTACTAGTTTTCAGAAATAAGAAACTGAATACTCATGTGCAATTATCAAAATTAAATAAAATCTACTGAAAAAAAAAATGGTGCATGCTAACTTGTTTTGAATCGTTCCCCCTCGATTTTACATTATTATATTTAAACAGCATATTCTAAACAAATTTGCGTATTACTTTGTCGATTTATTCATAAGATTTTTAAAATTTTTGTTTTAATGCTAAAATTTACATGAAATTTCTGTATTAAAACAAAAATATTTTTTTACTTAACTTATCTATGAGTTAACAAAACCCAAATGCGTTTGAAATACGTAATTAAGATATAATAATTTAAAATTGGGGTGAAACACTAACGATAGTTTTGCATTAAAAATTTTAATAAAAAAATGATAATTTTAATAATTTTTGAGGAAATTTAACATATTGGTATATTTAATTGAAACGTATGCATATATTTATAACTCTAACACGGTGATTTACTAAACATTTATTATATCCACCATCATCTTAAAATAGTTAGAAAATCTTTTTGTAAACAAAAGTTAATTTTTAACAATTTCCCAAATGAAATCTTAATTACTGGTCTACACACAGAACACAATGAAATGACGCTAAGTCCCTGAAATAAAAGTGGGACTTTACGTACTGGTTTGCATCTTTCTGAACAAATCTATGAACAGTTATAGATCCTTAGTTGAAAATGTTCCCTACTCGCCAGCATACTTTATATAACAAAGTTGTGTAAAATTAACGAACAAATATGTGGAACCCTAATTATTGATCGGCAAATGTTATACAACAAACATTTACCAGAATGTTAATAACATAGTCTATTATATTAAAGTAGTAAATCTGGTTTTAAATCTTAATTCTATATAAAAAAGAGCAAATAATTAAGCTCTAGTATTCAATCATTTTTTTATTTATTAGCTCATTTAACAAATGCACGTCAGAAATGCAAAAAAGCTGAAAGTTAAATGTAATGAAGCTGTAATCAGCTGAAAAAAAAAAAAACCCTTCTCATCCCTAGAACTTAGACTTAATGAGATGTTTAATTTTGATTCTTTTACCTCTATTATTATTATTAATATTTAAGTTTTTAGTAGTAAGGACTTTTTTTTTTTTTTTTTTTTTTTTTTTTGTGAATCTTATTAACTGAATTCATGCAGGTATTTTGCATGAAATCTAGGTATTTTTTAATTTTAATTGATCCATTATTTTAACTTTTTAATTCATCATCCCACGCAACCAACCAACAACGCCACCCAACCTCTTTAATCAAACATCTGCCCACCCATCCACCACTTTTTTATTGTCTTTTTTTAGTTTTTTGTTATAGACATAAGAGTGTTATATATATATATATATATATATACCGGGTGATCCAAAAGTCAGGACCAACTTTAAAATTGAATAATTCGGAAACGAATCAAGATACAAAGATACGGTTTGCACCAAACGGAGGAAAAAGAAACCGGGTTTCGTGTGGCAAAGGAAAAAAATTAGTTCTGTTGGCGAGCAACAGATGGTGCTATAGGGTTTTATTTCACTAAAAGATGATTTACAAATGAAAAAAAGTGTTGACAACTTACAAGTCAGCTTAATTACAGTTAATTAGTACTACTACAGTAACTGTTCAATGTCCATCATTCAGAAGTACAGCTGTGAGATGACTCACCACATCGTTCACAGCATTTAGTAGCATTTCTTGCGTTATGGCAGAAACATTTTGGCGGATGGCATCTTTCAGTGCTGCTAGTGATGCCGGTTGGTCGCGGTACACTTTTGACTTCCAAGAATTCACACAGCCAAAAGTCACAGAGTGTCAGATCGGGAGATCTTGGAGGCCATGCGTGATTAAAGTAGCGACTGAGAATGCGATATTTCGATGCATATAAGCCTCGACTACCATTACCTGCTGTAGTTGTTCCTTTTTATATCGTTTGTTGCTTTGCATAATCCTACATCAGAAATACGACAGCGCCATCTGTTGGTCGCCAACAGAACCATTTTTTTTTCGTTGCCACAAAAAACCCGGCTTCTTTTCCATTCGTTTGGTGCAAACCGTATCTTTGTATCTTGATTCGTTTTCGAATTATTCAATTTTAAAGTTGGTCCTGACTTTTGGATCACCCTGTATATATATATGTGTGTGTGTGAGAGAGAGAGAGAGAGAGAGAGAGAGAGAGAGTATGTATTATAATTCTCAGTCTCAAACAAATAATGATATACCATTGCTAGAAACAAAAGTTGCTCTATAAACAAAGAAAGGAGAAATTATAATTGCGTTCAGTAAAAATATGTCCCATTTTGAGATAATTAGTAACAGCCCTGGTGTATCACAATAAAAATTTATGAGCAAATAAATTAGGTAATGAAAAATAGCATAATACATTTGAAATAAATGCACACTCCAAGAACTCTAAATAAATATTCATGGTTCATAAACGAAATAGTTGAATATACAAGAAATTTTTATAAGACCAATGACCTTTTTCATTTGAAAGAATACATAGGGAACACAGGTGCTAAATTTTTACAATGTAAAAGTACGTTGAACACCACTATTTGAGAATAGTAAAAATTTTCTTTGTAAATACTTGACAATTATAACAAAGTTATACAATTAAAAGTTTTCGGTATGAAGATCACGTCAGTCTGTAATAACTGAGCACCTCCGACAGGCAGTAATAAAAAATGAAGGTCAGCTCTCTTATTTATCTTTCTGAAAGATGTATGAAATGTGTCTTTTTTTAGCAAGGTGGAATTTCTGTTTTTTTGATATAGTAATTTTCATACAATTTGTGAATTTTTATCTAATTTAACTCTAAAGTTCCCACGCGCACACACACATAGACACAATTAGTAGTATCAAATATAACTAAAATTAAAGTATAAAAAAAAGGTCTTTGTTATTTAGTTAATTATAAAATATTAATTACAGTAAAGTACTTTATTTTTATATGATGTGTTTTATTTCACTATTTTTATTTTGTATTGGTGCTAACCCATCAGCCACTGGTTTAAAATGTGTGACAAAATTTGTGTTTAACACAAATGTATATAACATTTTTAATTAAAAGAAGCTTAAAGAATTTTTGAGAATACAAACCCACTTTATCTATCTTCATATTTAGGTAAAAGTAGCGTTTATTGTTAACCTCTCTCCAGCCATTTAAAAATGTGGCAGAAAACGGCTTTATTCCGTATTTTCTCGAGAATGGTTAAAATGAATTTAATAAAAAAATAGCAATAAGGCAAAACCGATCTTACTTATTTTTATCTTGGGGATAATTAGCTTTCGCTGTTATCCCTTATTCCTCCCCTTGAAAAATATGACTGAAATGGTTGTGTGCGAAATGGCTCTAACGATTTTGATAAAAACTTATATTTAAGGGTTTTTTTTTTTTTTTTGTGTGTGTGTGTGATGACAAAAAGCATTTAATTTTTAATTTTTCTGGTTTAACCTCATCTTCGCAAAATCAGTGTTCATTGTTAATTGTTTTCCGCACATTGCAAAATACGGCTGGAACATGGTTTTCTCAGAAATAAATCGAACAATTTTAATAAAAACATAGAACGATATATATATTTTTTTTCTTTACGAGAAACCTTTCGGACATATCCTCGTTTCGGGGGAAATTATAGTACACTGCTGTGCTAAAACTCACTCCACTGTGGAAAAATAAGGCTATAATTTGGTTTTCTATGAAACTGCTGGAAAGATTTCGGTAAATGTTTAAGATTTGGTGGGTTTTTAGATGACAATTCCAATTGAATTTTCTCCATCTTCAGGAAAGTTAACGTCCACAATTAGCGTTTATTTTGCCCATTGCAAAACTGCGGGAGAAACTTTCTAAAAAATGACTTTAAAGATTTTCATAAAAAAAATTAGCATTAAAGAATCTTTGAGAAGAGACACTCATCTGATTTATCCTTACCTTCATGAAAATTAGAGTTTACTGTTAATTTTCATTTCGAGTGACGAAAAATATCGAAGAGACATAGTTACTATCTGAATGATTTTGATAAAAATTTAGATTAAGAAAATTTTTAGTTTACAATTGAATATTAAGCTCAAAAGGCTGATTTTCTCTTTAGAACATTTACCTACCTTCTACTGGTAACTCACGCGTCCCCAATGAAACATGGCTTGCACCAAAGAAAAATGGTGTGTTTCTGAGATGAGATTTTGATCTGAAATAACTTTAATCCCCTTTATAATTAGCATTCACTGGCAACTCCGACACCACCTGGGACATATACGGCTTAAACTTTGTTATTCTAGAAATCACTAAAGAGATTAAAAAAGAAAAAAAAAAAGTTAGGAGGTTATTTTTTAGATGAAAAACTGTCTCTTTTAACTTATTATTTAGAAAAATTAGCCGTCACTGCCATAGAACAATAATTGCAGAATATTTGTCTTCTAGTAAACTGCTTTAACAATTTTGACAAAGGAATTATAGATGATGTGGTAATTCTATTTGAATTTTCCTTATCTCCAAGAAAATTAACTTTCAGTGTTAACCTGATCTCTGCCCTAGGCAAACAAATAATAAATATAATTACCTAAAAATAAAATAGTGTACTTACACTACAAATTATTTTTATAGTGAAACGTAGTGAACTCGTTCATCCAGGTACTTAACTTAAATCTATACATTTTATATTAGTGGTTGCATTATCATATAATAAATTATTTACTATAATGCCGGTAAATTTGCATAAAATACACACAGACATTCTTTAATACTATGTGATTATTAAATTTAAAAATACACATTTTTTCTTAGAAAATTATACTGAAAGGATATGTATATATATATAGATATGTACACACACACACACATTATATATATAAAATTCCTAACAAATATTTCTTGTAAATTTCCACCAAAGTTATCTTTTCCTTCAACAATTATCATATTGATTCACACAAAATTATTTTCACAAATCTGAAAACATGATATAATTATAAGAATTTTATAAAAAACTTGTATTGGTATTTTCACATAAACATATGAAGTATTTTATTCCAGTGCTATATACTAATGCATGAAAATTGATTTCCAATAATATAGGCATGCATCAGGTTTGTACTGGTTAGATAAAGCCGGAAATTTCTCATATTTTTTTGTCAATTTTAACTTCAAGTAGAGGAATACAAATTTCCAATTCAGGTAATATTTGTCTTCATAAATGACATTTGCAAGAAAACACAAGATTTTTCAGAATTTTTTTTTATTTTCTTTTTCTTTCTTTCCTTTTTTTTTCTTAAAAGGAGGAAAAACTAACAAAGAAAGCATGGATAAATCTTTTCAGTAAAGGTCTAGTGTTCAACTTATAATTCATTCGTGAGAGACTACTTGGTCGTCTATCGATGACAAGAAGAAATTTGAAACATTTAATTTCATGTATATAATTTTTTTTTTATTTTTGTATAATATAAAACTTTTTACAGTATTCTTAGAAAGTAGTTTCATTTTAAAGAACCGTCGTTTAAAATTTTACGCCATAGTCATAGACAAAGACATTAGACAATACTTTTAGTTTTTAAAATTTGATTATATTTATTATTATTATTTGTTTATTTATTTTTTAAAGCTGAAAATTTCATAAAATTTTTTCAGAACTGCTTATTATTATTATTATTATTGGTTTTTTTTTTTTTTTTTTTTTTTTTTTTTTTTTTAATGCAACAAGAACTTCATATTTCGTTTTATTTTATTTTTGATATTGAATTTTCAAATAAAATAAAATATATTTTGCGAAACTCCATTCTCTAGTTATAACGTTGTCTCCGAAAACAATAATTCTACATTCAGACTAGAAAGTTTAAGCATTTTCAAAACTTTTTTTTTTTTTTTTTTTTCAGAACACTTACGTAAGAAAATAATCTTCGTGTTACGTTCTACTTTTGGATTTTTTCACGTTGATATTTATTTAAAAAAATTATTACATCATGTTGTAATATCAAAACGTAATTTACTTTGTTGTTTTTATATATACATTCTGCCTTTGCTTCGTGCTTTAAAAAATAATTTTACATCTCTCGTCTTCAGAGTTCTCATAAAAGAAAATTTTACTAATAAAAAGAAAGCATCACACAACTGGCATTTGAAAGTATTAAGTGCATAATTTTAAATAAGCACCACAAAAAGAAAGAACTCGCAATATTTGTTTCGGGTCAAAAGAAAACACGAAATGTTTGCATTGCAGTATTCGTGCTTGTGTCGTTCGCCTCACGAAGGGTCCTGTTTTCTTTCGACTCGAAAAAAAAAAAGATTTAAGTTCTTACATTTTATGGTGTTTATTCAAAGTTTTATATTTATTAAATTTAATAATTCATTTTTACTCTTTGTCTACTATTATTGCTATTTTAGATTTGACTAATGTATATATAAAAATTTTTAAATGTTTTGGATTATCATTTTTAGGTAATAGTTTTATTTTGGTCTTCGTTTTTTCTGGTTTTACTATGGTTGTTTCGGGCCTGTGAGCAAAGACATTCTTAGCTTTTGCTTTCTTTGTGGCAGAAAAACATCCCTTTTTTAGCATATTTGCATTCTACCAGGCCCTTGAAAACGTTAGAATGCAAATAATGCTTTTTTCTCATTCCAATTTCCAATATTCATTTCGATTTTTCTTTAATTCTTTTTTGATTTGATTTGGGTAGTCTTCGCTTATGATCCGAATAATTGTTTTAATACTGAAGTTAAATCATCTTTAAATTTCAAAATTTTGCACTGATATTATTGTATTACTATATATATTAAAAATTACTATGTAAAATTTCTGGTATCGAAATTTACCTTTGTATGAATCCTGCTTGTCTTACTTCACATTCTATAGAGTGCAAAATTTAGTGTCATTAGAGACTACATTTGTCTAATTAAGATGATGCATATACAACGTCCACTGCAAAGTTGTTTAAATACAGAATAATATATAATTAAGGTTTATTTTCGGTATATATATATATATATATATATATATATAACAATAAGTTATTTTCTATTATTATTGTGTTTTGGAATTTTAAAATTTATTAGTTAAAAGGCATGTCCCGTGTTAAGGCATTTTACACGGATCATCATGATGAAATTAAAATTAAAACTATTGTTCTGAAATTTTATAAATTGTCGATCTGGCATTTAAGTAGAGGGTGCGTTTAGACACAAATCCTCATATGAATGACTCGTTTGCAGTCTACGCTGTGTATTTACATTTCTTTTGAAAATATTATTTAAATATATAATTGAGACTTTTCTCTTGTTTTATGCTGTAATTTTGAGGAGAAATCTGAATGAAAGACAAAATGGTAAGTCTCAAAAAAAAAAAGTTACCTCTAGCTTTACGAATAAAACAAATTCGTGATTATATATATTTAAGCATTTAATTTTATATACCTTTTAAATTTTTATAAAAGTATCTATTATGGTTATTTTTAAATGTATTATAT
Source organism: Salticus scenicus (assembly GCA_963930645.1). Lineage (NCBI taxonomy): Eukaryota > Metazoa > Arthropoda > Arachnida > Araneae > Salticidae > Salticus > Salticus scenicus. The sequence continues at coordinate 280,066,655 of OZ005649.1, read as the reverse complement.
AGTGTATCTAAAAATATGTAAAATAATAGACTAAAACATTATTTAAATTTTACGTTTTGTTATTTTAAGGATAAACAAGCCTCCGTTTTTTCATTGTACTATGAGTAAATATACAAGGTAGTTAAAAATCGGCCCAACATAATACAACAACAGTGCGCATTATGATGATCATTTATTATTTTTATTATGCAGGGCGTGTTTTATATGTGCCATAATGTATCAGCAGATACACCACTACTCAAAAGTTTAGCAAAATTTACAAAGGATCAGTTTTTTTTTTCCCAATTTAAAAATTTATGTCTCGATGAAATGTTTCCAAACATTGTATATGTAAAGAACTAGGTTTTCTCATGTTTTCAATGAAGATTAGTTTACGACAAAAATTAGGGGTCGGTAACAAATTAAGCAAAATCAATATTTTTTGCGATCATCCTGTATCATTAAGTGAATAAAGTAACGTGTAACTTTAGGATATATTAATATAAAACCCGCACAATGTGTGGATGAATTTGTGTTACGATAGCATGTTAAAATAACGGAGATATAAGCATTTATTTTAAAATTCTAATAAATTTAACATGTACTTTATTTATAATATACAGACTTTAAAACGAAAATTATTCCAACTTCTAGAAAAAAATAAAAACATTTTTAATATAATGTACTGAAATCGGAATACAAATATATTAAATGTCTCATGAAATATGAACATTTTTATGAAACACGTTTTCATTGCGAATGAGCAAAATATAGATTTTTTCTTCTATTACATAGGTTGAAAATTAGATATATTGGACGACTTTTTGTCAAAAGTTCATTTGAATTAAAAAAAAAAAAAAAAAAAAAAAAAAAAAAAAAGAGAGCATATTGTCGGCAAAAGAAAAAGCTAGATGTTAGGTATTTCCCAGTGTTGAAATTTCACATGGGAATTTGTCACATGACACGTAATTAATTTGATGATCCAATTATTTCAATCAGTTTACAAAAGTTCTTTTTTGTGAAAAACCTTTTAGAATGACACCACTCTTAGTAAATAAACAAAATATGTTAGGTTAACATCCTTACGAAAAATGTTACTCGTCTTCATATTTTTCTCTCAAAAAACAATTTAGCTTAAAAATTTATCTTTTAAAAATATGCCTATGCAAACGGAAATAAATTTAATATATTAACTGAGTAAATAATTTTCTTATTATGTGATTTTTAAATATTGCAAGAGATACTATTCAATTTTAGTCTATTTTCAGCAGATTCATCTGGATTTTAAAATTCATTCATATGTAAATTTTCAACATTATTGTTGGTTATGTAAATTGTTTTCAAGGTTAAATTTCACGATATGTGTTCTTCACGATCAAATATTTCAATTCATGAAAAATGGTATAACAATAAACATACTTTAGATTACTATTCATCTTTTAGTTTTTGTATTGTATAGAAAATATACTTACAGAATATGCATAAAACGGGAAGTTTTTAATTTCATTTTTTTTAAGAAATAGTTAGATTAATAAAGCTCATATCTAACTATTATACTGTGCCCAGAATGCAATATGTGGTCCACAAAAATACTGGACACATTGAACCTGATTCGAATGTGATAAATAAAAGGTAATTTTATTTCAGCATTCATACTGCGTTTTTAAAACTCTGATTTCTTTTACGCAGTGCCACACATTCTACTAGCAGTGACTTTTGGAACTAACATATTTTTTAGTGCAATCATTAGTCCCCTATCTTGTTAAATCATCCAACAAAATTTGGCGCCATTTACGCAATTAGATCATTCTACAGAAACCTGTAAAAACTGTCAGTTTAATTATGGCCACCTTGTATATCTTTATAACAAAGTTTTATATGTTTGTCGAAATTATATATTTCGACAAATATAATTTTCTAAGGATTGCACTAAAAAATATGTTAGTTCCAAAAGTCACTGCTAGTAGAATGTGTGGCGCTGCGTAAAAGAAACCAGAGTTTTAAAAACGCAGTATGAATGCTGAAATAAAATTACCTTTTATTTATCACACTCGAATCAGGTTCAAGGTGTCCAGTATTTTTGTGGACCACGTATTGCATTTTGGGCACAGTATAATACACAACAGCAAAAAGTAATATGTCTGCAGGAATCTCCCGTACAATCCAAAAAGCGTTTTAAGCTGATCCATTGGCAGATTCTATCCAGTAAGTCTCTTAACTGGTCAACATATCAAACTTCCCAAAGCTGGAATTTACCGATCCATTTGAGGTAATGTCTGAACAAGTCTTCAGTAAATGAAATTGCAGATAAAGAAACTTTATCTCTGTTTATGCAATTATTCGCTTTTTCTTTTTTTTTAATTATTGCCACATTGAATTTGAATAAAATTCTTAAATGTACAAAAAAAAGGTAATTTTATTTCGATACTCATTCTGCGTTTTTTAGAACTCTCAATTAGTTTACACAACGCCGCATATTCCCCTAGTGGTGACTTTTGGAAATATTTTTATAGTCCAATCCTTCGTCCCCCGTCTCTTCTTGGTAAATCACCCTATAAAATATGGCGCCATTCGCACAATTAGATTGTTCTACAGAACACTGTAAACACCGTCAGTTTAATTATGGTCACCCTATGCACACATATGAAGAAAAATTTGTTATTTTTATTAAGAACCAAAAACAAGATGAATATGAAAAGAAGAAAACATTAACTAAAAAAACTGCATTTTTATCGCTCATTCTTTTTATTTATGTTATGAATTATTTTATATGTTACTCGAAGTGTAAAAGAAGAAAAACTGTTTAAAATACATTACGCTGGAAATGATCCGGCAAATACTGATTCGAACGTAAAGTGTTCAAAAAACGGAAATTTTGTGTCTAGATTTTCGAAATTTATACTCCAGCGAGTCGTACAATTTTATCAAAAAGTAATAGATGCATAAATCTTTTGTCTTATATTGGCAAAGAAAAATTTAATGTAACAACTTTTATTTCACGCATGAAGGTATTTAAAGAATGTTTATCATGTAACCAAATTATAACAAACTGGGAAATATATATATATATATATATATATATATATATATATATATATATATATTTATGTAAAGTCAGACTAGCGTAAAATGCTGTGAAAACAAACCTCTTTTTTTTCAGTATTATTACTTTAATCATTAAAAAGATATTTTTAATAATTATTATTCATCCTTTTATTTGTTTCATAGCTAATTTAAGGTGGTATTTATTAACAATTTTTTCAAACTGATAAACACTTTATAAAACCACTACTACTAATAATAATAATAAATCGACTCACGAAGGAGGAATTACCCTATTGAGATAAAAGTTGGTCTTTATGAATCGCGCACGTATAAAAGCAAACGCTTAAAATTTCGGAAAAAATAAGCAATTTATTTCAGAGTTTTTCCGTTGCAAAGAAAGGATGGATGGGTTCATTAGGCGTTGGTGAAATTCTAGCCTGGATGTAACCTGTCACCCGGCGTGACACAGGCTAATGAAAATAACGAACGTTGACCTGCATAACTTCTTTTCAAGTCTATGAGGCTAAATAGCTGAAATAATCCTATATCATGGGAATGTTCTGGATGTGGAAGAGATCGGGCCTTGTATATAGCCGTGGAAGTAATGGAAAAAACTGAAGAAAATTGATAGAAACACGTGCCGTGGATGGTCACGTATTATCCTATTGACAAGTAAGTCTAACATGTCGCCAAAGGATCGGTAGCACAACCGATCCTAAAATGTGGTCTACGTACAGCTTAGTTGTAAGTGTGTTATAAAAGACTACCAAAAGCTGTCCGATTGAAAAAGGAAATGGCTCCCTGTGTGAGTGTTCACACATATGTTCTTTAAAAGTTAATTTATTTATTCAAATTTTATAAATAACAAAAAAGAGAGATTAATATAATTAATTTTAAAAAATACCTTTTTAAATTTAAGTAATTCAATTAATTAATTAAATAGAATTTCCCGGTTTTTTTTTTTTTTTTTTTTTTTCAAATCAAAAATGTTTCAATAAATAGCGTTTCTTTGTCTTTGAATAGTTACAAGGACATTGTTCTCAGAATAAAATAAAGCAATTTTTTTATCGGGGTTTTTGAAAAGTAATTTTGTTTATACTTCTTCCCCGAAAGAATTAAATAATTTTCGCTATAATTATTTATTTTGAGAATGTATTTCAAAATTCGTTACCAGCTTATTTCTAGCATATGTATGTATTAATAAAACAAAAAATAGGAATTTCAGTTAATAAATATAATGTTTGTGTTTACATTAAAAGCTATTATTACTTTTCGAGCAGATCATTATTGCTCTAAAAATAGATTTTTAATGGATTAATGTTGACTAGCTGGCGTGCAGCTCCGAACCGACTTCGTCCGTTGCTTTGATTGATATGTGGCGCAATTTTTTTCTTCTTTTTTTAATGCCAAATTGGTTTGAGTTTTAGTAACGACAATTTATATTAAAAAATTTTGTATTAAAATATACTAAAGAAATAGCTTGGCATTCTTTTTGGCTGAATTTTAACTATGCCAACTTATTCGGTTAGCACTTTTTGACTCTGAGACTGGCAGATCTCTTATAGACTTCGCTTTTGACTTGAAAAATAAGTAATTTTGTCGATCTTCTCCTCTCCCTCCGTATCTGAATAACTGCGGTGGAATTTTGTAGTCACATTTGTTTATACAGATTGATGAGAAATAAAATCGTTACCTTGTGCTAAAGGATGTATTTCTTTAAACTATGCATAATAAAAGTAAGTGTATTTGGATTCAATGCTGTTTTTTTTTCAACAAAACATTATTCATCATTGTTCTAGTTCATATGTGCAATGAGACTTTATTATGAAACTAAACCTGGTATTAAGAATTTCGATATACTCCCTATACTATAACTTCCTGTTGTGGGCATGTGTGGCGTTTGATAGTAAAGGCATGATCCCCATCTGTCCTAAACCTCACCAGATACGTCTGCGATTGCCGTGAGGACACACTGTAAAACATGAACATGCTAGATTACATCACAATGTGCGAGTAAGAATTTCACCACCACCATGTGCGGTAAATTTCAAGTGTGTTGTAAATAAATACGTGCTTAAAATTTGAAAGAGGGTGCTGTAGTTTTACAACACGCTGTGTTGTATTTGTCTTTTTTTTTTTTTTTTTTTTTTTTTTTTTTTGAAAATAGAAAAAGAAAAAAAAAAAAAAGATTATATTAATTTTCTTTTTTATTTTCTTTTATTTTTTCTATTTATTTTAAGCTATATGTGTTTTAATTTTCATTTCTTTTAAAGCTCTTTTTGTTTTAATTTCTCTTATTTATTTCATATTTTTTATTCTGTCAATATAAGTTTGAAGATGTTATGCATTTAGTAGGAATTATAATATCTATAATAGCTTTCAATAAATTCTATTTTATAAAATAATATTTGAATTGTAATACAGTAACGATTTTTTTTTTAAACAGAAAAATATTTAACCATTTAAATGAAAAAAAAAAAAAGTTTTATATTGCTGATTCTATTTTAAAAACAATTATGTGAGCCGTTCAGTGCACACATCGACTAACTCCACTTTTTGAAAAATCTTAAATTTTATGTCAAAGCACTTGGTATAATCATAACTTTTTGTATTTATAATAACTTTCCGGAATAATAAAGATTAGCACCGTTAAATGGCAAATTTTTTTTGGCCATTGAATAATAAGTAATTTATTTCAGAAGCCATTTCGATTAACTCCATACTCTAATGTAAATCGTTTCGGTAACGCTGTATCTGTTCTGGCCGTGCATCGACGCTTATTTGTTTTTAAACAGCGGAAGATGCTCAATAATATTCGTAACAAAATCACATCGGTAAACAGATAAAAAGAACAACGTTTACAGTAGACTTTACCTGTAGTAAAAGTAATATATTTTTTTCTTTTAAATTATACTGCTAAAATAAAAATACCATATTTTTGGATCTCTATTTTACAGAAATTTACAGAAAATCGTATTTAAATCAAATCATTAGATTTTTTTATCATGATTATTTTACACCTTTTATTTTTCGCGCATATTGTCATATAAATTACATTAAGTAAAATATTGTTAATTAAAATTAAAAATTAAACTTTAAATTCGCGTAAAAAGGTAAAATAAAATTTATAATATTGCTGAATCATCCCAAAGAATAATGCCGCTGACATAAAACTGCTATGAATTAATTACAAAAATTATAATATAACAGAACTGACAACATACATTCTTATGGAAAAGCTGTGATAAAAATGTATAATAACTAACTTTTTCTGTAATAAAAAACTTAAAAATGTAAAGACTTAATTTAACTTTATTACTTTTTTCAGTTGCCAAATCGATTAACTCCACCAGTCACATAAAAACTGTAACATTACTGACGATTGTTTGTTGGCTATTCTTTCTTATTAATTTTATACACCGTTAGATGAAAGCTATATCTGCAATTATGCATTCTACATTATATATTTGAATTCATATTATCAGAGGAATTTTAAAAAACAATATACATTACATCATCGCGTTTCTCAACTTTTTGTTTTATGGAGTTAATCGATGTGTGCACTGAGCGGCTCATGTATCAGTTTTTAATCTGCTAAAGAAATATTAAATTAGTCAAATCACAAGCATTTAATAAGTACTACAAATAATTATAACTACTTTAATATTTTTTAGAATGTATGAAAACTAAAATGACAGATTTCAATGCTTTATTAAATTATATTTTGCAGAATATATATATCTATACTTTTTAGCAAACATATTAATTTTACAAAATAAACAAGTCTTCGGCACAACTTACCCACTCCTTACTTCCCCTTCCTCAGCGGGTGAGTTTGAAGTTTTGCAAAATCACACTAAGGTACATAATGCGTACACTTAATCAATATCCAGTATGGGTCCCCACTGCCTTCGGCACAACTTACCCACTTCTTACTTCCCCTTCCTCAGCGGGTGAGTTCGAAGTTTTGCAAAATCCCACTAATGTACATAATGCGTACACTTAATCAATATCCGCACACCAAAATTGGCCATTCTAAGATAATTCAAAGCGAATTCAAACGGGAAAACATGTTTGTACACATGTTTATTGGGAACAACTTCAGTATAACCCCATAATGATATTTGGCGATTTTTTTGTTGGCGATTATGGCTAAATCATAAATCTAAAAATCATAAATCATGCATGATAAATGACAAAATCATAATATAAATCATAAAACATAAAACATAAAATCATAAATCCAAAATAAACAACATATTAGGCTGCCATATTATATCGCAAACAGTCCAGAACGACATTGTTATCGTTCAAAACGGCGCCAAAGAAAAATCGCCAAATTCAGCTGTTGGGTTATACAGAAGTTATACCGTTTATTGCCCTCCGACTCCTAGAAGGGGGGGGGGATTTCGAATTTCGTGAAATCCAGTTACAATTAGTGCCGGATGCAAACAAACAATTTACGCACCAAATTTCGTGACCACAGAAGTCTTTAATAAAAAATATTACAAATAAATAAATACAAAAAGCACAGCTTTAGTATGGGACCCCTTTGGAGAATTTAAATATTTTAAGCCATTTTTGCGATGAACTGAATTGGCTATCTCAGTTGTGCAATTAAAGATCTTGGCGAGAAACGTCCGAGCTACGTCAGTTCTGAATTTCAAATTTTGCCAAAGGGATCCAATACTACAGCTGTTCCATACACAAAATAAATAAATAAATAAAATAAAATAAAATAAAATAAAAAATCTTTATAAAATCCAAATTATAATCATTTACAATTAATGGGAGAACATAAAAAAACCATCATAAGGTACATAATAACAACAAAAAATTTTGTTTTACTGCAGGAAAGAAAAGTACTGCTTAATTAAATAAAAATATTAAACTAATTCCAAATATCTCTATGAAAATATTTATCTACGTGCAAATTCCTCATAAAAAAAAAAAAAAAAATCACCAACTTTTGTAGGTATTTTTCTCTCTAATTTTTATTATTATTCACGTGAAATTAAACATATTTCATTTTATTTCTCGAAAATAAAAATATACATAAATGCATATTTATAAATATAAAACCTTTTACCGAATCCGCGTTGAAAACGGAAAAAGGGTGAAACAAATTAGAAATATCAGACCTATATTTATAAATTTGATACCAAATGAAAGGGGTGATTTTTCTGAATCCAGGGGTGCAAACAGTTTTTCGATGCGACAATTAGTTTTTTAAATAATAACTAAAGTATGAAATTTAAGTGGCAACGGAAAAACGGAAAAAGGGGAAAACAAATTAGAAGTATCAGACCTATCGTTACAAATTTAGTACCAAATGAAAGGGGAGATATTTCTGCATTCTGGGGTGTAAAGAGATTTTCGATACGATAATTAGGTTTTTTAAAATTAACTAAAGTGTGAAACTTAGATGGCAACACTTCATTTCAATCTTTTCATAATTTGTAGTGCGAATCACGCGAATAAAAATGTCTTTAACTTACAAATTTATTTTTATGTTTTATTTTTCCATTCAAAGCGTTTTAGTGAAAAAGTGTTTATGACGCATGCGCAGGCGTTTTTTACCCACAATTTAAACACTAATCATAATTTTGAAAATTTCTATAGATATAATTCTAAGTTGGGTGAAGACCTAAGTTTCTGCCAAGCGCCGTTGAATTCCGCCCAGCCGTTCTCGAGTGATGCCCGGACAAACGTGTTTTAGTCTGTTACCCCCCAGGGGGGAAAGGGGAGGAATTTCTGAAAAGTTGATAGATATAATTTTAAGTTGGGTGAAGACCTAAATTCCTGCCGAGCGCCGTTGAATTCCGCCCAGCCGTTTTCAAGTGATGCCCGGACAAAAATTTTCTGAAGTCACTTTCGGCTTCCATGGGGTGTGAAACGTGAAGATATCGCAAAATTTTTGATTCCGACAAATTTACAGACAAAACTCTGATTTTATTAATATAGAAGATATATGTGTGTGTGTGTGGAGTGAGAGAGATTGAAAGAAAGAGAGGGAGAATGAGTGAAAGCGAGAGGAGAGGGAGACAGTTGGAGAAGGGGGATAATAATGCGAGGATGTCTGTGTGTCTTTTATCAGCATATCTCAAGAACAAATAGTAGCAGAAATTCCAAACTCGGTGTTCTTAAAGTGTATCATATAGGGATGCTTACAATAAGCTTTTCGTTGAGATGAAGCAAATGGTTCGTGTACAGGGACATTCAAAAATATGGGGAAATTGAAGTTAAGTAGAGTTTAACATCTATAGACTGCACTAAATCAAATGAAACGAATATATATTTTTTGTAATAGAGATAGTCAACTGGGAAAAAAGAATTGTGTATGTAGGAGCCTCACCGCCTCCCCTGAGGGGGAAGTTCCCTTTCGAGAAGAGTAAATTTTCATTATGGGCATCTTTCAAAAGAGCTCGCCAATACCTTTAAAAAGAATGGTTGAACGACCGATCTGCGATAATTTAAAATAAAGTTATTGAATTTTTTCTTACTGTAATATTGAGAATAAATTAAACTTTTTTTTTGGATATTTAGTGTCACACTACTTCTCTAATATGGAAATCGTTTGTATTATCATAAAAGATAATTTTTTTAAATATTTTTAACAATAAGCTATTTAATTTAATAATTTTAATAAATCATTTTTTAAAAACAGAATTTTTTTTTAATAACCGAATTAAATTCTATATAAATGTAGGTGCATAAATGAAACGGGGGATCACACACAACTATTTAACATATAAAACTCTTCCGAAGCCTAATTTGAATTGTTTAACATAGGTTTACATAACAGTACTCGTTATCTTACCCCTTATTCTCCAACCTGTATTTATTGTGTTAAATTTCAGGGTAGGAGGAAGTCGTGTGAGTAACACACCAGATTTTTTTTTTTATTATTATTATTATTATTTTTTCCCTTTAAGTCTATTTCTTTATCTTATACATTTAGTTAATATCTATTCTATGATCAAATAAATGTTGCATGGAATTGTAAAATAAAAATCTACGTGATAATAAGAATTAATGATATGTTTCTAAATTGTATGCGATTTGTGTAAATGTCATGCATTTTAATATCTTTATTTATAATATTTTGTTAGAGAAAGCTCGAACAAATGTGAATTTTAACTATATATGTTCGACCAGAAAATATCTAGTCCTAAAAAACACAGTACTCTAATGTGTGTTTTCTACTTGAGCTTTCTTTGAAAATTCCTAAATTGGCCATCAAAATATTCGGAGGAAGTGCCATGCTTTACGAATCATTCTCCATTAAAGTATTTTCAAATGCATACATTTGCTTCCTCTGCAGGAAAGAAATTTATTTTACTAGTAGAGAAAGTATTAGTACTTCAACTTAAGTATTTATTTAGAACTGTTATCTAACGATTTTTTTTCAAATTTACACAAAAACTTATGAAGATATTTAAAAAAAAAAATCATTCAAAATATCTTTTAATAAAGCGTATACAGTAAGACCCTGCTTAACGCGGGGAATACGTTCCATCAAATTAGAGCGTAATGCGAAACAGCGCTACAATTTCGGGGAATCCCCGTACTGCTGCGAGCAATTTTGGGGAATCCCCGGGTTGAAATAAAAGAGCGCTAACCGAAACAGCGCTAAATGAAACAGCGTTAAGCGGGGTCTTACTGTAGTTTTTTTTTTTTTTTTTTTTTTTTTTTTACGGGCTTTGTCTGGAATCCCTGCTGCCTCTTCGCCCGTAATTTTACTGCGAAATTTTTAACAGTGTGTGGAATATTCTGGTTGTCATTTCTCCGAAACTAATAAAGATAGAACTAATACGAAACTTCAGAATTGAGACAGGTTTGATGTACATGTAAATTTATCAAATTTTGGTAAGAATTGTCAAACTGCAAATGGGACATAGGAAACCGGATGTGGGACCGTAAGTCCGTATCTCAAAAATGGCTCTAACGAATTTCTTAAAATGTGCTATGTAAGCACTCTATTAGCTGCCCTTTCAAATGGTACAGTTGATTAGTTCAGTAAAACCGATAGGTGCTCTGTAGTAATAGGTCAATTTCAGGTCTCGCAAGTGCGTTTCTTTAAAAACGGCTGAACGGATTTTTTTTCTTTTTTACGTGGTTATTACAGGAAAATTAAGAATCATCTTGATTAGGTAGGCCAGTTTTACATCTCCAAAATTGGACTCATCCAGGAATTTGGGAAAAGGTGAGAGAATGGAAAAAAAAAGGGGGGGATGAATTATAAATGAATTAAAGTATGTTTGGAACAGTAAATAGTACTAATACATATAAAAAAAATGAGTAGAAAAAATTTCTTACGGTCTAAGTAATAATATTACGACCTGGGTCGATAAGACCCATACTGGTAAAACGTAAAATTTTTTCAACAGGGTAGGAAGGTTAAAGTCTATGCTTACACTTATTAGTAAATAAACCAGTCTTTATTTGATGAGCTGGACAAGTAGTCCTGACTCGCTTAAACATTCCCTCCTCTGACGTTACGTATCTGAGGATTAAAAAATAGTCTGTTGCATCGCGTAAAGATCATTTCTTTGATGTTCTCTACGAACGGTAGACGTTGACTCTTTCTACTGACAGCAGCAAAGAAGACACTATGATGATCTGGGATTGTGGGATTATTTCGTACACATAACCGTAAATGTCTGGTTGTGGTGCTTGTTTTAATTTTTTGGCCATTTTGATTGAAATTTCTGGAAGTCAAACCAATAATTTGATATGATTACCCTAAATCACTGAGTGACTCACATTGAACAATCTGGTCACATATATTTTGTTTTGACCTGCCTCTAGCGTGCCACTAGCTATACATCACTCTTCTTCGGAAAAAGGATTCCTCATGTACTTGTAACATATTGGATATGCCATATTTTTTGCATCCCTAACACATCGATATACGCAGTTTTACTATCTAGAAGTAAACATCTTAAATGGTACTTCAATTCAATTCAAATAATTTGAAATAAACTGAATAATTTCAAATAAATTTAATGTAGTATATTTAAACAGGGGTTTGAAGGGACAGTTTTTTAATTTTCACTTACATAAAATTATACCAAATAAAATATGTCAAATAAAACTGTTCGTAAACTTATTTTATTTTTAAGTAGGTTTGTATATAGTACTTGTCATGCAAGCAATTTGTCATTATAATAGTGAAATGGATGGAAAGAGAAGGGAGTGAGGGAGTCACCGCCTTATTTTTAATAATAAGGAATATTCTTAATTTATGAGTTTTTTTTTTTTTTTTTTTTTTAATTTCTTATCGATATGATTTAAGTTAGGATATATGCATTGTTCACACCGGTAAAAACAATAGAACAAAAAAATTTTTTTTGATTTTCAGTTGCATAAAATTTTCGATTGCAGATTGCTTTTACTATAGTAACAGTCATGTTTTTCAGATCTTAAAAAAAAAATAACAAATGACCTTTTATTGTTTTGACTTAAATATTTTGCTCTGAAAAACCGATAAATATAAAAGGCAAAGCAATTATTTGATTATGATTTTCCTTCGATTAATGGTAATACAATATTTATTATAATAAGCTATTTTAAAATGTCTTTCAGATTCAAAATACCCGTAATTTAATGTGCTATTAAAGTTCAAATTTTTGTTCCTTACATAGTATTTTAAAGTCAGGAAAGGTGTTATGAATATGTAATTTTTTCTAACAACTCATGTTTTAGCTTTCGTACACGTAACTTACCTAATTTTATAATCCACCTTTGAATTATTTTCAAGCGTTAAAATTATATTTCAGTTTTAACTAAGTATACAGTTGAGATTAAATTTCTCTTTCAGAAATGTTAAACAGTTAAATTGCAGCGTAATTCCGCGCGAATAATGACAAAGATCAGTCCTAGAAAATTGCGATATCGTTCATTTTGACATATTTAGCTAAATTGTAAGTAATGAAGTGAAAATCTATATGCATAGTGTTTCATAATTTTGAATAGAATAATTTATTAATCTGCAGAAGTTTTTTGTTTCAATTTTGCGCATTCTTATTGCCATAGAATTTCAATCGATGTGTAGTACTGAAAATCTGAAAAGTTCTGTAATACCTTTAGACATCAATTAAAAAACAACGCAACTTTAAAATAATGAATTCTTCATAATACAATAAAGCGATTTTATAAATTAAAGAAAAATTTTCTCATAATGCATGTATTTTTTCACGTTTATATCTTCATTTAATTTATTTCATTCTGTATGTTTTATTATTATTATTATTAAATGAAAAATGCATTATAAATTTATTAAAACCCAGTTACATTTGCATGTTTCAGAGTTGCTCATAAATTCAAAAATATAGATTTTGTTTTACATTACAAACTTTAAATAGAGTAAAACCATGCTAATCTTACTGAAAATATTTTAAACTTGTTTTCTTTTCTTTGTGTTTTTGAAATCACAAATCTAAATGTGAATGAAAATTTCATGGCTCTTTGAAGATATTTATGCATAAGTATGTCTGTATAAAAACACATTTTTTAGCAAAAAATACTTGAATACAAGGATGATTAAGAGGAATGGAATTATAATATTAAATATTTCTTTCAAATAATAATAATAATAATAATAAAATACAAAAAAATGAATCTATATTATCAGCAAAATATTGTAACCTAGAAAAAGTCATTCGGTTCGGGAACGAACCGATTCTGAATGCGGGATTTTTATTTTTTTTTTAAATAAAACTCGAAATGTGCAAAACTCGGTCAGATGCTGCTTGTTATGCTGTCATTATGAAAATGAACCCCACCATTTGACCGTTATGCACCAAAAGTTGATAGACGCTAAATTATATCAAACTGCAACAAACTATAGCTTTATTATGTATCTAAATATAAATTTTTGAAAAAAAAAATGTGACAAGAAATCATTTTTTAATTAAATATATATAAATAATGGAAGTCTAGATTTCAACCAATGAATTTAATTATATTGACGACATCTGCGGAAAAATTCTCATATATTGAAAATTTATTAAATGGGGGAAAAGTCGATTCTAAATATAAAAAAAAAAGTCCTAGTGTACTATTGCTATCATTAAAAATTCTTTCAGTTTTTACAATATTTAAAAAAAGGAATTTTCATTGATCACATTTGTACTAAATTTTGTCCGATATTTCCATATTAAAAGTTTTGAAGAACATAATGTCAACACCTCCTATATTATTATTTACATTATTCGCATTTTTTAAAATTTAACTGTTTAAAATGGGATACAATATGTAGAAATTACATTATTAATACCTTTTAATTGGTACGAAAATTATATATTAAGTTATGTACTCACTATATGTTATGAAAAAAAGAAAAACAGCGGGAATTTTCGAAATAAATTTCCAAAATAGTTTAATTTTATTGTAACTTCTAAATTTCAAGACTTTCTCCGTACACGCCAGAACATTTTGTAAATCTCAATATCACACTGAGATGCTAACGGATTTACTTCTTTTTTTTTTTTTTTTTTTTTTTTTTTTTTTTTGTTTATATACTTCTTTTGGATGAACCTATGTAATATGTCATACAGCCAAAATAAGATTTTCACTATGGTTAATACTTTATTAAGGTTTAATGCCAGTGTGTAGTCAATGAGACACTGTGTAAATTACAAAAATAAATGTGTCAAAAGTAATAGAAAGTAACATGTATAAAATACAATTTTTAATTTTCCTTATGCAGAAATCTTTATTTATTTATTTTTTTTTTAAAGGTTACTTGTTCAAGGTTGTTTCTTTTTCCTACCATATGCATTAAACAGAGAATACCTCTTGAGATATTCTCAGTTTAATTTGTATTATTATTTAGAAAATATACGGAAGAAAATTTACTTAGTATATTATATAATACATTGAAAAGTTTTCATTTAAAAGAGAAATTCCTTCAAGTTACTTACATGCAAAGAAAACTTTTGATAGATTTGCTAAAACTCATTATCCTAATGAAATTTCGCTATCCATCAACATCACTTTGTAATGATTTCAAATCCTTACATAATTCCGAAAATACTCCAGCTTTATTCTCATTTGCCATGAAAGACGGTGTCTTATTATTACATAACACAAACTGTCTAGTTTCCCGGTTCATCAACTAAATCTTTCATAATCCTCTTCATTCGAATAGTATGAAAGTATTTTAATATCCATTGCATAATTTTGTATAGTGAGAACTATTTATAGTAAAATGTAGACGTAAGGTAATAAATATCAAGATAAAGCGATTTATGAATTAAAAGAATCCTAAATATTCCGAAATACTCAGAGTAGTCTGAAATAAAAATATTATTAAATTTCTTTCAAATATATTATTCATTTATATATTATTTATTTATTTCATTCTATTTTTGAAATAAATATATTAATCTTATATTAAATTAAAGATTGTTGGATAATTTTCATAAATCGATATTTTAAAATATGTTTTCAACCTTTTTAATGTGATAATTTTTTATGATAAATGACATCTTTTGGTGAAATTTTATTCATTTCAACTGTCATTTTTTTTAAGAACTAATAAAATAAGAGGTGTTTTAGTTCTTTGAATTATTCATATATGTCTTGGATTATAATACTGTAAAAAAAAAAAAACGTTGAAATATTCAAAATTCAAAATGACACAATCACTTACAACACTATAAGTTTCTTGGTTAAGCATTATGGAGTTTCAGGAAATTTATATCTGGTGTGTCACTCACACTACTTTCTCTTACCCTGAAATTTAATACTATAAAATACAGGTTGCAGATTAAGCGGTAAGATAATGTGTACTGTTATGTAAACCTATGTTAAACAATTCAAATTAGGCTTAGGAAGAGTTTTATATGATAATTAGTTCTGTGTGAGGAGGGCCACCGCCCCCTTAACCCCCCGTTTCATTAATGTACAAAAAACAAGCTATGAATATTTAGCCTAAAACATTATCATTTACCATATCTCTATGAGGAATTTATTTCAATTCCCCAACAGCTTTCCTGGAAAAAGTAAAATATTATTAGTAAAGCACATCCACTAACAACAAATAACTAGAGTGTTATGGCCACCACATGACTTTCTTCAATATTTTCCTATAAAAATTCACACAGTAAAAAATATATATATATATATATTAAAATTATTATTTATAAAAATTACCTTCCATGATAATGCACATGGTTTCCATATTAGAGAAGTAGAAAACACTAAATATCCCAAAAAAAAAGTTGAATTTATTTTTAATATTACATTAATATATATATATATATATATTTATATATATATATATGTTAAAAATAAAAAAAATCGATAACTTTATTTTAAATTATAGCAGATCAATGGTTCAATCATTCGTTTTAAAGATATTGACGAGCTCTTTTCAAAGATACCTATCATGAAAATTTACTCCCTTCGAGGGGGACTTCCCCCCCACCCCCCCACGGGTGGAGGCGAGGCGTCTACATACACATTTTTTTTTCCAGTTGACTATCTCTATCACACAAAACACATGTTCATTTCATTTGGTTTAGTGTAGTCTATAGATGTTAAACTCTACTTACCTGCAATTTCCCCATACACGTAATGTATTTGAATACTTTTGAGTGTCCCTGTACACGAACCATTTGCTTTATCTCAACGAAAAGCTTAGTGTAGTATCCCTATATGATACACATTTAAAATACCGAGTTTGGAATTTCTGCTACTATTTGTTCTTGAGATAAGCTGATAACAGACACACAGAGGGACAGACAAACAGGCAGACACACAGACAGACAGACACACAGACCATTTGCTAAAAACATGATTTTCTTATTCAGGGGACTTCAGAACATGTAAATATAACAAAAACGCACGTTCGAAAATTTGACCCTATAACAATACTTTCTCGATCCTATGGGTAAGAGAAAATAAAAAAGTAAATAAATATATATTTTGAGATACAAAGATTAGTGAGATGGGAAATCAGATACATTTCACAGAACAATCCGCAAACTGACATTCTGAAATGTGCGATCATAATATAGGCATTTCTATACGTGCATATGCTTAGAAATATGTGCATATGACATAATGTAGGATCTAACTTGTGTTGGTATATTAATTATGTTCAGGTGTATGAAATAAGAATCTATATCTGAATATAATGTCATTCATCAGAGTTATGCATAACAAAAGTGATATTACGATGACTTATTTTGCTGTTAAAAATATATTTATGTAATAATAATAGTTGTGTATTTTAGAAAGTTAATTATTGTGCCTCCTTAACTACTAACCAGATTAGAAAAATATATCATGGAAAGATTTTTCAGAAAACAGCAGGCGTAAGTGGGGAGACATTAAACTTTCAAATTTTTTGTTAAGCATATAATTCTAATTTCTTTCACAATGATGCACGTAAATTAAAAGCAAGTAAAAAAAAAAGCAAAGCTTTATAATTTTTTTGTTTTTTCAATTTCACTATATATATATATATATGCATACATAAATGATAGATATTTTAACGTTAATTATTTAGCAATATTATATGTAATAATAACAGGAGACTTGGCGTTGGAATATTAAAACCCGAATAAACTGCTACGTCAGAAACGCCAAAGAAAAATATTTGAGATGCATACAGCAGCTTCCGTGGCCTTAAGCGTACCGTCTTCAGTGCAAAAAGGACTGAAGACGGTACGCTTAAGGCCACCGAAACAGCTGTATGCATCTCAAATATTTTTCTTTGGCGTTTCTGACGTAGTAGTATATTCGGGTTTCAATATTATATATATATATATATATATATATATATATATATATAATATTTGTACGATTTTTTGAAATAATATTGAGTTTTAAATTAAATTGAATTTAATAATTTAATTATTCTAGATTTGGAATGGACAGAAAATGTATGTGTCTAGCTGTAAAAAATAAATTGTTTTTACGAAATTACACTTGGTATCCGCTTTTGCTTATCATTTATCTTGAAATATCACAAAATAAACCATGATTAAATCATACTGCTGTATTTTAAACCGACTAATGTTTTTAAAAATACTTTTATAGCAAAACGTAATACATTTTCAAATATTTGAAGAAAGAAACACTAAAATTTACAATCAATTTCATGTCAAATATTTTTCAACATAACAAAACGCCTTTGTAAGCATTCTTCAAACCGACAAGAAAAATGAAATTTTATCCTTTTCTTCCATTTTGAAGAACTGACGAACAAATGCAGTTAAATGGGTTAAATACAGTGAATGTCGGCTAAATGATGTGGAACTTTTTGACGACACTTTTCTCATCAGAAACTAAAAATATAAGAAAATTTTCTAAACAGTTAAATAAATTGCTTCGGATTCCATTATATTTTCTTTCAAACAAAAATAGCTATTGAGTTCTACTTATCCCTGCAAATGTTTTTTATAGCATCTAAATGTGGTATGTTCAGTGACAAAAAACTCAAAGAGGAATGTTTCTATTGTTATTTTATTTTATTTTTCTACAAAAAACAAACATTAAGTATATGTTACCTTTTGTGAATTTATTTCCAACATCAATTTAGGGAGAAATATGAAGGTATAATGTTCCTCACATTGTTTCAAAAATCGTATAAGAACGTGAAAATAGGGATTCTACAATATATATATATATATATGTTTTCTTTCTTTTTTCTCATTTTTTTTTTTTCTATATTGTGTAATTTTGTTTTCATGGAAAAACTGCGAAACGATCAAAAACAAAAAATATTTGTTTAAAATATCTTTAAATAATATATCATTTTCACATTCATCGGACGTCGTATTCCATTTTATTTTTAACAGATTGAAATTCTTTTGGTAACACTGTATAATTGTTTTATGGATGATATATGTTTTGTTTCATGTTTTTGTATCATCTTAAAAAATATATAAGTTAGATCTATTTCTCAAATGAAATTATTTTTGAGTTTATCATAAAGATAGTATATTTAACATATTAGACGCCGAGGCAGCGATTTCGGGAAAATTTTGTTAAGAATTTTTTACTCTACAAGTAATTAAGATAAATGTATTTTTTATTTTTTACGCTGAATATTGATGCGTCGAATTTCATTGGTATTGTTTTCTCCAATATTTTGAAATATAAATTCAATTTTTTAATTTTATTATTAAAACATTTTTTTTTCACTCTTTCTCATAGAAAGAAAAAAAATCAGGAAAAAAAACTTATTTGAGTGCAGGGGTTTAAAAGAATGGATAAGAAATAAAACAGGGAATTTTTTTAGTTATAATAAACAGGGATGAAGGCAACTAATACAAAAATGCTTTGCAGTTGATGCAACATCAATGATAACACATTAGGTGCCAAGCCTTCCATTTTGAAATCATATCATATTTTTTTAACAAAATATATTTTTTTTTTTTTTTTTTTTTTTTTTTTTTTTTTTGAAAATTATTTAAACTACATATTATTAGAAATACACTCAAAAGAAACGAAAATTAAACATTTTTTCAGTGAGATTCATATACCGGCGCTTAATGGGTTTACAAAATTACTTTATGAAATTTCATTTTCCTGGTCTGTATAACTGTAGCTAGAATGCTGTATAACAGTAGCTATGGATTTTTAGTTTAAAGTTTAAATTTAACAGTTTATCAGTATGTATATCTTATTGAGAACATTTGATAAATATGGTTTAAAGATAAGAGGAATATTATTGGAAATCTTAGTAACAGAACTTTTTGAAGGGCGTATACAATAGACACAGTTATAGTAATAGTAATGCCGTTAACTGCTAAATAATGTAATCAGATTACTAACTGGCCATTTAGTGGAATTTGTTTTAAAGTATTACCTTATTTTCTAATATAACCATTGACTATTTTTATATATTTTTTTTCTAAATGCAAAGCAATACATGAATACTAATACATGAGAATTTCTTTGTTTTTTTTTTTCTACATCTTTGTCATTTACAAAAATATTTTGAAAATGAGATTTTAACAATAATTGTCCATTCATATCCAGCAAATGACTATAATTAAACTATTGATTGACCATTAAAATTTTACAGTTCAAAAATTACTTTTATAGCTGTTAGCAAATATACATATTTTAGTTATATTTGAATGTAAATTGTTAAAATATACTAATGTATGCTGGTATTAAACATTAATGAACACCTTCCCTAAAGCGCCGAAAGGTGAATCCTTTGACCGCTGCTAGGCGAGTCGTATTAATCCTGGACGATAGGACCCATGCCCCAGCCCGCCCGGTTCCCGCTGTTCAATGTATTTTTCTAGTCAACTTTGTCCCCTTATTGGGTGTGAATTTTTTTTTTTTTTTTTTTTTTTTTTTTTTTTAAACACACTTGACATTGTGAGTTTTTTTGCTTTTCTTCCCATGCTATTCCTATGGGTTTTTTAGCCTTTTTCCCCCTCTTTTTCTACATTCTAAAGTGGCGGCCATTATAAAGTCCATTGCGTTAATCTTGTACGAGATTAAACCCACACATATAATTCCCTGCAGCACACTAATTCCTCCTTCATCGATTTTGCCAAAATAAATTGCCCCATATTTTTCGGAAAACACATAAACTCTCGGATTCCAATACACTACAAAAATTGAATGCTAGAAACATTCACAAGATTAGAAATCCGCTACGAAAATTTGAATGAGACAGCTCACATATTTAGTAATTAACCATGTTTGTCAATTACTGAAAAAGTTCAACACAATCAGATATTCAGCAGTTAATTAGTTTGGTCATTTACCAGAACTCAAAATGGCCCGGCTTTTATTCGGATGAAAATAGGCCGTTTATTAGTAAAAATGTATTTTATTTAAAAAAAAAACGTGAATGACAGTAATTCCTCAAATAAAATAAAATAAATAAAATAAATAAAATAAAAATTAAATTCAGTTTGATGTTTTAAACTGGATTAAGCATATCAATATACCACTTATTATTCACTTTTTTAAGCTTTGTAGACAGTTTTGTAGTGTCGCATGTTCACTATGAATCAAAACATTTATTGCTACTGAAACGTTCAATAGAGCGTTCTATTAGGTGATTGTTATATAATTCACCAATCAGTTTCGGAACTTTCAAACATTAATTCTTGACTTCCTTTCAGCTTTTTTTTTTTTTTTTACTTAAGCGGTATATTTCTGGCCTGTGGCCAATACGTTTTAGATCACTCTATATACGTGTTAAATACGTATTATAATTGCTTTAATCAGAGACGTTTTATTGTGTAATATAATTTAAAAACATTAATTTAAATTATTTATTCATATTTTCCTTCTTATATCAATTCAGACAAGAGTCATAATTCTTTAATATTAACATTCTGATGCACACTCTTTAAATTTCTTCAAATTAAAATGAATTTCCGTAAATTTAAAGAGTGTGATTACGAGGCACGTATATTTTCTGGATATTCATTTTATAACATTTTGCAGATTATTTTATTATTGAATAATGTTAAAAATAAATACAATTAAATCGATTCTCTTAGTACTTAATGAATATATTTTATAAACAAAGAGGAATATTTTTAAATTCCATTTTGGAATTGCTTAAATAATTTTTTCATCGAAACACATTTTATAAAGATTCTAAGCGAGAATCTTTTTATTTATTTATTTATTTTTATATATATTTTTTAAATCTTATTTGGAAAAAAAAAATGTCGATAAATTTGTCACTTTAAAAATACATTCGCCTGAAACATTGCCAAATTTATCTTAATGTGAAATAAATTTCATATAGTGAATTCCAACTTCACGAAATTTTGAAGAAAATCAAATTCTATAGAGGATGAAAATGTTAAAATCAATAAACATATTATAATGTTGTAGATTTTTTTTTTTTTTAACAGAAAATTACATTGACTTTTTTCATGCAGAAAAAAAAAATGTTCAATCTTAAAATTTTGTAGCGTGCTTTTTATTGTTTTCTATAATAGATTTTTTTTTTTTTTTTTTTTTTTTTTTGTGTGTGTGTGTGTGTGTTTATTTATTTACACCGTGACCAATAAGTTCTCATACACTTTCAAATTTTTATTACAAGAACACAAAATAAATCATACAAAAACTTTTTGTATCAAATTAAAGTAACAATCATTAAGTATCTTTACAATAAATCCTTTGGAGTAATTCCGACTTTTAGTTTCTTAACGAGCTTAAGTCTTTTTTGAAATCGATCACATGCGGCACGCACGGCTTCCATTGACATTTCCTACTATATCTTTTGAATTACATTTTTAAATTTGCTCAAATCAGTGATTTTATAGTTATTCAGTTAGGAGAGCAAATATGACCACGCAAAATAATGAAGGGGGTTGATATCGGGGGAGTTGGGGAGCCATTCATTCTTTGGCAAAAAGTCAGCTAAATTTTGACTGCACCACTCCTGAACCACACGTGCGGTATGAGAAGGGGTACCATCTTGTTTGAAGCAGAAATATTCGACCCATACATTCTCTGGACATTTGGGAGTAAAACGTTTTCCAAAACCTCAGTTTTATAATATTAGGCATTGATTTTTAACCCCTTATCAACGAAGACTAACGGGAGTTTTCCTCTTTTGGAAATAGCGGTCCAAACCATCACAGACGAAGCATTTTGATAACGCGGAACGTAATGTTGGTTCTCAGGGATGTTATCAATAGAAACTGATCATACTCTGTCATTTTCGGGGTTGAGACTTTGCTGTAAACTGAATAGTTTCTCGTCTGAAAAGACAAATTCATCCCCAGCGTGCCAAGCAAGAATTTCTTCCACCTTTTGCTTCCATTTCATTTTAGCAGACTCTAAAACTCCGTGAATTTTAAGTTTTCTATAAACCTTGCACCCAAGGTCCTTTTTCAGAATGTTTAGCATTGACTCATTCGATATTTTGAGCTCTCGTGCTAATCTTCTAGCAGATCTTTATCCGTTTCGTCGTATCCTTTCCCTGACCCTTTTCGCAGCCTGTTTTGTCCGAACGGACCTCGGCCTGCCAGATCTTTTTCTGTCATCGACATAGAACGTCTTATTATACCTTCTGATAGTTCTGTAAATGAAATCTCTCTTCACCCCCAGGGCTTTGAAGTCTCTGAAAATTTCACCGGCTGCTCTTCTTTGACGAATTTATTTATCACAATTTCTCTCAATTTCTTCATTCTACCTAATTAAAGAAAAATTATAATTACTACGTCATATACACTTGAATAGCTTTATAACTTACACTAAATTGCCTGCAAAATATTTGGGACTACAGCAAGACATATGTATAACTTTTTAACGTGCTTCAAAAGTTGTATGAGAACTTATTGGTCACGGTGTATATGTGAAATACACTTATTTCCTCAGAACATCTAATGCAGAATTTGAGTACGGATGAGTGAAATATTTTGAAAAGTGAAGAGGTAATTTTTAATATTGATAAGTGCATTACAGATTTCTATAAAGCTATCGATTTATAGATTTGAATTTTCTTTAAAATTTTTAATAATATTCAATAAATTGAAATAATTATTATATAAACATGTTATCCCTATTGTTTTAGTTAGTTCATATTAACGTTTAGGACTATTTATATGGACTAAGAATGATATTTATATAGTAGTAATTTAATATGACTCTTTAATTTCATGTCTTATCTTTCTTTTCCTTTTTATATAATCTCAAAACCAGAACAATAAGATGTGCCATATTTACCTAAAAACAATTTTAGTTTCATGCTTTTTTTAATATCTCCCTCTGTCTCAAAAGAAGAAAAAAAGTGATTATGTAACTTAAAACCAAACACATCATTCTTATCTGAGCTTGCCGGGAATGCAAATGTATATATTTATTAATAGTAATAAATACATTTTGCCTATAAAGAAACATTAACTTTTGCACAGTTGACTTCTGCACAGCAAAATTTCCATTAGTTAGCATTATATGGTTAGTGAAAGGGTTAACTTTATTATTTATTTTAAAGTTATAGAAAAACAAATAGTGGTAGATACAACAAAGCTGGTAATATACTTATGGTTTTAAGCATACACAAACACAATTTAATTATAAATACATATTATTAAAAAAAAAAAAAAAAAAAAAAAAAAAAACTATTACAACTTACTCGATGGATATAAGCAGATGTTGAGTAAGCACAGGAAAAATATGCAAAGTTTGAACACCGAAGAAAACAATAAATATCAGGAAGCTGTTTCGGTATCATTTAACGTTATTTTGTATTATTATTATTATTATTATTATTATTATTATTATTTTAATAAAAGCTAATACATGAACTAAAAAAGTATCACATAACTTGAATAATGATATCCTTTCTAGGTAACACTTATTTTAAATATTTTTTTTACTTATTTATTTATTTTTATTTTTATTTTATTTTTTCGATTACTTGGTATAAATACGTGAGTTGGAATTAATAAATTCTCACTCGATAGCAGAGTGTAAAATGTGATGTCATGTCTTCCTTTTGTTGCATCATAAAAAAAAAAGGTAGTACAATAATTATTACTTACAGACTTTGAATAAACACCATAAAATGCAATAAACTCGCAACAATTGTTTCGGGTCGAAAAAACACACGACCCTTCATCAGTCGAATAAAGTAAGCACGAGTGCTGCAGTCAAAGCGGCAACGCACAAAATCGTTTAAAGTGAAAAGAAGAACTTTATAAACTAGAAAGTAAATAAAGCTACTGGTGTAAGTAGAATTATACAAGAAAACAAGAAAATAAATAAATGAGTGAGATTAAACATATAACAATCTAAGGATATCAAAATTAAACGAAAATCTAAGTTACGTGAGTAATTTCCAAGCATCAGACAAGAAAGGAGTGGAAGAAATATCATTAACAAGATTTTTCGAATTTTTAAATATGTAAAATGCTTCATGAATATCCAAATGGGAGGAACAGACAGGAGATGAAAGTATGTTAGTTTTGGAAAAATCAAAACGATGACATTGAGACCAGCAGTGGGAAGCAATAGAAGATTTGGTAATCTCAGCATTACGAACATTCCGACGGTGCTCATTTATTCTGTATTTCAAACGCCTCCTAGTTTGACCAATATAACCTAAGTTACAGGACGAACACGGAATTAAATAAATTCCAGAACGGTTTTCGGTGGGAATAGGGTCCTTAAGAGAAGATAATTTTATTTTATTGACGGGTTTGTTTTATTGACAATACGGGTTTATTTTATTGACAATAATATCTTACCACCATACACAGGGATTTAAGTGTACACTATAAAGTGTAGCTTTTTTTTTTTTTTTTTTCACATTTTTGAAGGAGATTTGCGAATTCTCCAGAACTACTGTTCCCCATTACTCTGTGATAAATATTTCACGAAAATCAGGAGGTGTAATAAAAGCCAGCGTAATGTTTTACTGCATGTTCGTAAAAATTATCCCTCACACCAATAAAATGTAAGTTTACCAAAAGCACCAATATAGAAAAAAAAAAGTAGCTTTTACGAGATTTTCAGGCGTTTGAAATCGTGTACTATTAATTTAAAACGTTATTATTGTTATTATTATTATTATTTCTTTTTTACTAATATTTCTTTATTTTTTAATGCGGAAACTAACATAACGCTCCTATGCAAATTTTTTTGCTAAAATTAACATTATGTGACAGAATTTGTGTAATATCATCTGTAATTACATGGAATGTAAAAAAAAAAAAAGAATCTATTCATTTAGTTAAAAAGTAGGAGCTGATGGCATATTTACCACGCTTACCCCTATATATATATATTATAGAAATATAAAATATTATTCAACATCTGATATTCCTTCCTAGCAATATTATTTCTAAATCTATAACACTTATAGCTAAATCTATTACACTATTATATTTATAGCTGTTGTTTTACGCACAGAATATGTCATCAAAGTGCAAGAGACGTTTGGTCTACAAAAAAACCTGTTGACTTTAAACAGTCATCCGCATACTAGCTGCTGTCCTCAGGTAACAGTTATGTATATACATAGGGAATCATTTGCATATAAGATAGTTTGCTTTATTGACACTTCAGTAATTGTTGTTGCTATAAATCAAAGAAATAAACCCCTGAAGGGCTTGAGTATTCTCGCAAATTCAAATGTATGCTTTTGTTAACGACGCAATAATTTTCTGTCTGTGTTCTTCGAAATTTTTTTTAAAGGATTGACTTTTACTTTATTAGGAAAATCTGCCGCATAATTACATCTAGTAAATGAATATAGATAAAACATATTTATGCATATCTTGGATTTATTTTCATCGCTAATTCTGCATATTTAATTCAATTATGATACCTAATTATGCCTCTCTCAGTGCAAATTTCTAACTCAAAGGCTTTTTGCCTATTAGCCAGTAAAAATTATAAAAACATCATTAAGAGTATCTTTAACTGAAATTTTAGGTATTTGAGGATCTTTGAATACATGAAATATAATTCAAATATTCGTTACTCCATGTTGTCAAACTTCTTTATAATTTTGAAAACGGTTTATCGCTGTATGTTAAGAAAATTATTAACCTTCAACAGATTAAAAAAAAAAAAAAATCGAATTATACATGCCATGCCGTTATTCTGATATTAATTTAGTAAGAGCTGTACTAATGCTTTCGTATAGCTATAATTTTTTAGATTTCTCAAAAAGTCGACAGCCCTAGGTAGCTTAAGCTCTGTTATTATGTAAGGAATATAAAATATCTGTCGAATTTGGTGAACAAAATCTTTTGTAGAAAGCGTTTATGACATCTCCAGTATATTTTGCCTTTTTTTTCTAAAAACCTCATAAATAGTATAAATGGATTTAAAAATAGAAACTTCGGCAACGATTACTGTTAACATTAATGCCAAAAAATGCAGATATGTTTCTTTCGCCAAAACATTAAATTTTCGTTGTATAATTATAGCGACATCTCCTTAAAATTTGTATTTATGTCTGAAACTGAAAGCGACCAATCTGTCCCTGTGTGTGTTGTATATGGTTGTTCCATTTTAAATTTTGCATTAAATGTAATTTGCATTTTTCCTTAAACAGTTTTTTCCTTTTTTTTTATGAAATTTCCTTTAATATTTCTTGAATACTATTAGGATATTCTAATTTTATAAAATTAATTTTAGGTACAGAAAATAATTAATCAAGTAAAATTTTTAATAATTGTATCTTATTGTCAGTTCGATGCCAAATTAAAAAATTATTTAAAGTAAACTTTGTAAAATGAAAAATAAATAAATAAATAAATGGTGAAGAATCAAACCTTCTTCTTAATATTTCTGGCATTATTAAGGAATGTTTTTTAATTTTAAATTTCATTTTGTTGTATTTAAACAATTATTGCAATCCGTAAAATGATCCCTTGTAATAAACTAAAATTAAAGGAAAATAAGTTGAAATAGTCAAATAATGTCTGAAACGTGTAAATTTATAGAAAAACGTAATTTACTGTAGAGTTATTCTCTTCAAAACGTTTCATTAAATTTATTAAAAATATGTTAAAAAGTGGGTAAATTAGATACATTTATTAATTAATCCGTTAACGCCCGAAATAATTTTGCAAAATATTATTAGCTGTTTATTTCACTTCTAAATTTATATAGACTACTGACAGTAAAATACACTCATGTCCATAAATTAAGGATAATGCTAGCTGAGGCAAATAAAGGTTCAGAAGCAAAACAAACATGACTTATTCATAAAGTCCATTTATTAAACAAAAGATCAAGACTAAAAAAAGATGGTTTATGTAGGATACCATTTATAAAAAAGATTTTTGCTCCCTGGAGCAATTACAAAAAATGTCTCCCTTACAAAAACTAAACATTACATTTTTGGTATGATGGTTAATACGTTGTATGTCTCTCAGATGATGGAATACAGTCCTTACAAGGCCTAGGAATGTTGAGTATTAAATTATTGATCTAATCTTGGGGAAGATTACTCTATTCAGTAAGCAATGCTCTCCGAAGTTCCGGTACACATGTAGGAGGTGGTTGACGGACTACAACTTGTCGAAAAAGCACGTCCTACACATGCTCTATCAGGTGAGAATGCTGGACATTCCATGCGTGTGATAGCTTCCGATTGTAGGCATCCGTGTTCAACGTTTGCACGGTGAGGACGCGCGTTGTCATCCATAAACTCAAATTCTGGGTTCATGGTACCCCTAAACAAACGTACATGTTGCTCCCGAATGACGTCCCGATAAATTTGGCCTATCATTCTTCCGATTTCAACATGCCGATCTGTTCTGGTGCCCAATATACCCCCCCCCCCAAAAAAAAAAAAAAAAAAAAAAAAACGAGCACTCCTGCCCCACTGTAACGGTGTCGTTCAATGATGTTGTTTTGGTGGTAATGGGTACCTGACGTTCTACATATGAAAGTCTGGCGTGAATCACGCTGCAAGCTAAACCTGGACTCGTCGGAAAACATCACACAAGCTCACTGTGCCGCTGTTCACATTGCATGCTCTCTACTCCAAGTTAACCGCTGGCACAGTGCATTGCCGTGAGTGGAACACATCTAACAGGCCTGCGAGTATATAGACCAATATCTCCCAAACGTCTATACACGGTTTGTCTTGAAACTGTGGCACTCGTGGCTGCAGACAGCTGACGAGACAGGTCTGATGCTGTGCTTTATCTGCATATTTTGGCAGTTACTGCCAAATAACGGTGGTCATTCGGCATTGTAACTCGGGGCCGACCAGTACTGTAACGTCGACTGGTATTTTCATCATTTTGGAAACGTTGCCAAAGCCTAGAGATGACACTTTGGGCGATTCTAAGTTTCCGTGATACTTCTATCTGAGTACGCCCACATTCTAGTCGGCCGATATATCTACCACGCAAAAAAATTATCTACATGTGTCATCTGTGTTATAACCATTCGGTTGTGGCACTGAGCGACACACAGAACGCTTGTGAACAATTTTCCTTCTTTGCTCCCATTCCTTATCTACCCCCTTCTTACACTTTCGTCATTGTAACATCATATCGGCGTCATCTGATGGCTTCCTATAATTTGCATATTATTCTTAAAGATGTCTGTGGTATTTCTACAGGTGAAATTTTTCCATTAAAGTTCGATTTCAGTGTGAATCTGAATTATCCTTAATTTATGGACATGAGTGTATATTAACTTAAACAATTCTTCTGATAGTTTTAAATTTAAAGCCTATCCTCACTTATTGACGTTTAGTGTTCTACCAAGAAAACTTCGAGATAACAGATTAATTTCCTATTATATGTTGACTAAGATCTCGAAATAAAGTATTATAATATATATTATTATTCAACTTGATTTAAGTTAGTATACTTGCGCAAAAAGCAAATATATGTGAGACGAATGAAAAATCATACAATGACTATCCAAATTATGAAATAATAATTAATAGTAGGCACATAAAAATTTCAAGGATCATTTAGAGTGACGCGATAAACTGTCACTAAAAAGCAGAAATCATTCCAAGAAACCACAAATAATATGCGTGCCATTATATTAGCTGTCCTCAAATGAGGACACTGGGCGCTAACGGGTTAAAAAACGTACTTTTAATTCAAGTTAAAATTACATAATAACATTGTATAATAAACGTTAAAATCACATTTAAACATACAGGTTCCATGCTATTAATCTAGTACTTTCTCAGTATGTACTACATCTAACAAGCCGCAAGTCACAGTTTTAAAAACAATGGCTTTAAAATAGGATTTTGTATTCATTAGTGATGAGCATTATTCCACCCATTATGATAAATAATAACATTATTCTGGTATAAACTATTAGTGCAGTAATATATTACTGATAAATACCTATTAAATAAATAGCGGCTCAAGTTTTTATATATTCGATCGGATAACAGCCGCATATCTGCCATTATTCTAATCTGTTAAAAAAAAAAAAAAAAATAAAGTGAAAGAACGATTGCTTTTATCTCACCAGCGTTCATAATACCTAATAATTTTGAATATTTCATGTTACTCAAAAAATATTTTCAAATAATACTTTCGGTTCCCTGGCAGATTACCAAATTATTCTAAAAAATACGAAATGAATGAATCAGGGAAATAATCTCACCATTGGTCACAATACATAAAAATTCGAAGATTTTATATTGCTCAAATCATTTTCCGATAATACTTTCTGATATAGTTGTTATCCTACAACTAACCAGACGCACTACTTGGTAATTGTATATACTACTTGGATGCATTATTTTAAACCGATTATTATTGAATATTAGTTTAGACTGCTCTAATATTCAGTGCATTTTAACGTCGATGATACAGAATAATATCATCAGCATATTAATTTAAGCAATGAGTGATGATTTAACTTAGAAGGGTGATTATTTGACGCTTCGCATTTGGGGATGTTTGGTAATAGTTTCGCTTGCTGTGGATCTCTGCTATTGTCTCTTTCACTCTTTACGAAGATAGGGAGTATCGCACTGAGGAAGGAATTTATGTTTATATTTAATATTGTTGATAGCAGGTGTTACAGCTAAAATCGTTTTGAAAGTACGTAATCTTACACGTCGTTAATGATTTTTTTTTTTTTACTTTATTATTGATTTTAACTTTATGCCATGTTGAACTTTAATTTAATAGGAAGTTTGCTGTCTTAGATTTTGATTTTAGTATTATTATTAGTATTATTATTAAGACTTTTTTTGAGGATTTAACATGAATAAAAAAGGCTAAGTAATTATTATTGTCGTATATCACGATGTAAAATCAGGAGAAAAATATTTCATACCAACTTTAGAGATAAAATTTTGTTTTTAAAGAAACAGTCTCTAATTTAGAAAAAGATATTCAAAGCTAGCATTCCAACGTGTGTTTGCCAAATATGAGTGTGAAAAACATTCATTCTCATGCCATTTTTAAATATTCAAGTTCTTCCTAAAATGAAGTTAACCAGTTATTCGTCAATTAATATTTGAAAGGCATTTTATTATCCTTTTTTATTTACATATTTAAAAAAAGTAGTTAATGGCATGATTTACGTACTGCTAGTTTTTTTTTTTTTTTTTTTTTTTTTTTTTAATAAGCATTAGCACCTGCCTGTATCAATATTATTAGAAATATTCTGTTTTCGAATTTAAGTAAAAGTTTTTTTCAGTTTACCAGAATCTTGTGTTGGCTCACCTGGAATGATTTCCGTAACTTTTTAAACTTCTATCTACCATTATTTAATAACAGCATTTTTGTCTATTAAAATCACAGAGATTCTACTATTAGATAAAATAAAGATTACTGTTCGAAAGCATTGGGGTAAAAAACATAAACTATATTCACTATGCACATTACGTCTATATATTGTATAAACTGAAATTATCAGAACATTCATTACACACATAGCGCCTAAACAAGAGTAAGTTATAAAAATCATAGGTAATCCCAGCTAAAAAATTCTGCAGTTTTTCCGCAGCAAAACCCCAAAACTGTAGAACTTCTGCAGTATTTCAAATAATGTGCTTTTAACTTTAAAAAAACTGCAGAATTTATGAAGTAAAGTTCACGACTTAATAAAAACTGCAGAGTTTTTAAAGTGAAGTTCACGACTTAATAAAAACTGCAGCGATTTTAAAGTAATGTTTATGACTTAATAAAAACTGCAGCGATTTTAAAGTAAAGGTCACGACTTAATAAAAACTGCAGAATTCTTAAAGAAGTGATGTGACTTCAAAAATATCGCAGACTTTTCACAGTTAACTTGATGAGAAATGGTAACTATAAAACAACTGCATTTTTATAAAAATTTGCGAAGAATAGTATTAAATATTAATAATAATAATATATAAAAAAAAAAGCTGCATTTTTGTAAGAGCGGGTTATAGACTCCGAAATTTCTAAATTATGTCAAAGGCAGAATTTAGTTTAGTACGAAAGACTGATAATTTCAATCTGTAAAATTTTTATTTTTAATTTATTTTTTATCTAATTTTTTGACCGTAAAACTGAGCCACGTACTTTTTACTTTCTCTTACCCATAAAGTAGAGAAAGTATTGTTTTTGGGTCAAATTTTCTAATGTAAGATTTTGTTATATTTACACGTTTTGAGATCGACTAAATACGAAAATCATGTTTTTAGTGGTTGGTCTGTGTGTATGTCTGTGTGTGTGTGTCTGTCTGTTATCAGCATATCTCAAGAACAAATAGTAGCAGATATTCCAAATTTGGTATTCTAAATGTGTATCATATAGGGATGCTACAGTAAGCTTTTCGTTAAGATCAAGCAAATGGTTCGTGTACAGGGACACTCAAGAGAATTCTAATACATTACGTATGGGGGAAATTGCAGGTAAGTAGAGTTTACGTCTATAGACTGAACAGGGGAGCAGCCCACGCTCACCACTCGAAGATTGGTGTTGAGCGCTTCTAGAACCGAAGTTCACGTGGGCTGTCCCGAGAAGAACCCCCTACAGACCTGCCTGACGTTTATTTAAAAAGCAAGACGGTTTTACATAGGCATCGCCAGGCAATGAAGCCTTACCGCGACAAGGGGCGATGGAAAACAACATAGAATGAGTACATGGTCATCGCCTGGCTGAAAGCCACCTCGCGACATTGGGTGATGTTAATTTTAGATGGATTACGTCTATAGACTGCACTAAACTAAATGAAACGAATATATATTTTTTGTAATAGCGATAGTCAGCTGGGAAAAAAAATTTATGTGTGTAGGAGCCTCGCCTCCCCCCCCCCTGGGGGGGGAAGTCCCCCTCGAGGGTAGTAAATTTTCATGATGGGTATCTTTCAAAAGAGCTCGCCAACACCTTTAAAACGAATGGTTGAACCATCAATCTGCGATAATTTAAAACAAAGTTATCTATTTTTTTTACTTTTAACGAAAAAAACTTACGAAATATTTTTTTTTTTATTATTATTGAGAATAAAATGGACTTTTTTTTTGGATATTTAGTGTTATACTACTTCTCTAATATGGAAATCGTCTGCATTATCATAAAAGGTAATTTTTTAAATAATAATTTTAATAAATTATTTTTTAAAAACAGAATTATTTTTTAATAGAACAATTAATTTCTATGTAAATGTAGGTGCATAATTGAAGGGGGGGGGTGAGTGGGGCGGTAGCCCCCCTCACATTAAACTAATTATGATATAAAACTCTTCCGAAGCCTAATTTGAATTGTTTAACACAGGTTTACATAACAGTACTCGTTAATCTGCAACCTGTATTTATAGTATTAAATTTCAGGGTGAGAGAAAGTCGTGTGAGTGACACACCGAAAAAATGACTGAATTATAAATGACTGAAATGAATTAAAAATGAAGTGTTCCACCTAAATTTCATACTTTAGTTAATTCTAAAAAAAACTAATTGTCGTGTCGAAAAACTGTTTGCACACATGGGTGCAGAAAAATCGCCCCTTTCGTTTGGTACTGAATTTGTAACAATAGAAATGATATTTCTAATGTGTTTTCGGGTTTATATAAAACTGGTCTACAAAAAATAGATTGAAACTTAACAGTCCTCCCCAAACAGTTTCGTTAAGATTTTTGAATAACTAAGCCTCATTATGCATTTTTATATACAATTTTGCCCTTTAAAATGTTCGAATAAAATTCGATGTTTTGATAGAATTTTAAAATATTCCCCTTTTTTACTTCCTCTTACCCGTAGGGTCGAGAAAGTATTGTTTTAGGGTCAAATTTTCGAACGGGAGTTTTTGTTATATTTACATGTTCTGAGGTCATCTGAATACGAAAATCATGTTTTTAGCGAATGGTGTGTGTGTCTATCTGTTATCAGCATATCTCAAGAACAAATAGTAGCAGAAATTCCAAACTCGGTTTTCTAAACGTGTATCATATAGGGATGTTACACTAAGCTTTTCGTTGAGATGAAGCAAATGGTTCGTGTACAGGGACACTCAGAAGTATTCAAATACATTACTTCTATGGGGGAAATTGCAGGTAAGTAGAGTTTAACATCTATAGACTGCACTAAACCAAATGAAACGAATATATATTTTTTGTAATAGAGATAGTCAACAGGGAAAAAAAATGTGTATGTAGGAGCCTCGCCTCTCCCCCCCCCCCCTCGAGGGGATTAAATTTTCATGATGGGTATCTTTCAAAAGAGCTCGCCAATACCTTTAAAACGAATGGTTGAACCATCGATCTGCGATAATTTAAAACAAAGTTATCGATTTTTTTTTTTACTTTTAACGAAAAAAAAAGTTTTTTTTTTTTTTTTAAATATTTAGAATAAAATGGACTTTTTTTTTGGATAAATTGGTATGATACTACTACTATTTTTTAAAAACAGAATTATTTTTTAACTACCGAATTATTTTTTAACTACCGAATTAAATTCTATATAAATGTAAGTGCAATAATGAAATGGGGGGTTGAGGGGGATGACAAGACTTTCTTCTGTGTGATTTTACACAAAATTCTTGCTAGACAAATTATTTATTAAATTATTGAATTATTTTCCATTATGAATGCAGATGATTTTTATCTGACGGAAGTATACCACTAAATGCCGAAAGAAAGTCAATTTTTTGCCAATATCAAAAGAAATCCTTTTTTTTCTAGGGTTTTTTTTTTTTTTCGTTAAAAAATGAAAAAATCGATAACTTAGTTTTAAATTATCACAGATCTATAGTTACACCATTCGTTATAAAGGTATTGACGAGATCTTTCGAAAGATACCCACATATTTAAATTTTCCTCCCCCCCCCCCCAAGGAAGGAAGGGATGTTTCCACATGCACAATTGTTTTCCCTAGTTTACTACTACTGTTATCAATAATTCAGAATAGTTTTACGATCACACGTTAAAAATAACTCCCATTATGTACATTTACACGAAAGTTTGTCCTATACTGCCACGTTAAAAATTTAAGGAAAATACAATGCCACCTGCTGAGCGATTGATCCCAAAATCCAATCAGCACTAGTTTATGTTAGGGTCCAACTAAATACCAAGCTTGGTTAAATTTCGTTCGTTGGCTCGTGAGATACAGCGCCCGAAATATTTGTAATACACACAGGCAGACAGATATTTTTTAAAATCAGACAAATCGTGTTCAGGAAATCCCAAAATATGCAAATCCATCGAAAATTGGAGTTCGAAAATTTTCACGAATCCAATACTTTCTCTATATGCAGTCGGTCGCAAAATTATCCGAGCACTAGCGAAAATTCCTATGTAAAAAAAAAGTACACTTAATGCTGTTTTGTTAAATAAATCCTTGTCGAATCATGTTCTTGGACTGACTAAGAACAGAATTCGAGAAGGGTTTATTTAACAAAACTGTATAAGTGTACTTTTTTACATAGGAATCTTTGCTAGTGCTCGGATACTTTTGCTGCTGATTGTATTATACTATAGAAGAAAGTAATAAGACATGGCGACAAAAGCAATACTAAAAAAAAATTAAACAACTATCAATTTTAAATCATAAATTGCCACAAAAGTTTTACTTAAAAAAAAAAAGAATGATTATGCAGAAAATAATAATAACAAAAGTGAGGACTGTCCCCACAATACGATGACGTTTGGTGCCCTTATCCTAGAATTGATAGTGGCAAATAAGTTTGTTTCATGATCCAATTATCTTTTTGAATAAACATTTTAATTTTTGTTTTAATTACACAGTACCGACTGTGTAAGGTATATTTTTAAATAATCCTTTCAATTTTTTATTTAACAAACGCAGGAGATGTTGAACAACTCAACTTACAGAAACAAACATTTGTTTACTACTACGAAATTGTACGAAACGATCGCGTGCTTTTTCGAACGTGTTGTTATGTCAGGTATAGTGTAATACATTATTAAAGTTATTACGAGATAAATAATTTAAGTAAAATTGCATTTTAAAGAGTATAAAAATTTAATAAATGGAATTTGATGCGCCTGGAAGTTAGTGCTGACCATGGTAGTACAATCCTCTTTGTACCTTCATGGTGCGGACTTATCAGGTATTTGTTATTTACTCCCTTCTCGCTAAAGAATTTAGCGAAGATAAGTTTCTGAATCGAAATCTTTTTCTTCTTTTTTTAATTTCAATTGTGTTTTAAATAAATAATAATATTAAATTTCCTGTAATACATTTAAAAAAAAAAGGTCTATTCTATTTCCCAGTAGTAAGAAAGTGTAGTATGTCAGCGAACGCTGCAAATTGTTTAAAGTTCTGCAGATCAATTTAACAGCTAAAGAAAGAAATGTTTAGTGTTAAAAATATACATATAATTTGTTTTATCTCTCTGGATTAGTACTGTGTTTGTTAGTCTTAATTTTTTTTTCTATTTACATGCAGTTGCAAATTTTACTGTTGTTTTTTGAGAAGCCAGGTTTAGTTCGGCAGATGATTTTCAGATATTTATATTATTTTGCTGTAGTTAGATTCAGAAAATTGTGCTACTGGGCTGTATTTAACTTTTTATTCAGTAAATTAATATTTCGAAAAATTTGAATAGAGCAATGAGCTCTTAAGTGTTATTATTTTTAGAAATTATAGATACAGGTAACTTTGCCCCTTTTTAATATGTTTTTCATTTCTGCTTGCATGCATGTAGTGTATTTATTTGTTTAGTTCATTTCTGTATTGTGTTTTGTGAGTTTCTAAACTAAGTGTTCTGTTTTTTTGTTTCTTTTTATTTCCTTTTTTAAATTCCCTAAAAATATATGAAATTATGATAAAACTCACCTCCTGTGTTTCCCATTTTTATGTGAAAGGTTTTTCATTTCAAGATTATTGATTTTTATGAATAATCTGTTTTTGAACCAAAACATTTAATAAATTGGCCCCAAAAGTGTCATTGTAATTAAACTTTTGCTTTAAACAATTTTCTGCAGTTAAAACGGGCAAGTGGATGTGCCACCAAATTAGCTATACAGACGATTGCGATTCTTGAGATGCACTTGCCCATTTTAGCTTATAGGGACTGTTTAGAGTTGAAATTTAATTGAAACCATCTTGTAAGTATATAGATAAGTTAGTGACGCATGCAATAATTTATTAAAACAAAAACTAAAGGCTAAGCTTTACTATTGGGCTCCCATTGGCGATTCAGTGTATCGACACTTTTTAATAGTAACCTTTTTGTATTGAAACTTTGCTTAACTGTCTTGGAACGTTGTTTCTCTTTTTGTGCCGATAATTTCTAAAAATAATAATACTTAAGAGCTCATTGCTCTATTCAACCTTAAAATTATCTTACTGAATAAAAAGTCAAATTTTCATTTATTTAAAATTCATGAAAAATCAAATACAGCCCAGTAGCAGAATTTTCTGAATCTAACTACAGCAAAATAATATAAATATCTGAAAATCATATGCCGAACTAAGCCTGGCGTCTCTAAAAACAATAGTAAAATTTGCAACTGCATGTAATTATAATAAAAATAAATTAAGACTATGCAACAAGTACAGTAATCTATAGAGATAATGCAAATTATATGTATATTGTTAACCCTAAACATTTCTTTCTTTAGCTGTTAAATTGATATGCAGAACTTTATTAAACTATTTGCAGCGCTTACTGCCATACTACGCTTTTACTACTACTGGAAATAGAATAGAGGCTTATTTTTAAATGTATTACAGGAAATTTAATATTATTATTTATTTAAAACACAATTGAAATTAAAAAAAGAAGAAAAATATTTTTATTCACACACTTACCTCTGTTGAATTCTTTAACAAATACCTGATCAGTCCGCACTAACTTCCCAGCGCATTAATTTTCATTTATTAAATTTTTATATTCTTTTAAATGGAATTTTACTTAGAATTATTTATCTCGTAATAACTTTTATTATGTATTTCACTATACCAGACATAACAACACGTTTCTAAGTAAAGCTTGTGTTGCAATTTATGATTTAAAATTGAAGATTGTGCTGCACATTTTTTTAGTATTGCTTTTGTTGCCATTTCTTATTTTGAAATTTTAGTCATCTCAATCTCGTCAATTTGTCCCCACATTTGTTTAGAAAATTTGGTACCTTTTTTTTTCTATAAATAAGTTGGATGATAAAAAAACAGAGTCGGAAATGAGTTTTTTTTTTTTTTTTTCTGTGTACGTGAGTATGTTATATTTCAGTTAAATACATTTTAAATATTTGATCATTTTTTAAAATCATTTATATTAAAAGTTAATAAAAAAAGGAATATTTTAAAAGTTCAATCAAATCTTCGAATTTAATTCGAACATTTCAGTTTTCTTAGCATGGCCAGTCATAGGGCAAAATTGTATATAAAAATGCATAATGAGGCTTTGTTATTCAAAAATATTAACGAAACTTTTTGTTAGGATGGAGAACTATTAGAATTTGAATTTTATTAGAACATTGAATTTTATATTAAAACAAGATATTTTAAATATAATTATAATCATATTCTATACAGCTGTACCGAGTACTCGGTATATACTCGGCCTATTTGCCGAGTACTCGGTACTCGCAAATTTAGGCTATGTATTCGGCCAATACCAAGTAGTTGTGGGAATTTCACTATTTTTATGCATTATTGAAAAAAATGTGTTAGAGAGATATTTATTTTATAACTAAAAAAATATGAATATATAATTACAGAGTCATTATAATTAAAATTTTTGCTATAACAGCTTTCTGCAGTTAAGACGGGCTGTTACCAAACTTAGTATAGAGATGATTCATCATATGAGCTTTCAATTATAATTATCTTGTATGAATGTGCATTATTTTATAAAAACTTAGTACATAAAATTGTATCTATAAATCAGACAAAAATAAAATAATTTAGAAAGAAAAAAGAACCTCTATGTAATATTAACATTAAAATTTTCGTTATACATTTGTGCAAATAAAAGTAAGACACTTCCAAATCGGTAAGAAAAGATTGATTTTGAATTTTATACTATAAAATAACATAAAAAAGACTATCACGTATTCGAATACATTCTACTGTTGAGCAAAAGGTGTGTTTATTTAGTATTTTAACAACAACAACAACAAAAATGTAAAAAGAGGAGGGGGCATTTAACCGAGTAAAGGCTTTTATGACTTTTTACGTTATATATATAAAAAGTAAATACACTAAAACACTAATTGAAATAGTGCTGCACCGAGTAGCACTTTGGCCGAGTAGCCGAGTACCGAGTACTCGGCCTTTTACTACTCGGCCGAGTACCGAGTAGTTGTAAGAAAGAATAATTGAAATTGACGTATATATGAAGAATTTTGCACATCTTGAAATTTAAAAAAGGCCTTTTGAACACGAAATTAAGTTAAATGGCAAACAGCATATTTACATGAAACGTTTCAGAACTTTTGTAGTGTATATACACAATTAGGTTCATTGTTATATTTGATACTTCCAGCTTAGTGGATTATTAAAACCATAATAACTGATAACTTCATTCTTTATTGTATAGTCTTTCTCAGATGTGAATCATTCTCAGATAATTCTTAGAGAATATAAAAGTTCTTTATAGGCTTAATTTAAGATGCATGAAATTTACATATGAAATGAGAACATTAAAATAAATATTTTATCATCATTTCAAACATGATAGACTTCATTAATCTTCAAATTCTAGAAGAGTAAAAAGGTAGGTGGTTTCGGGCCATAATTTGCAGAACAACAAATTTGATAATATATTTACCTTTTTCATAATTATTATTTTTTAAATTAAAAATCAATCTTTCTTTTTTACAGTTTTAAAAGTGTCTTACTTTTATTTGCACAAATAC
Source organism: Salticus scenicus (assembly GCA_963930645.1). NCBI lineage: Eukaryota > Metazoa > Arthropoda > Arachnida > Araneae > Salticidae > Salticus > Salticus scenicus. The sequence goes on along the minus strand of OZ005649.1, from coordinate 280,026,929 downwards.
GTAACTAAAGTTTTATCTACTATAGTAGTATTATAAAGGGGTTCTTTTTTCTAAAATATTTTATTTTTGTCTGTTTTATAGATACAATTTTATGTACAAAGTTTTTGTAAAAAAAAAAAAAAAAAAAAATGCATATTACACACATACAACATGGTTATACTTAAATTCTTGTAACTAAAATTGATATGCTCAAATTATGAATCGTCTCTATATCGAGTTTAGTGGCAATCTACTTGCCCGTTTTAACTGCAGAAAGCTGTTCGCAGCAAAAGTTTAATGACTATGTTTATATTTTCATATTTTTTAAGTTTAATTATTAAAAAAACAACTCTTATGAATGCACTTCTTTCAATAATACATAAAAATAATGAAATTCTTACAACTACTCGGTATTGGCCGACCACTTAGTCCATATTTGGCCGAGTACAGAGTACTCGGCAAACTGGCCGAGTAGGCAGAGTACCGAGTATATAACGAGTACTCGGTACAGCTCTAAATTGAAACATATTTTCCTAATCAAATCTGTTGTTTTGCCAATTATGGCCCAAAACCACCTGTCATTTTGCATTTCTACGATCTAAAGATTAATGAAGCCCAAGGGTGCAGAAAATGTTCAAACCTCGGAAATTTCCCCCAAACACAGGGCCCACCAGCGGCCGAGCGGTTCTGCGCTCAAAGCTGGTAGATGGGAGGTGCCGGGTTCGATCCCAGGTCGCGCTCATCGACCTAGCCGTTCGGAGTTTTCCGTGGTTTCCTCCGAAACTCGCGTAAATACGGGCTAGGACCCCTTAGAAAGACCCCCACGGAGGGCATTCCCCCCTAGGCCTAGGACACATTAGGAGTCAATCGGCCTTAAATCCTACAACCAACCAACCCCCAAACACAGTATAAATTTCCCTCAATAATGAAAAATCTACTTTGCTATACAAAGTCATTTGTTCCATGTAATAAATCTTTAAGAGAATAAGTATACAGTGTAACATAAAAATATCGCTGTTAGTGTATATGCACTTCAAAGTAGCAAATTGTTATTTTTGATTTACATTTTTATTTTCTCTTAAAAAAATAATCAAAATTTCCCCAGTCAGTTTAAATTTCCCCCGAACCTCGTTTGGGCGTTCGGACATATTCTGCAGCTGCACCCCTGATGAAGCCTATCATGTTTGAATGAAATTATAAAATATTTTAATGTTCCCCTTTCATATGTGGATTTCATGTATCTTAAATTAAGCCTTAGTGACTAGTAAGTTTTATATTCACTAAGAACTATCTGAGGATGATAATTTCGCATCTAAAAAAGATGTTAAGATTAAAGTTATCAGTTATGTTTTTAGTAATCCACTATGCTGAAAGTATCAAAATATTTATAGCAATGAACCTAATTATGTATATACACTACTAAAGTTCTGGGCTAAGCTTTACTATATGGCACCCATTGCTTATTGCCGTGGCCGATGTTTGGATCACGTGATATGATGGTGATTCGAGACCCGAATCAGAGTATCGATACTTTTTTTCTGTTGTATCGAAACGGAACAAAAGGATCTTCAATTGTTAAAGATCGTTTATATCTTCTCTTCTACTTTTTTTAAAGCCACCGCGGTATATGTAAGTAAGATTAATTCTAGATTTTACTGTTTTTAAATGATTTTACAAAGTTTAAAACAAAATTTTTTCAGTGTATGTTTATATATTGTTTAATAAATTTATGAAGAAAAAAAAGTGTAGGGCATAATAGTCATTGCTTCAGTACAGATTTTTTTCATGCATCGTGATTTAATCAGGTGCATTCAATGATTATTTATTTATTTATAATGCTTGCGTAGCGATCTACCATCGGAATACTCACCGTTACAGTACATATTTCATGCATTTTCTGATTCATGCTCCTCGAAATAGGGGTGTCCAGTGATGTTTGTTTTTGATTTTAATGCTTGCGAAGCAAGCATACAGCAGCTAGTGTACTGATCGCGGCTTATACAAATTTTCATGCATTTACTGATTCATGCATTGCTAATTAGGGGTATTTACTTTAGTGATGTTTTTTATTTTTTGTTTTAATGCTCGCGAAGCGAGCAAACAGCAGAAAACATAGTGACCGCGGCTCCATGAATTTTCATGCTTTTACTGATTCATGCTCCACGAATTAGGGGCGTCCAGTGATGTTTTCTTTTTTGTTTTAATGCTCGCAAAGCGAGCAAACAGCAGAAAACATAGTGACCGTGGTTCCATGAATTTTCATGCTTTTACTCCCGGTAGCAGAAATCGTGCAGCACGGCAGCAATGCTGCAGAATTATCTTGAAGCTTGCAGAATGATCTTGAAGTTTGCAGATTTATTTACCAATTTACAAAAACGAAAAAAAAAAATCATAAGAAAACGAAAAAATGCGACCGGAAAAAAATCTCGAGTTTGTTTTCGCTACGATCGTTCACCACGCGCGCTACGCTGAAGAACCAAAGAATATTGTATAGAAAAATTCCTCTCGCATTTTCTCTTCGCGATCTGCCTCTCCCACCTGCAATCGAAGTGGAATGATCTTCTTCGTAGGGAGACGGAGAGAGCTTGGGAAAGAAGCGCTAGTCACACTCGATTGTTTGGTCATTTTTAGATTCCTTATGTTCATAGTGCACATGCTCCATTTTTTTTTTTTTTTTTTTTTTTTTTTTGTTAATTGTTGATGCGTTAGCACGTGTTATAGATTGAAGTATAATATTTTCTGTTTAATATTTTTTTTATCATGTCATCTAATGAAAAAGTTATTTGTTGTTTATGTGAAACAACAGTAATTTAAAAAAATCTAAAACCGCATTACACTCGATGTAAAATTTTTTTCATTTTGTATGTCAATCCCTGTCTCAGAGGCAATATGTGAGAGTTGGGGGTCAATAATAAGCAGTGTAATGGAAAAAAGACCAAGTTGTAATGATGGCTCATTAGAAGATATTGGCACATCAGATATGCGTGTCTTTATTATGCTTAATGGTCCTGAAAGTGGATTTAAGCATACATGCAAATTTTTGAAAGCTGCATTAGTTGAAAAGTATGGCATGTCCTACTTTCAACATTTTAAGCATGTCTCAACAAATGTTACTTTTAAACATGCTGTTACTTCAAAAGTAGTTAGCAGAGTTTTTAATAACTCTGATTGTTTACCATGTTATAATTTTGAAAGATTGAACAGTGTTTAAGTTACTTTTTTTGCTTTTGTGTTTAAGTTACTTTTTTTTTGCTTTCAGGTATTACATTTCTTTTAACTTGCATTAACTGCTGTTTCAATATTAAGCTGTGTTAACATTTATTTATTGTCTGCATGTATTAAAGGCATCTGTCATATATTTTAAAATGCAAATTTTGCTTAAAAAGAAAGTAATTTATCATGAAAGTAAAGCTTGGCTCGTCGTTCATAGTCGCAGAAAAATTTTGGCTTCTGAAACTGGTGCTGCAGAATGATACAAAAAATTCTGCTACTGGGCTTTTACTGATTCATGCTACACGAATTAAGGGCATCCAGTGATGTTTTTTTTTGTCTTAATGCTTGCAAAGCGAGCAAACAGCAGAAAACATAGTGAAACATTAAAAAAAAAAGGCTGAAAAACTAAATGTACAACGCCTGCTATCAATACAGTTCACAAAAATTATTTTTTATAGCTGCATCGTGTTAAGACTTCATCAGCCTGCTACATTTTTCTATTCTTGAAATTTTTTCTTACTGGGTAAGTAAAATAATCATTTATTTTCTAAAATTTAGTTTTAAATGTTTCATAATAATGAAAAGTATTGTTTCATGACATTTTGATTCGATTCACGACGTTGTGAAACAATTCGCAGTACCGACTAACAAACCGAATCAAAACAACATCATACCATGTGATCAAAACATCGGCAACAGCAATAAGCAATGGGTGCCGTATATTAAAGCTGGTTCCAAGTTCTGCATGAAAGCATGCTGTTTACCATTTAACTAAATTTTATGTTCAAAAGCCTTTTTTTTTTAATTTCAAGATGTGCACATTTCTTTATATATATGCATCAATTATTCTTTCTTACAACTAGTCGGCTACTCGATATTCGGCTACTCGGTGCAGCACTAATATTCTAGTTTTAATTTAATTATGTATGCAGTGAAAACCTGGTCTATCATTCCCGCATTGATAATTTTATTTCTATGGTCCCTGCACAAATTATATTTATATAATGTTAATTAAACCCACATGTATCGTGCTTCAAAAATTCGTTTTCTTGCATTCATTGTTGTAAAGTTTTTCTTCTGACTCAAAAATTTTCTCATGAAGGTCAAGCGGTTCTGTACAAATTGGATACTTTGTGCATCGTAAAATAACTCTCTTCTCCATTTCCATGAAGGATCAAAATTGTGATGCCATGTCTGTGTTTCTTTATTCATTACTATAATTTCAGCATACCACGAAATAATCTCTTTATTTTAGCAAGTGCAGTTAAGTGCAGAAAAATGAGGAACAATACTAAACAGAAAGGCAAGAAAATGATGCTTATTATGCGGATGAAGCATTGTTGCGTGTAGCAGAGAATGTGTACAAAATTTAGTGATAATATTTGCATAAATCAAGATATTGCAACATGCGGTATCCTAAAGTATAGAAGAAATGTGTGATTTCAAAAAATGTACATAATGGCGAAAAAAACTGAGGATAATTTTCACGCTGATGACATAATTATGGGGTTTTAAAGTGCACAAACTGTTATACATGCGTATGAAATTACATAAATGGAAAAAAAAAAAATGTTTTAAATCTGAAAAATTTCTTGTTTAATTTATAAAATGAAGGAAAAACCCAACATAATAATGCTGACTCTAGAATAAAAGGGCTGCCAGGGGGAATTCAGTAAAAAGGACAACCTATTTTCAAAAAGGGCATTATTTGCATAATTGCGGTCTTCTATGGTGTGATTTTTGTACATAACAAAAGTAAAATACTAATTTTACGTGTATATATATAGACTATATCAGGGTTCGCACCAAGGAAAAAAAATTAGTGAGATTCTCCCACTCTAACAAAAAATTGCTTTATTGTTCGTTTCTATTGCTCTATTGCTTTATTGTTGTACTCTATTGCTTTATTGCTTTATTGTTTCTAGAATTGATCATTGACCACAATCCGTATTCCGGAGAGGGGAAAGAGGGGGGGGGGGGGTTAAAAATAATTACAGAGTAAAAAATATTAAACTCTTTCAATTCTACTTCTAGAATCTAATAAAGCAAGTTTAAAATGAATATTATAAATATAATTTATGTTTCAGATGGGTAAATATTGGGAAACAAGACTTCTGCAGAACATTTGGTTGCTGATTGCTAGATGGAGATAAATAAAGGGGGGGGGGGGGGGCAAAAAATAATTACATGAGCAAGAAATATTTAACAATTGTATTTATTTACAAAGTGGGATTTTTTTTTTTTTTTTAATATTGTGCGATCCCGCACTCTAGCGCAAACCCTGGCTGCGTGCATTTTTTCTTCCAGGAATGCTGTAGAACTATTTCTAGAAAGTTGAAAAATCAGAAAGAAAAGTATCTAAAGGCCTCTGTTCATTTAAAATGTTAGAAAAAGCTACTTGGTGCTAAAATGTTTTTAAAAGGGCAGCAGGGTGCTAAAATGGGTTTGAAAGGGCAGCAGGGTGGAGCACCCTGTCAAATTGTCTAGCACTACATAAAATTAATGATTTTTAAAAATAAATTTTACTTAATATTCTACAACATTGATGTATTTCTTTGACCACTTGGAAATTAGTTTTTATTAGTAGTATACTGTATACATTCTGTGTATTAATTCATAAACATTGTTTTATTCGTGTTTTGACTTTAACCCGCATTTGTTGTTTTCCCGCTTTCATCTTTTTTTTTCCCCCTTGCACCCCGTGAAAAAAGATAGATCAAGGTTCTAATTGTACTTGTAATATTTATGTTATAATTTTCTGAAAGATATGTTTAATAATATAACTTTATTTTTTGAAATACAATTTAAATTCAGTTTCTTATATAATGTAAATTGAATAATACTTTGTTTTTGTTGTGGGCTAGAAGCTGCAGGTTCATGTCAGGTTGTGCCGGTTGTGGGTCAAAAGTGTTCCTGCGGGTCAAGTTTTCTCGACCTACGCAGAACTCTATATTGCTTTTTCGCAAAATGCATATTTTGCAAAATGTTTAATACATATATAAATGTTTTTTTTTTTTTTTTTTTTTTTCCACTATTTGATTGAATCCCTGCCAAAAATAATTTACAATTATTATTATTATTTTTTTTTTCCCAGAAAAGAAATAGAGGTCATAATGTGCTTTACAGGGCTCGTAAATTATATTGCCCGACATGCTCGGCTCGGGGTATATAAAAATTTACAGTGGGTATGTACTTTTTTCTCTTGCATGCCCAGCTAGGCATGCATACTGAAACAAAAATAACTTTCTAACTTTTTTTCAAGCCCTGGTGCTTTACCACACTGCTTGGTGACTTTTTTCAAAATCGCCAATTTGACACATTTTTGCAGTTTTGTCTCGTGATTTTTTCGAAATGGTCGATTTTACGTATTTTAAATCAAGTGCCTAAAAATTAGTGCTGCACCGAGTAGCACTTTGGCCGAATACCGAGTACTTGGCCTTTTACTACTCGGCCGAGTACTGAGTAATTGTAAGAATATAAAATTTAGTTAAATGGTAAACAGTATGCTTTCATGCAGAACTTTTGTAGCGTATAGGTATTAGAGGTGAGTTCGGGCTCTATTTTGGCAATCCGAGCCCGCTCGGGCCCGAAACATTTTTGTACTGAACTCGCCCGAGCCCGAAAAATTTTGTGTGATCAGAGCCCGAGCCCGATATTGAAAGTGGTACTCTATGCAGCGCATACACAATAGTAAAATTAAATACCGTTTTTATTTTCAAATTAATTTTCTTATTATCAATCCTCAATTTAAATAACTATAAATGTTATTATAACAATTTATAATGTCTGTGTCTCTGTATACATGTATATATTTCTATAATATATATTTATAGTGCAGCGCATTGTTTATAACGCACCTATCGGGGGACAAAAAATTTATCCGAAAGAGTGATATAATGATACCCAATATAACGAAGGAGGAAGGATTACTGTATAACACTATGACATAATATGCATCCCGTTGAAAAAAAAGTTCTATTTAGAAAAAGGAAAGTCAAAGCTACTAAGGTTTGCAAGATTATTTTGTGATTTATAACCTGTCATGATTATTATGGCATTACTAAAGGTGCTCTCAAAATGAATAAAGTTTCTTTTTTTTTTTTTTTTTTACATTTTCCAGTTAATGAAGAATAAAATAAACGGAACTTTTAGCTTGAATCCGAGCCCGCCCGGAGCCCGAAGACTTGCATAAGATTTGAGCCCCATCGGGCTCGGGCTGAGCCCATCTCATCTCTAATAGGTATAAATAATTAGGTTCATTGCTATATTTTGATACTTTCAGCATAGTGGATTACTAAAACCATAACTGATAACTTTATTCTTAACATCTTTTTTAGATGTGAAATTATCATCCTGAGATAATTCTTAGAGAATATAAAAGTTACTCAAAGACTAAGGCTTAATTTAAGATACATGAAATTCACATATGAAAGGGGAACATTAAAATATTTTATAATTTCAAACATGATAGGCTTCATTAATCTTCAGATCGTAGAAATGTAAAATGACAGGTGGCTTTGGGCCATAATTGGCAAAACAACAGATTTGATTATGAAAGTACGTTTTAAATAACATTTCAGTGTATTTACCTTTTTTATATATATAACGTAAAATGCCTTAAAAGCCTTTACTCGGTTAAATTCCCCCTCCTCTTTTCACATTATTATTTTTATTTTTATTTTTTTGTTCTTAACCCTTTGACGGTTAGGTAAATGAGCAGTTTTCGTTTATTTAATTCGCGCAGTATTACCAGTAAACAGCATTCGAAAGTGGCAGGTGTTTTCCCCCGACGTTCTTCCGAAAATGTCACCCTTCTCTGGCGATGCCGTAGATAGCTCGCCTCACGCGTTTTAAAAACTTCTTAAAGTATTTGTAGTACATAAATAACAGTTTTTACGTACTTTAAAGTAATTAATAAATGATAATTATTAAATAGTAAATTATAAATGATTATAATCAATTATATAAATAATAATAGTTAATTGAAAGGACTAAATAAATACAACTAATGTAGAACTTTATGAAGCATCAGACTCAAAACTTGATAAGCTTTCTGTATCACAATCATAATCATCATCATCATAATTATCTAACTTTCGCTTTTAAGCCATTTTACTTTACAAACAACCTAAAAAATGCGTCAAAATACGCATAAAAAGAACAAAGTAAAAAAAAAACATTCCCCCTTCATTATGAAAAGAAATTCATGGAACCCGTACTGCCATCTGTAGACAGTAAAACTAACTAAATTTCGTGAGTAGGATTCGTTTGTAACATAACCAATGCAGAATAATAATGGCGAACGAGCTCAGCTCGTCAGCGCGCATTGGGAAAAACTTCACTACACGAGTAGTGCTCGTTTCTAACCATTTCGGTCGAAATCCTGCTCCCGAGCAGAACTCGTTTGCGCACATTATGAAGCACGATTCGATTGCGAGCTGAACTCGTTCATAACCATCAAAGGGTTAAAATACTAAATGAACGCACCTTTTGCTCAACGGTAGACTGTATCCGAATAGGTGATAGTTTTTTTACGTTATTTTATAGTATAAAATTCAAAATCAATCTTTTCTTACTGATTTGGAAGTGTCTTACTTTTATTTGCACAAATGTATAACGAAAATTTTGTTTTAATATTACATAAAGGTTCTTTTTTTTTTTTCTAAAATATTTAATTTTGTCTGATTTATAGATACAATTTTATGTACTAAGTTTTTTATAAAATAATGCATATTAAATTCATACAAGATAGTTATAATTAAAAGCTCATATCATGAATTATCTCTATACTAAGTTTGGTAACAACCCGTTTTAATTGCAGAAAGCTGTTATAGCAAAAATTTTAATTATAATGACACTGTATTTATATTTTCATATTTTTTTTTGTTTAGTTATAAAATAAATATCACTCATTAACACATTTCTTTCAATAATGCATAAAAATAGTGAAATTCCCACAACTACTCGGTATTGGCCGAGGACCGAGTACTCGACAAACATGCCGAGTATATACCGAGTACTCGGTACAGCTCTACCAAAAAAAAAGTGTAAAAAGTAGCTTTTCAAAAACTTGAACAAAAGAAAATAAAAACTAAAAAATATTAAACATTACAAAACAAAAATACCATAAATAACTGAATAAGTGTATAAGTAAATATGCAGATTCGATTTAATGTCTCACTACTACTGTGTTGTGGGCGATTAAAGACAATCTGGGAGGTACACAGGCAGGTAGGTTGGATTTAACATCACACTAGCACTGCGCTATGGCGACGTTTTGCAACAATCAGTAATATGTATGTCTACGCTTCGCATTAAGCACAAAAAGAAAAATCACTAAATACCTCACTCGCAATCTGCATGAATCTTTAAAAGGCACAAAATTTTGTTTTGCAGCAGTCACTTTTAGAACAAAATATCCCCTCCCACTCCAAAATTTTTCTGAAATGAACGTTCTTGGTTGTTGAATAAATTTCTAAATTAAATTAAAATTTTGTAGTCTATTGGAGTTGTGCCATGATTAATAATGTCAATTGATATACCTGTGTTTACAGACTCGGTGGCTCTACTTTGCCAACGAATGTTATGTGAGAAATGCCTAGCTGGTAATCAGCCAGGGCAGCTCAATGTTTGAGCATCCACATGTAAAGCGGAAGGCCCGTGTTTGATTCCCTGCTCTGGTATTTTTCACATAGTTGGTATAAAAAATCACACTTCTACTCCAAATTTTTCTGAAATGAACTTTCATGGTTGATGAATAAATTTCTAAATTAAATTATTTTATTTTGTTAAAATATGCATAACTTGTTTTTACTTTCTTTTATGCATATTTTAACAAAATAACTTGTTTTTACTTTCTTTTATCAAAGAACCAGTTAGAACAAAATTAGTTATAGATAATAAACTTATTAAGCAAACCCAACATTTCAACTATCTAGGTTGTGACATAACCTATGATTATGATCATGACATCCAACAGAAATTACATAAATTCCAACATCTTAGTGGAACCCTGATCCGAACTTTAAAAAGAAAAACTAGACCTGAAACTCAACTAAAATTTTACAAAGTCATGGCAGTCCGCACTCTCCTATATGGTTCTGAGACATGGACTCTGGGCTCCCAGGATTTAAGCAGAATACAAGCTGCCGAGATGAGGTTCTTGAGATCTGTTAAAGGCTGTACAATCCCCGATAGAATTAGAAACAAAGATATACGTAGAGAATTAAACATATTTTTGCCTAGAAGGTAAAATTAGGGAATACAGACAAGATTGGTTAAGCCATATTCGACGTATGCCACGCGGAAGAATACCTAGAGCCATGTTTTATTACAACCCACAAGGCAGACGAGACCGAGGTAGGCCAAGAAAGCGGTGGTTTGATCATGAAGCCGCAACAGGCCTTCGGCCTAATCCTTGAAGAGGAAGAAGACGACTTTCTTTTATATTCAATACAAGAAGGTATTGGATTCGTAAAAATCTTAGACTTCAGGTTTTCAATGGTTTTACATGTTTTGAGATGTCTAGAACATGATTTGACTATTTAAAAAAAAATATCTTTGTGTGACAAAATTTTGTAACAACTGTATCTTAGGAACTATACTACTCAGAATTTCATAAAATTTGATATGTAGTTGCAACTTGATATACCTAAATTAATGCCTAGAAACTTTTGGTAAAAATCATCCAACAAATGGGATTGTCATTTTGCTTTTTTTTTTTCCTTAATTTTTTACATTGCAGAAAAAACATTTCATGTAAATGCACATAAAGTGAATTGGTTTTTTAATAATTATGAAATTAAAAGGAAGTATCTATATTAATGATAGTCAACTGAGAAATTTTTTTTGTAAATGTGCAAGCTTCCCCCCCCCCCTCAAAAGGAAAGTCCCTCCCAAGAGAGGCAAATATTCCTTATGAGTATCTTCCAAATGAACTCATCAACACCTTTTAAAATAAATGGTTGAATCATCAATGTGTGGTATTTAAAAAAAAACATGCTTTTTATTTTGTGGTTAAAATTAAGAAAAAAAAAGTCATATCTAAAAAATTGTTTTTTCTTTGCATATTTAGTGCTATTATATTAGCAGTCAATAAATAACGAGTCAGTGAATATTTCACAAAAAGTATAGTATGTAGAAAAGTGCAGCCTAACGATTCATACACATTTCTCTCGCCAGATGCCATTACTTGTCTGGCAAGGAGTGAGAAAAGGATAACCCAGCATCAGCCACATCCAGTCATTTCATTTTTGAAAGCGACGTGGAATGGAGGCATCCAAAGCTGAGCAGTGTGGTGTTGTGCATTTTTTGGCAGCGGAAAGTATAGTAGGACGTGAAATTCATAGATGAATAGAAAGGATCTATCTATGGGGAGTACTGTATGTCACGGGCAAGAGTTCAGGAGTGGAATAAGCACTTTCGTGAAGGATGCAGATCGATCGGTGATGATCCCTGGACTGGAGCACCGAAGTGTGTTACAGAAGAACATATTGCAAAAGTAGATGAGCTCATAAAGAAAGACCGTCGTCTAACAGTAGACGAGATTTCGGTATCAGTGGGGCTTAGTCATGGTACAGTTCACAAAATCATCAAAGAAAGGTTGAAGTTCCATAAAGTATGCGCACAATGGGTCCCACATCGCTTGACACCAGCACAAGAGGGCTGCCGCATGGCCATGTCTCTGCAAGCATTGCAGCGTTATAACAATGATGGGGACAAATTTCTTTCAGCAATTGTTACTGGTGATGAAACTTGGTACCACAACTTTTAGCCCGAGTCAAAACGGCCAAGTCTTTAGTGGAAGCACACAGATTCCCTTACACACTAGTGCCAGCAAGATACTGCATTCGTTCTTCTTCTATCGTAATAGACCACTCCTCGTTGATTTCCTGGAGCATGGAGCTACGGTCAATGCTCAGCGGTATTGTTAAGCCTTGTTGAAGCTCAGGAATGCAATCAAATCAAAACGTCCCAGTTAACTTTCTCGGGGTGTCATCCTGTTGCATGACAACACTAGACCATCACACTTAGCTAACACAGGAATGTCTGCAGAAGTTCAAGTGGGAAGTCCTGAGCCACCCCTCCTATAGTCCAGATCTGTCTGGACTATGACTTCCACATCTTGAACTTAAAAAAGCACTGCAGAGACACCAATTTCAAATAGACGATGAAGTCAATGAGTGTGTGCACAATTGATTCAAACAGCAACCAAAGGCTTTCTACGAGCATGGCATTATGCGACTGTTGTCACAATGGAATAAATGCCTAAATACCTACGGACAATACTTTTGAGTTTTATTAAATAATTACTGCAGGGATGAGAATTTTCAGACTTTTGTAGGAATTTCAGGCTTTTCTTAGTTTTTTAAAACAATTTTCTGGTTTTTTGTTCTAAATATTCTTGTTTTTGTTCAATTTTCTTTCTTTTGATTGTTTCTAAACAACTGATTTTCATGTATTCTCCATTTTTTCTTATAGAAAGTATGATTTTGTGTACCTGTTTCTTCTTTTATTACTAAAATTAAATTATCTTTGAGTTTTGCTGATACTTTCAAACTTTTTGTCTATTTCCAACTCTCATCTCTGAAATGAATTTGCCTCTGACTCGTTATTTATTGACTGCTCCTAATATTATTTCTCTAGAATGGAAATTGTCTGCATTCATCATATGGAAGATAAATTTTAATAAATTATTTTTTACTGAGGGAATTTGTATAGAAACACAGAAGAGAGTCATGTGTTGGCCACAACAAACTAGTTTTAAAAAATGGCTTTTATGTGTGGCAGGGGAACATTAATAGTTTTTAAGGTTTTCACAGAAATTGTGTAGAATTTAAAAAACAGCAGAGAAACTGAAAGTAACAGGAATAAGTATTTTCAGTTTTTCGCAGAAGTATAAAAACCGAAGGCATGTGGCACAAGTTTTTTAAAATTTTTTCATGGAAATTTTGCAGAATTTCAAAAACTACAGAAAAACTGAAGGTAAATGAAACAAGTTTTTTTAAATTTTTTTCGCTGAAATTTTGCAGAATTTCAAAAACTACAGAAAAACTGAAGGTAAATGGCACAAGTTTTTTTTAATTTTTTTCGCTGAAATTTTGCAGAATTTCAAAAACTACAGAAAAACTGAAGGTAAATGGCACAAGTTTTTTTAAAGTTTTTTCGCTGAAATTTTGCAGAATTTCAAAAACTACAGAAAAACTGAAGGTAAATGGCACAAGTTTTTTTAAAGTTTTTACATGGAAACTTTGCAGTTCTTCAAAAACTGCAGAAAAACTGAAGGCAATTGGCACAAGTTTTTTTAAAGTTTTTTCGCTGAAATTTTGAAGTCTGTTCAGTAAAACTTTGACTTTAAAATATCTTTGAAAAAACTTTAAAAAAACTTGTGCCAATTGCCTTCAGTTTTTCTACAGTTTTTTTTTTAAGTTTTTTTGCAGATTTTTTTAGCTGGGATAGACCCTTAGTATTGTGGAACAAAGAGAAATATTACTGAAAAGTAACTATGGAATTCCATAAAGGAGATGAGATGGAATTGGTTAATTAATTCGAGAAAGGTTGATTAATTCGAATTTAAGATTCAGATATTTGTTATTATTATTATTATTTTCTAGAAGACTGTTTCATGAAGATTCAACCTGTTCCATTAAACGATGCTTGTGCAGTCCCATCTACATGCACAAATCCTATCGTAAATTCCTTGAATATATAATTGTCAGTTACAAGATATAATAAAAGTTACAGTCACATAAAAAAAAGTCAGTCTTACGTGATATCATTCTAGCACCTCATCAGAATGTACTACAGTCGGCAGCAAAATTATTCGAGTGATAGCAAAAAATCCTGTTTTGTTGAATAAATCCTTGTCGAATGATGTTCTGAGACTGACTTGGAACATGGCAGCAATGCAGATGTTTATCAAGTTAACACTGTGATGCTTCATAGGATTTTCGTGAGAAATTCGTAAATCTGGAGTTGCAAGGACGTTGAGTTGGGTTAGATGTCTTAACTCTGATTTAGAAAGGTACTGTAAGAAGGGTAAACAGTAATTGCGAGTTTAAAAGGTTAATTATGGGTTTTGTAGAATTAATTGATTAATTAGTTAAAAAAAAAAAATTCGTTAAAACTAGGTTCTGAATAAATGCAAATTGATTCTTCAATGTATAAAAGTCATATTGATGGTATTCGGGGTTCAGTGAGGTTCATTTTATTGGCGTTCAAATATTATCGAGTTCAAAATTGAGGGATACAAACGAGTTTGAAGTTATTTATATCTCCAGTAAGATTATTTGTGATAGCAAATCATTTATCGTTTTATATTTAAGTAAAAATGGATGTCTCTAACTTTTATAAAACTAATAGGGAGTATTTACAACCTCCACCTATATAAGATGTTTAATTAAATTGTTTTGTTAAACTTAAATTAATCTTTGCACTGCTGTGATGCGGAGATATGAAGAGGTTGTTCAATACTAGTATTTACAAAGTTTTTTTTTTTTTTTTTTTTTTTTAGTGAACAACAGTAAACACACACACAAAAAGGAAACCAACGTCTTGAATACCAAAGGGGAAAAGAAGGTAAAATGAAATAGCAGATAGCTGTTTTGGTAGAATATACTGTATGGTCATCATTGGACAAAGAAACGAAGGAAAAATGCTTTTGTATATAAAAAAAATGGTATGGAATTCTACGACTTTTTAATCGAGCAATAGAAATATATGTCGGATTAGTGAATAGTAAATCGAAGAAAAATAGTCGTGAGAAATGTAGAAATATATAAATACGTATTTGATGTTCCCTTTATTTTAAATTTTTAAATTTTAAACTTTGGATATTGACTTTAATTTATATTGTGATAATAATAGTTATGACTTTCTTATTTCTGTATAATTTATTCTATTATACCCGATTACGGAGGTTATACTATGCACTTAGAATATTAAAATAATTTATTATTAGAATTGCTCAAATGTATGTATGTGATTTAGCAGGAAAAATTTACATAAAGCACAAAAAAAAAATAATAATAATATTTTTTCTTTCTTTTTTTAGTTAAACAGTTGTATTAAAAAAGATTAAAAGTCAAATTATTTTTATCTTCAAAGATTAATGTATATATATAATATATATATATATATGTGTGTGTGTGTGTGTATTATTGTTATCAATCTCAAACAAATAATGGCATAATAAGAAAGCACCATAAAATTGTCGTTTTAATGTACTAACTACAAAACTTTGAATAAACACCATAAAAAGCAATAAACTCACAGTTATTTCTGGTCGAAAGAACACGTCGAAAGGGTCGAAAGAACCCTTCGTCAGGAGAACAAAATAGGCAAAATTCAATTAATTAGACTGCAATCTATTCAAAGTTTTGCACTTATTAAATAGTTATATACCATTGCTAAAAACAAATTTGGCAATAAGCGAATAAATGAGAAATTATAATTGTATTTCGTAAATGAGAAATTATAATTGTATTTATTATATATATGTTCTATTTTGAGATAATTAGTAACAGTACTTGTTAGCATATTAAAATCCCTGGTGTATCTCAATAAAATATTATGAAAAAATTAATTAGATAATAAAAATAGCATAATATATTTGAAATAAATATACACTCCAAGAACTCTAAATAAATAGTCATGGTCCATGAACGCAATTGTTAAATATGCAGATATTGTTTATAAGTCCTTTATAAGTTCTTTATAAGTCTTTTATAAGTTTATTTGCCCTTTTTCATTTGAAAGAATACATAGGCAATAGAGGTGCTAAGTTATTACAACGTAAAAGTATGTTGAACACTACTTACTATTTAGGAATGGGAAAAATTTTCTTAGTAAATACTTGAAACTTTTAACAAAATTATACAATTAAAAATTTTCAGTATGAAGGTCACAGACAATCTGTAATAACTGCGCACCTACGATAGCCAATAATAATAATAATAATAATAATTAAAAGGTCAACTCTTTTATTTGTCTTTCTAAAATAACTATAAACTATGTCTTCTTTTAGCAATGTAAAATTTCTGTTTTCTTGATATAGTAATTTTCATACAATTTGTGAATTTTTATCAAGCTGGACTCTAAAGCTTCACAGAGAGAAACAGTGTGTACAGTATCATTTATATCTAAAATTAAAATCTGAAAAAAAAAAAAAAAATATGATGAGTTACTAACCCATCAGTCACCGGTTTAAAAAATGTGGCAACATTTGGTTTACAATAAATATATAATGCATTTTCAATAAAAACGTAGGTTTAAAGATTTTTTTGAGAATGCAAACCCGCTTGATCTATACCCATCTTTAGGATAACCTCACTCCAACCATTTAAAACTGTGGCATAAATTGGCATTAATCCGGGTTTTCTCGAGAATGGTTCAAATGGTTTTGATAAAAAAAAAAAAAAAAAAAAAAAAAAAAAAAAAACAATAAAGCTACTTTGAGACAACAAACTGTTAACCCTTATTCCTCCCGTTGAAAAGTATGACTGAAACTTAGTTGTCTGGGAATTAGCCCTAAGTATTTTGATAAAAACTTTTATTTAAGTTTAATTTTGGATGACAAAAACACTTAATTTCTTATTTTTCTGATTTCACCTCATTTTCGCGAAAATTAGCATTCACTGCTAATCGCTTTCCGCCCACTGCTAAATGAGACAAGAACATGGTTTTCGCAGAAATAAATCGAACAGTTTTAATACAAAACATTTAAAAAAAAAAAAAAAAAAAAAAAAAAAAAAAAAAAGATTTTGAGATATATTTAGATTTAGTGTGTTTCATAGATGACATTTCGATCTAAAATAGCCTTCATCTTCTTTATAAATATCATTCACTGGTGACTCCCACACCCCCTGGGACAAATACGGCTTAAACATTATTTTCTTAAAAATTGCTGGAACGATTAAAAAAAATTTTTTAGATGAAAAAGCGTCTCAACTATCTTATTCGTCAGAAAAAAATATCTGTCATTACCTTAGAAAAATATATAAGAGAATAAGTGTCTTCTAGGAAACTACTTGAACGATTTTTAAAATACATTATAGTTGATATGGTAATTCGATTTGAATTTTCCTTATCTACAGGATAATTATCTTTCAGTGTTAACCCGAGCCCTGCTCTGGGCAAAGAAATAATAAATATAATTACCTGAAAATAAATCACTTTACATACACTACGAAATTTTTAATAGTGAAACCGAGTGAACTGGGTAATCCAGATACTTAATTTAAATCTATATATTTTGTATTAGTGGTTGAATTATCATATAGTAAATTATTTACTATGATGCCGTTAAACTTGCATAAAATATACACAGAATTTTTTCTCCATACTATTTGTTTATTAAAAAAAAAAATAAAAATAAACAATATTTTCTTAGAAAAATTTAATGAAATGTATACATATATAATTCTTATGTATAATTCCTAATAAATATTTCTTGTGATTTTCCATTAACATTAATTGATGATTGAACAATTATTGTATTACATCACGCAGAAGATTTTTACGAATCTAAAAACAGGATACATTTACAACAATTTTACAGAAAACTTGCATTGGTATTTTTATATAATCATATGAAGTATTTTATTCCAGTGCTCTATACTAATGCATAAAAATTGATTTCCAATAATATACCCATGTACTGGTTATATAAAGCCGGAACTTTCTCATATTTCTTTGTCAATTTTAACATTGAGTAGCGGAATATAAATTTTCAATTCAGGGGATATTTGTCTTAATAAATGACATTTGCAAGAAAAGACAAGATTTTTCGAAATTTCTTTTTATTTTCTTTTTATTTTCTTTTTTAATTTCCTTTATTTTAAATAGAAAACACTGACAAAGAAAGCATAGATAAATCTTTGCAGTAAAGTTCTAGTTTTTAACTTATAAATCATTCGACAGAGACTATTCGGTCATCTATCAATGACAAGAAATTTTTCTAGAAAAAGAAATTTGAAATATTTAATTTCATGTATATAAATGAAAATTTTTATTTTTGTAATATATAGCACTTTTTACAATATTCTTTTTAAATAGTTTCATTTTAAACAGCCGTCGTTTAAAATGCTACACCACATTAATAGACAAAAACATTTGACAATACACTTAGTTTTTTAAAATTAGATTGCATATATTATTTTAGATTTTTTTTTTCTACAAGCTGATGATTCCATGAAAATTCACAAAACTTCATTTTTTTATTATAGTATTTAATTTCCTTTTTTAAATGCAGCAAAATCTTTATAATTTATTTTTTATATTGAATGTTGAAATGAAATCAAGTAAGTTCTACGAAAAACAAACTCCATTTTTTAGTTATAACTTTGTAGCGGAAAACAGTATTTCTACATTCAGACTATCAGTAAATTTACGCATGGTCACAACTTCATTTTCTGAACATTTATTTAAGCAAATTATTCACATGTTGCTGTTCATTTCTTCTGATTTTTTTCACATTGCTATTTATTTAACAAAGTTATCAGATCACGTTATAATATCAAAATATAATATACCTTGTTGTTTTTAAATATACATTCTAATTTTTCTTAATGTTTGAAAAGCAATTTTATATCTATGGTCTTCAGGGTTCTTAAAAAAAAAAAAAAAAAAAAAAAAAAGAATTCATTAATAATATATTAATAGGAAATTTATTAATAAAAAAAGGAATTTATTAATAGGAAAGCACCACACAAATAGCGAATAAAAGGAATAAGTGCAAAACTTTGGGTAAACACCATAAAATGCAAGAACGAGATCTGCAATGCAAACAAAGAGTGTATTGCAGCTTTGTTTGCAATGCAGAACTCGTGCTTACTTTGTTCGCCACAGGAAGGGTCCTGTTTTCTTTCGACCCGAAACATATGTTGCGAGCTCTTGCATTTTGTGGTTTTTATTCAAAGTTTTGCACTTATTAAATTTAATAATGCTTTTTCTTTTACTTTGCCACTTTTTTTTTTTTTTTTTTTTTACCATTTTAGACTTGGATAATGGCTGATATATATATATATAATTATTTATTTTTTTAAATTACTATACAAAATTTTTGGTATCGAAATTTCCCATTATATGAATCCTGGTTGTCTTATTTAACAATCTATAGAGTGCAAATTTTAGCGCCATTAGAGAACTTATTTGGTTGATTAAGATGATGGATATACATCATTCTCTGATTCATCTGTACTGTCGTTCTAATGCCGAATAAAAAATGATTAAGGTTTATTTTCTGAATAAATAAAAGAAAAAGTTATTTTCAATTATTATTCTTTTTCGGAAATTTAAAATATGTTAGTTAGACATTTTACACGGATCATCGTAATTAAATTAAGAATGTAAAACTATTGTTCTGAAATTTTACAAATTCTAGGTGGCACATTAAATTAGAGGGTTTATTTAGACACAAATATTCCTATGAATGACACATTCGCAGTCTATGCTGAGCATTTACATTTCTTTTGGACACATTATTTAAATATATAATTGTGAGTTTTATATTGATATTCCTGTAATTTTGGTGAAAAAGCTTACTGAAACACAAATCTGGAAGTCTCCGCCCTTTTTTCAGAACATTTACCATCATTTTAATTAAATAGCAATTTGTATCGTAAAATAAGTATAAGAGTTTAAATAGAATTTTATTGTTACGAAATAGTGGTGGAAAATAGACCTAAAGAAAAGTTACTTCGAGCTTTACGAATGTATAAAATCATAATTATATCAAGCAATTTTAATATATTTTTTAGAAACATTTAATTTTATATATATTTAAACATTTTTATGAGAGTGTCTATTGTATTTTTTTAAGGTTTCATATATAGTGTATCTAAAATTATGTTAATTAAGAGGCTGAAATATTGTGTGAGATTTATGTTTTCTTGTTTGAAGGAAAAACATCGCTGCGTTTTTTCATTTTACTGTAAATCAATATATAAGGTCGTCTAAAACCTGCCCGAGAAATTCGAGTAGTTCCTAGTATAATACAAAAACCGTAGCCTCCTAAAGTAGATGTCTGTCGCGTAGCTCGGACACTTGGCAACAATTGAAGCGGTAGACAGCGCCACCTGGTACAAACTGTGTGACTTTTTTATTCAACAGCCACCAAAAATTTTTAAAAGTGGGACCTGATATACATAAAAGGCGAATGGAATCGAAGAAACGTCCATTATATATGTCATATATCGCTTCTTAAAATTATTGGTGACAGTTGAATAAAACAGTCTCGCAATCTGTACCAGGTGGCGCTGTCTACCGCTTGAGCTGTTGCCAAGATTCCGAGTCACGCGACAGGCATTTAGTTTAGGAGGCTATGCAAAAACAGTTCGTATTATCACGACCACGCCTTGTTTTTAATATGCGGAGCCATTTTTGTTTGGAGCAACATGTATTATCAAATAGTTTTAGGTCTACCGGAAATTTCTGCCCTTTTAAATTAAGAAAGTGATACCGGAAATTTTTGTTTAGCATTATTTATATGGCACTTTGCCCTTTATCATTTTAAAAGTTCCCAATAATATTTTAAATATTATCCAGGATTATTTTCTTATATCAGTATTTAAATTCAAAAGGACAGAACTTTTATGTGTGATGTAAACCTCATATAATATAATACATACATTTGATATAAACAACATTTGAATTGTAGAATATTTTATGTCGAATATGTATCATCTTGTTTATTCTAAATATTAAATTAAGTTAAGATTATTAAAGTTTCTAGAATCACGGTTTTATATTTGTGTGCATGTTTAATACATCCTTACGAAAAATGGTTTTTTTCTCCTTCGTATTTTTTTCTCAAAAAATAATTTAGCTTAAAAATTTATTTTTTTTTAAATATATACCAATATGACCGCCAATATCTCTAATATTAATATATTTAATATATTAACTGAGTAAATAATTTTCTTAATATGTGCACTTTAAGTATTGCTTGCGATACAGTTCCATTTTAGTCTATTTTCAGCAGATTCATCTAAATTTCAAATTTCATATATACTTAAGGTGTATACTTTAAAATTCATAAATTTTAAACATTATTATTGGTCATGTAAATTATTTTCTTATTCAAATTTCCCGATGCACTCAAATGTATTTCTTTTAATTTAATAAGTTAGAGGTTTACGACTTCAAAACTTGTTTAAATTCATGAAATATGGTATAATAATGAACACATTTTAAAATATTATTCCTTTTTTAATTTATGTTTGGTATAGAAAATATACTCAAAGAATATACATAAAATGAGCTGTTGTCTTCTTAATAACTCATACACACACAAAATAAAAACAAAAATGAATAAATAAAAATATAACAAAACATTAGCTAAAAAACTGAGTTTTTATTGCTCATTCTTTTTATATATGATATGAAATATTTTATATGTTACTCGAAGTGTAAAACTAGAAACACAATTTAAAATATATTGCGATGGAAATGACCCGGCAAATACCGATTCGAACGTTAAGTATTCAAAAAACGGAATTTTTTGTTCAGATTTTCTAAATTAATACTCAAGCGGGTCATACATTTTTATCAAAAAGTAATAGATACTTAAATCTTTTATCTTATATTGGCAAAGGAAAATTCAAAGTAATATCTTCTATTTCACGTATCAAGGTATTTAAGGAATATTCATCATGTGATTATAACAAGCGTATTGGGATAAGAATTATTTTTCATGTAATGTCAGACTGATGTAAAATATTGTGTAAACAAATTCCTTTTATTAAGTATTACTACTTAAACCATTAAAAGGATGTTTTTAATTATTAATATTAATCCTTTTATTAATTACATACAAATTTTATGTCATTTTTATTTTAAGGCAGTATTTGATAAACTGTTTTTCAAACTAATAAACATTCCATAAAAAAAAAAAAAAAAAAAAAAAAAAAAAAACTCACGAATGAGTTTTTTGATTGAGATACAAGTTGGTTATTATGAAGATCGTACCCATAAAAACAAATGATTAGCATTTCAGAACAACTGAGTAACGTATTTCAAAGTTTTGCCGTTGTTAAGGGGGGGGGGGGTATTAATAAAGCGTTGGTTAAATTCCGGTCTCGATATAATCTGCCACCCAGTGTGACATAGACTAATAAAATTCCTGAACGTTGACGCTAAATCGACCGCATTCCGGAATGGCCGTAATAATATCCTACAGCATCCAAATTGTGCTGTATGTGGAAGAGATCTGGCTTTGTAGATGGCCATGAAAGCAATGAAAAATTCTGAAGACAATTGATAGAAACACGATTCGTGGGTGGTCGGGTAGCTTGTTAAAAAGTAATTCCGACCTGTTGCTAAAGAACCGGTAGCACAACCTATGCGAATGTGGTCTACGTACCGCTGTGGTGTAAGTGTGTCGTAAAAGACTACCAAAACAGTCTGCCTGATAATAGAATGGCCCCCTATGCCATAACTTCATGTTGTGAACATGTGTGGCATTTGTTAGTAAATGCATGATCCCCCATCTGCTTCAACGTCTCCAGACACGTCTGCGGTTGACGTCATTACACAGTTGTAAATGGGACTTGTCACTGTATGCTGTACATCCCCAGTCAGCGCATTTCCAAGTCGATCGAGCAAAGTACCAATGTCATCGGACATGACAGTGTATTTAAGATATTAGCGGCGTAACGACCCGCGAGAGCGTAAATTCCGTTTTTAGTCTTCTGTCAAGATTCTTGTTGGATACTTGTATGTGAATCACCTGTTGGACACTTGATAATGACGAATCCAATGCTGTAAAAGCTGATCAAACTTTCTGTCTGTTTTTTTGTTCTGCTGTGGCCCTAAATTGTTCGCTGAGTCCTTGACGCTGATACCTACAGCTGTTGGTTCACTTTGGTCAGCATAGTCTAATCACCGTATCGCTTCGACTCAATGACGAAGATTATTCGATTTGTCCAACCAGTCTTTTTTTAGTCCGGTAGCTAGCTTTTTTTCAAGTTCAGGTATATGTTCTACTGAGCACGAATCTTTAGGGGAGGTATTTTTACAGTCCACGAAGATATCCGCAGTCTAAATGCAAAAGAAATGTTAACCATCAGATCTACAGTCACTTTTTATAAGGACATACTCATTCAGTGATTTCAATGTTATGGATCTCTCTCTATTAATTGGGTACTAAATCTTAATCATTTGCATGTTCGGTGAAATTGTCTTTGAAAACGCAAATCACTACAGTCGGATAAATATTTTTTAGTGCGTCGATTTTTTATTTTTGTAAAAATTGTAAATTTAAGATATTTATAGAATCTCGGTTATCCTATTTACTCTTATTTGATAATCGTCTAAACTGTTAGGTCTCTGCTTTTTATATTTTAACGTTTAAACATATATATGTATATATATATATATATATATAAATATATATATAATATACATTTACGTTTTTATATTTTAACATTTAAATATATATGATATTTATATTTACGTTATTGCAAATGCACACTCCAGGTAAATCAGGGGAATACTTCATATATAAGAATGTTTTGCTTAGTACAGCCAAAATTTGAAATGATATGATAATGAAAAACCTACAGCATGCTCTTCAATGTTTAATTAACTATGTATGCTTATTAGTTCCTTTTCGAGTCTTCATACAATTAAAAATTTATTGTTAAATAAACTGGTGTAATTGTGGCATCTTCCCCATATATACGGGTAAGCTGCCACTAGTTATGAGGTAAGAAAAATAAGACAAACATTGGAAAATAATTTCTCAATTGAGAATAATTATGGAGAAACAAATAAATTTGTAAATTGAAATGTATATATTTCTTTTTTTTTTACTTTGCTAAAATTAATAAGGGTACAAAATTGAATGTCCGCCTACACAACATATAATTTAGTATACAAATGATCACCATTGCAATATTCGTGCTATCAGTTCTTGCATTTGATGTGCAACTTTAGTGGAGACATTTGCTTTTCTGTGCTGATGATAGTCGACTTCCTCTAGGTTCTTCCTATTGACACATGTGCCATTTGTGAAATCAACAGCTTTGTCATTGCTGGAACCAGCAGAGATAGCAGGCTCATGATCTGGTATTCCTTGCGGATTATAAGAATAAATTCCGGTAGCTGAAAAACCAAAATTTCCATTTCAGTTGTGGCTGCCTTACTCAAAGCTATATTAAGGCGAGATCCTTACTGAAGTCTTGAAAGTTTATTAAAATAAAATTATAAAAATGATAATTATTAAAATATTATGATTATAATTATTAATATCATTAATATTTTACACTATAAAATAAAATATGTAAAATAAAACACAAAATTTATAGGTCATTTAATTTATTTCTGAACCACGATGCATCTTCCCCAAAGTCTGGAGTAAAGATATCACATACACTTTTTTTCGTATTGCGGCAAGGTTAAGGCCGCTTCTGCTTATCTTGTGTGTGTAATAGAATAAGGAACTCACTTATATTGCTAATATATTATTTAGAATAAATCATGTGTTTCCGAACTTTAAATATGAGCAACGGAATATTATAAGGGCTTTACGCACAATGTTAAATGCTCACGAGATAAAAAATAACGACGATTAAAGTCGAAAATTTAAGATAAGTTCACAATCCACGCGCTTTCTGAGACAAGACTTCTCATGCCTGTAGGCCAATATTACCATATGTTGACACATAAAATTCTAGGAAAAACCATTGCGTCTTCCCTCAACTTGCATCTCCCTCCGAATTACTTTAAATATTTTCAATCGATCGTATTCGAACATACTTTCAACTGCAAAATTATTTTTAATATTTATAAATGCGACTGTATTTTATTACATAAGTATGTTACAAATAATTTTTAATATAAACCATTAGTAGAAAATTCATAATTTCAACTGAATATAAATGGTAGTAAATGCTAATTCACGAAAAATCGCAGTTAATTCGTAAATATCAGTAAATAATTTAAATGTAAATATTATTTATTTTTCTTTTTTTTTATGATATCTTTAGTTATACATTTTTGAATTTTTATTTCCGAAGTGGAAATATATTTTTTTTTTTTTTTAGAGAAAAAAAAGTAAATCGCTGTGCTTCTCCCTAAAAACTGAAAAATAAAATAAAATAAAATAAAATAAATAAATAAAAATATAAAAAAAAATTAAAGAAAATTTCATAAACGTTGTTAATGAAATTGTAAAAGTAAATTATTATTTTTATCTAGTTACCAGTCTTTCTGTACATGCATCATATTGCCGATTTTTTTATATTATCACACCCACTCTCCCCCATCTCCTCCTCTCATTCTCTCCACACTCGCCTTCTCTCCCTCTCCCTCTTTCTGTCAACCTCTCTCTACACACATATGGAGACACGCACATATGTATATATAGAATAGCAGATGGATGCATGTATGTCTGTGTTTTTGTGTTAAGTTAGGATATTTGTAAATAAAGCTTTTGTAAATAAATATTTTAAATACTGCGCAACATTTAAATTTTCATTAACAAATTAATGTTTTAAGTCTATTTCTTCATCTTATATATTTAATCAAAATATATTCGAGGACGAAATAAACATTGCATGAAATTACAAAAAAAAAAAAAAAAAAGAAATCTACATGGTAATAAGAATTTATTTTTCATTTTTTTAAAATATATGCAATTTATATAAATCTTTACATTTTAATTTCTTTATTTGTGATATTTTGTCAAAGAAAGTTCGAAAAAATTTGAATGTGAATTTTAACTGTACATGTCCAAGCACAAAAAATCCAATCCTAAAAAAACACATTACTTTAATCTGTTTTTTCTACTTCAGTTTTCTTTCGAAATCCCTAAATTGGCCATCAAAATATTCAAAGGAAGTGCCATGCTTCACAAATCATTCTCCATTAAAGTACTTTCAAATACATACATTTACTTCCTCTGCACGAAAGAAATTTAGTTTACTAGCAGAGAAAATATTAGTACTTAAACTTAAGTATTTCTTTAGAACTGCTCTAAAGAACTTTTTTCAAAATTACATAAAAACTTACTAAGATATTTATAAAAATAAAAGCGTTTCTTGTAACACAAAATATTTTTCAATAAATTGTACCTTTTTTATTAAAGATATATGTTTATCAGATGATGATTTTGATAACAAATAATTTCACATTTATTATTTATTCAGTGCGTTTTAAAGGGAAATACTTTTTAAGATTAATACCGAATATTTATTTCATTATTAATCTTAATGTATGGTTACATTGTTCAGATATATGTTTTGATTTTAATTTCCCATTTTATCGTAAACATAAACCTCGTTTCACACTAATTTAATTTATTCATATTATTATAATTATTCAGAGGAAATACATTCAAACATAAACACACACACACACACCACATATATCAATCTATACGTATATACATACACTATCTACCAATAAGAAATTGGTCACTTCCGTATTTGGACGTTTTGTCAAATATCTAAAAGAAATCAACAAGAATTATCTTGAAACTTTAGGAGTATAAAGAAAAATAAATGTAATACTTATATATTTCATCAAAAGTTTCGTCCTGAAGAGCAAAAAGGGACTACTACATCATTAAACAAAAATCAAAATATTTTGGATCACCATGTAAAAGGAATGCCTGAAATGCGTTTTGGATCAAACATGCGATTGTGAGAATCTTTCTAATAATCTACATAAATTTTTATGCGGCTACCACATTGATTCATTGAGATATAATGGTTTCTTTAAATTAAAATGCCACTTTTTTATTTATAACACGTAGGGAGATATACTCAGTGCATAGCCATTTTTATGAAAATTGGTGTACTTCATTAGACGCAGCATATAAAATGAAAAACGTTAGAATGCAAAAATGTTAAATATCTTAAAAATATATAAAATTTTTATTAAATAATTTTCAACTCTGCGTGCCCAAGCTTTTTAAAAATTTCATTTGCATAATATAATAGCCAAAATAATCGCGCTACTTATATGAAAACCCCAAACAAATATCCGAAGAATTAAAAAAGTTATGAGTTACAGAATGAACAAAATTTCAGTTCCTCCCCCCCCCCCCCCCCCAAAAAAAAAAAAAAAAAAAGTAAGATGATAGGGCATTTTATCAATATTTATTTACAATCAGCGAAAACTGTATTTCATTTGGACATTAATTGAATGAAAATAAAAATACGATAAAAAACCCTTATAGTTTAGCTTTTATTTTGAGATGAAATTAAATTCTGTTCATTCTATCTTTCATAACTTTTTGAATTTACACTATATTTATTTGGGTCTTTACATAAGTAGCTCAATAATTTAGGCCATTTTAAAATATGGAAATGAAATTTTTTTTAGAAGCTTGTGCATGCGTAGTTAAAAATTATTTAGTAAAATTATTCATATTTCTTAAGATATTTAACTTTTTGCATTGAGATTGCGGTATGTTCTGCCTAATGTAGTATGCCAAGTTTCCTGAAAATAGCTTTGCACTAGCTTTAACATCTTGCATGTCTCAATTTAAAAAAGTTCCTTTTTTTTTAATAAACCTTTATATTTCCATGAACATATAAGGTAGCCTCATAAAAATGTATACACATACTAAAAAGGAATCTTATAATCATATACTATAGCCAGATTGCTTTCAAGTATTACTTTTTACAGGGGGATCCAAAACATTTTGACCTTTGTTTAATTTCTTCCTGGCTCTCTTTTACTCTCCACGACAAATCTGTTCGAGAAATATATCCGTTAAATCATCATCATCCGATAGATAGTCTATGCAATATACACTATATGTATACGTATATATACATACATTGATTTTCAGAAATGATGAAAATGAGTCTCTTAAATAGTTTTTAATTAAAACGTTAAGAAAGAATTCGATGAAACTAAACTACAATATTTAACACATAATGAAGTATAGATTAACATAAAAATAAAATACCAGACAATTATGCTCTTTTAAAATTTAGCACACGTATAAAATTAAGAAACTGAATTTGTCAATTTGGTGTAAAAATTTTCATTTCCTAGGGTGTATGATTGACATTGTACACTCAAAAGGAAGACGGCACAAACAGCTCATTCTTTGTGAATGAATATTTCCTGGGAAGTGAGAGCCATCACTCTTGCACAATTTTTGTAGGAGTAGCAAGGGTCTGAGAGCAACAGCATTTTTTTTTTTTTTTTTAATAAATCGCAAACATTCTCGTTGGTATTCAAATCTAGGGACCAGGATGGTCATTCCATTCCCTGAATTGTTTGTACAGATTTCACATTGTGTGCCACGGCAGTCTAGTGTTGACCTATACCACAAAATAATTACCTATAAACCAAAATAAAATTGCATATAAGTGTCAAGGAGGTTATATCTACAGACGTAACTATTCACCGTTCTATGAAAGACATAGAGGTTTGTAATTCTACACAACGAGGCACCACAATAGGTACATATGTTTCCTTGTCCGAAAAAAAAACTCTTTCAGAGATATTTGATTAATAATAATGATTTTTTATGTTCACAACAAATCCAACAATGCCTATTGTGACTTTGAAGTACACTTATGACCTACAATTCTTAGTAAAGAAAACAGTCCAGATTTGATGGGCTGGACATGTTGTCTACGTACATAGACATTGATTCTTTCTAGCGACTTCGAAAAAGGCTATATGATGATCTGGGATTGTGGTTGTATTATTTCGTGCACATAAGCATAAATATATATATTTGCGATGCTCCTCTTATTTCTTGGGCATTTTAAATAAAACGTCTGATCACCGAAAAAATAATTTGAAATAGTTACCAAAGTCTAAACCACAGAATGACTAACATTGCGCAATCTTGCCACATGTGTTTTGTTTTCCTCTGCCTCTAGAGTACCAATTGCTATCCATCGCAGTTATTCGGAAAAAGGATGACCGATGTCCTTGTACCATATTGTATATGCCAGATAATTTATGTCACTAACACAGTGATATCTACAGCTTTACTTTCAAGCAAACTTTAAAAAAAATAATTCAATTGAGTTTGAAGTAATTTGAAATAAACTAAATAATGTAAAATATAATTTAACAGCATAATCTTATTATTATTATCATTATTATTATTATTTGAGAAATGTGGGTAGTATATTTAAACGGGTATTTGAGGAAGAAGTAATTTACACTCTCATAGAATTTTATCGACTAATATATGTCAAATAAACAGTTCGTAAACCTATTTTATGCTTTAAGTAAGTTTGTATATAGTACTTGTCTTAAACTGCAATATGTCGTTAAAGTATTGAAATGGAAGTTAACAGAAAGCCGTGCGAGTGACGCACTGATTTTTTAAAATATTAATCAGCATTCTTAAATTCTCAGTAAAAAAAAAAAAGAAAAAAAAAATCAACATGATTTAAGTAAGAAAATAAGCAATGTGCAAACTGCTAGAAACAATAAAACAGAAAATTGCTGTTTCAGTTATAAGTTGCATCAAATATTAGCATTCCAGATTACCTTTACTAAGTGTAGTCATACTTTGTAGGCCTTCAAGAAATTTAACAAATGACCGTTTATGGTTTTATTTTAAATATTTTAGCCTACTTCTTTCACTGAAAAACCGCCATATATAAAATACAAAGTAATTATTTGATTATGACTTTCCTTCGTTTAACGGTTAAAAAATATTCATTATAATAAGATATTTTAAAGTGTCTTTAAGATTCAAAGTACGCGTAATTAGATTTCATATTAAAATTTAAATTTTTGTTCCTTACATGGTTATTTTGAGGTCAAGAAAGACGTTATGAATATCTGTTTTTTCTAGCATCTCATGTTGCAGATTTCATACACGTAACGTATTTAAGTTTACAGCGCAACTTTGATATATTTTAAACCGTTAAAATCAGATTTCAGTTTTAACTGAGTATGTAGTTGAGACTAAATTTCTCTTTCAGAAATGTTAAGCCGTTAAACCGTAGCGTGATTTCCCGCTAATAATGACAAAGGTAAGTTCTAGGAAATTGCGATATCGTTCACTTTGACGCATTTAGCTAAATCGTAAGTTAATGAAGTGAAAATATACGTGAATAGTGTTTCATAATTTTGAATAGAATAACTTATTAAGCAGCTAAAGTTACTTATTTCAATTTTGTGCATTCTTATTACCATAGAAATTCAATCTACGTGTAGTAATGAAAAACAGTAAAATTCTAAAAATGCTTTTGACATCAATTAAAAAATCTAGAGTGACTGCACTCAACTTTTCGAACATTGAGTAATTAAAGGTTTTGTAGATAAAGTAAAGTAAGAGGAGTTGTTAAATAAACAAAAGAGAAAATTATAACAGGGTGTTTGGGTATTTTTCTTTATATAGTAAACGATGTTTAATTTAACGCTATTTTACCAAACCCGTAGATCATAATGATAAAGAATAATTCATTGTGTCCCTGTAAAAACCTACGAATGCAAGATTCACCGAACTGCTTCTAGTTAGTGCAACAGTGACTTATAATATTTATATAAATTTTCAGCTCCATCGGATAAGGCATTTAGACGTTATCACACTTTAAAGTTTGTGCCCATATGCCACAATTTTAAAGAAATTTGCATTTTGTCCCTGTAAAAAGAACCATAAGAGCTAGATTCGCTCAAGTTCATAAAATCCATGTGACGGTGACGTATAACATGTATATAAATTTTCAGTTAATTTCAATAAGCAGTTTAGTCGCTGTCGCACTTTAAATAATTTAAGCCTATACGTCTTAATGATGAACAAATGTTAATTGCGTCCTTGTAAAACTCGTTAAGTACCAGTGTCACCAAAATCCATACAGTTTGTGCGATGATGACCTATAACTCGTATATAATTTTTCACTCAAACGGATAAAACATTTTGATGCTATCGCACTTTAAATAATTTCACCCCATAATGATACAGATTAGGCCATAATGATACAGAATTATTTGTTGTGTCCCTGTAAAAAAAACTAGAATTGCTAGATTCACTAAAACCTATATAGATCGTGAAACTGTGACTTATAAAACGTGTATAATTTTTTTGTTCAATTGAATAAGGCGTTTAAACGCTATCGCACTTTTAAAAGTTGGCCCCGTAGGCCGTAATGATAAAGAATTTTTCTTTGTGTCCCTGTAAAGAAACTATAAGTGCCAGATTCTCCAAAATGTATACAGATTGAGTAACAGTGACTTATAATATGTGTATAAACATTTTGCTCAATTGAATGAGGCGTTTAGATGCTATCGCACTTTTAAGATTTTGGTACCATAGACCATAATGATAAAGAATTTTTCTTTATGTCCCTGTAAAAAAACTATAAGTGCCAGATTCACCAAAATCAATACGGTTCGTGCTATGGTGACTTGGGACATGCGTACCAACTTACAGCTCAATTCGAACAAAGCATTTAGACGCTAGCATGTTTACACACACACACACACACACACACATACATACTTCATCGTAAAAATAGAGAATATGGACTCAGAGGACCCCAAACGTTTAGAAACACCAAAATCTCGAATTCGGATTTTTGACATGATTACAATACTTTTCTTACATACATATGTTCGGAAAGTAAAAATGATGCATTTTTTTAAATAATGAATTAAATCATTACATAATTAAGCGATTTTATAAATAGTAAAAGAAAATGCCTCTCATAATGAATTTATTTTTTCACGTTTATTTTTTCATTAATCTTTAATTACTAGTATATAACCCCGTCAAAAATGACGGAATGTGAGCGACAAATCTTGAAAACAATGTTTAAATCATGATGGGGAACAACTATAGTATTTCCCCTCAGCTGAATTTGGCGATTTAATTTTGGCGATTATGGCTAAACCATAAATCTAAAAATTATAAATCATATAGCATAAATGATAAAATCATAAGCTAAATCATAAATCATAAAATCATAAATCCAAAATAAATAGCATGCAGGCTGCCATATTATATCGCAAACAGTTCAGAACGACATCGTTATCGTTCAAATCGGCGCCAAACAAAAATCGCCAAATTCTGCTGTGGGAAAATATTATAGTTGTACCAATTTTCGTTCTGAAAAAAAAAAAAAAAAAAAAAAAAAAAACATTTGCACTCCGAGAGCGCAGACAGAAGTGAAAACGTGAACAATTACGTGTGTATTTCTTGAATCGTCAGGAAATATTTTATTGTGCAGGAAATACTTTTAAATGCAGTATTTTTTTATTCGTTAATATAAACTACTACTACAAAAATTATATTACAATTTCATTTAATGCGCTAACGGCAATAGAGACAGTGTCCGGAGATGAGAGAAGTCGTGTAGAGCCGCACCAGATTGTAAAAACGTGAAAAAAATGGCAGTTTTGGGCTTTCTCACGGTTTTGTGAGGTCTAACTGCAATAGATACAGTGCCCGGAGATGAGAGAAGTCGTGTAGAGCCGCACCAGATTGTAAAAACGTGAGAAAAATGGCGGCTTTGGCCTTTCTCACTGTTTTGTGAGGTCTAACTGCAACGTTTCCGGCTGCAATCTTTAAGAGACAGTGTCCGGAGATGAGAGAAGTCGTCTAGAGCCGCACCAGATTGTAAAAACGTGAGAAAAATGGCGGCTTTGGCTTTTCTCACGGTTTTGTGAGGTCTAACTGCAATAGAGACAGTGTCCAGAGATGGGATAAATCGTGTAGAGCCACACCAAATTGCAAAAACGTGACAAAAATGGCGGCTTTGGCGTTTCTCAGTGTTTTGTGGGGTCTAACTGCAACGTTTCCGGCTGCAATCTTTAAGAGACAGTGTCCGGAGATGAGAGAAGTCGTCTAGAGCCGCACCAGATTGTAAAAACGTGAGAAAAATGGCGGCTTTGGCCTTTCTCACGGTTTTGTGAGGTCTAACTGCAATAGAAACAGTGTCCGGAGATGAGAGAAGTCGTGTAGAGCCGCACCAGATTGTAAAAACGTGAGAAAAATGGCAGCTTTGGGCTTTCTCATGGTTTTGTGAGGTCTAACTGCAATAGAGACAGTGTCCGGAGATGATAGAAGTCGTGTAGAGCCACACCAGATTTTAAAACAATACACAGTATATAATTACACAGGTGAAACGATGAAAAAATTGTCGGTAAAGTGAGTGGTGTTTTTTATAGATTTTCGGATGCGGAATTCTGGAAAAATAATGAAAAAAATCCATCACTTACAGTTTCATCACAAATCGCAATTTGTTTTTACGAATTTAGTATATTTTGGACCAAACATTACTTTTTTTATATGAGTTTGATAAATATATTTAAGTACTTAGATAGTAAATTAGTAGATTAATCTACTGAACAAGAAAGAATATATTATTTTTTATCCAAACTATTTCTTTGAATCGGTAAACTGCCCGTTAAACATAATATTGAAGATCGCGGAAGTCAGTTGAAATCTGATACCTCTCCTTGCACGTCTCTGTCCTTCATCCCTTCTCACATCCCTTACCTTTTCTCTACTCCCCATTTAGTGTCTTTCTCTGCTCTGTATTGTATACACGTATTTATATTCCGATCTGCAAGTTTTAAGACATAGTATTAATTTTTACTTCGAGCTCTTTTTGCTCTAGAGAGCAATGGCTTCCAGAGGATGTGTGAATTCACCGAATTGTTTCTGCTCTATTTGTGGTAACTATATAGTTAAAAAACAACAAAGAAACATCTCCGATTTTGAAAAAGAAATATCTATTATGTTTATTTTGGCATGAAATTAGAAGATCAAGACAAGCCTTGGGCTTTGCGGTTTGGTATACCAATGATTTGGAGAGAACCAAAAAATCATAGTGATAATTGTTATTGTTGTACTTGTAATGTGAAAGATTTTAATTTAAAGAATAAAAAACAGATATTTTATCCTAACATTCCATCAGCAATACGACCTGTCCCTCATGTACCTGGTATACCAGTTTCTTCACCTCCAGATACTATTGAAAACATTTCTTATTCAGATACTGAATCTGAGGTTGATGAAGTATATGACTCCACTAGCGATGAGCCTAAACGTTTCTCCGAGGTTGAGTTAAATGTCAGGGATTTAAATCTACCCAAGGATTTGTCAGAAGTTTTAGGTTCTAGATTGAAAGAAAAAAAATTGCTAGCTCCTGGTACTTCGTTTTCTTGGTTTCGGTACAGAGAAAAAGAGTTTATTCCGTATTTTTCTCAAGCTGGTGAACTTGTTTATTGTAGTGATATTCCAGGCCCCATAAAAAGTTTCAAAATTGAACATAAACCTGAAGAATGGAGACTTTTTATCGATTCGTCAAAAAGAAGTCTTAAAGCAGTACTATTGCATAATGGAAATGAGTATGATTCTGTTCCTGTTGGATATTCAGTAAATTTGAAAGAAGTTTACGAAAATATTGATTTAATTCTAAATAAACTATCATATTCAGATCACGAATGGACAGTTTGCGGGGGTCTTAAAGTATTTGCAATGTTACTTGGGCAGCAGAAAGGATACACGAAATTCCCTTGTTTTCTTTGTGAATGGGACAGCCGAGACAGAAAACAACATTATATTAAAAAAGAATGGCCAATCAGGAAAACATTAGATCCTGTAGTCAAAAATATTCAAAGAAAAAATCTGGTTGATCCAAAAAAAGTGTTACTTCCACCGCTTCACATCAAGTTAGGTCTTATAAAACAATTTGTCAAGGCTTTACCAAAAGAAGGTGAATGCTTCAAATATCTTTGGGATCAGTTCCCTGGTTTATCCGAACAAAAACTGAAAGAAGGTGTGTTTGTGGGGCCTGATATCAGGAAAATGATGAAAGATGAAAATTTTGAGAAGAAAATGGAAAAAAACGAAAGAGAAGCCTGGAAATCTTTGAAACTTGTTATTACCAGTTTTCTTGGAAACAAGAAAGACCCTAACTACAAATCTATTGTAGGAGAAATAATAAAAAATTTCAAGATTTTAGGTTGTAGTATGAGCTTAAAAGTTCACTTTCTTGATTCACACCTGGACTATTTTCCTGAAAATTCTTGAAAATTTAGAAGCAGTTAGTGAGGAACAGGGTGAAAATTTTCATCAAGATATAAAGGAAATGGAAAAGCGATATCAAGGAAAATGGAATGTCAGTATGATTGCCGACTACGGCTGGATGCTGCAAAGAGACAATCTCAGCAATTTCCACCAAAGAAAAAGTGGTAAAAGGACTTTTGAGGTAAAAAGAAAAACGTTATTATAAGGACTTGTAACTTTCTATATATACTAAAAAATTATTTGAACTTAGATATAATTGTAATTTGTATGTGTTTAATACTTAACGGAATTTAAATAAAATGTCAAAATTTTGCAATTTCAACTGTTTCCATGAAAATATGCAATCACTTTGTAAAAAATCCTTACGTGATAGAAGGAATTGGAATTCATTTTTGGAATCAGCGCCAAAAATAACATAGGAATCAGTCATCAAAGTTAAAACAATTTTCAAAAAGTATTTTTTTGCAGGACTGTGATTATTAACACGTCACATTAGCAAGTTAATTGTATGATACATTCTTTGTATCATACAAGGATGGAAAGCGTCAGGTGACGGTGACGTGAGTTCAATGATTTTTGTTCACCCAAACGTTTTCACTTCAAATGGAAAGCGTCAGGTGACGATGACGGGAATTCAATGATTTTTGTTCACCCAAAAGTGCTCAATGCGCCTAAAGAAGTTTTCACTTCAAAAATTTTACCCGATCAATAAATATGAATGACAATAAAAAAAACTGCTGGTTGACAAAAAATATAGGCCCGACAACACAACAGCAACAACACATCCCAGTGTTCTATTAAGTGCTCTATAGGCAAGCGAAGTGTGACGTCACTGACCATCCGTGGATGCAAGAAAATTATTTCCTATGTTAATCGCCCATTGGATTTTTTTTTTTTTAAATTATTAAAAATCGAGGATAATTATTTCCCGATTTTAATCCCCATATTTGGGTATATATATGTATTAGTTATCATGTGCATGTGTTAGATTGCGTTATTTTGCTGTCAAATTAACAAAATTTTAATTTTAAATTTCAAAACTCAGTTGTCCTTGACGTTTTTGTATTTGGTGATCAAAAACGTACAACGAAAATATACATGCCAGATGTATATTTTCATAATATATATTGTACGAAATATTGTTTCATATTATTCATTACTCTCTTAATATAAGTTTTTTAAATAACTATGATTTTTGAAAGGAATTAAATTATATTCGTCAGATAATTTGGCGATATATATATATATATATATATTTTCTCTGCCAAGGATGATCGATATCAAATCTATTCCGCTGCAACATATTAGTATCTTATATCAGATACTTTATTTAGACATTTGAAAACAAATTTCACTTCAAATTATGATAGAATATTTATCATTTTCCTTTTAATTAGTATATTAGTTGGATATTTATTGTGTAAATATCATCGTTTGAAATGAAATGTTTATGTTTTCAATGGAATATGGAAGTTTTTTTTTTTTTTTTTTTTTTTTTTTAATCTAGAGTTTTGAAATTTAAAATTCAAATTTTATCAATTTTAGAACAAAAGCAACTTAATCTAACGCATGCACATAATAACTAATACATATCTAAACCTAAATATGGGGATAAATATCGTGAAATAATTTCTCTCGATTTTTAATAATTTTTTACGAAAAATCCATTGGGCGTTTAACATAGGAAATATTTTTCTTGTATCCACGAACGGCAAGTTACGTCATCACTTCGCTTGCGTATTTAAAGTCCTCATAATAAGAAAAAACGATTCCCTTCATTTTACCAAAATACTCTTTTTTAAGACTATCGTAGATTCTGTTTTCAAATTTTCTAACTATCTATCCAATAACTACAGACAGTCCATGCTAACCCAAATTCCCCTCTACTCGATACCTCCAACCAGCTATCTCACCCACAACATCGCCAAAATATCCAGAATGCAGCTAGGGACTTTCTCATTCTCAACCGAATATTTTACCTTGACTCGACATTATCACCTGAGACTACTCTACTTTCAATACTCATTTCAACTGGTGACTTTTACTTGCCCAACCAAACATTCTATCCCAACCCCAACTATCACTTTACACTAATTTCAAAACTAAAATCAACTGGCGGCATTTACGTACTAAACTCGACGCCAATCATACCTTACAATGTAAACAAACAATGAAGCTTGGTAAAAATATTTAAAGGCTTTAATACGTTTTTACAAATATTTTAAGATTTTTAAGGCTTTAATATGTTTTAGAAATATTTTAAGCGTTTTTTTAAAGAAACAGTCAAAGAGTCGTTCATTCGGAATTAACGAGTTGTCCATTTGGAATTTGTATTTTCTGAATGGCAACAGTTTTGGTTTGTTTCTATTTGGTATTGCGTTGTTTAGAATCATGAAGTTATATAATTCTATTTATAGGTTCATGTTTATAATAGCCAGTGATCCGTTATACTTAATTTAGACATTTAAACATTACAATTGAATAGTTTTTCAAGGTTTTAGAGGAATTAAATAAGAATATGTGCGATACAAAACATGTATGAAAATGATATGTATGTTTCCTAAGTTGAATTAAACAAACGAGAAAAAAAATGGCTGCCAAAAGTTTCTGTTTTGAAGCGGTACTAACCGGATTCGTTCATGACAGATGAGGGTCATTATATATATTAATATTTTTATATTTTATTAATATTATTATCATTGTTATTAACGAAAAAAAAAATATATAAATTTATTAAAACCCAGTTATATTTACGTGCTTCGGAGTTACACTTAAATTCAAAAATATAGATTTTTACATTAAATATTTTAAATAGAGTAAAATCGTGCTAATCGGACTAAAAAGTATTTTAATATCGTATTATTTTCTTTGTATGTTTGAAATCACAAATCTCTCAACATTAAATAAAAATCTGAAGTGACTCCACTCGACTTACCAAAACATTGAGTAAGTAACAGTTTTGTAGATAGAGTAAAGAAAGAGGAGATGTTAAACAAACAAAAGGGAGAAAACCATAATAGAGTGTTTGAGTATTTTTCTCCATATATTACACGATGTTTTATTTAACGTTACTGAACTTTGAGCCCATAGATCATAATGATAAAGAATTTTTCGTTGTGTCCCCGTAAAAACCTATAAATGCTAGATTCACCAAAATCTTATAGTTAGTGCGACAGTGATTTATAGTATTCATACAAATTTTCTGCTCAATTGAATAAGGCGTTTAGATGTTATCGCACTTTTAAAAATTTGGTCCCATGTGCCATAATGATAAAGAATTTTTCTTTGTGTCCCTGTAAAAACACTATAAGTGCTAAATTTACCAAAATCTATACAGTTGGTGCAACTGTGACCTATAGCATGTGTAAAATTTTTTTGCTCAGATTAATAAGGCGTTTAGACACTATCAAAAATTTGGCCCCATAGGCGATAATGACAAAGAATTTTTCTTCGTGTCCCTGTAAAAAAAAAAAAAAAAAAAAAAAAAAAAAAAAACTATAAGTGCTAGATTCTCCAAAATCTATGCAGATTGAGCATCTGTGACCTATAATATGTGTATATATTTTTTGCTCAATTGAATGAGGCGGTTAGATGCTATCGCACGTT
Organism: Salticus scenicus; assembly: GCA_963930645.1. NCBI lineage: Eukaryota > Metazoa > Arthropoda > Arachnida > Araneae > Salticidae > Salticus > Salticus scenicus. Next base: position 279,988,165 of record OZ005649.1, on the reverse strand, counting down.
TAAGATTTTTGTCCCATAGGCCATAACCATAAAGAATTTTTCTTTGTGTCCCTGTAAAAGGACTATAAGGGCTATATTCATAAAAATCAATAGGTGTCTAGCTACGGTGACTTGCAACATGCATACCAACTTACTTCTCATCCGAGCAAAGCGTTTAGACGCTAGCGTGTTCACTCACATACATACACACCCATACATACACACACACACATATATACATTATCGTAAAATTTGTGAAAACGGACTCGGGTGACCTCGAAACGTATAGAAACATCAAAATTTCAAATGTGGATTTTTGACATGATTACAATACTTTCCTCACTATAGTGTTCGGAAAGTAATAAATAAAGAATTAAATTAAAATGTGAATGAAAATTTCATGGCTCTTTGAAGATACTTTATGCATAAGTATGTCTGTATAAAAACATATTTTTAGCAAAAAATATTTAAATACAAGTGTAATTAAGAAAATTATAACATTAAATATTTCTTTCCAAAAATAAATAAATAAATAAATAAATAAAAACTTTTAATTTCAAAATTAATAAAATGAAACTATATTATCAACAAAATATTGTAACAGAGTAAATATTTTTGTATGTAAAAATAATATAGACCATACCCTATAAACGAATTTCAAACGAATTTCTTAAATTATGTTTTTTTCTGATTTTCAGTTGAAAATAGAGATTAATTACTAAGAATCGGGACAAATTTATATAATTAAATAAACAAATGTAAACCTTATAAAGCATATGTATATATATATATTTTTTTTTTTTCTTTTTACTTTTTGAAGTAAAAATTATTTATTTATTTTATTTTATTTTATTTTATTTTGTTTTGTTTTATTTATTTTATTTTATTTTATTTTATTTTATTTTATTTACTTATTTATTTATTTGCACAATGGAACGAAATGTGTTCAAATTTTTCCGTGCATATTTAAAAATAATAGAAAATAAAAATATTATATCTTATACTATTAAGTGAGCAATATTTGCATATATATTTCACTGTTCTCGAAAACGGTAGCTCGGACAGTCACGAGATTTAACACAAAGGTGCCCCCCCGAAGGATCATTGTGCACATCGAAGTCAAAATTTCGAATTTCTGTTTAGTTTCCTTTTAATTAATAAAAATATGAAAATAATAAGCTAATAATAGAAAAAAAATAGCCATTTAAATTGAATCCATAATTTATTTGTTGCCAAAAAAAAAAAAAAAAAAAAAAAAAAAAAAATACGAGTTTATTTTTTTTTTTTTCAACAAGAAAATAAATACATTTATCTAATCTAAACATGAACAATACTACACACTACTGATCGCAGAGCTTCCAAATTTGGCATATAGGTACCTGGGACCCTGCAGGTGTGCACCTCATCGAGAGCTTTTCGAATTTCGAATTTGAATTTTTTTAAATTAATGTTTTTTTCGATTTTAAACATTGGCTTTTATGTTTCCTTTTTCATGAATTTATTCTAAGATTGTAATCGTCTTCGTATCTTAGCAACGGCTATATTATGCAATTTATTTTTTATTTAATATATTTATTTGAGGGCGAATCTTTTTTCTCTTTTTAATTTATTATATTTATTGAAAATAAAATGGTAATGCAGTAGAAAAAATTAAATATATTAAATTTAAAATTTAAAAACGTATTTATAACAGTTATGTTTATGTATAATTTTTGTAGTATAACAACAATTATTTTTCATTTGTTAATTTAATTTCTTTAGAAGTTATTTTCTTTTCTAATTTATAGTATTTGTCAGGAAATAATGGTAGTATATAGTAGAAAGGATTAAACTGATTGGAATTTATTTGTTTTTTATGTATTTAATTCCTTCTAAAAGAAAATCTACTTTTTATTTTATTTCATTACATTGGTCGGAGTCAAATTGTAACACAGTGTAAATAGCATGAGCAGTAAAGTACTTGGTTCAAAAACTAAAATATTTAATAGACGCTGAGATACAGTTATCTTTAAAATCGTAGTTCTTAAATAATGGCAGACCACCTATCGTCTATAAATACCCATATTGAAATACATAGGAAAGAGATTTCTGCAGGCAGTGGGAACCTGCTCCTGATACAGTGCGGACAGAGAAAGAGATGCCGTAGTCAGCGAGTACCCGATGCGAGGTCTAGAGCGATTCCAATGTAATTATTTTAGTTTTTATTTATAATGTGATGTGAAAAATAAATGATGATCCAATTCTTTTGGAGATTCATTTAAATATAGTGGCCAGCGAAGCGGGCGTAGCCTGCTAGTTTAAATTGAAACAAGCAATTTCCATTAATATCATTGCTGTATGTACATTGTCTCTATTCATTTGCTAACAATATAGACATGTTATTTTGCTGGGAAACATGCTTTGGACTTATAGTGTGCAAGAACTGTTTTTTTTTTTTTTTTTTTTTTTTTTTTTTTCTTACAAGTGTTTTTTTTTTTTTTTAATTTTAAAACGTAACGATAAATTTTTGTGGTTTGGAAATTTCATTACAAATGATACACAAATTTATGTATAATAATAAACAACTGTATCCTTGTTGAGTTTATATTTTCCTCATTTCGCATTTAAATCCACATTTTTTTGTTGACATTTTCATAAGACTTTTATTATTACCATTTACATTATGTGCATTAACATATATATATATATATATATATTTCACGAATATTAATAATAATAATCAATCAGAAATCTGAATAGGGGATGAGTTAGTTTTACGTCGCATTGTGGTATACTATGGGCAATTGGCGAACATCTGTGACTCAACCATAAGGGTGGTCCGGCGGCGTGGTTTCATAATTTGATCTTATGCGGTATAGGGAGCTCCTTTGCTGCACTGATCCCCTCAGAGGTAAAATTTGGGAAAGGAATATGGAGACTATTCCGATTACGGTGCATTTACGTTCAGCAGCCATCATTAATGCACTCTACGATCATTCGGTATATTACGTACATATGGACACGGTGATCTTTCGGTCTCTCGACCGCTGGAGTATCGAAACCGCAATCTTCCAATTACGAGCTGAGCGCTCTGCCTATCAGGCTTCCGCAACGTCATTTTCCACAATTGATGCATTATTAACATTCACACAGGGCAGTGAACACAGTTCACAATTCGGAATTTGTGAATCTACGAAGTTACTAGAGATTCTCTAGCGATTTTGTCTGATTTCGAAACCATATTTTGTTTATTTGAGTCATAGTAGCTTTCCGCTGTATTTTGCAAATGAGAAAACCATGTATATTTTTAATTTAACCCGTAAGTAGTCGCTAGTTGGTCGATTCGCCGCACATCCCTTCAGTGTTGCCAGATTTTTTTATTCAATAGCCACCAAAAATTTTTAGATGTGGTATTTCATATACATAAAAGGCGAATTGACTCGAATAATCGTTGATTATGTATATCAAATGCCACTTCTAAAAATTTTTGGTGGCTATTGAATAAAAAAGTCTGGCAACACTGAAGGAATGGGTGGCGAATCGAACAACTAGCGACTACTAACGGGTTAATTCAGTTTGTGTACTAAATATAAAATATATTAAATTTTATTCACGTTTCCACGAATTTGATTTATTATGATTAGTAGTTGTGTTTGTGTTGTCTGTCGAAGCAGTTTACAGTTACATTTTATGTGTGTAAATTATGAGTTTTCCTTTTAGTATTTTGGAAAATAATTATAATTGCTTTTTGAAGCTTTTTTTTTTTTTTCATAGAGTTAAAATATTTATTTCCTGTATGAATTTCCTGCTATCTAAAATATTTATGTATTTCGTGAGTTCACATGGAAGTAAATATATAATATTTATTTTATTAATAGGGTGAAATGAGGTAAGTATAACCTCGGTTTATCACTCAAATGACCTAAATCTCACCTTATATGTTTGATTGAAACTTTCTTTTATATAGTTAGCTTAAGTAAAAAAAAAAAAAAAAAAAAAAAAAAAGGTTTAGATTTAAAAGTTTGAAAAACTGCTTTCATTTCCCTCTCCAACAGAGTGTTCCTCTTAAAGTTCGAAGTTTTACTGTTACTATTCATGTGAAGTAAATTTTCTAGTTTTTGTTTAGTGAAGATTTTGTTCAGTTTTGCACGTGGATTCTGAATATAGCTTTATACTTGTTCTGTTTATATGTTATTTCATTTAACTATTCATTTAAATTTTACATCACTTTATATATAATCAATGAATTTTCTAGAAAAGAATATTCTAAAATTTTAAATGTCCAGAAATTGCATAACATTAACAGAATAAATAACACAATGAATAATTGAAAAAATAAAAAAAAAAGTTAAACTTAAACAAAAACCATTTATAAGGAAATTGTTTTGACAAGGATCGTACCCACAATCTTTGGTTGCGTAGGCCGATGCCGTAGCCATTACCTCGGAGTCAAGGCGTTCAGAAACGAAGAAACTTTCGTTACAATATTACAAGAGCGAATACGAAATGAATAATTAAATGTGAAAAAAAAAATGGAAAATGAGAAGTTTCTACTCAGAGCTAATATAAGAAGTGAAAGTTCTCGAACATGATAATATCCTGCTTATATTTGGAAAGATTTTTTTTTTTTTTTTTTTTTATGAATTGTGTCTTAGCAGGTGTTTTTCAAGGGATTTATAAAAATTTAAAAGCAGCGCCTTTCGTGAAATTATTAAATTATTTCTAATTATACTTATTTTTATACTTATTTTTATACTAATGTTGTTATTTTCGAGAGAAATCTATGGAAAAGATATGAGGAAGCTCATATTCTCAATTTTAAATAGTTCATTTTAAACAGTGCAGATGTTTAAACTGGATTTAAAAACTTAACTTTTTTTTTTTTTTTTTTTTTTTTTTTTTAAAGGTTTGGAGATTCTATTAAAAATGATATGCAATATTATGCATAATTCTAGATAATTGTCTCCTTTTTGTTTTTGTGTTTTCATTTTTTCAAGCTGAAATCCACAGTATCATTTTGACATTTTCATAACTTTTTTTTTTAAATAAATATCACTTACTGTGTGTGCATAAACATCACATTTTATTTAGTTATTTATTTATTTTATTTTATTTTATTTTATTTATTTATTTATTTTGGAGGGGGGGGGGGGAATTGCAATATTTAATCCAGAAAGCTTGAACTTACTCCATGAATCAGATTTACAAAGCTTTTCTGTATTTGAAAAGTTGACATAAATATCGCTTGAAGTGCTGTTTATGGGTATTGTAAGGTGGGTTTACACTTACCACAAGCCATGGGCGAGTGGAACCAGGATATACAAAATTTTCATTCGTTTCTTTTTCCTGTATCTGTCCGTTAAAGATGGGGCGTCATTAAATCACTGTTATTATTTTTTTTACAATCTTTTTCTTACAATTTTTCTTTTCATTTAATTTTAACAGATAAATATTTAATGAAATGAAATATGTTAAAAAATAAGGGGGGGGGGAGATCAAATGCGACAAAATAAAAAAAATGCACTTTTAGACAATCGATAATTAGAATCATTATTATAGAACGTTCATTACAATTTACTTATTTAATTATTATTTTTCTATTTTTAATTACAAAACTTTCAATAATACTTAATTTCGAATCATGCTTTACTTAATAATAAACGTCTTACAGTTAAACTTTCTTATGACACATAAAGTGATCAATAAAATTCATTAATAAGAAGGAAAATTAATGAAATAAGTGAATCTTTTAATAAATGTTGAATGTGACAGAATCTCTTTTCTGCTTTTCCCAATAAAAAGTAAGGCTTTTAAAATGAATGACTAAAGACATAAAGTGTTTTTATTGTTATTAATTTTATAGAAAGACATTAATTAAAAGTAGAATGAATGTTATTTTTTACAGAGGAATAAAAATAAAGACTTTTAAGAAGTTAGGTTTTATATGCAATATTTTGCTGATAATTATAAATTAATGATTAATTTAGAAAATACTTAATATTCACTGGTTAAAACTTGTTAATACTTACGTTTTATTGCAAGTAAAGTTTTATTTAAAACTATTATTTAACACAAATTTTTCAATGATAATTAAAACATTAAAAATAAAAATGTTTCAAACGCTTTTGATTACAAAAGAAAGGTATAATATTTGTTGCTATCTATTTTTAATCTTCTTCCACATAAATATTTTAAATTTTACATTCACATAATTTTATGGCATCTAAGATTTTTAGTGAGTATAAACTCAGTTTAAACACTAAATATAAACATGAGAAATAAAACATCATTTAACGAACAAGTGAAACCTCTTGGTTGTGATGAAAAATAGTGCAGATTCTGCTTCATACAATCTATAAATAACTCACTAAATGAGAAACATGTGATCAAACTTTAACCCTTTATCTACCGCATTATGAAAAAAAAAAGTGTTTGAAACGGATTTTTCAGATACTTAAGAGTATTTTGTAATACTTAAGATATATGCAGTAACAATCAATATAGATTCTGCTTCGTACAATGTATAATTTAATCACGAATAGAAATAAATGATCGAACTTTAACCCTTTGTCGACCGCAATATGAAACAGACAAAAAAGTATTTGAAACATGTTTTTTAGCTACATTTATATAATATATAAAATATATGCAATAAAAATTATACATATCACAGTGCTTTGTGAGGTGGTACCATTGATACATAGAGGTCGAAAAATATATTTAACCTTAAAAAATTAAAAAAAAAAAATTCTCTATATATTTTTTAAGCATCGATGAAATCTTGAAGTTATATAGGAATTAATTATAACACACCTAAAGGTCATGAAATTTGCCAAGGAGAAACTATGAAAGGACTCTATAAATTCCTTTCTGGAACACAGATGGCTACAAGGAACGTCCAATGCCTTATAGGGAGATTATTTGAGGCATATACGATCTATTGTCATAGAGGAAGGGGCCTAAAATGATCCTCTTAGGGCAAAAACCTGTCTAAATAGACATAACTGTTTAAATAGATTTTTTGCTTTAGTAGTGTGTTTTACGCTAGATTTTGTTTAATAAACTTACTTTAATAATATTTTAAACTTAAACTGATTAATTAAAGTAATCTGGTCTGTCACTCACACGACTTTCTCTAACCCTGTAATTTAATATTATAAATACAGGTTGCAGATTAAGAGGTAAGAAAACGAGTACTGTTATGTAAACCTGTGTTAAACAATTCAAATTAGACTTCGGAAGAGTTTTATATGATAATTCGTTCTGTCTGAGGAATCTACCGCCCCCCTCAACCCCACGTTTTATTAATGCACCTACATTTATATAGAATTTATTTCGGCTATTAAAAAATAATTCTGTTTCTAAAAAATAATTTATTAATATTATTATTTAAAAAAATATATTTTTTATGATAATGCAGACGATTTCCATATTAGAGAAATAGTATAAGACACACACACACACAAAAAAAAAAAAAAAAAAAAAAAAAAAAAGTTAAATTTATTCTCAAATTACATTTTTTTTTTTTTTTTTTTTTTGTTAAATATGAAAAAAAAATCCATAACTTTATTTTAAATTATCGCATATCGATGGTTCAAGCATTCGTTTTAAAGGTATTGGCGAGCTCTTTTGAAAGATACCCATCATAAAAATTCACTTCCCTCGAGGGGGGACACCCCTCAGGGGCGGACGCGAGGCTCCTACATACACAAAATTTTTTCTCAGTTGACTATCTCTATTACAAAAAGTATATATTCGTTTCATTTGGTTTAGTGCAGTCTATAGATGTTAAACTCTATTTACCTGCAATTTCCCCCATAGACGCAATGTATTTGAATACTTTTGAGTGTCCCTGTACACGAACCATTTTCTTCATATCAACGAAAAGCTTACTGCAGCATCCCTACATGATACATATTTAGAATGCCGAGTTTGTAAATTCTGCTGCTATTTGATCTTGAGATATACTGATGAGAGTCACACAGACATCCACACAGACCATTCGCTAAAAACATGATTTTCGTATTCAGGGTACTTCAGAACATGTGAATATAACAAAAACTCACGTTCAAAAATTTGACCCTAAAACAATACTTTCTCGATCCTATGTGTAAGAGTAAAAAAAAGTATATTTTATGATAATGCAGATGATTTCGTAGGCGTATAACATAGGAGTATTCGTAGGAGTAGTTCTAAGTAGTATAACACTAAAAAAAAAAAAAAAAAAAAAAAAAAGTTGAATTTATTCTCAATATTACATTATTATTATTATTATTATTATTATTATTTTGTTAAAAATGAAAAAAATCGATAACATTATTCTATCGATAACTTTATTATCGCAGATCGATGGTTCAACCATTCGTTTTAAAGGTTTTGGTGAGCTCTTTTGAAACATACCCATCATGAAAAAATTTTCCCCCAGGGGGGAGGTGAGGCTCCCTCATACACAATTTTTTTTCTTAGTTGACTATCTCTATTACAAAAAATATATATTTATTTCATTATTTTTACTGCAGTCTATAGATGTTAAACTCTACTTACCTACAATTTCCCCCATAGACGTAATGTATTTGAATACTTTTGAGTGTCCCTGTACACGAACCATTTGCTTCATCTCAACGAAAATCTTACCGTAGCATCCCTATATGTTGCACATTTAGAATACTGAGTTTGGAATTTCTGCTACTATTTGTTCTTGATATATGCTGATAACAGACACACAGACCATTCGCTAAAAACATGATTTTAGTATTCAGGGGACCCCAGAACATGTAAATAGAACAAAAACTCACGTTCGAAAATTTGAGACTAAAACAATATTTTCTCGAACCTATGGGTACGAGAATGTGAAAAGATAGATTTTGAAAAAGGACCCAATGAATTATTTTACTCTCGCAAGAAGGCTAAATGATCTTTCAGTTAAAATTATTTGTAAATTGCTTGTTATCTGCGAAATGAAGGACTTAAAAGTAATTATGACAATACATAATGAAACAAAATAAATTTTATGATAAAATAGCATAAATAATTTATTTTATGAAATAAAAAAAAAGAAAAAGGAAAAACAAGAAAATGGAATATTTGAAATTTATGATCCATATATGTATATGTATACACTCCTGCTCAAACGTTTAGCAAGATTTGAAATCTATTAGTTTTTTTTTTTTTTTTTTTTCAATTAAAAACGTATCTCCCAGTTAAATCTTTTCAAACATTAGGTATTTAAAGAATTTGGTCTTTCTCATGTTTTCAGTGAAAATAGGTTTAAGACAACATTCAGGGGGGCGGTAAGAAATTGAGTAAAACCAATAATGTTTGTGATTACCCTGTATCGTTAAATGAACGAAATGATCTCTAATTTTAGAATATGTTACTATTGACTCTGCACAAAGTGTGAATAAATTTGTGTGACGATAGATTTTATAACGGATATATGAAGAAAAACTTTTTCACAGCGCATGTGCAAAAGATAGGTCGCATGCATTAATACAAACAATTTTTTTAATATCTAAGTAGACTAGACTATATCTATTAGTCTATATGTGATCTTAATATTAAATTCGGAAACTTTATATTTCAATTAATGTTTAATGAATATATTTCCATCATTCCTCAATAAAATAGGATTAGTATAATTTTTACTTTCTCTTGTCTTTTTTTTTTTTTTTTTTTTTTTTAACTCTCAATCGTTGTTTACATCAATAAGAAAATATTATTACTATTTCTATCTTAAAAACAATTTCTAACAGAAACATTCTCTTTTTCTATATGGCATTATTTGCGTGTATAAAAAATCATTTTTCCCGCTTTTACTATTAATAATGAAATAAAATTTTGAGCCTGAAATTACTTGGAGAATGGAAATAAATCTCATTACATAAGGAAACAGAGAACAAACGATAGTTTTTCGAATAAGTCAATATTGTAATCTACATCAATACATTATTTTAGTGACAATTGAAGTAGATTACAAAATACCTGATAATAACTAAACAAATCAAAAAACAAACGGTGCTTTGTGTTTTACATTAAAATCAATGTAATGTTTTAGAAGTTTTGGTATTGATTTTTCTTTTCTGAAGAATATTTATATATTTAAAATATTTAAATATTTTGACAGAGGACCTTGTCTTTGCAAATTAATTCATAAGCTATCCTTATTTTCTTGCACTGTATGAATTTAATAAAATCATTAAAATAAAATGAAAATTTAATTGCTTTTCGACATATTTTTTTCAGATAAACAATTGCTCAAATGGCATGTAATGTCATTGAATTATTTGGTAAAATGAAAATAAATAGCAATAATAATAATAATAATAAAATTATTATTCTAAACATACTCATGAAGCTTTTTTTTAAATGTGAATATCTCTCAATTACGGGGCATAATTTTAGCATATATATAATATATATATTGAACAAAACCACAATAAGATTTTACAATTATATTTTTATTTATTGATGGAATAATAATATTCCCAATGACATAGAGTAATAATTACCGCTTACATTGTTTATGAAAACATAACAATTATTATTTTAAGAATATGAATTTAAAAGTATTTTATTTCGTTATAATATGATTTTAAAAGTATTGCGTATTGTGTATTATACCAGCTTTGATTCTTGGCTGTCAAATGAGTTATCTTAAATATCGCACACAAATTCTTTTCAGAAAAATACAACTTTAAAACGCCTTCTAAATTTTATTTTACAAATGGCAATATATGTAAAAGTTTTAAATATTATGCATTTTAATTCGATGGAACATTAATTTTATAAAATTACACGATATGCTATAGAAAAAAAATAATTCTTAAAACTGTGGAAACAAATATTTAACACACTTTTAATCAAAAGTAAACAAAAAAGCAAAAACATAGAGTATTTCATCTAATTTAAATGTACTTTGATTAAATTATAAGCACAAAATAATAATAATAATAATAATAATATAAATACGATTTATATTGAAACAGTGTTTCTTCTTTATTCAACGCATTTAAATTTCTTTTATAAGCAGCTTAAAGTTTATTTTGATCTTGTTAACTATAAGTTAAATGACAAAATTTATTTTATTGTCCTTGTCCTTGTCCATTTTAGCATTTTTTAATTAAAATATTCTGTATAAATCTGAGTAAGTAAATAATTGAAAGAAAATTAAAATTAATACTGTTTTTATGAATGACATTTTGGAAATAAAATGAATAATTTTACACTTGAGAGCAACATATTAGATTATGAAATGCGAATACATGTAACATTTTGATATATTTCAAGATTAAAAATTAAAATTTGGAAATCTGCTTGTGTTTGATATAATTTTCAGTTACTATTAAAAATTTCGGTATATATAGAACACCATATATTTATAACTGTATGCTTAATTGAATATATATATGGATATTTTTTTGATAAGTTACTTTAAGAAAAAAATTACGCATTAGAAGACCCATTAAAAATTTACATGTTTTGTTTATTTATTTACTTATTTATTTTATAAGCTAGTCAATAAACATACAATTTAAAAAGAGTAATTTCAATTATTTTCTAATATATGCTTTGCACAGTTTTACGGTATAGTCAATAAATTCGGAGTCTTTATTTACTACCAATAAACTTACGAAGTAATATAAACACATTCACATTCCAAATAATATCCTTTCGGTACTATACACTTTTACTAGCATTCATACAGTTTCTAGAAATAATTTTGAAAACCGTTAAGTGAGAGCTGTTGTAAAGCATTTGCGGTTGTTAAAACTACTTGTTCGACATTTGCAAATCGCTTGCTTCTTATGTGATCCTTCAATTTTATTGGACAGTTAAAACTAGCAGGAAGTCACATTTGGGAATATGGTGGATGAGGCAGAACTGTGGAGCCATGTATTGCAACGGATTGCTGCACCATAAGAAGCAGATATGCAGGGTTATTGAAACAATATCAACCTCTTAGATTTCGAAAAGTCTGGACATTTACGACTAATTGCCTTCAGGAGACATATTCTTTGTTGACGGTGGAACCTTGCGGAATGAATTCGAAGTATACGATGCCCCTCATGTCAAATACAATTCCAACAAGACTTTCCTCTTCAAGTGGTTCACTGGAATATTTTTTCGATCGTAGTGCATGTAGTGATTTTCGAGTGGACGTCTTAGCTTTAGTGTTATACAGAAAACACCATGTTTTTTCTTGGTGATGATTTTCGATAAAAATGTCACCACATTGTCCACAGCATTGATTTAGGTAGCAGACAACTGAACAGCGCTCAGCCTGTTGATCTTTAGTGAGATTGTGAGGAACAATGTGCACTGGAGGGTGATGTGTTTGCAAATGCAGAAACAGGATCCTATGATATATTCCATGCGAAGTGTCTTTGTCCAGTATCTTCGGCTATTGCATCGACTGTTTGCCGACAATCACATCTGATAACTTCACTTACCCGTTGGATTCACGCTTCCTTATGTGTAGTGACTGGCCGCTCGCTTCACGGATCATCTGTAATCGCGTTTCTTTCATTTTAAAACAAGCTCCCTCATTTGAAAATCTTTTGATCTGCATATAGCTCCGTCTCCATATGCTTGTCACTATAACGTTTTTTCGAAATTGTAGCAAAATGTAATAATGGAACGTTACTCTGAAAAAAAAAAAAAGTGATACATGCACATAATTGGCTAGCAGTCTTTAAATGAATCATGATCTGCTCTCCTTATCAGTTTGCAAATCGTCATGTGACGTCTCACGCAAACGCAGAGAACCCGACTTGTAAACCATAGCATTATTTCAATCACAAGCCCAATGGTTATATGTGGGGAGGTTAGCCCCGAAATTGTTAACTTTACTAAAAATAATTCCGACTGTTTTAAAATTGATTATAAAAGTGTATCACATACGTAAAACATTCACTAACATTTAAATCATTTTCACATGCATACTTGTACTTTTCTAAATAAAATAATAAGAATGGTTAAAAAATAAAAATCTATCCAGAGATTAAAAACGAAAAAATAAATAAATAAAGCCATGCATATACCTCAGCAATCAGAAACATGTATTTGTTGAAAGTGATGCTACCGTTTCTAATCGATAAAGAAAGGTATGTTAAGTAGAGGGTTACTAATTTCCGCATTCTTTCCCTGACTCTGCCGCAGTTATATTTATATCTTCTAAAGTATTTCTTCATAATCAGTTAAAGGAAAAATAGTACAGAGATATATTAGTTCATGAATCAAGGAAAAAAAGCGGGAATGTAACAGCACAAGGAATCATTATAGGGAATCAAGTCTACTCTTTGAATGCTGGGATATGTTTAGTTAAGGATACCTAAGCATTGCCAATGACATACTGTTATGTTAACATTTTTTTCTTTTGGGAAGTGTGTGTGTGTGGGGGGGGGGGGGGGAATAAGCCTCTCACTTACACCTGAAGATCTGCAGAACGTGACATTGGCTGTAATGTGCAAGAAGTTCTGTACTATGTACACATTGTTTCTTCTTTAAGGCAGAGAAGACAAGATGATATAAATCCTCAGTAAATCATGAATTAAATAAAAAATGGTATCTAGGACAGAGTAACATTTTAAAAATTAAGAATAATAACCTCTGTATGTATGTATATATATATATATATATATATATATATATATATATATATATACATATATAGGAATAGATTACCAATGAATAAAATGAAATGAAACCCCCAAAAAACACTGAGGTCTTCATCAGGGAGGACCCTCAGTGTAGGAGTAAAAGAGAAGTTTCTGAAAGGACAATAGCAATTAGCTAATAACTATCCTTAGCCCCCAACTTCTCACCAAACAGAAAACCACCATTAACTGAAAAGAAATCTGACATACATATAATTTAAAAATTCCAAAAACAATTATAAAATTACCAAAATTAAAAATGTAGTAAAATTACAACAGATTAATATACAAGAAATTACAAAATACAATAAAATGAAACCCTCTATCTGATAAACTAACCCTCTTCGGCCGACGGGGATACTCGTCGGTACTTAAATATCGCCCTTGATTTAGGAACTAGAACAAACCGAAAGAAGAAAAAACTGGAAATACTCGGTTAAAAATTGAGACGGGTAACAGTTAACTTGAAAAGTTTTTCTTAAATCTTTAAGAGCATATTTTAAATCATCATCATTATTGCAAATAGTGCGAATTCTTTTCTACTGATATTTGTAAACCAATTGGTGAGACTGTTTACTTTAAAATCAAAATATTTTCTCTTATCGTATAAACCAATAAGCTATTTATCTTTATTTCGCTTTATGTTAAGATCCAGGAATGTAATTTACATTAAAAACAATCAAATCGTCAATATACCTGAAGAAAGTAATATATATATATATATATATATATATATATATATATATATATATATATATTAATACAAAAATAAATTAACGAAAGCACTCGAGAAACACGTTCTCATTGGAATATCCCTCTTTTGTAAAAAAGTAATGTTTTCCGCTAAATAAAATATTTTCGACAATACAGAACTTAATAAGATTAATCCAGCAGTTTTTCCCCCAATTTACGTAACTGCCAAATTCCTCATAAATGCCTTCAAGAACTTTTATTACTAAATTGTGATGAATGCTTCCGAACAAATTTTCAAAATCATAGGTACTTACTCAAGTAATGCTTTGTGGGTAAAACATAAAAGATTCAATATTCTTTCCGGTTATTGTTAATGTTACAATTTCCATTAGAATTTATCACTTTTAAGACTGAATTTAGATATTTAAACAAGGTTTTACCGGCTTTATCGTTATAGCTATTAGTACCACAGGTAACAAAACGAAATTTAACTGGATTTTTATGCAAAATTAAAACAATTTCCGCTTAAATTTAATTTCTTATCAAAGGCCAAAATACGTTTTTTGATAATTGAGGGGTGGTCGGTTAACTTTTTAAAAGAGCTATTACTTGAATATTCCTTTAAAAGAATATTTTTATAAAAAACATTACAAATGATTGCAAAATTACTGTTTGCTTTATCTACTGTAGCAATAATAAGTTTATCTTTTAAAATCTCAATACATTTTTTAAGCTCAGTACTATAGTTAAATTCATCAAGATTAAACTTACTATAATAATTTCTAAAAAAAACAATAATTGTTTCTCAAAAAGGTTCAAATATTTAAATTTCCATTTTCTGAAATCTTCAAAAGGCCAGCAATAATTCTATAATTCGCACTATTTGCAATAATGATGATGATTTAAAACATGCTCTTGAAGATTTAAGAAAAACTTTGCAAGTTATTTGTTACCCGTCTCAATTTTTAACCGAGTGTTTCCAGTTTTTTCCTCTTACGGTTTGTTCTAGTTCCTAAATCAAAGGCGATATTCAAGAACCGACGAGTAGCCCCGTCGGCCGAAGAGGGTTAGTTTATCAGGTAGGGGGTTTCATTTTATTGTATTTTGTAATTTCGTGTGTATTAATTTGTTGTAATTGTACTACTTTTGTAATTTTGGTAATTTTATAATTCTTTTTAGTATTTTTAAATTATATGTATGTCAGATTTCTTCTCAGTTAATAGTGGTTTTCTGTTTGGTGAGAAGTTGGAGGCTAAGGACAGTTATTAGTTAATTGCTACTGTCTTTTCAGAAACTTCTCTTTCACCCCTACACTGAGGGGCCTCCCTGATGTAGACCTCAGTGTTTTTTGGGGTTTTATTTCATTTTATTCATTGATATTTTATTTTATTCATTGATAATCTATTCCTATATTTAAGTTTTGTATTTCTTTTTGCAGCAATTCTGCGCGTTGGTTTGCAATTCTCATTTTTCGTTTTTCTTATCTTTAAACTCATAAATTAGTTACAATAGTTACCTATATATATATATATATATATTATATAACATACATATATATTTATATATATATATACATAGATAAATTTAGATATAGATACAGATATAGATAAAGATATATTTAAAATATACTATATTTCAAAATATACTAGTATTCAAATTTAGAATATTAAAATTCCAGAAATTCTAATGTAAATGCCACCTTTAAGGGTTCATTTTAAACATATATTTTTGCATGAAAAATATATTTTTCCTTTTTTAAACAAAACAATACATATAAAAAAGGAAAAATTAATGTATATTGTTGTAAAATTTTCTTTTATGTTTTCCTACACAAATTCACACACAGTGAATTATTATTAAAATATTTATTTTTTAAATGTACAATTAATGGTGTGTGAAAATGGTTTTTATCTCTGAAAAATATAAATCTGAATCAGGAAATCAAATCAAATGTGTTCTAGAGATTACATAAAATAATTTTAATTTTCGTTTTGTAAAGTATCGCTTATACGTGGTTCAATCATCCTCTTTATATATAATGCAAGTTTCTTCTGGAAAATTTTCAAATAAAAAATTGAAACCCTCGGGATAAAGAAAGAGTTGGTCTCCAAAGTTTGATTGGATATGATCTTCATTTTGTACATTTACACGAATGTTTCATACTGATCTGTCATATGAAAAATTGAGATGAAATGGGTTGACAGTTGCGCCATATATACGAAAAGCTGATGGGCACCAGTTTATGTTAAGTTGCAACAAGTAAATAATTTTTTCCTAAAATTATATGTATTCGTTTTGGAGCTAGATTTAATAGAACTCTTATTTCTCACATATACAGACAGAAAGACAGATAAACGGTTGTATAAATGTTCAAATCGTGTCTAGAACTTCTTAAAATGTTTAAAACTATCAAAGACCGTAATTCGAAAATTTTGCGAATCCGATATATTCTTCTATTGATTAAAGAAAATAAGAAATAATTATTGATATTTTTATAAAAGTCATTCTCTGGATAGTTATTTGTCCTATTACGTAACATGAATACAAATCCACACTCCATTTTATCGATCACAATCATTTATCGGCATAAATGTTTTATTGAAACTAAGAGAGTGGAATCTCAAATTTATCTTAATCCTAAATTTAAAACATTTCTATCTTTTTTTGTAGGAAAATACACCTTTTAATTTGTTCACAATTTTTTGCCTTGATTCATTATAAGATGGATGTATGAAATATAAGTCCGATATCTTAGAAAAATGTAAAAAGGCTATTTTACTTTCTTCTGAAAAATAACTCAAAAAACGTTCTACTAAAACATCAAATTCCATATTGGTGTATACTAGTTGATACTATTAAAAGATATAATATATTTTATCCAGTCTCTACGGGAAAAAGAAAAAAAAAAAAAAAAACGAGGAATAAAGAAAAGAACAACTTTCGTAAACTTATCGAAGAAGTTAGAAAGCCGTCCATTTGTCTTCGGGGAAATCGAAAATATATGTATAAATCAGCTGACAGATGGAACAGAAAAAGTCCAAGACAATAACACAAGATATATAGTTTTTGTTCAAGCATATGCTGTTGGTTCAAGCAGATAAATGCTAAATAATCTAACAAAGAAATTATTTTCGATGCAAATTTACATTTCTTTAAAAAAAAATTCTGAACATACATTTATTAATATAAATAAATATTTATTACTTTCATGACCGAAATTTTCTTGAACCGTTTGTAAGTAATATTTGTAAAATCATTTTAAATTAACAAGAAAACTAATATATAAATGTTCAAAAAAAAAATATCTAAAACATTCCATAATATTTGTTTCTTTTATTTTCACGGAATGTATAGTTTGTTTAAAGTATTTTTTTTTTCCAAACTTTCATGTGGTTTTGCAAAAACTGAAAAAAAAATTATCACATACTTCATAGAATGAAGAGAAAAATAAAGCTCATGAAATAAATACAGTGCCGAAATAACACATTTTTAATCAATCACGACAATATCTCTCCTTAATTTATAATCTGCTTCCTTCCAAAAATACAATGAGAAAAAATTATGGGACTGACATCTTGAATCTAAATTATGGGTCTAGTAAATATAGTTCCATGTCATTCTTGCAAATTCTAGTCCCATTTGGTTGCCCCTTGGTTAGAATTCTAGAGCGTTTTCTGTATTTTCGTAGTCAGTCTTAACTAAAAATCTCTGTAAATAAATATGACCACAACAGGCGAATTTTTGTAACTATAATTTGGTTTTATAACCCAATTCTAGAAAAACAAGTGAGAATTTCGCGCAATACAAATGATTCATAATATATTCATTATATGATTCATATTCATAATATCCGTAGTATTGTTTCAGCATATGGAAAAGTGTAGACTAGAAGTTCTCGATCATTTCGTTTATACGGGTAATTTGTTTACTTTGTATGCATAGCTCGGAAATCTATATTTCTTGTTTAGAAAAGAGTCAGAAAATGGCTACTTATTTTTTCTAGTGGAAAGCCGTTTTTTTTTTTTTTTTTTTTCCTTGGTGTAAAATCAAAATCAAAATAAAATTGGAAATGTTGAATTTTATTTATTGTATTTTATTTTATTTTTACTATAGTGTCTCTTAATTTATGTGTCATATATTCAACCTGATTTTGTCGACTATAAAAGGACTTCAAAATTTATATTTATTTTATTCTTTTTAGTCAGACGTTTTTCTTTTCTTTTTTTTTTTCTTTTTTTCAATCAAACAATAATAACTTAATTCACTTACTTTTTAACAACACTTGAATTCATTTAAAAATCTTGTTTAAATCACAGAAAATATGTAAAAGAAAATATAATGTTTTTTATACATGACAGATATTAAAGGAGCATTCTTCAATTTTCCCGATAAAGAGATGTGAATTTGAAATAAGATAACGAATTTTTTGCCAATTATTTTATGTTTCTACAAAGACACTACAGTGCGCTGTTTAAAAATACAATATCATTGTTCCATTTCATAAATTCAGAGAAAATTGAATCGTTGAAAGAGACATTAATTAGATAGCACTAATCAGAAAGTAATATCAAGTGCCTGATTTTGTGCTTGGCGTTTAGAAATTTTTTAAAGATTTTCACCCAGAAATCATCCAATAAGCCTATGGATGTAATTTTTTGTACGGGTTTAAGGTGACTGAAAATTTTACTTGCTAATTTAATCATTCTCATTATTTCGGATGACATTTTTATGTCGACATTTTCCTTTTATTTAGTGTTGCCAACTTGCAGGGGCTTTTACATTCAATATCCAACAGAAATTTCCTCTTGTAATACTTGCATTATTTTAAGTCTGTCTATTCAACTATCTATTATATCAAACATCTTTCTTCAAAACGAGTGGCAGTTATTAAATGAAATGTCCTTACAAGATGGCAACACTGTCCTGCAAATTTGAGTCTTGTTAATTAAATTAAGATTTTTACTTAAAGATTTAAGGTAATTAAGGACTTTGTTCATAAAATTAATCAATTTTGTTATTTTGGGGGTCATCACCCTTTTGAAATTTTATTTTATTGTTTAATACTTCACATTTCAATTAGGCTTTCTTTTTTATTATCCACTTTAACTCACTGAATTTCAATCTCATGTAATTGGTCACTTTTATAAATTGATTATCTTTAATTGGTTTATTTTTTCTTACATATCTAATATTCTTCATAATGCGGGATGCTATTTTTTGCTGAAATTCAATTGTTACATTAATCCGACTGAATACCAATTAAGCTTTAATTACTACCAGTGTTCGTACATACAGCGATGGACAGTCTGACAGTCAGATACACTAATTCCAATTATACTCAAAAGTAAAAATTGTTAGAAATCGTTAAAAACGCTTCATGTCAACAAAAACTTTACTCTAGCAAATTTCCAGTAATAACCTTTTATGTAATTAAATATTTTCGTATGTCCCTGTAAACGTAAATGCTAATCATACTGTATTTGATAGAAAGCATTATTGCATGCATACGAGTAACATATTTCAATTTAATTCAGATATGTGCAAAGTAACATTATCAAAATATGGTTTATAGAAACATCTTTCACTGAATGCAGTGTACTAGATTACTTTCAGGTATCCCTGTACGTTCAGGTATCCAGTGGTAGTATTTACTTCATTTTCAATATAAAACATTCAAAAGTAAATTTACATAATATATTTCAATTTCATTAAATTTGTTTAATGTTATTAAAATATTGTTTATAGAAATGCTTCTCATAGAACGCAAAGTTTACGAATACTGTCGTTGATCCCTGTATACAAACCACTGGTGATATGTACTCCATTTTCAGCAGAAAACAATCAATATCAAACTTGAATAACATACTCCAATTTTATTAGGATTTGTGCTAAGTAAAGTTATAGAAATATTTCTCAGAATGTTTTGGAATACTTCCGGGTGTCCCTGTACATAAACCAGTAGTGGTATTTACTTCACTTTCAATATGGAACTTCCAACTGAGAACTTCAAAATATATACCAATTTCAAAACTGAGGTTATTATATATCCGTAAATGCAAAAACTGCGTTATTTTCAACGTGGACTTTATTCATCGAAAATATCCAAGGTAGCACATAACGTTGTTATAGCATTGAAATAAAGTCTGAACTTTCAAAAACTAGTTATAACAAAGTTAAAACAACGTTATGTGCTACTGGAAATATTTTAGAGGTTCTTTTTAACACTTTCCAACAAGGGTAAAACGTGTTAATGACTTCGGGTTTGTCTATCTACCTGTTTGTCCGTCTGTCTCTATGTCCGTCTGACTGACTGACTGTCCAAGTTGTAACCCACAAAATTATTTACGGAAATCTCACTATCGGATGTTTCCTACTGAAAATGAAGTGAATGTATCTACTGGTATGTGTACAGGAGCAACCGAAAATATCCCAAAGCATTGTGTTCTATGAGAGGTATCTATGACCAATATTTTAATAACTTTATTTTATACAAATCTTAATAATATTGAAATGTATTATTCAAATTTATTATCGGATGTTTTCTATATAAAATGGAGTAAATACCACAACTAGTTTGCGTAACAGAACCAATAACTGGCAGTATTCCAAAGCACTGCGCTCTATAAGAGATATTTCTATAAACCAAATTTTAATAACTTTACTTTGTATAAATCTTAATGAATTGAATTGTGTTATTCATATGCACAAGAAAATGCTTTTTGGAGAATGTAGTATGACTAGCATTAGATTTACAGGATCACAAAAATATTCAATTGTATTAAAGACTTTAACTGGAAATTTGTTGTCATTGCATTTTGGTTAACATTAAGCCTTTTTAACACTTTATCAAAATTTTAAGTGTGAGTATGATTTCAATTTTTGTATCGGTCTATCCAACTGTCCACGTGTCTATCTTTCTATCTGCTCGCCCCCAGCGAAACCGTAAATACTTTCAGATTTTTATAAAATGATATATGTATTTTTAAACTTACTATGGAATATTCCCTGTTTAAAATGGCATTAATAGGCCCCCTACAATTGGTTTGTGTTCAAAGATTCTCAAAAAAAAAAAAATCCAATGCTTGTTTTTATAATTCAATTTCTACAGTAAAAGTCACAAAGAAACTGGTATTATTAAATTACTGGTATTATTGTTAATATTCTAAAATAATGTTTCGTATGGAATATGATATGGTTAACATTCAGATTTGCAGGGCTACAGTAAAATACTCAGGTACATTAATAACTGCAATTAGAAACTAAGTTTTGCATTTTCTTTTGCGTGAAGCATTTTTTTTTCCACTTTCCAACAATGTTTAAGACTGATTATAAATTCAATTATTCTATCTGTGTGTCTTGCAGATCTTCTATGTATCCGTTGAGTGATAAAGTAAACAAAGAACATTTATAGTTTTACGTTACAACAAGTATGTATTGTTATAAAGTGTTAATAACCAATGCGTACCGCATGATTTTTTGTTCTTGTTTTAAAATTCTGGTAATAAATCTGATTTAAAAATTAAAAATTTTGGCAGCCATGTATGCCTATCTATGTACCTATCTATGCATACAGCTATGTAGGCAGCTATCACCAATTTCTAGCTTTAAATACTGAACATCTGCAAGTATCCAATTACATTCATCTATCAAAACATGTAAAAGAGCAGTTTTCAACAAATGAGGATAAAAATTGGCCAAATAATATCTGAAATTATTGTAATATGTATTATCATAAAATATCAAGAATGTTTTTTTTTTTTTTTTTTTTTTTTTTTGAAAAATGTATGAGATTTTTTCATTTATAAAAAATCGAAAATCCTTCGTACTCATAATATTTCCACGACTTTCATGTCGTATGCTTGGGATCTAGTCACTCATCTTTTTCTAGTTCTTTTTTTTTTTTTTTTTTTTTCATGTAATTTATCTTTTATTTTAAAATTAGGTAAATTCACTTTCATTATTTACTTATTTTTACTATGGTGTATATATATTCTCCGTTTCATATTTTTAATTCCTGTCTCATCAGTGCTTATTAATTTGTTGTATCCGTATACAAGGTAAATGATTCAATTATGGCCAATACAGGTAGTATGGCTTCCTTGCAATAAT
The DNA here is from genome assembly GCA_963930645.1 of Salticus scenicus. Lineage (NCBI taxonomy): Eukaryota > Metazoa > Arthropoda > Arachnida > Araneae > Salticidae > Salticus > Salticus scenicus. The sequence continues at coordinate 279,965,750 of OZ005649.1, read as the reverse complement.
GTTATTAATTTTAGTGAAATCCGAAAGATGGCAATTGAAAGTAGTCGCTCGAAGTCAGAAGAACATAGTTTAGTACTGCGTTGATCGCAAAATTTTGATCACATGCATGGGAGCGGGGAAGTTATTGTTTATTTGTTGTTAGTTGCATTGGCATTTTATAAATTTGTCTCTTGTAAAATTGTTACATTTTTGGTTGTAACAAATAATCTGCATTTGGTGTTACACATAATATTTTAGCTTGTTTAATGGTCTTTTAAACTGTATAAATGAGTTTCAATAGCTGAGTTTCATACAGATTTACAAACAGTTTTTTGAAACTCGCCATTGTTGGCAATATGTCCATGGGCATATTACCTCCATGTATCAAAATTTAAACCACAAAGACGCTGTTTTCTGGCCTTTCATGGGGTCAAGTTCCATCTTGATTACTTAATTCTGTATGAGGCTGAAAAACTGACGTTCTTCTACCTTGTTTACCTTCTAATACAACACATGAGCTGCAGCTTTTGGACAAATCCTGTTTTAAGCCATTTGAGCAATTTTAAGACCAATAAGTTATTTTGTTTTTGAAAAAAACCAACCATGAAAACATTCAAAAAGCTCGATTTGGAAAAATAATTTTTGCGGTTTGGGACAAAGCTATGTCATTGACATATTTAACGATAAATGTGGATTCAAAGGGATAGGTATCTATCGTGTCAATTCTACCGTATCTATCCTGTCATTGTAATTCCGGAAGAATATATTGATTTTTTTTTTTTTTTTTTTTTTTTTTTTTACACACCTCCAACATAGAATATCTCCAAAAGGTTAAAACAATTTTCTTCTCCACATGCACCATCTGAAAAACAGGTTCATCATACTCCTGGTTCCTAAAGTATCTTATCATAAAACCTGCAGTGAGCTATCTAATTTTGAAAAAAAAACAAAAAAAAACTTTTTCCCAGAGTTACTCAAAGTAATACTAAATATACTCAAACGTCACAACAGCGATTAAAAAAATCAGTCTGCGAATAATAACGAAAAAGTTCCTCGAGCAAAGAAAAGTGATAAAGTAAGTTGGTTTAGCGGTATTTACAACAACGAAAATGTTGTGGATATGATATTATGTGTTATGTGTCATAATTCTGTGCATGAGGAATGTGTAGCACGTCAAAAAAGATAAGGAAGATTTTACTTCCCATGCATGTGAAGTCAAAATAAATTAAAAGCATTTTTCACCGTTAATGTTTAAAATTGCTTAAAAGTTTTCTGAAAATTGCTACAAATTGCTTAAAATTGCTAAACATAATTTTCTAATTTTTCTTCTTACATTTCTTTTCCTAAATTTTTGTTAAGATTCAAAAATTAAACATTGTTTTGTAACAATTAATGTGTTTTTATGCTTTAAATATGAATATTTTCATTATATTTTACCTATTTGGCGTATTACCTGCATATGGGCATATTACCTTCATCAACTAGACTTTTTTTTAAATAATCCTTTGAGGTTTAAATCTTGATTATATTTTTTTTTTTCGAATACTAAAAAGAGTCCTCTCTTTTAGAGTATTTTTAATCTTCTTTAAATCGATTACTACTATCGCTAAAATTTTTTTATCCTTAAGGTGACTATATTACCTGCACTTACCTTATGTAGGGAAAGTATTATTATTATGTCAAATTTTGGAAATTTAATTTTTATGAGTTTTAAGGTACCCTGAATCCAAAAAAATATTTTTTTTATTGGTGTGTGGGTGTGCCTGTGGGCGGAAGTGTCTGTCTGTGTCATTTGTCTCAGCATGTCTCAAGGGAAAAACAACAGTAAGTTTAAATTCGGTATCCTAAATGTGTATCATACTTGGATGCTACACTAAATTTTCGTTGAAATAAAATAAATGGTTCGTGTACAGGGATGCACCGAAGGGTATTCAAATACTTATATGGGGGAAATTTCAGGTAAGTAGAGTACAACATCTACAGGCTGCAATAAACGAAATGAATTTATAATACCTATTCTATACTTTATTATACCTATTTTTAATAATGTATTTTTTTTAGCTAAATATTCATTGCTTTTTTTTTCCGTTTATTTCCACATTTTGAAGCGAAGTAAAGTTCATAACTTTTATTATTTGTCACTGTCTTTTATCAAAATAACTTAAAAAATAAATATTTTCAGCTAGTTAAATATATATATATATATATATATATATTTTAAGGTTAATATAAGTTTGTTACTTGAAAATTTTGTTCAAGTTTCAAAGAACGTTGCGAGTAAAAGTTTACTGGATAATTTTAAATAATTTTTACTTTCTCTTACCCATAACGTAGAGAAAGTATTATTTTTGGGTCAAATTTTCGAACGCGAGATTTTGTTATATTTACACGTTTTGAGGTCCCGTGAATACGGAAATCATGTTTTTAGCAAATGGTCTGTGTGTATGTCTGTGTGTCTGTATGTATGTCTGTGTGTCTGTCTGTGTGTCTCTCTGTATGTATGTGTGTCTGTCTGTGTGTCTGTGTGTCTGTCTGTTATGAGCATAGCTCAAAAACAAATTATGGCAGAAAGTTCAAACTTGGTATTCTAAATGTGTATCATATAGGGATGCTACAGTAAGCTTTTCGTTAAGATCAAGCTAATGGTTTCTGTACAGGGACAATCAAGAGAATTCTAATACATTACGTCTATGGGGGAAATTGCAGGGAAGTACAGTTTAACGTCTATAGACTGCACTAAACCAAATGAAACGAATATATATATTTTGTAATAGAGATAGTTAACTGGGAAAACTTTTTTGTGTATGTAAGAACCTCGCCTCCCCCCCTGCGGGGGAAGTCCCCCCTCGAGGGGAGTAAATTTTCATGATGGGTATCTTTCAAAAGAGCTCACCAATGCCTTTAAAACGAATGGTTGAACCATCGATCTGCGATAATTTAAAACAAAGTTATCGATTTTTTTTACTTTTAACGAAAAAAAACTTTTTTTTTTTTTTTTTTTTTTTTTTTTTTTTTTTTTTTGAGAATAAAATGGACTATTTTTTGAATATTTGGTGTTATACTACTTTTCTAATATGGAAATCGTCTGCATTATCATGAAAGATAATTTTTTTAAATAATAATTTTAATAAATATTTTTTTTAAAACAGACTTATTTTTTAATAACCGAATTAAACTCTATATAAATGTAGGTGCATTAATGAAACGGGGGGTTGAGGGGGCGGTAGCCCCCCTCACACAGAACTAATTATCATACAAAACTCTTCAGAAGCCTAATATGAATTGTTTAGCATAGGTTTACGTAACAGTACTCGTTATCTTACCTATTAATCTGCAACCTGTATTTATTGTATTAAATTTCAGGGTAAGAGAAAGTCGTGTGAGTGACACATTATTACATATAATAACAGATTTTAATTCTATATAAATGCATGCATGATAATGAAACGGCGGGTTAAACACAGACTTATTTGTAAAATAAAGCTATTCCGAAGTTTAGTTTGAATTATTATTAAAATAGAATGATATAACCGTACTCATTATTTCACTCCTTATTCTCCAATCTCTCTTTACAGTATTAAATTTTAGGATAAGAAAAATTTGTGAGATTGCTACATTAGATTATTTTGGAATTTTAATTTAATTTATTTTTTATCATCAAAAAATATTTACTTATAAGACGTTTGAGTCACGTGTTTAAGGTTTTATTTATTTATTTTTATTATTTTATTTTATTACATTTTCTTATTTATTTATTTATTAATTATTATTATTATTATTATTATTTATTTATTTATTTATTTATTTATTTTTTTTTTTTTTTGTGAACAATTTTTGCGAATTTTTCTTAATTTATTATATTTGCTTTCAAAGGTATTTATTTCAGAATATTAACATTTGCAAATTTAAAAAGTTAAAATTAAATAAAATAGTTGTTGGTAAAATTTTAAGAAGGGCGGCATTACTTATATTTTTGGAAATTGCTTATTTTGTTGGTAAGAAGTATTTTTTAAAAGTACGAATTAAAAGAGAAGTGTATGGAGTTTACACGGTAAATTAAGAAAACGTAAAATTGAGACTATCAGAATTTTAATTCGCATATCGCATTGATACATTATAAAGAATAAATATATTTTAGATCACTAGTAAAATGACATTTTCTAATTTTTTTACTAAAATAATTTTTTACCAAACATTCATTTTTAATGAGTTTTATTATAGATTCTTACCAAAATATAGTTTAAAATTACATATTCTAAGGTCTATTATTACTTACGCCTCTGTAAAAATAATATTCTTTTCGATTTTCTAAAACTTATGACAGTGAAATATTCTCGAAAGCTATTGTGTAATTTCTAATTATAAAACTACCTTTCGACTGATTTTAATTTCAATAATTAACTAAACTTTTAACACAAATGTTGTATCTGAGAACTAAGGGGAATGAAAATAAATAAAAATGTAGTATACAATGCAAATTTGTTATTCAAATTTATGGGCGTTTTTTTCCTGAGTCAATACTTATTATTAATCACTGTGAACTCGTTTTAACGAATAATACACAATGGGATGTTGTTTATTGTTTTATATTTTATATGACGAGAAATGGTGACCCTTTTTAAGGAGCATTTTTATATTTTTTCGGCTAATTTGCTAGTAGTATAAAAAGAAATAGCATAAAGTTTTCTTGGATTAAATATATTGTATATATATACCGGGTTTCCCATAACTGTGTAGAGACTGGGAATGTCAAGTGGATAATAAACTACAAAAGATCAAACCACACATATCAGTCTGGCCTACACTCTCACCAAGGAAGTACGATGTCATTCTCACACGTCTCAGAATAGGGCAGTCCAGGCTGACACATAAACACTTACTTTCGGGAGAACAAGAACCTGGCTGTCCTAAATGTCATTTTACTTCACTTACCATTCGCCAGTTACTTACAGATTGCCCATGCCTTCGTCATTTGTACAGACATTATTTTAAATCATCATCGCCAAATCTGACAAGCCTTAAAGGTACTAATCCTCATCCTTTGCTGACAAACTTTTTAATCGAGGCTGATTTTTATTATGATATCTGATTTTATTTTTTACACTGTTCATTTTCTTTTTATTATATATTCTGTTATTTATTTTTTACTTCTGGTTTTATTGTATACACTGCTCATTACTTTTACATCATTTCATCTTATACACTGTTTGCCCTGTTATCTGTTATTTTCGATTTTTTGACTTCATTTGATGGGTAAACCCATCCAGAAGCTATACTTCAATTTCACATATTTGTTTGGCGCAGTATGTCCCACTGTGGACCTTGCGCCATTAAAAGACAACCAACCAACCAACCCATAATTGTGTAGACATTTTCAAAATTCATAAAAATTAAATATATTGGTAGAAAAGAATGCGGTTTGCAAAAAAATTATTCCAGTGAAGGGGATTTTATTTTTCTTTTTTTTTTTTGGCATGCAAAATTTACATCTTTTTCATGTATTATGTATTTTTTTTCATGTATTTCTCTAATTTACATGTATTCTGTGTGTCTGCCATTATCAAAAATTACAATTTGAAAACGAGTTACAGCACCGCTAACTGTAGCTCAATTTGGCAATTTTTACCTGAGGGTAAACATTATCATTAACAATGCTTCGTTTACCATGTTAGCATCGCAATTAAAACTTTATGTATGAGCAAGTAGGAGGTAAAATAAGAAAACAGCTGCGTTAATCATAAAAACGTGCTATTCATAGGACTCTTATTTGCATGCTTCTCATTACGCATGCGTGCCACTTTCTCTATCGACAAAAATTTCATCTTTTTTTTTTATCCTCCCCCCTGCCCACCCCCCCCCCCCAAAAAAAAATAAAAATAAATAAAAAATAAATAAAAAATAAACTTTACGAGAATACCCTTTTTCTATACCGCGTACAATTCTACAAATTCCTTCGATTTTTATGAATTTTTAAAATCTCTACAGACTAATGGGACACCTTGTATGTATATATATATAATGACACCTCCTTATGAATACAGTAGAAAATTCTGTATCCTTTTATAACGCATAAGAAAATTTGTTTTTAAAGATAAACATATATTCCTTACAACCACATCAACTGTTAAACTGAGAATTTATTTTGAAAATTTACACCTTTGTAAAAGTCTACTTTTCATAACAATGCGTTTAAAATTTTTAAAACTCTGGGTGTTTCGTGTTGCCAAATTATTGAACAGTTGTGAGGTCGAGACTATAGACCATCACCAAAGTTGGGACGGAAATCACTTCATCGCCAGTGACTCGACGAAAGTCTTGGTCGAGTTAGTTTTATGTCGACAGGGTGCTGCAGTGAAAGAATTAGGTGCTGAAAGTTAGATGAATGAGAAGTGATTTTAAAAGGTTTTGATTGAAATGAAGAGAAAGGAAGTTGTAGAATGTAGTATAAGATGGAGATTGAATTGCTAGTAAAAGGGGGAATTGATAGTAAATTGGTAGTGGTAGACAATTGTAGCGGATTAGTGTGAGAGGAGGTGGGGTAAAGAGAAATGCTGGTGGCGATAGTTTTATGTGTATGTTAAGGGTGGTAGAGAGGTGTAGTGTCGTAGCGTAAAGTAAGAAAAGAATCTGTCGCGCTTCGGGAATCCGGCCGATGATTCTAGTGTCAGAATAGCTAGTGATAACGAGGGCTGTCATCGACAAGATGCGTATTGGTGAGATAAGCTACCTTTTATGTTATGCTTTGTTAAAATTATTTCCTGGGATAAAGTAATTAAAAGTTATAACAGATTTAGCCGAACACCCTCCTTGATATTGAATGTTAAATTAACGTTGTTATTTTATATTTAAAACCTTGTCTCGAGCTCTTCTTATTACTATCTAATTAAGTAATTAAGTAATTAAGTTAACCTTTAAGATCTACGATTGAGGTATGGCGACCACATATTCCTCACAGAGTTTACTCTGCTATTTGAACATTATTTATTATTAAGTTGAAAACAATACTCACTTAAGAAAATCTAGGGCTAAAAGATATTTAGTGCTGTAAGTTTTAATATATTTCAGTTACATTTAGAAGTAAATTAGTCATTTTTAATTGAAAAATGTGTCAACTATTTCAACACCAAATTATTGGTAATATTATTTTTTCATTCTCCTTTAACCACTATGTTACTTTAATTTAACACGAAAAGTACTAAACCTTTATTAAAAAGCAATAATAAAAAGTGAATCTGTTGAAAATGAAATTCTAATACTATGAAACAATAAGCATATTCATATGATATATCTGATATCCACACATCCGGTATTGATTGATTAAAATTAAATAATAATAATAATAATAATAATAATAATAATAATAAGTCACTTTTGAGAACATGTCATCTGGACTCTCAGATTGAGAAAATGATATATTGACGGATGAGGTGAGTTTTACCTAGTAACTATAGATAAAGCATGTAAAGAACTGGAAATAACAAGACTCATTCAGTCAATACAGGACAACACCAAACATTAGGTATTACGAGGTTAAAGCACAATAGTTCGGACGAGAATTTACTTAGTTGTAGCATTTTTCATGTACACAAACAGGTAAATATTGTAGCTTGATATCATTTAATTCGAAAATCACTCATATTTGATTTTTAACATTTATATTACATATTGAATAAATTCATAGAACATTAATGGGGAGTAAAAGTTAAACAATTCATAAATTATGTAAACACATAATATAAAAATACATTACTTTAAATAATGTTAATTTGAATGTTCGCTTCATTATTATTATTATTATTATTATTATTATTGTTATTGTTATCATCATTATCATTTAATTATCTAAATATTATTATGCATTTTTTTTTTCTTTGGCAAGTATATACATATTAATATTTGCTACAAAATTTTATACAAAAATTGAATTATTAAACATTTTGATCTTAAAACTTATTTTAACTATATTAACATAAATTGAACTATATACTTTTTTTTTTTCAGGTAAACACTGTAGATTGAATTTTGGTATACTAGGTAAAAAGGGAAATCATATTACAAAAAATCTATGGATATTTTATAGAATAAGAATCTTATCACTTTTCAGAAAATAATACACATATAATTGTAATTATTTGCATATAATGAGTGTACTAATAAAAAAGTCTTGTAAATAAATTATTTTAATAAAATAAAAAAAAATTGACTGTTCTGAACGCTGAAAATTAATTTTATTACCACAGTTTTAGCAAATACTTTTTCTAAAAATATGAATTAAAAAATCCGCTAACTATCCAGTTTATTTACTATTTTGTTTTAATAAACACTTAATAATCAGAACTTAAAAAAAAAATATATATATATTAACATTTTAAGACTATTTTCAATACTACTAATGCGAACGAAAAAAAAAAAAATAATTTTATTGTACTGAATTCTGTTTTGTATTACTTATTTTTCTAAACACGATTTTGGAATCACAATGCAAGTCACTGCTATCGCGTACCTATTTTTTTCCGATCTTATAAGGATGATACTTGATAACATTAATCCGAGACAAATATTGTATGTGTATGAATATATTTTTTAAACTTTGAAGGTTTCATAAATCACACAATCAACTGATTGGAAGAAAATCATATTTATTGAAATCATATTTATTCTTCCAATCAGTTGATTGTGTGATTTATAAAATTTGTATTTCTTTCTCCCATTGTTTAATGGCGTTTTCCTTTACCTGCGGCTTATTTCTGTTGAGCTATCTACATGATAGACCAGATGTTTCGGCCTAATGGTTGTCTGAGTGAGTAATGCTGACCGGTTGTCGGCCTGGATAGCTCAATTGGTAGAGCTTTGACCTTGTAAGTCAAAGATCCGGGGTTCGACTCCCGGTCCAGGCATTATTTTCACTCAGTCGGAAAAATAAAATTTCATTAGGTCATAATACATTTATTCCTAACTCATTAGAGGTTTTTAATTTTTAATTTAGTTTTATTAATGACTAGAAGGCTTTGCCGGCTTCGCTGGACATTAAACTTAAATGAGTTGTCAAAATGCCATATCTTTATTAATAACCTAAGTTCTCGCTGTGATTGGTAGAGGTTTTCTCGCTCCCAATGTGAGGAGTCTGGGTCCCCACTGTTTTCGGCACAACTTACCCACTTCTTACTTCCCCACCCTTAGCGGGTGAGTTCGAAGTTTTGCAAAATCCCACTAATGTACATAATGCGTACACTTAATCAATATCCACACACCAAAATTCGCCATTATAAGATAATTCAAAGCGAATTCAAACGGAAAAACATGTTTTTACACATGTTTATTGCCCTCCGACTCCCAGAAGGGGGGGGGGGGATTTCGAATTTCGTGAAATGCAGTTACAATAAGTGCCGGATGCATACAAACAATTTACACACCAAATTTCGTGACCACAGAAGTCTTAATAGACAGTATTATAAATAAATAAATACAAAAAGCAAAGCTTAAGTATCGGAAACCTTTGGTGACTTTAAATATTTTAAGCCATTTTTGCGATGAACTGAATTGGCTATCTCAATTGTGCAATTAAAGATCTTGGCGAGAAACGTCCGAGCTACTTCGGTGCCGAATTTCAAATTTTGCCAAAGGGATCCAATACTAAAGCTGTTCCATATCGAATCTGGGTTGAAAACGGAAAAAGGGTAAAATAAATTAGAAATATCAGACATATATTTATAAATTTGATACCAAATGAAAGGGGTGTTTTATCTGAATCCAGGGGTGCAAACAGTTTTTTGATGCTACAATTAGAATTTTAAAAAATAACTAAAGTATGAAATTTAAGTGGCAACGGAAAAACGGTAAAAGGGGAAAATAAATTAGAAGTATCAGACCTATCGTTACAAATTCAGTACCAAATGAAAGAGGTGATTTTTCTGAATCCTGGGGTGTAAACAGTTTTTCGATACGACAATTAGATGTTTTAAAATTAACTAAAGTATGAAACTCAGATGGCACATTTCAATCTTTTCATAATTTGTAGTGCGAATCACGCGAATAAAAAAAGTCTTTATCTTAAAAATTTATTTTTGCATTTTATTTTTCCATTTAAAGCGTTTTAGTGAAAAAATATTTATGGCGCATGCGCAGGCGTTTTTTACCCACAATTTAAACACTAATCAGAATTTAAAAAATTTTTATAGATATAAATTTAAGTTGGGTGAAGACCTAAGTTTCTGCCAAGCGCCGTTGAATTCCGTCCAGCCGTTCTCGAGTGATGCCCGGACAAACGTGTTTTAGTCTTTTACCCCCCAGGGGGGAACGGGGGGGGGGAATTTCTGAAAAGTTGATAGATAAAATTTTAAGTTGGGCGAAGACCTAAATCCCTGCCAAGCGCCGTTGCATTCCGTCCTGCCGTTCTCAAGTGATGCCCGGACAAAAAAAGCGACGGACACGATGACACACACACACACACACACACACAGGCAAAATTTTCTGAAGTCATTTTCGGCTTTCATGGGGTGTGAAACGTGAAGATATCGCAAAATTTTTCGATTCCGACAAATTTACAGACAAAACTCTGATTTTATTAATATAGATTTTATTAATATAGATACGAATTCTGTTATAAACGTTTTTTTTTTACTTGATTTTATGTCTTATGAATAAGTTTATTATTACCTAACGTTCTTACTGAATATTTTCAAAAATTAAAGTAAATAAAGATAGAAACGATTGTGTTATATAAACTTCCTACTTGTGAAATTATTTATCAAAACTAAACAAAAGATGGTTTTAACTGAAAAAGGAAAAAGGAAATTATTAGTCTCTATACATATTTACTGGCAAAAAGCTTTACCCAATTTCCTCGAATTTCAATTTATTTTGCATCTGAAATAATTACCATACTTTTAACTTTTAGAAAATATTCACCAATAAAAAAATAAAAAAAAAATAAATAAATAAATAAACTTTCCCTTTTCTAAAGTTTTAAAGTTATCCTGTTTCCCATTAAAATCAATGAATCGTTCCAAATATTAGAAAATTTCTTTCTACTGTTTTTTTTTTTTTTTAATCGCTTGTCTTATTAGACCGCATTCAAATTAGGATTTATTTTATTTTTATTTTTTTACTTTCAAATTTCTCTTAAATTGACTAAAAAAGAATTATAAATGATACCGGGAAATATTTCCGTTTAATTAAACCCTTTTGTAATTTCAAAACTTCACAAAATACTTTAATAATGTATAAATATGTATTGAAATAAGATTGTATTTATTATAATAATTATTAAAGTTTGAAACAAAAAGAAAAATAATGCAGTCCATTAACTTTGAAATTGCATACATTATTAATACAGGTATTAGTTTTAATGATAAAAAAAACCTTAATTTTTTTAAAAAATTTCCCCAACTAAACTTATTTTATTTACGAATAAATAAATAAATATTAAAATAATTTCACACATCCAAGAAATACAACCAAGAAAAGCATTGACCTTGTAATTCAAAGATCCGGGGTTGGACTCCCGGTCCAGGCATTATTTTCACTCAGTCGGAAAAATAAATTTTCAATAAATATGATTTTCTTCCAATCAGTTGATTGTGTGATTTATTAAATTGTATTTCTTTCTCCCATTGTTTAATGGTGTTTTCCTTTACCTGCGGCTTATTTCTGTTGAGCTATCTACATGATAGACCAGAAGTTTCTGCCTAATGGTTGTCTGAGTGAGTAATGCTGACCGGTTGTCGGCCTGGATAGCTCAATTGGTAGAGCCTTGCCCTTGTAAGTCAAAGATCCGGGGTTCGACAACCGGTCCAGGCATTATTTTCACTCAGTCGGAAAAATAAATTTTCAATAAATTTGAAGGTTTCATTCATTTTACATTTAATTTAGATTTCAAAAATAAATAAAAAACTAAGAAGTAACAACTCTCAACTAATAAATAGAAAAAAAAAATATACACATACAAAATAAATAAAATAAAATGTTTATTATTGTTAGTATTTATTTATTTAATTTTTGTTTTTATTTATTTATTTACTTTACAACACGCCATTCTTTTTCATTGATTTTTAACATGATATCATAAATATTTAACGAAATGAAACACACTGAAAATTAAGGGGAAAAAAATGAAAAGTTACAAAATAACAGTATTGTATTTTTAGATAATCGATAATTAGAATCATTATTACAAAATGTTCATTATAATTTGCTTATCTAATTACCATTTTCCATTTTCCATTTTCCTCATTTTTTTTTTTTTTTTTAATCACGAAACATTTAATAATGCATAATTTCAAATCATGCTTTACTTAATAATAAACTTCTTACCATTAAACTTTCTTATGACACATAAAGTGGTCAATAAAGATTATTATTAAGAGAGAAAATTAATGAAGCAAGTGAATCTTTTAATAAATGTCGAATGTGACAGAATCTCTTTTCTACTTTTCCCAATAAAAATTAAGACTTTGAAAATAAATGACTAAAACTTTAAGTGCTTTTATTGCTATTCATTTTACAGAAAGACATTATTAAAAATATAATGAATGCTATTTTTTAAAGAGAAATAAAATTAAATAATTTTAAGAATTTATGTTTTTATCTGCATTTTTTTGTTATTAATTATAAATTACTAATTGATTCTGAAAAGAATTAATATTCCTCTTTTAAAATTTTTACAATCTTAAAACAAAAACTTTTTATGCAAGAACATTTTTATTTAAAACTATTATTAAACAATTATTTAACACAAATTTTACTATGCTATATAAAATCATTAATATATATATATATGTATGTATGTATATTTCAAACATTTTATATAAGAAAAAGAAACCCTAATAATTGTTGCTAACTATTTTCAATCTTCATCCCCATAAATACTTTAAATTTTATATTCACATAATTTTATGACATCTACGATTTTTAGTGAGTATATAATCTAACACTAAATATAAACATGAGAAATAAACCATTGTTTAACGAACAACTAAAACATCTTGGTTGTGAGGAAAATTAATATATAGTATTCGTACAATCTATAAATAACTCACGAATAAGAAATATATGTTCAATTGTTAACCATTTGTTGATCGCCTTATGAAACAAATAAAAAAGTATTTGAAAATATTTTTCATTTACTTAAGAACATTATATAGTCGTTAAGACATATTAAAAAAATTAAGACTATCACTTTATCATAGTAATTAATAAGTATTTTGTACTATGGTACTTTAGTGTACCACCGGTACAGTACATAAAGGTCGAAAAATATATTTGAACCTTAAAATGAAGTAGTATATATATATATATATACATATATACTTTATATTTTTCCTAAGATCGATGAAATCCTAAAGTAATATAGGGATTAATTATACTACTCGCAAAGATCGTGAAATTTGATATGAAGGAAGTATGAAAGCGCTCTATAAAATCCTCCCAGGAACAAAAATGGCTACATGTAGCGTCTAGTGCCTTATAGTCGGATTAGGTGATGTATATAAGATCTATCCTTATAAATATCTTTGGCATTTTGTCCAGAAATTCAATTTTATATACTTTTAAAACTAAAAATTTTATAAAGTATCATCGGTAGATAAAAGGTAAAAATGTTATACGTTAATATAAATTATCTGTATAAGAGAGTTTAGTTAAAACACGTGTCATTTGTTATTTCATTCGTTGTTATCTAAATAACAAATGACACGTGTTTTAACTTAACTCTTTTTTAGAGAATTTATAACAACTTTACTTAGACTAACGATTTCTACACTCTGCCCTTTTTAGCAATCAATGCAACACTACGATTTCCACATAATACTGTTTTAGTTGTTTCTACAGGATATGCTTGCGTATAATGGTTTTCATTAATAGCACGATCGTCTGATGATGGTTTCTAGAATATACAGTTTCTACATCAACTTAAGACTCAGGACTCCATTTGATATTGCTTTGGTGATAAAACTTTTTATATCTTATATCATCCGATTTTGTAAATCTCATTATATAAATATAAAATAGCAGGTATTATTTTCCTACAATAAATTCTAAAGATGCTGAAATTTTGCCAATAATATGGCGCAATATTATCCGCGATTGTAATGAAATGCTCGCCCTCTGGTGGGCTATGGTGAAATTACAATAAACATGCTTTAATTCGGCTTCCATCAAGCCGCCATTGCATGCCGATGTTTAGTTTCACATAAATTTATTGAATAAAAATGAATAAATCCGGTAAAAAAGATAACACATACTGTTGTGTGCTCCAGTGTAACTCCAAAGGACCAAGAAATCCAGAATTAAGCTTCTATTTATTTCCAAATGACAAATTTAAAATTTCAGTTGCTTCGGTTAATGGAAGTAAATAATTAATCAGATGATTTGAAACTAATATTTGTTCAACTTCAGTTAAAAATCTACTTCCAATCTAACTTCGATTAAACTGAAATATTTTTTCCCAAAAGCAATCAATTTTCCATGATGTAATGGTGGAGAAATTATAGTTCGAATATTAAGTAGAATAACAAAAAGAACAATAATAAATACACGTTGCTATAATATTTACTAACAACAAAAACTGAAAAAGCGCCATCTATCGATCATTACAAACGTGGATAAAATAACTAATAGTTTATTTCTGCTAGTTCATTATGGTTTTTATCCTACAATAGCCTCACGTGATTTTTCAATAGTTCCAGCTTGTCTTATTTTTCTTAACTCCTTGATCCAACCTTCGCCGGACTTCAGATTGACTTTGCTTCTATTTACGTTATTAAAAGACTTAACTATTAACTGTGAAATGCAAAATATTAATAAAACTGCTCATTGGAAACGAGTAATAAAAATCCCTGATGATGCTTTGGTATTTCAAAACAAAAAGATTCGGATTTTTTTTTTTTTTTTTTTTTTTTTTTTTTTAATAAAGTTTAATTTTACGTGTTTTTAAGTGTTTTTAATCTAAATAAGTTATACGTTAAGATAAATTAATTAATTTCAACATCATAGTTTGAATCACTAAGAAAAGAAAAATAAGGGATTACAGATATATTTCTAGAGATGAATTCATTTGAATTTTATACTTTTTCATAGGTAATTTATTTTTCGTTTGTCTCTGGAAATTCCACGCATGTTTTTGTACCCATTATAAAAAATGTTCTTACTTTAACTTATACAAGTATAACTACTTATTATAAGTACATATTTAATCTGTTTCTATCTTGTCATACCTCCACAAAACATTTTAAAAACCTACAAGTTTTCACTGTGAAATAATGAATTCTCGATAGAGGTCAGTGATAATATATACATATATATATATATATAAGGCACTTAGTATAATAATAATAATTTTCAGTTGCATAAATGAGAAGGAATAAAATTCAGTTCGAAAAAAAGTATATTTTTTACGTTAAAGTACTGTTTGTGTTTTTTAAAAATACAATGGTCGTGCTGATGTTGGCACTAATGTATTAAAACAAAATATCAAATAGATTTAGAAACAGTGTTTATTCGAAACGTTTAATAGTAAGAAAAACTTATTTTATTTTATTTTTCAGGAACATTATAGAACCAGTGAATTTATGGGTTTTTGTATAACAATTACAAAGTTTTCTTGCTATTATTTACAAATATAAATATTAACTATCGATACTTTTTAGTATTTGTTTTTTATAAAACACATGGAAAAAATACATAATATAAAATATTACAATTGGTATTATTAAAAAGTAACTTTTAGTGTATTTATATTTTTTAAAAAATCTTGTACATAGTACACAATTTTATATAGCATATTATATATTGCTATTTTTATATATCATTACATTTACATTCATTACATTTACATGACATTTTTAAATCTAATGATAGTTCTTATTGTTACGATGAACCACTGAATAGACAATCCATTACATATCTTACTCTCATATTACATTTAGATCAATATCCTAAAATATTTTCAATTGGTATGTTTTGATATATTTTTGATTTTAAGGAACTTGAATAACATTTACTGTACAGTAAATAAATCCCATCGTACTATAAAATTACAAAAACTGAATGAAGATTTTAAATATAAAATTATTGACATTTGTCTTTACAAGTCGTTGAGATTGTTATTAAAATCATATTTACCTTTATCAAAAATAAATAAATAAATAAATAAAAATAAATAAATAAATAAAAATAAATAAATAAATAAATAAAAGATCTTATATATTTTATTTCTTATTTATTTATATATTTTCTTATTGTTTTTGCTTTAGTATAAGTGAAAATTTAATCTTTTTAAAATGATCAGAAATTTTTGCTTCATTTTTATTTAAATTACACAAAAAATATTGGAATGGTTAGGTTAAAATATTAGGCTTGTTTTAGTTTTAAGAAAATTAAAAAATTAATAATAATGTTAATTAATGAAAAGATTGTAGCAAATTTTTCATGAAACAAATTATTTTAGAGATATTTCACGATTCAAAATATAACTAAATTTAAAATTTAGATAATTTCATTTAACTTGCACTAGTTTTTGTTTCTGTAATCTACAAAATTATTTATTACATAAGTTATTTATTTAAGCATAGTAATATTTTAGTAATTTTAACGTTAAATTATTTTGTTAAAAATTGTAAATTACTCTTTAAGCACTTTTAACCAAGATATTTACATCTGTGACTCACATGCAATTATAGGAAAATTTAAATGCAATTATGTTTAATATGTAAATTGCATTTATTTTATATGTTAATTTTATATTGAGTTTTCTTAGGCATAGTAAAATAAAATTATAAAATTTTGCACATTAAAAATTTGCCTTTTTTTTTCCCCCCATCAATTAAGACTATTACTTTTTTTTATTTTTCCAAAGGTGTTACAAATTTTAATCATATAGTATTTATTGTACTTTCGAAAGAGATACAAAATTTGTTATCAATTAGAAAATAATCCTATCTCTCATGTTTCAAAATATATTTAAATGTATAATACCCATTAATTCTACGAAATATCAGTCTTTAAACATAAAACAATTCATGGCTTGAAAAAAAAAAATATATATAATAATAATAATAATATTAATTTACCGCATTATAAATTCAACTAAGTAGTAAATGTTTATTATATTAATTATGTGTAATGTTGTATTATCAAAAAAGTAAAACAAAGAATATGAGAATATGGAGAATAAAAAAAAGATTATATACGCATATATATACATATAGTATTATTTATTATTGGAAAAAACATGCTTTTTACAATAAAGTTTTTCACAATCATACTATCATTAATGATTGCAAAAAAGAGGTTTGAAAAAAAAAAAAAAAGTTAATATTATTTAAACGTTCAAAATCTACGCAGCCGTTTAAGAAGTCGGGCAATTTAAAAAGGGCAAAATATCAAAAATAAATTTCCTTAACTTTATTTACAATCTTTCAAAAATAATAACTTTTAGAACTTGTAAAATTTGAGAGGGTTTATGAAAGGGTTTATTTCTCTATTGCACATATTAAAAGAATTCTACAATTTTTATTTATTTATTTATTTATTTTTATTTTTTTAGTAACAATAACAGAACGTTTTTTTTTCACCGATATATAATATATCTGCGATGATTAACCACAATTTAATGACAGTTTAACAACTTTTACATAACATATAAATATGTGAAATGACGAACAATTAGCTTTTTAACAACAAAAACATAATTACGGCAAATGTAGTGACATTTTATAAACAATAATTATATATATAAATGAATAAATAAATAATTATATATATATATATATATTGTTACAAAATTGTAAATAATTGTGTTTATTTTTGTATAAATTCTTTCAAAGACGCTTAGTAAGTTGATAAAGTGCTAATTTTGTGCATTTCTAGTCGTTTTAGCGTTGAAATAGCCTTATTTTCCCTTAAAAACGCATTAAAAAGCCCCAGTAATGCAGGTAATGCATTTGGCGCCAAATTTGGCGACTTTTTCCCACCTTGGCGATTTTTTTGGCGACCTTGGCGAGAAAATCCTTATATGGGATATACCAAATATGGAAGCTGTAAGTTGATTGGTTGACCACTTTCTAGAGTTTTCTCGAAAAATCTGGGTTCCATGGAACAGTATATAAGGAGCGCTTCCTCGCCAAGGCAGTCAGTTCAGTTCAGTTTTCGGCCAGCTTCGCTAGTACTTGTATTGCTCTGAGCCTCTTTGAGAGAGACTTGCTTCAAGTGTTATTGCTATACAGTTTGTACTGTGGATTTGCTATTGACAGCTGTTGTTTAAGCTGTGTTTACTGCTTGAATTGAAGCTGATAACTGGTTTATTGACCTGTATTTTTCTGGAACTTTCTGTGAATAAATTACTGAATTTTTGTAAGTTTGGCCTTTCATTCTCGGACAACTCACGAACCCCCAAGTACGCAATATTTCTGGTGTCAGAAGTGGGATTGTCTGTGAATGGTGATAACGAGAGCTATGGAACAAGAAATGAAGAAATTTCTAGAAGGTCTCACTGCTCAGATGAATGAGTTAAGATCTGGATTGATAGAGAAAATGGAAACAGGACAGGAAAAGATGGAAGCATCGCAGAGAGAGATGAAAGATAGCCTGAGTCAAGAGATGAATAGAATGAAGGAAGGACAAAGGGAATTGAAAGACGGCTTAACTGAAGAAATGAAAGCAGTACAGGAGAAAATGGAAACATCGCAAAGAGAGTTGAAAGACACTATGGGTGAAGTTCAGGAAGAAATTAAATCTAATCAAGATGAGATGAAGAGAGAGCTTTCAACGGTGAAAGAATCAATCGAGGGTAAATTAACGGTGATGGAAAATAGAATGGATGGAATAGAAGAGAAAGTTATAAAGATAGAAGAAAATTTTGAAGAGAAAGTTTTGAAAATAGAAGAAAGTTTTAAAGAGAAAGCTATGAAGATATAAGAAAATGTTATGAAGGTTGAAGAGAAAGCTATGAAGATAGAAGAAAATGTTATGAAGGTTGAAGAGAGTGTTACGAAAATAGAACGGAGTTTCGAGGAGAAAGTTAAAGAAAATTTTGATCAGGAACTGAAAGGAAGGTTTTCAGAGATAGAAGGTAAACTGAAGAGAATAGAAGAAGATCTGGAGAGAAAAGTGGAAGAAAAGTTAGAATCCATGCCCCAGGAAACTGAAAATAAAGAGAGAAGAATCCGGAATCAGGAATCTATTAAGCTATCTACCTACGATGGCAGTTCCTCCTGGCATGTATATAAGACGCAGTTTTCCATCGTAGCTGAAGCTAACGGCTGGGACTCTACCGCCAAGTCAGTCCACTTAGCAGCAGCATTACGGGGAGATGCAGCTGAGATACTGAGAAATGTTTCTAAAGAAGAGAGGAACGAATTCGAGGCCTTGACTAGAGCACTGGAGCTACGGTTCGGAGAGAAGTGTTCTAAGGACTATAGTCGCCTCCAGCTAAAGTCCCGTTACCAGAAAACGGGCGAAAGTTTGCAAGAGCTGGCAGCGGACATTCAGAGACTGTCACACCTAGCATTCTCAGACTGTCATGCTGACACTCGAAACGACATAGCTCTTCAGTACTTTATCGATGCTGTTCATGATCCAGAAATTCAAAAAGCGCTGAGACTCTCCAACATCAGAGACGTAGAATCAGCTTTAGGCTATGCACTTAGGATAGAGGCAGCCAAACAAGCCTCCCGTAAAGACCGCCATACCATAAGAGCAGTCTCATTAAACGATACGCCTGCTGGTGAAAATGAAATGAAGAGAAGTATCGAAGAGATCTTAAAGAGATTGCGCAGCCTGGAGAATAAAAAGGAAATAAAGGACCGGAAGATAAAGTGCTGGGGCTGTGGAGGGGATGGTCACGTGAAGAGGAACTGCCCTGTACGACCAACTATAGGAAATCACCCGTCTTCACCATCACTACAGGGAAACTAAGAGGAGGCCATCTCGCGGGGCGGAGGTCGCCTGAAATTAAAGAGCCCCAATTAACAGTATTTCATGTTTCATCGATGAGTGGCGGCGATAATGGACTTCACGTCTATGGCCAAATTAACACCACCTGCCGGATGATTCTGGACACAGGAGCCAACGTGACCATCATTAGAACGGATTTGGCTCAAGTACTAAAAGAGAAGATCATCTGGACTCCACCCTGCGTTAAACTCCAGACTGTGACCGGAGACGAAATCAAAATATATGGAAAAATTAACTTGATCATCACTTTTGGGAATGCCAGTTACCATCATATGGCATATGTGGCAGATATAAGAGATCCTTTAATCATTGGAATTGATTTCCTGAGAAAATTTAACTTTAAATTGGACTTCAAGAATAATGAACTGCATTCGAGTTCGGAAGACATAGCTGTGTTCAACACTGAAAATCAAGACATTCAGCCAATATGCCAGATAACAGCCAAGTCGGAAATTTCCATCCCTCCACATACAGAGACAATAGTTTCAGGAACACCTCCTACCAAGCAATACTTCCGCTATGGACTGATTGAATACCCGAATACAGACAATAGCCCAAGAGGAGTTCTGGTAGCTTCATCTCTAGTTGATCTCTCAAATAGTACTATTCCTGTGAGAGTCGCAAACATCAGCGATAAGGTCCGGACAGTGAAGAAGGATGAGGTGTTAGCAACCTGCACTCCTGTTACATGCATCAACCGTCCCACGCAATCAACCGCATCCAAGTCTTCAAGACAATTAATAACGGAATTACTAAAGAATGCAGAGTTAGGAAAGGAACAGAGATGTGCTGCGGAGAAGCTACTCCAAGAATTTTGATAGATGTATTATCATCTCCATAAACTTTTCATTTATTTACTGTCATTTATTTCAGAACTATAAACAAAGTAATATCAACTATAATTAAATTTGACCTTGAACACCGCGAGTGAAAGATTTATAGACTCATAATGACTTTCTCTTCTCTAAATAAACATTTTCAAACCATTATTTATTTTACAGAACTATTAAATTCAAACTTTATGGGAAATCATGTTATTCTAAATTACTGTTTTATTTATTTCAATAATTTAATGATAGTATAAACAAAATAAGATATTAATTTTTCCTTTCAAATGTCATAATATAATATAATATAACAATTTATGATCCATAATGATATACTTAAAAATTGTAATTTAAAAATTCTTCTTGCAGTCTGTAACTTTTCCTAAACCAGGAAGGATGCATAAAAATGCACTCCTAAAATATATACTAATAAAGCTGATTACAACACAGAAATATTTTAAGATTCATTTAAACAAATTTAAATAATTATCTTTTTTTACATTATTAGTCGTAATATACGCTTATTAGTGAATGCTTAACAACTATGAAGAAAGCCTCTTTTTTGGATTAAAATATGCCTGGAGATAGAAGCTCCTACTGCACTACCGAATACAAGGTAAGTGAAGAACTTATCATTTTTCTTTAAAGTCTTACCTTTGTTGTGATTCAATAATAATTTACTCAACATTGATTATGAAGACCGACTTAAAAATCGCTGGCATACAATAATTAAATTCATATTACATAGGCTATTAGTGGTGGAAGTTATTACTGTAAATTAAATTAAATTTAAAAATGGCGTCTTATAAAGACAATGCAATTATTGAGAAGCTCAATGCTTCTAATTATGCTACGTGGTCTTTTAAGCTAGAAATGTTATTGATAAAAGAAGATCTTTTTGACGCCATAACTGAAACTCCACCAGAGCCTATCACTTCAGATTGGTCCAAAAAAGACAAAAAAGCCAAAGCCATGATAAACCAATTTATTAGTGATGATCAGATAGTACATGTAAAGGGTTTGTCCACGTCAAAAGAGACATGGGTCAAGCTAAAAAATTTACACGAACGTACAAACCTTTCAAGCAAGTTATACTTACTAAAAAATTTGTATAGCTGCAAATTAGCCGAAGGAGGCAACATGATTAAACACATCACAAACATTTTAGAAATCAAAGAGAAACTTACAGCCATCGGCGAAAATATAAATGATTCTCATCTATCAGCACTTTTACTGTGTTCGCTACCTCCGTCATATGATCCTCTTATTACTGCTTTAGAAGCAAAATCTGAAGAGGATCTTACACCAAGTTATATTCAAAGTAAGCTGATGGATGAATATAACAGAAGATCTTGTAATAACAAAGCGTTGCAAGTTGATGATAATGCCGTAGCTTATCAAATTAAAAGACACAAACAAAACTTTCCGAAAAAACAAGTGAATAAATTCTGCACATACTGCAAGATGAAAAATCATAATACCAACGACTGTTGGTACAGAAAAGACAAAAACAAAAAACAAAACTATTCATCAAGTGGCTATAACAATAAAAATAAAAACTTTAATTCATCTTTATGTTTTGAAAATAGTGAATCAAAAATGAAACATGACAGGGATGAATCAAATGCATCCGACGATGAAACTCATACAAGAAATAAATTAAAAAATTTAGCATTCATCGCCTGTAAAGAAAACAAAAACAATTGGATCGTAGATAGCGGCTCCTCCTCGCATATCACAAATAACAAAAATTTATTTAGTGAAATAAAAAATTATGACAATTCAAATGTTGTCATAGCAAACGGAAATATTTTAACATCACAGGGCTCAGGTGATGTAGTTATTACTACCGAAACATCTGAGGGGGAAATAAACAAAATAAAGTTACTCGACGTACTTTTTGTACCAGACCTCGAAACAAATTTAATTTCTGTTAGTAAAGCCACCAAAAATGGCTGCACGTTAATTTTCAAAAATGATAAATGTATACTACAAAAATTCGGAAAAACCTTCCTTGAGGGGGAACTAAAGGGTAACTTATATGAAGTAAAACAACCCCAAAACAGTTCAAATGAACATATTAATTTAACTCACGAATGTAACAATAAGAATTGTATCACGCTTTGGCACAAGCGGCTTGGTCATAGAAATTATGCTGACATAAAACACATTATGGATAAGGAACTAGCAGTGGGAATTAATATAAATTTCTGCAAACATGATAAAACATGCGAAACATGCATTAAAGAAAAACTGACAGATTTACCATATCCACAGCAATCTAAATACAGGACTAATAGAGTACTTGAATTAATACATACAGACATCTGTGGGCCATTTCAAACACCCACCATAGGGGGGAAAACATATTTTTTAACGTTCATCGATGATTACACCAGATTCTGCATGATTTATCTCTTGAAACATAGAAGCGAGGTATTAACCATGCTCAAACAATATATAGCATTAGTCAAAAATAAGTTTGGTAAATTACCTGAAAGAGTCAGATCTGATAACGGGAGAGAATATGTGGGAAGTGAAATAGAAAATTACCTAAATCAAATGGGAATTAAACACGAACTTACAGTTCCTTATTGCCCAGCACAAAACGGAGTGGCTGAAAGGAAAAACAGAACACTGGTAGAAATGGTGAGAAGTATGCTATCAGAAGCAAATCTAGATAAGCAATTTTGGGGGGAAGCTGTCAACACAGCAAACTATATTATTAATAGACTCCCCACAAAAGGAAATAATAAAAGTCCCTACGAATTATGGAATGGAATTAAACCTAATTTATCTCATTTGAGAGTATTCGGGTGTAAAGTTTTTGCGTACATAAATAAACAAATAAGAAGAAAATTAGACAATAAAGCGCAAGAGGGAATCTTCGTAGGTTATGACTATAGATCAAAGGGATACAGGATTTACACGGGAGGAAAAGGTATTATTATCGCAAGAACGGTTAAATTTATAGAAAATCAAAACTCTAAACTCTCATCACAAGAAAAACCAGAAAATGATATTAGTCAAAAGGAAACTGTAAATGTAGAACTTAATGACACACCTGAAAATAACACCGAACAAACACTTGAAATAAACAATGAACCTAGAAGATCCTCGAGATCTAATATCGGTGTACCTCCAGATCGACTAATTTACATGGTAAAACATGATCCAATACATGAACCGCAAAGTTGGGCGGAAGTTCAAAATCTCACAAATCCCGTTGAGAAAAATAATTGGATAAAAGCAGCAGAGGATGAAATATCATCGTTAAAAGAACACAACACGTGGACATTAGTAGATCCACCACAAGGAAAGAAAATTATCGGTTCAAAGTGGACCTTTAAAACAAAATATGATGACTCCGGGAAAATACAAAAATTTAAAGCACGACTGGTAGCTCAGGGATTTCTCCAAAAATTTGGGGAAGATTATGATGAAACATTTGCACCGGTGGTGTCCTATACTACAATACGTTCTTTCCTAAACTCTGCAGCTTACCACAAATTAAATGTAAGACACATAGACATTAAAACAGCATTCCTACACGGTGACTTAAACGAAGAACTGTATATGCAACAACCCGACGGTTTTATTAATCCAGGGGAAGAAAATAAAGTGTGTAGGTTGAACAAATCAATTTATGGGCTTAAACAAGCTGCTAGAGCTTGGTACTTAAAAATTGGGAGTTTCCTAAAAACCCTAAATTATGTCGAGAGCAAAGCTGATTCATGCCTCTATGTAAACAATACGTCAGACAACATTTCATTTATTATAGTATATGTCGATGACATATTAATTGCCGGAAATAACGGGCAAATTAATGAAATAATAAGGAAATTAAGCAAAGAATTCGAAGTTAAGGATTTAGGAGAGGTTAGTTTCTATTTGGGCATGAAAATAACTAGAAATGATAGAGGGGATTTCGAAATAAATCAAAAACTCAAAATCGAAGAGTTAGTACGTAAATTAAATTTAGAAATCTCTAAACCAACATATACACCAATGGAAACAAATTACTTAAAATTTGATGATAATGATAACCCATTAGAAAACAACACTAAATACCGACAAACAATAGGAAGTTTGCTATATTTGGCTACAGTTAGCCGTCCTGACATATTAGCTGCCGTAAACATATTAAGTAGGAGAAATGAAAGTCCAAGAAAAAAGGACTGGGAAACAGTAAAAAGAGTTGTCAGGTATTTAAATACCACAAAAAATCTAAATTTCGTTATCAGTGCCAATGAAAAACCTAAACTGGTAGTTTACGCAGATGCGGACTGGGGAGGAGACAAGTCCAACAGAAAATCAACATCAGGCAGTGTTTTCATGATAGGAGATAATCCTATTCAATGGATCACAAAACGGCAAAATTGTGTCGCTCTTTCGTCGGCTGAGGCCGAATTTATTTCTGCCACGACTGCTGCGAAAGAAATCATGTGGATACTAAAATTATTAAAAGACTTGCACTTGCCTCAAGAGTTACCTATCAAAGTTTTTCAAGACAATATTTCGTGTATAAAACTGATAGACATCGGTTTTACTGCAAAACTGAAACATGTTGACCTGCAATTCAACTACTTAAAGGATCTAAAAGAAAAAGGTGTGATAGAACCCGAATATTGTCCAAGTGACAAAATGACTGGTGATATCTTCACCAAGGCACTTCCAAGACAGATTCACGAAAAACACCGAGAGAAATTGAAACTGATTAGTGGAACTTAAAAGATTTATGGAGCTGAAGGGGGAATTGATAGATGTATTATCATCTCCATAAACTTTTCATTTATTTACTGTCATTTATTTCAGAACTATAAACAAAGTAATATCAACTATAATTAAATTTGACCTTGAACACCGCGAGTGAAAGATTTATAGACTCATAATGACTTTCTCTTCTCTAAATAAACATTTTCAAACCATTATTTATTTTACAGAACTATTAAATTCAAACTTTATGGGAAATCATGTTATTCTAAATTACTGTTTTATTTATTTCAACAATGTAATTTAATGATAGTATAAACAAAATAAGATATTAATTTTTCCTTTCAAATGTCATAATATAATATAATATAACAATTTATGATCCATAATGATATACTTAAAAATTGTAATTTAAAAATTCTTCTTGCAGTCTGTAACTTTTCCTAAACCAGGAAGGATGCATAAAAATGCACTCCTAAAATATATACTAATAAAGCTGATTACAACACAGAAATATTTTAAGATTCATTTAAACAAATTTAAATAATTATCTTTTTTTACATTATTAGTCGTAATATACGCTTATTAGTGAATGCTTAACAACTATGAAGAAAGCCTCTTTTTTGGATTAAAATATGCCTGGAGATAGAAGCTCCTACTGCACTACCGAATACAAGGTAAGTGAAGAACTTATCATTTTTCTTTAAAGTCTTACCTTTGTTGTGATTCAATAATAATTTACTCAACAAATTTAAAGACCTTTTTTCTCGAACACCTGAAGACGTCGGGAGAACGAACATCACCCAGCACAGAATTGATACAGGAAATCATTCTCCAATCAAACAACATCCAAGAAGACTTCCATTTGCTAAACAGGAAGAGGTCACTGAACTTCTAAGTGAAATGCAGCACAATGATGTCATCGAGCCATCAACGAGTCCTTGGGCCTCTCCCATAGTACTGGGGCGAAAAAAGGATGGTTCAACAAGATTTTGCGTGGATTATCGTCGTTTGAATGACATCACGAAGAAAGACAGTTACCCTCTTCCCAGAATTGACGACACAGTAGACACACTTGCTGGCAATAAATGGTTCTCGACTTTGGATCTGAAGAGCGGTTACTGGCAAGTAGAATTACATCCTGATGATCGTGAGAAGACTGCATTCCCCACGGGACAAGGACTGTGGCAATTTAAAGTTATGCCGGTCGGATTATGTAATGCACCTGCCACCTTCGAACGCCTGATGGAGACAGTGCTAAAAGGACTTTCCTATGAAGCCTGTCTGGTGTATTTGGACGATATTATCATTGTGGGGCGCCCTTTTGAAGACCATCTACGAAACATTCGAAAGGTGCTGGAGAAACTCAGAATGGCTAACCTCAAATTGAATCCAGGCAAGTGTAACTTGTTCCGTCGTGAAGTGAGCTACCTCGGCCATATCATCTCTGCCGAAGGTGTGAGAACTGATCCTGAGAAGATCTCTGCAGTCGAGAACTGGAGTCGCCCTGAAAATGTACACCAACTACGAAGTTTCCTGGGGTTATGCACTTACTACAGGAAGTTTGTCAAGGGTTTCTCAAATATTGCCAGACCACTCCACAAGCTGACGGAAGCCAAACAGAAGTTCCTGTGGACAGATGAATGTGAAAAAGCGTTCAAGCGACTTAAAGAGGCCTTAACATCATCGCCTATCTTGACGTTTCCACAGCCCGACAGACAGTTTATACTTGATACAGATGCCAGCCATGAGAGTGTCGGTGCTGTTCTGTCGCAGGAAATTGATGTTCAAGAACATGTTATTGCCTATTGGAGTAAATGCCTGTCTAAACCAGAGCGAAATTACTGTACCACCAGGTAAGAGCTACTCGCCATCGTAAAAGCCATAGAACATTTCCATCATTACCTCTATGGCAGAAGATTTCTGCTCCGGACTGACCATGCATCTTTAACGTGGTTGCTCCAGTTCAAGAACCCGGAAGGACAGATTGCCAGGTGGATACAACGCCTCCAGGAATATGACTTTGAGATACGTCATCGTAAAGGGACTCTACATGGTAATGCAGATGCCTTGTCACGGAAGCTCTGCACGGAAAGCTGCAAGTACTGCTCTAGAGCCGAACAGAAATACCCGCCGATAAATCCGGTTGCCTGCCAAGTTACTGTCTCAACACCATCAGAACAAGATCCCGATCCCTGGAGTGACGAAGAACTTATACAAGCCCAGTTGGAAGATCCTGACATAAAGCCAATATTACAGCTGAAGGAGACGACCAGCAACAGACCTACCTGGCAGGGCATTTCCAGATTCAGTCCCATTACGAAAAGTTATTGGGCACTTTGGGACTCTCTTCATATCAGAAACGGCGTATTATGCCGAAAGTGGGAATCTGATGATGGGAAAAGCTTCAGATGGCAAATTGTTTTACCAAGATCAAGAGTTCCAGATGTTTTAGAACAGCTGCATAGTAGCTCTACCGGAGGCCATTTTGGGGTAATGAAGACTCTGCAGAAAGTTCGGGAACGCTTCTACTGGTGCAAGGCAAAGGAGGATGTGGAGAAATGGTGTAAATCCTGTGATGCTTGTGCGGCACGAAAAGGCCCGCAGAAACGATGTCGAGGAAGACTGCAACGGTATAACGTGAGAGCACCATTTGAACGGATTGCACTCGACATCTTGGGTCCTTTGCCCCGGACCTCCAGTGGAAATAAATACATCCTTGTCGTGATGGACTTTTTCACCAAGTGGCCTGAGGCATATCCCATTCCCAATCAAGAGGCATGCAGAGTCGCAGAGGTCCTAGTGCAGCAATGGGTGTCAAGGTACGGCACGCCCCTACAACTTCATACCGACCAAGGTAGGAACTTTACCTCTGATTTTTTCAAAGGACTGTGTCAACTACTCGGCATAGACAAAACCCGGACAACACCCTTACATCCCCAGTCGGACGGCATGGTCGAGAGGTTCAATCGTACCATCCTGAATAACCTCTCTCTTCTAGTATCAAGGAACCAGCAAGATTGGGACTTGAAGTTGCCATTGTTCCTGCTGGCTTATCGAAGTGCTGTCCATGAAACCACCGGCTATACTCCAGCCCAGATGCTGTTTGGACGTGAACTTCGTCTCCCTTGTGATCTCCTGTTTGGTTGTCCACCCGATGCACCTTCATCGCCCGAGGAGTACATCCAAGATCTCCAGGCACGATTTGAGGACGTACACAACTATGCTCGGGAGCGGATGAACATGGCAACGGAGAAAATGAAGACAAGGTACGATCTAAAAGCTACACAACATGAGTTCCAGGAAGGAGAGAAGGTCTGGTTGTGGAATCCTGTTCGACGCAAAGGACTCTCTCCCAAGTTACAGTGCAACTGGGACGGACCATACACAGTCTTAAAAAGGCTGAATGATGTAGTGGTGCGGATCACTAAAACACCTTCATCAAAACAGAAGGTGGTGCACTATAATAGGCTAGCCAAGTACCACAAGTAACGGTAATATTAAAATTAAAAATGTAAATACTGGTAAAATTTGCGCATGCGTAATGTAAATACTTGTATATAGATACTTGTACATATTTGTGAATTTTGTAAATATTTCTCACTTGATTTTTGTTTCTATTTTGTCGTTATATGCAACTTAGTTTTGTATTTGAGATTGTGTAAATTTGGTTAGTTTCGCCTCTTAACCAAGGGTTGCACTGCCCGGGACGTGCAGTCCTTGGGAGGGGGCAGTGTTACAAAATTGTAAATAATCGTGTTTATTTTTGTATAAATTCTTTCAAAGAGGCTTAGTAAGTTGATAAAGTGCTAATTTTGTGCATTTCTAGTCCTTTTAGCGTTGAAACAGCCTTATTTTCCCTTAAAAACGTATTAAAAAGCCCCAGTAATGCAAGTAATGGATTTGGCGCCAAATTTGGCGACTTTTTCTCACCTTGGCGATTTTTTTGGCGACCTTGGCGAGAAAATCCTTATATGGGATATACCAAATATGGAAGCTGTAAGTTGATTGGTTGACCACTTTCTAGAGTTTTCTCGAAAAATCTGGGTTCCATGGAACAGTATATAAGGAGCGCTTCCTCGCCAAGGCAGTCAGTTCAGTTCAGTTTTCGGCCAGCTTCGCTAGTACTTGTATTGCTCTGAGCCTCTTTGAGAGAGACTTGCTTCAAGTGTTATTGCTATACAGTTTGTACTGTGGATTTGCTATTGACAGCTGTTGTTTAAGCTGTGTTTACTGCTTGAATTGAAGCTGATAACTGGTTTATTGACCTGTATTTTTCTGGAACTTTCTGTGAATAAATTACTGAATTTTTGTAAGTTTGGCCTTTCATTCTCGGACAACTCACGAACCCCCAAGTACGCAACAATATATATATATATATATATATATATATATATATATATATATTTTAAACTAGTACTTTGCAGCAAAATTAATTTTTGTCATTTTATTTACAGTTTTTTTTTTTTTTTTTTTTTTTTTTTTTTTTCCATCTCATACCAAATATAAGTTTTAAAGCTTAATCTGCTTCTAAATTGAACAGTCTATAATCTTCTTTTTCCGTTGTTCTCCGTAAGAAAGGGGTAGTGTTTTAAAAGCGTATTGATAGTTTACAGATGCTAATGTATATATGTGCAAACTTTCTTCTGAATACATCAAAGGTTGTTGTAGCATACAGACGTACAAAGAAATTTTTTAATTTCTATGTAGACTAGACTATTTCCATCAGTCTATACGTAATTTAAATATTAAATTCACTCAGTTTATATTTTAATTAACATTAAATTAATTGATTTTCATCATTTATATCTAAAGTATAATAAACATTTTTTTTTTCTTTTTAACTCAGCCTTTGTTTACACCGTTTAGAAAATATAAGTATTATTTCTATATTTATAATTTTTAAGATAATCATGTTATAAACTTCATTATTTCCGTTTATAAATATTTTTTTCCATCCTTTACTATTAATAATCAAATGAAGTTTTAAACCTAAAAGTACCTAGCGAACCGAAGTAAATCTCATTACATAAGGAACAGAGAACAAAGGATAGTTATTTGAATACGTCAGCAATGTTATCTACATCAATGCATTATTTTAGTGACAGCGAAAGTAGATTACCAAATACCTGAGAATAATTACACAAATAAAGAAACTATGTAAGTTTTGTGTTCTTAATTAAATTCAATGTAATGTTTTGAAAGTTTCAGTATTGCTTTTGTTTTGTGAAGATTATTTATTTATTTAAAATGTTTCATCATTTTGATAAAGTTATTTATCTTTGAAAATTCAGCCGTAATCTATCCCATTTACCTTTACTGTACGAATAATAAAAAAATAATAATAATAACCAATATGAAATTTTATTTATTTATTTATGTATTTATTTATTTATTTTTAATTTTTTTATATTTTTTTATCGATATATTTACTAAATTAACTCTGGCTTAAACGAGTTATATTATGATGAAATTGTTTGGTGAACTAAAAATAAATAATAATAAAAATAATATATTAAACATATTTATAAAACGTTTTGTAAAATGAATATCTGTCCTTTACGCGGTTCAGTTTAAGCATGTATATATATATATATATTGATCAAAACCACAACAAGATTTTAAAATTATATATATATATATATATATTTATTATTTTTTCATAAACTATTACAATTACTAATGGTATGCAGTGATAATTATCACCCACTTTATGTAAACAAAATAACTAGTATTTCAAGAACATGAATTCAAATATATTTCTTTTTGCTTGTGTATATGTATAAGATAGTGTGTATTGCATATTGTGTATTATACCTACTTTGAATATCGACAGCAAAATAAGATATCTCAAATATAGCACGCAAATTCATCGTCAACAGAGATATAACTCTAAAACATCTTCATTGTTTGACTATAAATAAATGATAATATCGGAATGATTATTTGCCTTAATACAACAATATAGATAATTTTGAACATTTCACATCAAACGAGTTTCAGAAAACTTTATAAATCAATTTCTTATTCCCTTTTACATGGCATATTTGTAAGAGCTGTATGTTTCTAGCATCCTCTTGACCATTCATTTTGAATGCTATAAAAATATTAAATGTGATTGAAGAAACAAATGGTATTAAACTCAGTCTTTGACATACTTAAAAAGTCTGCAGTGACACTACTCTACTCTCCGAACTTTAGACAATTAACGATTATTTAAACTAGTGGATTTCCTGGTCAAGAACTTGAACATTCTAATTTCATTACACAACAATTAATTTTTAGTTATTTCATATTATTTATATATATATATATATATATATGGAATAATGTTTATTAATTCAATATAACCCCCGTTCTGTCTGTCGTATATATATGATTATATATAGGAAAAGCTAGGAGAAATTGCCTGGTAGAGGTTGTGCACATAGGTAAAGTGGACAAGTTGAGATAACAGGTAGTTGTACAACACCAATAGTGAAGTGTCGGTTTGAATTTGCATGTTGACTGCTTCAAGAGCCTAAGATAAAACGTGGCTATTTTGTTTCATTTTCAAAGATAAATGCCTGAATTTTCATAAACCTTCTTAAGAATTTCAATAAAATGGTAGTAGTAAAAAATATTTTTAATTTAAACAATACTTCATAAGCTACGAAACTAGACTAACTGTATTAACACCACGATTTTATCTAAAAATAATAATTATTTATTAAAAGAATGCGCAATCTCTCCTACCAAATTGCGAGAATTAACGCTTATGCTATTTAAATGAGATTGTACATTGATTTTTTAAAGTTTCTATACTATACTAATAGATATTTCACTACTTATTGATAATGATAGGGCAATGCTGGTAAGCTTGTTGAATATATGACACTCTACCAGTAAATAAATTCGACAAGTGACTGGACTAGTTTAACTAGAGATTATTTTAAATTACAGTCCACTGAATCTGAAGTTCAACAGTATTCAGGAGTGTGGCCCGTCGACAAAAGCCACATCTCTACTAGGATTTGCCTTTTGAATGCTAATGTTAGCCTATGAGAAAATTATCCCAAAGTATTTAAATGTTACTCTACATCTCTTTAGATTTGCAATACTTTCAATTATGAAGCTCAAGTTTGTGCAGATTTCGGTTGCTTACCTAAAAGCGATAAAACTAAATGCGAGTAAAAAAATATCAGCCTACTCAAAATTATTTTTAAAGACTGTAATCGTACAAATTTCAATAAAATAAATTAAATTAAATAAACGCAAATGATTTTAAAGCTGAAACTAAAAGATTTCAACCGAAAAGAAATTTAGGTTTTGTGTTTTGAATAATTTTTGCGCGAAAGATTTTTTGGGAAAAAAAAAAAAAAAAAAAACTTTAATAAATAGTAAATGATGGATGGATTCTGGGCTTAAAAATAAGCGGGACTTGCCATATAACATTGCACACACGGTGTGCTAACATTTTTTTTTAATTTTTACCAGTAAATACGTTGTACACATGTTATGCAATCTCTCTCGAATAGGTTCACTAGTGACAAGTGGTGCACGATAATTTCACCATGTACAACAATAACTGTAATGAACTGTGAACAACGAAAGATTCGGTCAGCAAACACGAAACCATTGAAACTGAAAAAGAAATGTACTAGTTTTAAGTCAAACGTATTATACAGCAACTTAATCATATTGTGCAGCAATTATCTGGTTTTGTCCTTTTTTCTGTTTCTTTAATATATTTCATTAAATATATTTTTCTAATTATTTTTAAATTTCTTTTAAATTTCTGATTTTTTAAAATTATTTATTTGAAATATTCACTAAAACTGCGAAAATATTTCTTACATTAAAACAATATCATTTAAGCACAATTATTATTAATAACAATGTAATTGTACTTATAATTATGCACAATCTCTCCTACCCGCATACGCAATCACTCCTACCCTATAAGAAGATATTGTGAAAAATTGCTCTCGTGGTTTTATTACAGCTGTTGTTTTTAATAACAATAGAGGAGCAAAACAGTAATGGAAATACACAGAAGAAGGATTCATTCAAAGTTATGCAGCAATAGTTTAGCAAAAAGTTACTATTTGAATTTTTTATATCGTTGTGTTGAATTGTGTGCAAACTTTCCTAACTTTACCTTATATGTAAATTTCATTATAACTGACAGCCTTGTGTTAATTCCTATGATTATTTCATTGTGGGTAACCACGAGTAACCATGTTAAAATGCACTAATAAGAAATACCGTCTATTGGCCGCAATGTTACAAAATTCTTTTGTGTGCGCTGTTTTTTTTTCTTTTACTTACTCATATATATGGCAGAGAAAGTATTGTTTTTGGGTCAAATTTTCGAAATTGATTTTATATATATATATATATATATATATATATATATATATATATATACGTCGAAGTCATTTTCGAAGTCTCCTGAATTCGAAAATAATGTTTTTAGCGGTTGGTCTGTGTGTCTGTGTGTCTGCCTGTGTGTGCTGCGTGGTATGCGTGCGTCTGCCTGTTATCAGCATATCTCAAAAACAAATAGCATTAGAAAGTACAAACATTTTAAATGTGTTTCATATAGGGATGTCCCACTAAACCTTTCGTTGAGATGAAGCAAATGGTTTGTGTGCAGGGTAACACAAGCGAATTCTTATACATTACGTCTATGGGGGTAAGTTGTAGTTAAGTAGAGTTTAACATCTATAGAGTGCACTAAAGCACATGAAAGAAATATATACATTTTATATGCGTACAAATATGTTTCATGTAGATTATTGAATGGAAATCTATTACTGTTCGTTTTCAGGGCTACACAAAAGAACTAGATTACACTGCGACAATGTTTGAAAATTAATGAAAATGTATTTCACGTTGTGCCGTGTGTCATTAATATAGGATAATGTTTATGTACACTATGTGGTGTATACATGACCTTCAGAAGGTATACAGGGCTGCAAATATTTAAGCCATGTCATTATTTTTTATTGTTAGTGAAACTGCTTTACTAAAATATTTTACCATCTCCAAGAAAGCTGCTCAGTAACTGAAATTAATTCCTAATAGCCGTATGGTAAATAATGTATTTTTTTTTAAGCTAATTTTTTTTTTTTTTTTTTTTTTTTTTGTATCTTTTGGGGCTACAAGTTTTAGGGCTTTCTGATTACTGAAGTAAAATTTTTAACGCTTGATCTTTGTGTCTGTTAGAATAAATTAAAAAAATAATTTTAGGGGATTTAGGTGTTGTATTTGAGAGTTAATACATTTGTTACTAGGGAAATTTGATCAAGATTGATAAAATAATAGGTATTAAAGTAATTAATTAATTGAGTGCCCACAACCGCTCCGACATATAAAACATAAATATATGTAAAACAATTATTTTTTATTCTTTTGCATTTTTATTGTTGTTTTTGTAGTTAAAAAACATTTTAAATATATGGCGACATTGATAAATTACTGTACAAAGTACTGTACATGAAACCTTAAAATTATTCATTTATAAAATAAATAAATAAATATATAGAAAAATAAATATGGAACATTAAACTTTAATTGTTAAGCATTTGTTGAGATTTCTAAATTTATTTTTTAATGGGATTATCTAAGTAAATGTTGTTTCAAAGGTTAAACTCGATGGAATATTTGTTTTATAAAATTACACAATGTACAACAGAATAAAATTTTAAGAAATACGGAAAAATCTATTTAACAAACTTTTGATCAAAAATAAGCAACAAGAAAAAAAAATATAATTTAAATGTGCTTTGATTAAATTATAGACAGAAAGCTATTAATAAATCAAATAATTTGAATTTATATTGAAACAGATTTTCTTGTTTATTTAACGCATTTAAACTTCCTTTATAATCGGCTTAAGTTCTATTTTAATCTTATTAACTGTATGTTAAATGGCAATATATGTTTTGAGGTTCTTGCCCACCTTAACATTTTTTTTTTAAATTAATATAGTTTGCGCAAATATGAGTAAGTAAATATTTGAAAGAGAACTAAAAATAATACTGTTTTTATGAACGACGTTTCGGAAATTAAAATGAATAATTTTACGCTTGAAAGTAATGTATTAGAATATAAATTGTGAATTCATGTAACATTTTGATATTTTTCAAGAACAAAATATTTTAAAATGACCAATCTGCTTGCATTTAATGTAATTTTCTGTTGTTAAAATTTTCATTATGTATAGTATACCATTATATTTATGATAGCATGCTTTACATCGTTTATTTATTTATTTATTTATTTTACAAAATATTCAATAAACATGCATATTATAAAGATTAATTTAAATTATTTTCTAATACATGTTTTGCATAGTTTTATGGTACAGTCAATAAATTCGGGGTCTTCCTTTACTACAAATACCAATAAACTTACGAAGTAATTTAAACACATTCCTATTCCAAATAATGTCCTTCCGCTACTATACACTTCTGCCAGCTTTGATACAGTTTCTAGAAACAGTCCTGAAAACCGTTGCCTGAGAGCTGTTGTGAAACATTTTCCGTTGTTCATTTACTTGTTCGGCATTTGCAAATAGCTTGTTCTTGATGCGATCCTTCAGTTTCGATGACACTTAGAAAACGCAAGGAGTCAGGTTTGGGGTATATGGTGGACAGAACTGTGGTGGTACAGCTACGGCTTGTTGCATTATGAGGGATTAGTTTGCAGGGATATTGAAACAATGTACACGTATTAGATTTCTAAAAGTCTGGAGGTTTACAATGAATTGCCATCAAGAAACGAACATGTTCATACCATTCTATGTTGACGGTGGAACCTTGCTGGGTGAATTCGAATTGTACGATATCCGTCATGTCGAATGCAGTTCCAATAAGACTTTCTCCTTCGAGAGATAAACTCGAAATTTTTTTCGATCGCGGTGATTGTGACGATTTTCATGTAGGCGCCTCACTCCTGTTATCGGTGATGTACAGAAAACACAATTTTTCTTTCTCGGTGAAGATTCGGGACAAGAATGTCACGTCACTGTCTGCAGCAATGATTATATCGACCGAATACAGTGCTCAGAATGTTGAACTTTGGTGAGATTGCGAGATACAATGTGCACTGGAGTGCGATGCGTTTTCAAATACAAAAACAGGATACTGTGACATGTTCCATGTGAATTGCCAGTCTGTTTGGCCATTGCACCGACTGTTTGCCGACAATCACATTTGATTACTTCAATCACCCGTAGGATATTCGCTTCTGTTCGTGTAGGCACTGGTCACTTGTTCCGCGAATCATCTACAAAAGCATTTCTTCCATTTTTAAACAAGCTGTATCATCTGAAAAAACTTTTTATCTGCACATAGCTTCGTCCTCATATGTCTGTTGAAATAACGTAACTTTTCTTCAGCGGTTTTTCCAAATGTGTAGTAGAATTTAATGTTGGTACGTTACTCCGAAAAAAAAACATTTTGCTACATCGACAGAACAGGCTGACAGTATTTAACCGAATCATGATCTGAGCGCCTTATCAGATTTGCAAAACTTCATATGAAGTTTCATGCATGCGAAGAGCACCAGACTTGTAAACCATATCAATATTTCTGTCCACCCGCTCACCGGGCATGAGTGGAGAAGTTAGCCCCGATGTTATTGAATATACTAAAAAAAACTCTAACAACGATTTTAAATTATTTTAAAATTAATTATAAAAGTTATCAAATAATTAAAACATTCACTAACCTTTGAATAATTCTTATGTGCATACTTGTACTTTTCTAACTAAAATAATATGAGTGGTAGAAAAAAAAATCTATCCAGAGTTTATTCATTATTATATTTATTAAAGTAATTCATATATACGAAAAAAACAAAGTAAAGCCATGCGTATACCTCGGCAATATGGAACATGTATTTGTTTAAAGCGATGCTACCATTTCTAATCGATAAACAGAGGTATGTTACGTACAGGGTTTTTACTGCCCGTATGCTTTCACTGACACTGCCGCAGTTATATTTATATCTTCTCTATATCTTCTAGCATAACCAATATCAATTACAGGTAAACATATCTACTTTTTGGTTGCTGGGATTTGTTTAGTTAGGGATATGTAAATATTACCATTTGAATCATTTTATGGTAGCTTTCTGGGGGGGGGGGGGGGGGGGGAGAAAGCCGCTTACCTCCGCCTGAAGATTTGCAGAATCTGATTTTGTTTTCCATGTGCGAGATGTTCGGTACTATGTACACATTGATTCTTCATTTTGTGAGTTAAGGCAGTGAAGACAAGATAATAATCACTTTACCCTTATGTAAATATTTATAGAGTTAGGACGAATAAATATTTATGGCGCTAATCCTCGTCGTTAAAGACTTACTGAAACATTTATTTTTATATTCCGGAAATGTCGAATTTTTCATTATGTATTAGTAAAATACAATAAATAAACCCTTCGTAAATCAAAAAATTAAATTAATTTGGTATCAAGAATTATAAAATTTATCAAAATGTTTACATTTTAAAATTTAAGCATAATAATCTCTGTATATATATATATATATATATATATATTCCTTTCTTGTTATGTCTGGTGAATGTATTGGGCCAGGAGCAAACATACATTTAGCTTTTGCTATCTTTGCGACAGAAAACATTCACTTTGCATGTTTATATTCTACCAGGCCACTGGTGACGTTGGAATGCAAACATGCCATTAGCTAAGTCATATTTGAAATTTTGGTTTGTTTTGGGCAGTCTTTGATACTGATAATTTTAATTGTTGGAATTGCTGGTAATATTTATTAACCTTTATGTTACTACTGTAAGCTCTGTTTATCAATATATATATATATATATATATATATATACATATATATGTATATATATATGTAGAAATATAGATATATTATTGTAAAATATCTGAGTATTCATATTTAGCACATTCATCATTGAAGAAGTTATAATGTAAATGTAGCCTTAAAGGGCTATATTTAAATACATACCTCGCATGAAATATTAAATTTTCATTTTTTAAACAAAAAATACAAATAAAATAGAAATTTGCTATTGTCGCCACAGAACTGCCTTCCATTTTTCCCTACGCAAATTCACACACAACGAATTGTTATTAAAATATCTATTTATGAAACGTAAACTCCATGTTGAGTACAGACGGTTTTTATCTTTGAAAAATGTAATCCTAAATACAGAAATTCAGTCAGATGTGTTCTAGAGATAATATAAATAAATGAATTACTGTTTTTTTTTTTTTTTTTTTTATTATCACTTATACGCATTTTCAAACAAAATATTTAAACTGACGGTATTATGAGTGACTGATACTCCCATATTATACAAGTGTTATCCTGGTTTACAATATGTATTATAAATATTATTTACCACCAAGTTATTTTGGATATAATTCTCATTTTGTACGTTTATACGAAATATTTATACTTCTTTGCCATATTTAAAATTGAGATACAAAATGTTGACAGTTGCACAATAGACACGAAAATTTGATAGTTAACAATTTATGTCAATTTTCAATTAGAAAATAAACTTTTCATGAAATTGGGGGTATTAGTATTGAAGCTAGAATCAGAATAACTTTTCTGTCACACACCCACATAGACAGAGAACACATAGACAGATAAACAGATAAAGGGTCAGAAAAATGCTCGACTCGTTTCCAGGACGTCTTAAGTTTTGTAAATTCATAGAAAAGCGAAAGTCGATTTCTTTTTTCTTTTTTTTTTTTTTTTTTTTTTTTTTTTTTGAAAAAATAAAAAATAAAAAATAAAATAAATAAGCAATTAAATAATAATAATAATAATAATAATTATTATTATTATTATTATTGATACTTATATAAATGTCATTCAATGGGAAATTATTTGTTCTATTTTATAACCTCAATAAAAATCCACACTCCTTTTTATCGGTTACAATCATTTCCTGCATAAATTATTTACACAAACTATGATTGTGCATTTTTGAGTTTATCCTAAACTTAAAATTTAAATCATTGATATTTTGTAGGAAATATACCCATTTGTAAATTTTTCACATTATTTTGCCTTGATTTACTATAAGATAAATACATGAAACACAAGTCAAATATCTTAGGAAAAACGAAAAAGGCTATTGTACTTTCATCTGAAAAATAACTCAAAAATAACTCGTCTAACAGAACACCGAATTCCATATTGATATATACTAGTTGATAGTATTAAAAGAGATAATCTATTTTATCCAGTCTCTATGGGAAAAAAATGCAGTAAAGGAAAGATCTTTCGTAAACTTATGGAAGATGTTAGAAAGCCATCCATTTGTCTTCGGGGAAATCGAAAATATATGTATAAATCAGCTAACAGATGGAACAGTAAAAGTCCAAAACAATAACAGAAGATTTATATTTTTTATTCAAGGGTATGCTGTTGGTTCAAGCAGATAGATACTAAATAATCTAACATATAAAATATTTTCGATGCAAATTTAATTTTTCTTAAGAAAATTCTGAACATACGTTTAGTAATGTAAATGAACATTAATAACTTTTATGACGAAAATTTTACTGAACCATTTGTAAATAATATTTGTAAAACCCTTTTAAAATATAAAGAAAACTATTTCTTAAACATCAAAAACTGACATCTAGATTCTAAATTGTGGGTCTAGTAAAAATAGTTCCATGTCATCCTTATAAATTTTAATCCCCTTTGGTAGCGATTTCTGGCACCCCCTGTTAGAATTCTAGAGCGTTTTCCTATATTCTCGTGGTTAATCTCATCTAAAAACGTCTGTAAATAAATGCGAACTTAATAGGCGAGATTTAGTAACTATAATTTGGTTTTGTAACCCATTTTTAGAAAATCAAGCGAGAATTAATTGCAACACAAAGGATTCATAATAATTATAATATTTATGGTGTTGTTTCACCATCTAGAAAAGTGTAGACTAGAATTTCTCTATCATTTCTTCCATATAGGTGATTTGTTTACTTTATACGCAGCTCTCGGGAATCCATATTTCTTGTCTAGAGATTCAAAATGGCTACTTATTCATTCTAGATAAAAGTGATATATATATATATATATATATATATATATATATTCAGTATAAAATAAAAATTGGAAGTGTTGGGTTTTATTAATTGTATTTTATTTTGCTTTTATTACAATTTGTCTTAATTTACGTTTCAAATACTGAACATGATTTTGTTCACATAAAAATACTTCAAAAATTATATTTCTGTTATTCTTTTTAAACGAATGTTTTTATTTTCTTACTTCTTTTCCCTTTCTTTCCTTTTCTTTCTTTCTTTTTTTTTTCAACTAAGAATAATAACATGTTTCATTTACTTTTGGATTTTTTTTTTTGTTTAAATCACAGAAATAAAGTAAAAGATAATATAATATTTTTAACAAATGACAGATGTTACAGGAACATTCTGCAATTTTTCCGATAAAAAGTCGTGAATTTGAAATAAAACAACCTTTTCTTTCTTTCTTTTTTTTTTTTTTTTTTTTTTTGCCAATTCATTTATTTTATTACAATGACACGCCAATGCGTTATTTAAAAATGCAATATCATTGTTCCACTTCATAAATTCAGGGAAAATGGAATCGTTCAAAGAGACATTAATTAAATAGCACTGATCAGAGAGTAATATCAAATATTTGATTTTGTGCTTCGTTAAGAAATCTTTTTAAGTATTTTTATACAGAAACCGTTAAATTAGCCTATGGATTTAACTTTTCGTAACGTTTTAAGATAATTAAAAGTTTTATTTACTAATTTATTAATTTGTATTATTTAAGATAGCATTTTTTCATTTCGACATTTTTGTTTTATTTAGTGTTGCCAAAATGCAGGCGATTTTATATTCAATATCCAACAGATGTTTTCTCTTGTAATAATTTGTATTATTTTATGCCTTTCTATTCAACAATCTCTTTTATCAAACGTCTTTCTTAAAAATGAGTGGAAGTTATTAAGTGAAATGTCCTTGCAAGTAGGCAACACTAGCCTGTAATTATAACTATTCTTAACTAAATTAAGTTTTTTTACTTATAGATTTAAGAAAATTAAGAGTTTTATTTATTAAAGTAATCAATTGTATTATTTTGGCGGTCATATCCATTTTAAAGTTTTAAAATTATTGTTTAATATTTCACGTTTCGCTTAGGCTTTTGTAATTATTATCCATTTTAACTCACTGAATTTCAATTTTATTTATTACGTCGCTTTCATAAATTAATTTTCCTTAATCAGTCTTTTTTCTCCTACATTTCTAATATTCTCCATAATGCAGTATGTTAATTTTTGAGGAAATTCACTTGTTACATTGATCGGACTCAGTAACAAGGACAGATATAATTACAGCCAGGGTTCATATATGCACATATTCTTTTAAGAACTCTTCCACCACATTTATAGAAAATTATAATGCTTTATAAATATAAAGAATTATTCTATGTCAAATCTTGCTGTATGAAATTAATGTGAAAAAAACAGAGAACTATATTATCCTTGTCACTGGTCTCGATGAAGGATTGAAGTTAGATAGAAAGCATTCTTTTGTGCAAACAGGTAACATATTTAAATTTCATTCAGATTTGTGCAAAATAACGGTATTAAAATAAAGTTTAAAGAAACATCTTTCACTGAATGCAATGCTTTGGATTACTTTCAGGTATCCCTGTACACAATCCAGTTTCAGTATTTATTCCATTTTGAATAGAAAAAAATCGAGAGTAAACTTATATAACGTATTTCGATTTTATTAAGATTTGTGTAAAGTTATTAAAATACGGTTTATAGAAATACCTATCGTAGAACGCAAAGCTTGAGAATACTTTCCTGGGTCCTTGTATACAAACCCCAGGTGGAATTAAATTCATTTTCAGCAGAATACATTCGATCTTAAACGTGAATAACATACTTCAATTTCATTAAGATTCGTGTAAAATAAAGTTATTGATATACGGTTTATAGAAATACCTCTCAGAAACCGGAAAGTTTGTAATGCTTTCGGGTGTCCCTGTACACAAACCTGTAGTGAAATTTACTCCCTTTTCAGTAAGGAACCTCCAACTGTGAATTTGAAAGCATATATCAGTTTCTAGAAGACCTATGAATATGTATGAGTATTAATGCGCGGACAGTCAGACACACAGACGCACCGACAGATAAACCGAAGTCATTAAAAAATTTAAACCTAGTTGGGAAGTGTTAAAAAATAAAAAAATAGTTAAATTATTCTAAAATAGTATAGACCTTTGAGAATGTCATAAAAAAAAAAAAAAGATAGAAAAACGGAAGTTATTTTATATTCATAAGTCCAAAGTCTGCGTTATTTTCAACGGAGACATTGCTCATCGAAAATATATGTGGGAGATTATTTTTAATACTTTCATACAAGGTTGAAAAGTGTTAATGACTTCAGATTTCCTGTCTATCTGCCTCATCTGTCTGACTGTCCAAGCTATAACTGAAATAAGTATTCACGGAATTACTTGAAACTGATATATGTTATTCAGTTTCCTTATTGAAAATGGAGTGAATACCTCTACCGGTATATATACAGGGACAACCGAATGCTTCGCAAAGCATTGTCTTCCATGAGAGGTATTTCTATAAATCCTATTTTAATATATTTATTTTACGCAAATCTTAATGAAATTGAAATGTGTTATTCAATATATATATATATATATATATATATATATATATATATATTTTTTTTTTTAATAGAAAGTCGAGTAAATACCACTACTGGTTTTTGTATAGGGACACCCTGAAGTACTCCAAAGCACTTCGCCTTATGAGAGGCATTTCTATAAACCAAATTTTAATAACTTTACTTTGCCCAAATCTTAATGATATTGAAATGTGTTATTCATAAGCACAAATCATGCTGTTTGTAGAATGCAGGACGATTCTTATTACATTTTCGAAATCACAAAAATATTCAGTTACATTAAGGACTTTATATGGAAATTTGTTGGAATTGCATTTTCCTTTATATTAAGCATATTTAACAATTTCTAACAATTTTTAAGAGTGAATATGATTTCAATTTTTGTATCTGTCTATCCGACTGTCCATCTGTCTTTCTATCTAAATGTCCGTCTGCCTGCCCCAGCGACAGTAAATACTGTCATATATATATATATGAAATATATATATTATATATATATATGTTATTCAGTATCACTATGGAATGTTCCCTATATAAAATGGCATTAATAGGCCCCGTATATGCCAATACCCCAAAAGATAGGGATACCCCAAAAATGCCAATGCAAATTTTTATAATTCACTCTCTACAGTAAAAATCATAAATGAACTGATATTTATTGTTAATACTCTAAAGTAATGCTTTGTATAGAATATGATATAGTTCAACTCGGGATTTGCCAATACCCCCAAAAGATAGGGATACCCCAAAAATGCCAATGCATATTTTTATAATTCACTCTCTACAGTAAAAATCATAAATGAACTTATATTTATTGTTAATACTCTAAAGTAATGCTTTGTATAGAATATGATATAGTTAAACTTGGGATTTAAAGGACTAAATAATCAGATACGTTATATGTTATGGACTTATTCAAATACATTATGAGCTGCAATTAGAACATAATCATTGCATTTTCTTTTGGGTGAAGCATTTTTTACATATTCCAACAATTTTTAAAAGTGATTATAAATTCAAATATTCTGTCTGTATGCATTTCAGACTTTCTGTCTATCCGTTCAGTGATAAAGTAGGCAATGAACATTTATAGTTATACGATACAACAAGTACGTACAGTTGGAAAGTGTTAATAACCAATGCGTACCGCATGATTTTTCGTTCTTGTTTAAAAATACCGATAATAAATCTGATTTAAAAATTGAAAATTTTGGCAGCTATGAACAACTATTCACCAACTTCTAGCTTAAAATACTGAACATCTACAAGTATCCAATCACATTATTTTATCAAAAATTGTAAAAGAGGTATTTTTAACGAATGGGGATAAAAATCGGCCAAATCACATGCGAAATTATCATAATATGTATTATTATAGAATGTCAAGAATGTATTTTCTATTTCAAAAAGGTATGAGATTTTTACATTTTTAAAAACTCTTCTTAATCATTCTTCTTAATCATGACTTTTCTTCGACTTTCATGTCTGATGTTTGGGATCTATTCACTCACTTTTTTCTCTTTTTTTTTTCTTACATTCATTCATGCAATTAATCTGTTATTTAAAAATTATTTAATTTCACTTAATTTTATTCACTTATTTTTATTATCGAGTATATACCTATATATACTTCATTTCATATTTTTAATCCTTGTCTCATCAGGGCTTTTTGATTTCCCTTACCCGTATATACGGGGTGATTAAAAAATAAATAAATAAAAAAAAAACAGTCTTTGGGGACTGCCGATAGAAGTGAAAACTAAGTAACTCGTGAATTATATCGTCGAGCTATTATATT
This sequence comes from Salticus scenicus, assembly GCA_963930645.1. Lineage (NCBI taxonomy): Eukaryota > Metazoa > Arthropoda > Arachnida > Araneae > Salticidae > Salticus > Salticus scenicus. The sequence continues at coordinate 279,920,801 of OZ005649.1, read as the reverse complement.
ATTACTTTCCAATTATTTTTGGTTTGTAAAGAAGTGTTTATGATCTGTATTATATGATTCGGCACAATATTTGTAGATACCCAAATTAAATGAACTAAGCCTTATATTAGGTAAAAATATTGTAATATGACTAATTTTCTTTTTTTATTATTTATTTGAAAATTTATATTGAAAGCCAATTGAAGAATATAACAGTCTATATAAAAACACGTGCTTGTACTTTGTGAACTATGTATATACTGTGGAAAACGTATATACATACATAGAGTATAGAACTAGAAAGAGACAGATGCCAGTCGCCAGTATACTACTCGTATTAGTATACATTATATATATATATATATATATGTATATGAGGCATGCCGCGCCGTGCGCTACATGTATGGATATATATGTAGGGAGATATACTCTTTGTATATATATAATGAATACTAATGACGCACGGAGGTATATCTATGTACATATGTACACAGTATACATATAGCTCATGGAAAATGATCAGTGACGATGACGCGAGTTCCATGATTTTTGTTCACCCAAAAAGTGCTCAACGCGCCTAAAGAAGTTTTCACTTCAAAGCGTTTGTGACGATGACGCGAGTTCTATGATTTTAATTCACCCAAAAGTGCTCAACGCGCCTAAAGAAGTTTTCACTTAAAAAAAAAAAAAAAAAAAAAAAAAAAAAAAAAAACTTCCGATACATGAGACCCTAGCTATCATACCGTTTAGAGAAACTCAATAAAAGTTTGGTGCAAGTTATTTTGAGGTATGCACTCAAGAATCATATAAAAAACAACAGTAAAACTCTAACAGTAACGGTTACAGTGACAAAATTTCAAAAAATTTAAATGGCAACACCTAAATTTTATTATTATTATTATTATTATTGAAATGGGATCTGCATAGCAAAGAACCATAATTAACGTTGAAATGGTACCTGTAGTACGAAAATTAACCGCGCTAGGCGTACTAAGAAGAAAAGAGCAAACAACTGTGATGTGTCTACCAAAGCACGATTTTCATTTTTTTTTTAATGACGTCACATTTCGCACTCACTCGTCGGCTCTGACTAAAGTCTACTTATTGTGCTTCGAAACGAGAAGAAGAGACCATAGTAGTATTCTTAATTTCATGTAAGGCTACTGCATAAACCATACAACACAGAGTGTTTCAGTTATGTTGCAAAAAGCTTACAATCTTTCGAAAACGTAACAAATTTAAGCATGCTCACTGATACCTTTCTGAAACATTCGCAGTTTTTGACGTTCCATCTGTTAAGTGATTAAAACGTTACTGTAACGTATCCGATTGTTATGATCGCGGACATTTCTACGTTTTTGAAACTAATCAGAAAGTAAACTGGACGTTTTGAAACGTTTCTGAAATATTTCTAATGTTTCGATGTTATATGACTGTCACATTTCTGGAACATTTTGTACTGTTAGAGAAGGTCTCTAATTTCGTGGTTAGTCGTAAGACACCGTCATGACTAACGACATACCCCTAGTTGAAAAATAAGTCATTGTGAAATGCGTGATGTGTATCTTGCTTTCTAGCTCTGTGAACAATATTTCGCTTACAGGTAAACAACGTGGGGAAATTGTAAAGATTTTTTACTTGAACGGAAAAAATGCCTCAGAGACATTGCGTCTATAGATGTGTATCCCAGTCACCATGGAAAACACTGAAGCCCGTGATTTTTAACTAGTGTGATTGATATCAGTCATGACGGTGTCTTAAGACTACCCACGAAATTAGAGCCCTTATTCAATAGCCTTACATGAAATTAAGAATACCATGGTCTCTTCTTCTCGTTTCGAAGCACAATCAGTAGATTTTAGTGAGAGCCGAAGACTCAGTGTGAAATATGACGTCATTAAAGAAAATGAAAGTTGTGCTCTGGTAGGCACATCACAGTTTTTGTCTCTTTTCTTCTTAGTCTCCCTAGCGCTAGCGATTTTCGTGCTACAGGTACCGTTCCAAAGTTATTTATTGGTTTTTGCTATGGAGATTCCAATCTAATAAAAAAACGAAGGTGTTGCAGTTTGAAATTTTTGAAATTTTGTCACTGTTACCATAACTGTTAGAGTTTAACTGTTGTTTCAAGTTTATGTGAACAGTATGATAGCTATGGTCTCACACATCGGGATAGTTTTTTTTAATCACTCTGTATACAGGAAAATATTGTTAATAGGAGCAGTTTTCGAAATTTCATATTGATACGTTTTAAAGCCCTCTGAATCCGAAGAAATTCTTTTGGGCTGATGGTATGTTTGTATGTGTCTGTATGCCTGTCTTTGTGTCTGTCCTTGTTAGTATTATCAGCATATTTCAAGGGCTAAAAAATTATAACAGGAAGTACAAACTCTGAATATCCTAAAAACATCCTAAATGTGCATCATACAGGGATGCTACACAAAGGTTTTCGCTGCCATCAAGAAAATGGTTCGTGTACAGGGGCACCCAAGCGAATTCAATTACATTACGTCTGTAGGGGAAATTTCAGGTAAGTAGAGTTTAACATCTAGGGGATGTACCAAAACAAATGAAATGTATGTACATATATATATATATATAATTTACACTAAGATTTTTTGTCTGAACAAAACATCTGTAATATAGTGGGACAGTTTTTCAAAATTGATGGAAGTGTTTTTCAGGTTGTGCTATGTGATATCAATACAGGATTATACTTATGTGCACCAAGCAATGTGTACATTTTTATAGAATATATGCAGGACTTCCAATAATCAAACGCAAATATATATATATATATATATATATATATATATATATATTTAATGTATATATAATTAGTGGGAGTGCTTAATAAAGTATTTTATCATATCCAGGAAAACGTCTCAGGAATTGCAGTTAAATCATCATACGGATTACAGTAACAAAAAGTATTGTTTTAGCTAAATATTCCTTGAGTCTTTTTTGTATATTTACACATTCAGACGTTTGCTTACATGAAGATGTGTTTTTTACATTTTCTCGTTGTGACTGTCTTTAATCAATGTAACTTAAAAACAAATAATTTCAAGTACATAAATGTTGTATTTCGAGGTTAATATAAGTTTGATACTTGAAAAGTTTGTTCAAGTTTCAAGGAGCGGTGCGAGTAAAGGTTCCGAATAATTAATATATATATATATATATTTTTTTTTTAAATATAAAAGCAGTACAGAAATTTATTAGGCACAGGAAAAAGTATAAGGTCGATTAAACAGACAGTCAAACTAGGATTTATGGAAATTTTTCGGATGGGAAAGCAACAAAAATACAATGTATGCAAGTGATTTGTTAATTACAATATACTTTAATTTAAATGTAATTTAAATTAATCGAATTAATTACCATATTTGATATTAATCTTATTTGCTGATGGAAAAAAGTAGACGGTCGCCAAATTTTTTGGAGGGATATGAAAATTTTCTGTGGTCTAAAAATGTACAAAATATGCAAGGCAATCTAACCACCATTTTAGGGTTACTTTCTCTGTACTACTGGCAACGATGCCGAGGTAGAAATAATGGTCCGATGTAGGCGCAGTAAAATCCCTGTAAGGAAAGCGAGTGAATAAGTGGTACAGCTATTTTCAGGTATATCGGTTATTCTATATCAATAGTCGACAAAAAAAAAAAAAAAAAAAAAACCTTTCAAAGTATGGTAAATGCAAGCGCCCAGGGGACCAAGTGCAATTTGAAGGTGCCGAAAATCGACCGTTGTTTTTGAGGGACGTGTGATAAAAAAAATGTCTCCTTTTGAAATAGTTCGTGCTTTAAGCCTACCATTTATCAGCTGAACTATCTGCAGTGTTTCAAATTCGAAACCGAGGGCACAGTTCATAAAATTACAACCTCGAGAACACTTGAAAAAGAAGCATAAATTATCTTGCTTAGAATTTGCTAAAAAAAAAAAATGTTTTCTTTGGGGATAAATAGAAAGATATAGTTTTTTTGGATGAGAAAAATTTAAATTTTGATGGGCCAGACGGCTTTAAAAAATACTGGCATGATATTAAAAAATAAAACCTTACTTTGCCAAGAGGTTATATGGAAGGGGGGGGGGGGGTCAGTAGTTGCATGGGAAGCGTTTACTGCTAATGGCACGCTACTAATTGTGGCAATTTATATCAAAATGAATGCAAAAACTATCAAAATTTGCTCAGCAATAGTTTGCTTCCGATTGCCACTCTAGTTATATCAGGAGATTAGACATTTTAACCAGAATAACGTCAGCATCCATGCTGCTCATTACACAAATGCTTGGTTTGAAGCGAGTGAGGTTCGTCTGCTTGATTGGCCATTCTGCAGTCCGGATTTAAGCCCACTGGAAAATATTTGGAGCATACTTGTCCAATCTGTTTGTAAGGGCATATGACAGTATCGAGAGGAAGGGGAACTCATCAATGCGATCAGGAATGCTTGGGAAAATATCAAAAAATAAACTTCATCTCGACTTGATTAAACGATGACTGATCGACTGATAAAAGTCATTGAAAAAAAAAATGGTGAATTTGTAGGATATTGACTTTATATTTCCATTCACAACTCCTGCACCATATAAATATTTCCAAGATAGTGCCATGAGATTTTTAAATTGTACTTTGATGCTTTGATTATCTATATCTATATCATTATATAAAGCGCAAAAGATTGTATGTTTGTGGAGGGTAATCTCTGAAACTACTGAACCGATTTAAAAAATTCTTTCACTGATCAAAAGCTACACTATCCCTGATTGTTATAGGCTATATTAAATTTTGATAAAATAAATTTTAGTTTAAAATCTGAGCATTTTAATTAAAATACCCATAAAAGCCATAATAGAAATGGAAATAATGAAATATTAAAAAAATTAGCCGTTGCCAACATAAAAGAAACATTTACATATTGTTTTTAAAATATCTTGACATGAAAAGAAAAAAAATATATTTCCACGTGGATTAAATTGAAATTCATATAAAGCTTTACAAAATGTTAAACTTATACGTTAAATCTGACGTCATTATAAATTTAAATTATTTAGTTTTATAATAATATAATTTGATATGATATGATATAATGTAATGATCTAAGCGTTACTTCTAAACTTTTATTAAATTATTTATTAGTGCTAGAGGCCTATTTCAGTCGGTACAGTTGTCGAATTTTTATAATACACTCTTAATTAGTCCTAGAGGCCTATTTCAGTCGGTTTATTGAATGGGGATTTATTGAATGAAGTCCCCCCAAGGCACAACTTTGACATGAGTCCCCCCAGGCCCAACTTTGATATGAGTCCCCCCCAAGGTACAACTTTGACATGAGCCCCCCCCAAGGCCCAGCGTTGTCAAATTTTTATACGTCACTCTTAATAGTGCTAAGGGCCTATTTCAGTCGGTTTATTGAATGGGGATTTATTGAATCAAGTCCCCCCAAGGCGCAACTTTGACATGAGTCCCCCTCCAGGCCCAACTTAGACATGAGTCCCCCCCAAGGCACACCTTTGACATGAGTCCCCCCCCCCAAGGCATACCTCCCCCTCATTGGGAAAAAGAGAAAAAACGTTGTTTTGCGGCTATAAGACAGTTTGGACTTCCAACGTTATTTGTTACAATATCTGCAGCTGAAACACATTGGTTTGATTTAATGAAAACTTTATCATGGAATTTAGATCGTCACGAATTAACTAAAGAAGAATTTGTCAATATTAACAAGTTTAGCAGTAGGCCTCTGGCACTAAATTAAAATCTGTCAATGTGACATTTTCATGTTTTAAATAATGAAATAATGTCATGTCTGTATATTTTTATAATTGTTGCCCAAAAAATTTACGGGTTAATTCATTTTTTGACATATAATAAAATATATTTTCTCGCGAATAATAATATAAAAAGTGAATTAAAAAAATATCGTCTGAAATTCATATAAAGTTTTGCAAAATGTTAAACTTACACGTTAAATCTGACGTCATTATAAATTTAAAGTATTTAGTTTTCTAATAATATAATTTGATATGATATGATATAATGTGTTTACGCATCTGATCAAAACACATGACACAAATTAATTAGATCGCTGATTCGATAATAAAACTCTTTCATTTTACAATATAACATCTGTTCGGCTCAAAAAAGCACGAACTCGCACGAACACATTTTTCTCCTCTTATTCCATTTCGTATTCCACAGTAGTCTCGCAGAAACGGAATATCACACTTTTCCGGAGGGGTGTGGGAAGCACAAGCATGTGCAGCACGTAATACTCATTGATAAAATGTCAATACAGAACATCCCGCCCCACCTTGCAATGTTTTTTAAACATTCAAGACACGTATAATAATTACTCAATTCTAAAATTACAATATCACAAATAAAATTAAATACTTATGAAATAAAATACACTATGTACATATAACAATAATGACACATTTAAAAAACACAAATAATTTTACTTATTTATTCATGGGTAGGAGGCACAACTTTGTGATTGGACGTTTATAAGTACCCAAGGCAGTTTTAACTTCAACTACTCTTACTTTTGAGTCTTTGCCTGGGTAAGTAGCAGAAATTCTGCCCAATGACCACAGACATGGGGGCAAATTATCTTCTTTGATAACGACCAAATTTCCTACCTCCACATTATTTTTCTCGAACTTCCACTTGCTCCTCTGCTGCAAGTTGCTCAAATAATCAGAGCTCCACCTCTTCCAGATCACTTGAATAAATTTTGTTAATTTTTGCCAATGATCCAGCCTATTTTCACCAATATTTGTTAAATCAGGCTCAACCATTGATGTAATAGGTCGACCAATCAAAAAATGGGAAGGGGTTAAGACATTAAGATCGTTTATATCCGCCGACAAAGGAACAAGTGGTCGAGAATTTAACATTCCCTCAACTTGGATTAAAACTGTTAGAAATTCTTCATAAGTTAGTTTTGAATTTCCAACAACTCTCTTTAAGTAATACTTAATGGATTTAACTCCAGCCTCCCAGATACCTCCAAAATTTGGGGCTCTAGGGGGGAGAAATTTCCAATCAATACCTTCTGATGACATGAAATCGGCAAGTTTTTCATCTGGCTGGTTTACTAATCTGTGCAATTTTTTAAGCTCAGCATTCGCGCCTACAAAATTTTTAGCATTGTCAGTAAAAAATTTTGCACACTTGCCCCGCCGAAAAATGCACCTTTTAAGAGCTGCAATAAATGAGGCTGATGTCATGTCTGACACCACTTCCAAATGCATTGCCTTAGTAACAAAACAGATAAATATACATACATAAATTTTATGGTACACACCTTTCCTTTGACCCCTATACTTAATATAAAAAGGTCCGCAGAAGTCCGCTCCAGTAATGTTAAAGGGAAAGGTTTTTCTCACTCTCTCCTCAGGCAAATCACCCATTAATTGGTCGATTACCTGAGGTTTTGCTTTGAAACAGGTTACGCAATTATGCACAATTTTTCTACATGTGCTTCTCCCATTAATTATCCAAAATTGTTGCCTGATTTGGTGCAGTAAAGCTTGAGGTCCTGAGTGCAAATACTTTACATGAAAATAATTAACAATTAAATCAGTTAATCTATGTTTAGAAGGCAACAAAATGGGGAACTTTCTGTCGTAATTCAAATCACTATTACTCAACCTGCCTCCTACCCTTAAAATACCATCCTTATCAATAAAGGAGTTTAGATTTGCAAGGGGGCTGGTTTTGGATCCCTTTTTGGCACCCATTTCCTCCTGAAAATGTTGTCTTTGAACCATTTTTATAATAAAAAATTCAGCTCTTTTCAATTCGGCGGCTTCTAAAGGACCGCTCCTCTTTCTTTTCCCCCGGCAGTTCTCTGTGAACCTGAAAATAAAGCTTAAAATACGAATAATTTTAAAATATTTGTTACTTATATTGAGAAAATTGTCAATAAAGGAGTCAACATTAACACTGAAAGAAAATAAGTTAGAGTCACTAATTTTCAGTTCCTCATGAAAGTCACTTAAAGTAATCGCTACTGGAATGTCTCTTTTAGGATAGTCATCCCCAGTAAGGAACCTTGGTCCCCTCCACCATAGTTCATTCTCATTGAGCTTATCTGGGTCTACACCTCTTGAGATTAAGTCCGCGGGATTTTCCCCGGATGAGACATGTCGCCACTGTTGTACATCTGTAAGTTCTTGAATTTTGGCTACTCTATTGGACACAAATGTCTTAAGTTTGAAGGGTTCCTTCTGTAGCCAAGAAAGAATTATCATAGAATCGCTCCATAAGAATATGTTGTTAAAGTCCATTTTTAGAGCTGCTAGCACGCGTTCGATCAGTTTTGCCAACAACAACGCTGCGCATAATTCTAAGCGCGGTATAGTTAATTTCTTTAGTGGTGCTACCCTGGATTTACTTGTCACCAATTGTATAGAAACTTCGCCAGATTGCGACTTGGATTTACAATATATGACAGCACCGTATGCCAGTTCCGATGCATCGCAGAAACCGTGAATCTCAATTTGTACCGCCGATGGCAGCACAATGCATCTTTCTACTTTCATCTCTCTTATGGACTGCAAAGATACTGTAAATTTACGCCAATCCTTTGATTCTTTCTCTGGCAGGAGGTCATTCCAGTCAAGCCTTAATAACCAAAGTTGCTGCATAAAAATTTTAGCCTTTGTAATAACAGGTCCTAATAACCCCAAAGGGTCAAACAATTTCGCAATAAGTGACAGCACTGACCTTTTAGTAATTTCTGTTAAATCTGCACAGTTCACCTTAAATAAAAAAGCATCTAAATTATGCTGCCAACAGACACCTAAAGTTAAAGATTCCTCTCGTTCAGCAAACTCATAGTTTGCATCATCAGTTTTAATGAGCTCGGGGTGATTACTGTGCCACTTGTGCAAAGACATTCCTGCAGACTTAAGAATGCCTATTAGCTCATTTTGAATAATTTTAGCCTTTTCCAAGGAGCTAGCTCCAGTTAGGACATCGTCCATATAAAAATCCTCTCTAAGTACTGGAGCTGCGTTAGGGAAATTTGGCTCTTCATCTTCGGCTAACTGTTTTAATGTTCTCATAGCTAGAAATGGTGCACTGACCGTTCTGTATGTAACATTTAATAATTCGTAAGTCTTGGGGGGTTCATGAGCACTATTGCTCCACAAAATTCTTTGTAAAGCATGTTGATTCGGGTCTATTAAAATCTGTCTGTACATCATTTTCACATCTGCTGTGAACGCATAAATGTATCTTCTAAATCTTATCATAATAGAAAATAAATCTTCCTGAATGACTCCTCCATTATATTGGAGTGAATTTAAAGATAAACCATTGGAAGATTCACTTGAACAATTAAAAACAACTCGCAGTTTGGTTGTAGTTTTATCAGGTTTGTATATTCCATGATGTGTCGCATAATAACATATTTTGGGTTCTTTTTCCTCAATTACTTCTCTAAGATGACCCAATTCTTTATATTCTTCTAAAAAACCTTTATAAAGGCTTAAATACTTTTCATCTTTCGATAATCGGGTCCACAGCGATCTGAGTCGTTTAAGAGCAACCTCACGAGAATCTCCTAAGCACGAAGGATCAGTTTTAAGAGGCATCGATACTACATATCTCCCCTCTTCACTTCTCCAATGAGTTCGCGAAAAATGCTCTTCGCAAATAGAATTTTCTTTAGATTTGGTTACCCCCATTTCAACATTCTCAATTTCCCAGAATTTTTTTAAAGTTGTATTTAGATCCCCATCAAGAATCAGACCGCAATGACCCATACTCGCACCTTGTTGCTCGAAACTACCTGAAGCAACATAGCCAAATTTTGTGTTCTGTAACAACAAAGAAGAATTTTCCGCATATATCTGTCCTGGCGTAAGTAACTCATAGAAAATCTCTGCACCTAACAATATATCTATTTCACCAGGGATATTAAAGCTATAATCCGCTAAATGGACTGTATCTGACACCTCAACATTTACATCAATTATCCTCTGAGGAACAAGGTCGGTGATTTTCTTAACTATGAACATATTTAGATTCCTCTGAAAATCTCCCGTCTTATTTGCTATGGTAGCTCTCACGCAGCCCTTTACTACAACTGACGAATCGTTTAGACACGAAATCAAAGTATTTATTTTTTCTGCTTTGAGCTGTAGACGATTTACACATTTTTCACTGACTAGGCAGACTTGACTTCCCACGTCTAACAAGCATCTACACTCAACCCACTGATTATATTTATTTTTTATCAGCGCTCGAATTGTGCTTAGCAAAACATTTCTAGTGCTTACAAAACTCGTAGCAACAATCGAGTCTGTATTCACAGATTTCACCTGAGTTACTTGACTATTTGCCCCTACTCCATACACCTGACCGCCAATGCCAATCTCAGAATAACTTGTATTTTGATTTTGCGAATTTTGTCTCAAATCCCTATTTACATTCTCATTGGAAAAGTGAAGAAGTTGATGATGTGGTTTCTTACACATGAAACAATTGCGCACTTTACATTGTCTGAAATTACAGTTTTGCAATAAACACTTAAAGCAAGCCTTAGTATTTTTTACAACTTCTACCCTCTCGTGTGGCGTTAGCCTTTTAAACTGCGGGCAGTTCTGGAGTAAGTGAGATTCATTACCCTTACACAAACCGCATTTGTTATTTTTCATCTCTGACAAAAATACATTAGCACCTTTATTAAACTTACGAGATGAATTGTAATTCTCAGGCTGTTTACCTCGCGAAGTTGTGTATAAGTCAACCTCCTGCGCTAATTTTAAGGGATTAAACCACTCATTTCCTTGTCTAATACTTATATGCGACGCGACCTCTTTATCTAAAGTTTGGAAGATTTTATCCGCTACAATTAATTGGTTTAGTGTATCAAAATCCGAAACTTTTCTCAGTTTCAAATAGTATTCCCAATTTGTTTTTAACCGAGACGCAAATTGCACGCATGTTTCGCCATGTTGTCTAGTCGCCTTTCGAAATTGTTCCAAACACGCCATAGCAGTGGGTTCAAATTCTCGCAAAATTAATGATTTCACTTTCTCATAATCTCCAATTTCCGCATCTTTTAAATATGTAATTATATTGGAAGCCTTTTCGCCTACTAAATTTAAAAGAATTTCCGCTTTATATTTGCTTGGAACATCCTTCGCTACAAAGGCTCTCTCTAAAGAAGCAAAAAATAAACACCAGCCCTCAGGTTTACTAGGCAATCTCATAGTTAATGTTCGAACACTTTTTATTAGTGCATCTAAATTACACAACTCAGAATCTTTATCACTATTGACTTCCGATTTATTTTCAGATTTTAATTTCTGAAGTTCTACCTCAGCTTTAACCCTTTCAAGTTTAATTTTCTCCAATTCCAGAAGTCGCTGTTCACCATTTTTTCGTTCATCAAATATTGAATTGCCGATAGAAATTACCTGCCCTGGATCCGACTTATACAACGCACTGTTTGATATAATACTATTTAATTCAGCCACGGTCATTTTTTCATTAATTTTTTCCCCTATTTCTTCGGCTATAAGCCTCAGATCGCTTTTTATTGCGTTTTTGAACATATTTATATTTCTCAATTTACTTTATAATAAATAAAAAAGAGGAATAATCTCACTTACTCAAATAACGAACACTTAAATCACGAGTACTAAATAATCACAAACAATAAAATCAAAATAAATTCAATCAAAAAAGGGGAAAAGAATTTGCTCTTACCTCAGATCACTGCGATCCCTATTTTCTATCACTAAGCTGATGTAATTCATAGTTCCTCTCACAAATAACAAGTATTGTTCACAAAAAACACGTAGTCTTCACAAATACCACTGAATTTTCACCAATAATACGCATTCTTAATTAATCAGCAAAATAAACAGCCATTCTGTTCAGTTACTTTCCACAAATGTTCTAAAACCGTTGTTCTTTTACGCAATTCTAAACCAAATTATTAACACCGATAACTCGTTAAATTACACTTATTACTCCGGCTCGACGGACCAGATGTTTAAGCATCTGATCAAAACACATGACACAAATTAATTAGATCGCTGATTCGATAATAAAACTCTTTAATTTCACAATATAACATCTGTTCGGCTCAAAAAAGCACGAACTCGCACGAACACATTTTTCTCCTCTTATTCCATTTCGTATTCCACAGTAGTCTCGCAGAAACGGAATATCACACTTTTCCGGAGGGGTGTGGGAAGCACAAGCATGTGCAGCACGTAATACTCATTGGTAAAATGTCAATACAGAACATAATGTAATGATCTAAGCGTTACTTCTAAACTTTTATTAAATTATTTATTTTATAATTTGTGCCCAAAAAATTTACGGGTTAATTCATTTTTCGGCATAAAATAAAATATATTTTCTCGCGAATAATAATATAAAAAGTGAATTAAAAAAATATCGTCTGCATTTCATTATGCATTTGTTAAAAGAATAATTGAGAAGTTTAAATTTATTTTACGACTATTTTTAGCAACTAACAGTTATGACAAGTAGCTCAATATCCATAGCGCATACAACCATTACTGAAATGCAAATAGCATTTAATTATTTGAGTTACATTATGTTGATTAGAAACCTATTTAATCTATCTATGCTCTATACTAATATATAAAGAGGAAAGGTTTATATGTATATGTAGAGAACGATCGCTAGAACTAAAATGCCGATTTCTATTTCTTTCTTTTTTTATACTAATCAAAAGTTACACTGTCTCTAAGTGCTAGAGGCTATAATAAATTTTGGTAAAATACATTTTTAATTCAAATTTTCAATATTTTAATTGAAAACAAAGCATAGATTTGATATCGGTCGTCCTTGGCGATTTTTGTATTTCGAGATCGAAAACATAATACGAAAATCTGTATATTTTCGTATTAAATACGAGATCTATGTTTTTACTTCAATTACCGTACTACCGTAGGTAGTGGAAGTATTGTATTCGGTCCAAAATTTTGATATAGAGTTTCACCTGATTTATATGTTTTAAGGCCTCCTGAGTCCAAAAAAGTAGTTTTTGGCAATTGGTCAGTGTGTGTGTGTGTGTGTACGAATGTGTGAAATTTTCCGGGTGTCATATATCCAAAATTAATAAAGATAGAACTACAAATCTTCACAATTGATTCAGGTCTGATGTACAGATGAATTTTCCAAATGTTGGTGAAAATTGAAAAACTGGAACTGGGTCATCGAAAACCGGAAATGGGACCGTAAGCCCGTACCTCATAAACAGCCCTAACGATTTTCTTCAAAGTTGCTATATAAACAATTAGATGTCCTTTCGAATGATATAATTGGTTAGTTCAGGAAAATTGATAGGCGTCCTCTATAAACAGCTCAATTTCAGATCTCATAAATGCCTTCCTTTAGAAACGGCTGTACGAATTTTTTTCAAATTCGCCATGTTAATTGCCTACTAAATATCCTTTTGTATGTAATTATTGTTTTCCGGTCAATAATTGAGTATGTCAAGTTTTGGTAAAAGTTGGTATCTCAAAAACGGCTCTAACGATTTTCTTGAAAATTGTTTCATTAATTCAATTTAGATAACCTTTCTCAAGTATTACGTGCATATTACAGGAATACTAACGTCCATCCTGATTAGGAAGTTCAGTTTTAGATCTCGGTAATTCGTGTTTAAAAAAATAACTATCTATTTTTTCCCCTTATTTTTTAACTCACTGTGTAAACTTTGTTGTAGGTGTCTTTGTACGTGTATTAAGTTTCTCTTACTGGAAAATCTAAAAAAAAAAAAAAAATGCATGTACATAATATCTCCAAGAAATGTATATAATACGTTTAATAGTGGGTAATGGAAGTCGTGTGGTTGTTTCACACCAGATTTTGTAATAGTATATATTATACGAATATTGTTTCATATTATTGATTTTTCCCTTAATATACATTATTAAAAACCATCAGTTATGGAAAAAATTAAATATATTTGCGAGATAACTTGGCAACCTTTTTTTTTTTTTTTTTTTTTCCGCCAAGGATGATTGATATAAAATCTTTTCCGAAAGCAAGTAGCGCAATATACAGCCGCTAGGGAATTGCAGATGACATTTGATTCTGCAAGTTTCATTATGTTGATTGGAAACACGGTTCATTTAAAATAAATTAAATTTGCATTCGCGTTAGAAATCTACTTTTGTATAGGACTTCTTTGGCGATATTTAAAATTTGGCACCGCAATAGCTAGGACGTTTCACTCGAAGGACTTTACGTATTTGCGATAACCTTTTTAATTCACCGCCAAAATCACAAAAAATATTAACGATCACTAATAGAGAACCGATACTAAAACAATAACCAGATTACTTTGCGGACGTTAAATTTAAGAAAATTAAAAACACATAAGCTCTGTGTTTAATAGAAATAATTATTATAAGAACAAATAAATAATAATTAAAGCAATTATGACGTCAACTTTATCACACACATATACATGTTGTAGGTTTATTTTTCAATATTTTTTATTCATGAGTAAAGACATGCTTCTTTTTATGAAATAAATAAATAAATAACATAAAGTAAAAATTACGAACATTTAACAACTGATTGAAAAAAATAATTGTAAAATTATATTTTGACTTTTCAGTTGATAATATTGCCTGACTATAACATATAAACTGATATATATTTTTTATTTTTTGCATATCAATTCATCGTTAACTAAAATTTGTTCATCCGTGCGAAGTAGGACGGGTCAGCTAGTATATTATATATGTTTATAACCTATGTTTTTTTTTTTTTTTTTTTTTTTTTTCATTCCTAAGAAAGTGTGATATTACATTTTTCGTGTTTAACTATGATTTATACGTTTCTTGTTAATATATTTTTGGACCTTATACTGTTTTCCTGAGCCTTATAAATGTCTGCATAGTAATGAAATGGAGGGGGGAGGTGGTAAACACATAATTATTTGTAAAATAAAGCTATTCCAAAGTTTAATTTGAATTGTTTTTAAAATAGGATTATATAACCGTACTCTTTATTTTACCCCTTAATCTCCAATCTCTATTTATAGTAATAAATTTTAGAATAAGAAAACCTCGTGAGATTATATTGAATTTTAATTGACTTTATATTTTATCATCAGAAAAAGTATTTAAATATATAACGTTTTAGTCACGTGTCTAAGTTATTATTATCATTATTATTATTATTATTATTATTATTATTATTATTATTATCGTTTCCGAACAATTACTACGTGTTTTTCTTGATTTATTATATTTGCCTTCAGTTTTTTTATTTATTACTAGCTGGATTCGCCCACTTCGCTGGTTACTATATTTAAATGAATTTAAAAAGAATCAATATTTTTTATACCGTTCTAAAAATTAAAACTAAGAAGATAATACATTGTTTAAAATCTTCGCTTCGGGCCTTCGTTGCCTTCGACAGAAACTTCCTCTCCGCAACGTCTTCGTACTGGATAACTTAATTTAATTTAATGTATAGAGATGCCAATAATCTAGGAAAAACTGCATTAGTCAGTTTCTTTTTCACATTAAAGAGAATGGAAAACACATAATATTTTACATGGAGATATTT
Organism: Salticus scenicus; assembly: GCA_963930645.1. Lineage (NCBI taxonomy): Eukaryota > Metazoa > Arthropoda > Arachnida > Araneae > Salticidae > Salticus > Salticus scenicus. The sequence goes on along the minus strand of OZ005649.1, from coordinate 279,905,236 downwards.
TGTATAGTTAGACCAATTTAAAATATTTATATAAATAAATAAAATGCTTTTCCTTTTTTTCCCACTCGCGTTATATATATATTTTTTTAAATAAGATTGAGAATAAATGTGCGAAAACAATGAAAAAGCTTGGACGTCTTGGCAGAATTTGAAATTTGCCACTAAAGTAGCTCGAAAGTTTCTCGCCAAAATGTTTACTTACGCATTTGCGATACCCATATCAACTCATCGCTGAAATGACAACAAAAATATAAATAATTATAAGGTAAAAAAAAATATATATATATACCTTTTTGTTTTTTAATTTTATGTTGAATATTATAGCTATAGAACTACATTAGCACTTTATCAATGTGTAAAAAACTTTTAAAAGGATAATGACGTCAATTTTTGTAAGATGCATAATTTAATATTTTACAATTTTTTGATGTTCACGTTTAATAAATGTATTTCTTTTTATGTCGAATGAAAATGATTTCGTAACTTTTTTGGCAGTAGTTAAATTATAGCTAATATTTATTTTCATATTTTAATTAATTAAAAGAAAACTTTGCAATGTAATATCTTCAATTCTAATAACTTGATGTATATAGTGTCCTCACAAAAAATGAACAGTTTTTAGAGCTTCAAAAAAAAAAAAAAAAAAAAGAAGATGACATCTCTGCAGCATCTTTTAAATAAAATCATCAGTTTTTACTAAAAAAAAATGGCCGATGTTCATCACCAAATTAGTTAAATCTAGACCAATCAAAAATAGGTGTGTTCCACCCAAATATGTTCCGCCGATAAACTCTTTGCTTTATTTATCTAGATTCTGTTTCAGAAAATTAAACATTTGTAAGTTTAAAAAATTAAAAGTGTATAAAATACTTGTTGTAAAATTTAAGTAGGGTGACATTTAACAGGATTTAACAAAGAGGAGGTGCCGTTCACCGCTCTAAGAGTGGTGTCGAGCGCTTTTAGCTATGCTAGGCCAGTACTCCGGAACGTTTATTTAAAAACTAAAAAAAAAAAAAAAAAAAAAAAAAATTACAAGGTTCGCCAGAACAATATTACCGCGCGACATAGGGAAAGTACTACAAATATGTATTAATTAATAACAATCTTAAAAAAAAAAATAAATAAATAAATAAAAATACACAAAGGTAAGATTCGCCAGTACAGAGTACCCACGCGACAGGGGGGCGAAATAAAATAAATCTTGAAAACTCACAAGCACAATGAGCTAGATTTGAACAGGAAGGAGGGAGAATTATTTACAAGTAAATCAGTTCGCCAGAACAAGGTTCCCAAGCAATATAGGGCGAAGTTGGTTGTTTTACGACATTTACAAACACATGAGGAAAGAATAGATATCTTAGGGCTAGTAGGTAAGTGAAAAAGATTATTTAACTTATGAGATTATTAAATACTTTTAATTTATTTAACTGGTTAGGAATTAGATAATTTTAAATGACTTAAGAAGAATTAAATTTGTTATATTTGAAATATCTAAGAGTTATTCAAAAATTCTTTACTTATATTTTTCAAAATTGCTTACTTTGTTGCTAAAAAATAACATTTAAAAGTGTGATTTAAATAGAAGTGTATGGAATTTACCGAGTAAATTAAGAAACTCTAAAATTGAGACTATCAGACTTTTAACTCGCATCTTGCATTGTCGCATTGCAAGGAAACAATATCACTCAGGTGATAATATATTTTAGATCATTAGTAGAATGGTATTTTTCTAATTTTATTATTAAATTACAATTTTCCCAAACATTTATTTATAATGAATTTTATTATAGATTCTTATCAAAATATGGCTTACTATTAACTATTCTAAGGTCTGTGATTACTTTCACCTCTGCAAAAATTATATTGTTTTCTGTTTTCTAAAACTTATGACAGCGAAATAGTCTGAAAAGCTATTGTGTAATATCTAATTATAAAACTCCCCTTCAACTGATTTTAATTTCAATAATTAACTAAACTTTTAACACAAATGCTGTATCTGAGATCTGAAGTGAATAAAAATTAAAATGAAGTATACAATGCAAATTTGTTATTCAAATTTATCGGCATTGTTGTCTGACTCAACACATATTATTAATCACAGTCAACTTGTTTTAACGAAGAATACACAAAAAGATGTTGTTTAGAGTTTTATATTGTTGGAAGAATACTATATAAATGAATGCATGAGTTCGCAGTTTCCTCAAATTAGTTATTTTAAATATATTTTATAACAAATAATTCTTACTAATAATTCTTTGTAAAAAACAACAGTCATATAATTAAATAAAGTTTTGCTTACCTGGGTTGTCACAGGTAATCGTATATTCCATTGATGAAGAAAAAACCTCTTAATTTATCATCAGATCGTACACTTGAATTAGATGAAAAAATACATGAATATATATTTTAGATGACTTCTGTATTAAAGCGTAGCAACTTCTTTTCCTATAATTAATGTTGATTAGACTGAGAAATTCTTACATAATATGTAGATCAAATTTTATTTAGGATAATTCACATGTTGCTGCGTAATGAAAGAATGCCTAGATGTTTTGCCTTTTTATTTATTCATCTTAGACAAAAGAAAAATATTATGATTAAATAGAATAAGAAAATGGAACGTCAGTTCCGAATAACGAAAGTTACATGATTGAAAAAAATATTACAGTGTACTCGTAGAGAGTCGCGACACATCGTCACGTGATGCGGCAGGTGCACCAAAACAATCAGTTGGCGGGAAGCAAAAAACAAAAAAGAAAGTCCGGAACAAGAAAAACGAAAGTCAATAAAAGAATGTTCTGAGATTAAATATCACAACATATATTTTGTATCACGGGGGAAATCATAACACATTTTAAAGAGAATTTTTAATTTTTTTAGTATTATTAAAAGAAATGGTGTAAAGTTGTCTTAGATTAAATATATACAGGGTGGTTATAATTAAATTTCCCCTATAAACCGCATCCTACAGCGAAAACGTGCGAACGGAATGCAACGCAATTTGGTATATAGACTATATACGAGATGCAGTCACGGAATTTCGAAAAAATAATTTAGTTTCAAAATGTAGACCAAAGGGCGACTTTACCAGAAAAACATTAAATTTAACACAATAAACGACCAAAACGGAATACAGAAACAATATTAACATTTATTGACTAATTTATCATTACGACATCTGACTAACTTCTCCATCAACAAAAACTTCATCCGTTTTTTTTTGTTGTTGTTGTTGTTGTTGCTGTTGTTTTTTTGTTTTTACCTTTACCAGGCAAAAAAAAAAAAAAAGCTTCCTTTACAAGTAAACCTTTATCGGAAAACATGGCTGTTCCTCGTTATGAATACAGTAGAAAATTATGTATCCTTTTATAACGTATAAGGAAAATCTGTTTTTAATGAAAAACGTATATTTTTTAAGACCATATCATTTGTTAAAATGAGAATACGTTTTTAAAATTTACACCTTTGTAAAATCCTACCTTTCATAATATTACGTTATAAAATTTTAAGAATCTAGGTATTTCGTGGTATCAAATTATTGAATAGTTTACCCTTCTATTTCAACATCATTTACTATTAAATTGAAAACAATACACAATTGAGAAAAACCAGGGCTAAAAGATATTTAGTGCTATAAAATTTAATAAATTTTAGTTATTTTAATAAATAATTATTTATTTATTTTTTCAATTGAAAAATGTTTTAACTATTTCAACACCAAATTATTGGTAATATAATTTTTTAATTCTTCTTTAAGTGCTACGTTATTTTAGTTTAACACAACAAATACTAAACGGTTATTAAAAAGCAATCACTAAAAATCGAACTGTCGAAAATGAAATTGTTACACTATGAAACAAAAAGCGTATTGATCTAATATATATGATATTCACACAACCGATACTGATTAATGAAAAGTAAAATAATAATAATAATAATAATAATAACAAGAAAAAATATGAAATTATTTAATCATGTTCATTTTTTAATAGGAATATAATGAGTAAAAAAAAATGACTACATAATATATAATACTAAGTAGTTCAAACGTTACTGTACTATGCAGTTTTCCCTAAAATGTACAGAAAGACATGATGATTTTTATTTACCTAGTAAAAGATTTATTGCTAAATTAGTTTAGTGGCACTGTAGTTCTATATTTACTCATTAGAGTAGCTCAAAAGATTAAAAATGCAACTAAGACCATAAATGTTCAATGCGATGTCTATCATTCAGGGCTGCGTTATGTCAGAATTTGCGCACTGGAAATTCTCACAATAAAATTTAACTAACAATGCTTTATTTCATAACCATATGATGATTTTCTTTTTTGATTGATTAACAGCAGCAATAACCAATAAATTAAATATTCACTAACATCTTAAATCATACACAAAACGCTAAATAAGATTAATGAGTATCCGCAATATGGCGTCGTTTGAGAAGGTGGATCGATTTAAGTTATAAGAGGATACTACGATTACCATACTTTTCTGCACATTTTAACGAAAACGGTGTACCAGTATGATCAATATTTCTACAAAATTTTATTTCTGATTTATTTTTTCTTACTTTTGGATTTTTATTAAAAGCGTTAATTTTATTTAGATGTACATTTTAAGAAAGTATTGAAAAATAAAGGGACACTTTACAAAAAAGAAGGGTTGTCTATAATCATAGGTTTTTGAAATCAATTACATCTAGTGATTAAACTATGAAGGAAAGATAACTTATAGTGTTTTTCCATTAAAAAAAAAAAAAAAAGATTGCGACAGTCTATGAAATTTGTCGTCTAAAAAATGCTAGACACATCATATGAATTTTTAACAATGACAAAATATTATCATTATATTTTATTAGCACATTAAGTTACATATATTCCATGAAAATATTTCGCATAATACAAATGTAATAAGGAAAAAAAAAAAAAAACTATTATTTTAAAGTAGGCCAAAATATTGTTTATAAAATCTGTTATTTAAGTTTAAAATTTTTGATATATTCAGTGTACGCTAAAGAAATGTAACCAAATCGTAAAAAATAAATAAATAAATAAATACAAAAAAATAAATAACAGTATTTATAAATTCCACGAAATATGCTATAATCGAATTTTAAATGTTTTACATATTTGAGGCCAATTCTGCAAGCATGTGAACAATACACCAGGAAAAACTGGTAACTGAAGAATATAAATATAAATATACATATATATATATATATATATATATATATATATATATATATATATATATATATAAATATATATAGAAAACAATTGACAGGAAAATATATAAAAATATAAGTTTTACTGATTAGAAAAACCAACAGGAGAATTACAAACCAATGCGCAAGATTGCAGCGAAAGGAAATGCAAAACTTTGATATAGTAATATATAAATGCAGAAATATATAAACGAATGAATGAAATTAAATGTAGAAATATATGTACACAAATGAATGTAATTATACCCCAAAAAGAAGTTGGGGGCTAAGGATAGTTATTAGCTTATAGCTACTGTCCTTTCAGAAACTTCTCATTCACCCCTACACTGAGGGGCCTCCCTGATGAAGATCTCAGTGTCTTTTGGGGTATAATTACATTCATTTGTGTACATATATTTCTACATTTAATTTCATTCATTCGTTTATATATTTCTGCATTTATATATTACTATATATATATATATATATATATATATATATATATATATATATATATATATATATATATATATATATATATATATTATATATATATATATATATATATATATATATATATATATATATATGTATCTATAAGTGCATGTGTGTATAAAATCTTATTCGGTTTGTTTTATTTTATTTCATTTTATTTTCAATATTTAATCATTGTTCCTAAAAATTCAATTTTAGAGAGTTCTAGAGAATGTATTTAAATATATATACATATATATATAAAGAAAAAAAATACAACTATAAAAAAAAAAAAAAAAAAAAAAAAAAAAAAGTATATAATACACTTAATTTTGCTTTTATGTAAACATGCTCATTTCTAAAATTTACTTATACATTATATAATATTTAATAATCCTAATTTATAACTTTATGTAAAATTACATTTTTTAAGGTTAACCTAATTTCTCTGCTTGATAGTTACTTTTTAAATACTAAACATATAATATATTCCTTTAATTTAGCAAAACAGTACATTTCATAAGATTGATTGAACAATATTATGTATGTATATTATTAAGAACATTCAGTATATAATTTAAAAATGTTTGTATATATAGCTTCTTCAGTTTCATGTTCCTTTAATACGTATTTTTATTTTGTGTGTGTCTAATATTAATTTGTTAATATTCAAAAGAAACTATTCGGTGAAATGTATTTTAAACATGCATAGTAAGAAACTTAGTGCGCCATACATCACATATGCATGCCATGATTATGCACATTAAAATGGCTGCTTTCTCGATTTCTAAGAGAGGATTTTCTCATTATTCTCCTTGAATTATAGCATGACCTTAATGATACCCAGAGGGAAACGTAATCTCGACTACATGCTGAACTGGTTTCAGTAATCTTAGGCAGGGTTTTGTGAGAATTACTACAGTCTAGTGACCAGCTAGAAAATCACTCATTTAATCTTTAACGGATCTGAAATACGTGACCTTAGATGCAATCAAAATTTTAAACGCTTATACGCAGCTAAATAATGTCCATTTACATATAACAACTCACCTAAATTTGTCGAATAAACATTTTATGGGATTCTTCTGTTTGCGTAACATTTCAAGTTTTAGATGGTGTACGCCAAGATATTATATTATTTAAATTTTAAATTAAAATCCAATAATGATAATAATGATAACAAGAAAATGAAGAAGAAGAAGCATTTCTAGTCAATTTATTTAATACTTTTCATTCGAATTCTGGCTATTTTAAACATGAAAAATTAAAAATAATTATTTACTGTTTTTCACAAATACTAAACATTATATATATATATATATATATATATAGGTTTGTTTGTTTAAGTAATGTAAGCAATTACTATACATTTTTAAGCATCTAAATGTTTGTTAAATTATATATACAGTGCATTTCTATAATCAATAATTAATAACAATAGATTTAAAGATAAATAATTATTATACTATTTATTTTTATTCTTGTTGATATTACTTATTATTCAATAGTTCTGATGCAGTTTAATTTAAATTAGATTGTGGTACAATTTTATTAAACCCTTAACTGTTCCGTGTGTATGTATTTGCCTTGAAAGCCGATCCGTTAACTGAACCGAACGTATATACACGTATTTGCTTTGTATTGCGCCGCTAACAGTGAAACTAGTCCCATGGATTTAGAAAGCATAAAATGGCCTAGATAGATTTTTCAAAGGATTTTCTAATTTCAGAAAAGAGGGATGTGGAAAGAATCTGAAAACGAATGTTTCTGGAACAGTGAAAGCATAACTACGCAGGCTTGTGTAAAAACGTTGGCAGTGGGAAGCGAATCTCGTAAGTTTTCCTCAGCAGGTAAAGGGTTAATTTATATAATGTATATATATATGGACAAAATCCCTTCTCTTTTTTCTTTCTTTAGAGAGCGAATGATGTTTAGTTCATTGTACCGACTATAACTTACAGAATTTTCAGGATATTTGTTTGGTTTTTTCTTAAATATTACAGTCAATGCATTTGACTAAAAAATATTCTTAAAGGGTGAAAAAATAAAGAAAAATAAGAAGAAAATTTGTTAAAGCTTGTTCAGTAACATATTGTTTAGTAAAAGTGCTCATATTTAGCCTATAGTTTATGCATTTATTTTCTTACAGCTGCCTGTTTTAATTCTTTCATTATTCTAAATTTTCTAAAAATCTCTTTTCCCTGTTAGTTAAAAAGAAAAAAAACTTACAAAAATTTGAGAATGTTATTAAAGAAACTTTTATGCATCCATGGGTATAGGTGATATTCTCGTGTAAATGTATAATTAAAGAACAGAAAGCTTCATCCCCAAATGATAAGGTGACGTTTTATTTCACATATATATATTTATTTATTTATTTATTTATTTATTTATATTTAACTCTATAACATCGCTTTTATATACAAATTGTAAGTAGCACTTTTTTTAGAACAATATATTTGCTAAAGTATATGAAGTTTAACATGTTCTTTACACACCAGAAGTTTCAAAATAGTCCATTTAATATTTTGTTAAATATACAAACAAAAAAATAAATTCGAAAATATCCGATTAGTTTTATGTAAAGAGTGTTGTTAAATTATTTAATTTTATATTCTGAACAATATATATGCTTTTTTTTGTATGCTATTCACTGTCTTATTTAAAAATGTCTATAAATCTTTCATAACGTATAGAGATATTTAAATTGAAAAGAGAAAAGAAACATTTAAATTTTATAAACGTCTAGTAAAATATATAATAATACGATTAAATATACTGGAAATACAACAAATTCATGTATACACGATATCACAATTAGATATCAGTGAACGTGAATAACAGCTAACAGTCATGTTATTTGTATCAAAAGTGATATTTTCCCCTTCAGTTGGAATAATCCCATATATATAATTTAAATATTATACATGTAAAATTATCATTTATAATTAGAGAAAATAAAATATTAAATAAAACGTATTTTTATTGCTTTCTTAATGCTACAGTCGGCAGAAAAAATATTCGACAGAGCAATAGCAATAATTCCTATGTAAAAAATATACATTTAATACTGTTTTGTTAATTAAATCCTTGCCGAATCATGTTCTTAGACTGACTTAGAACATGATTCGACAAGGATTTATTGTATAACTATGTTCAAAATCTTGTGAAATTGATGAAAAAAGAAATAAATAAAGTTATCATAACCAAACTTTTTTTCTAAATATTATACAATAATAATATTAAATATTATACATGTGAAATTATCATTTATAATTGGAGAAAGTAAAATATTAAATAAAACATATTTTTATATTTTTCTTAATGCTACAGTCGGCAGAAAAATTATTCGAGAGAGCAAAAACAATAATTCGTATCTAAAAAATATACATTAAGTACTGTTTTGTTAAATGAATCCTTGTCGAATCATGTTCTTAGACTGACTTAGTTAATTCTAAAGTTCCGGCTTTCAGAATATGTCTTCATATCATTTGTTATCAATCATTTTCATATAAAAATTAACTTGGATTTTATAGGAATTAAAGTTACACAAAATTTCATATGATGTTTTAGCTTTTATAAAATTATAAATTTAATACTTTGAATTAATTACAATAAAGAAAATTTATTAAAATAGTAATGTAATAAATAATAAATGTAATAATATACATGTAATAAATATTAGGTTCTTATTACAGTGTGCGTAAGGTAATTTAATTCAAAATTTACATATTAGCTTTCAGTTATGCATTAGAAATCTTCCATAACTGCATTCTATAGAATGGTTTAACAGATAAGATACTCAAACATTGATAAAATTTTAAAAGTTAAATATTTAATATACATTTTCAAAGTTCTTAAGAAAAATAATTTTATAACTTTTCTGAAAACTAAATTAAGCCCCTAATATTGTATATGTTATTCTATTACTTAAAGATTAATATTAATATATATATATAAAGAATTTGTTATCAACTGATACATTTTCTGCCTTGAAAATGTGCTAGAATTTTTTATGTAACTAATAATTAAGAAAAATAATTTTATAACTTTTCTGAAAACTAAAATAAGCCCCAAATAAATTACATGTTATTTTGTTATTTAAAGATTAATTTTAAATATAAAAGAAAAAATAATTTGGGATCACTTGAAACATATTGTTTTTCAACTGGATTAATATATTTAAACATAATAGTAATAATACTCAATTTAACCAAACGACATTCATAATTCAAATTATGTATTTATTTAGGGCAGAGAGGGGATGAATGGGACATTTTTCATGGTTTTAGTAATAACTTTCACCATATGTAATTCAGAATTTTACAACATTGCTCATAAGTACACTTTATTAATCAGTTACATGTAAACATACTAACTTTAATAAAAAGTTATCATTTTTAATTAATAATATATATATATATATATATATATATATATATATATATTTACATGCATGTGCATTGTCCCATTCATTCCCACGTATGGGGATGAATGGGACAGGACTGGAGTTAACAAAGAAAAGAAAACAAAATGGAAAGTAAATAAATTTTTTTAGTAAATTGGTTTAAGTGATTTTATTACACACTATGAAGTTACTGAAATTAACATAAATTGATATATTGACTCAAATTAATATCAAAAGGCAAAAGTCCTTTGGTTCGCACAGTTCCTAGTACTCTATGATTTGGTAATTTAATCTAATAAGATCTAATCTAAAAATAAATAAATAAATAAGACACTAGAAAAATTTAAATCATTATAATAGAGTACAAATTATCCAGATAAATATTTGTTACCGACTGATATGAAAAAATAAGCAATCTATTCTGTATTAAATTAATAATCACCAGGATTTATTTAAATAGCTTGAGGAAATTGTGATTTAATCCAATTATTATTAGTTTATTTATTTATTTTTTTAATTATTAATATTATTGATTTAGGTTACATTGAATATTCTAACTTATAATATCTTTAATTATAATTATTATAAACAAAAATCAGAACAATTAATTTCAAACTATTTTTCTCTAAATCCATGCTACTTTTATAATTCCATGTTATAACTATTGAGCTACAGGTTATAAAAATATTGAAAATCTATCTACGATTTGTTTTCATATAATTTTTGTGTACAATTTTAAATTAGCAGATAGTGGGGAATGTTCCATTCATCCCCACCACCACATGATCATATAAAACATGCAATGGAACAAAGGAGCAATTATCAATATTCTTCTTGATTATCATAAACACAATAAAAGGTTATGCATTTTCTGCATATATGAGTTATATTAACTTCAAGCAAATAGTCAATTTTTAACTACTCTATAATTGAATCAGTAAAAACTTACTCTGGCAGCAGAAAAAAGACACTTTAATTTTTTTCTGCCCTTCAATAGACAGCACAATTCTGAAACTGCACTTGATGAATGACCTTGGAACTGCCATATATCAGAAAAATTGTTCACATTTCATAAATATAATTAATTAGTAAAAATTATTGGTATTATATCTATTAAAAAATAAACTTATATAAGCTATTAGTATTGTATATGAATACATAAACTAAAACAAGAAATCTTAGATGAAATAAATCTGCATTCTGTTAAAAAGTAAAAATCATATTTTTTTCAAGTATCGATGATATTATTTATGATTTGCAAAACATGTTGTTGAATTTTTTTTAAATAAATGCTTAGCAATTATTTAATATAGCCATACCGTAGCAAATTTAAAATGAAAAATATACGAGGAATTATGTTTAATCATTATATTTTACTGAAATTATTTTTAGCTATAAGTTTATATTAAAGATATAAAAACAATTATGTGAGATTCTATTTGAAAAACCGAAAAAAAACTTTTATGGATGTAATTAGGTTTATTCTGCGCTCAACTAAAAAAATATTATAATAACGCTATAACATAACAATAAAATACATATTAGAAAATATATATTTATAAACGCTTGAACGGTTTCGAAAATTTAAAGTATTTACTCTCATTTTAACCATTTTAATACATTCAACGTGGTGGAGCAACTGTTTCATAAGAAAACACATATGAAGTTGAAGAAAGAATCTTCATCTTAAGTATTATGTTTCTAGATTAAGTTCTTTTGGAATAGTTCAACAGACCTGAACCTTTTCACTATTTTAAACACTTTAAACGGTTAATTTATTAACTATTAGCATAGTCAATATGACCATGAATAATGAAATCTTTTAGGTGTTTTTCAAACTATAAAAAATGTTACCTAATTTTAACAACACAACAACCACATTTAAGGGAGTTCAGATTTTTTTTTTTTTTTTTTTTTTACATCTTAATAGGTACGCAATTAAATGAAGAACTTTTCATAACAAAGTTACTAGCTCAAGCTGTTCTCAAAGGGCACAGCCTATCATTTCCTTTCTTCTCCTACCCTACTTACAGACAACGAACTTTATAAAAGCATACTAATTCCTTCCTGATTCTGATGAATATGCTTTCGATTTGTCTTTGGAAACTGTCAAAGATATGTATGGATTTCAAACACGCAAACATTTACATTTACATATAAATGGGAATATAATCTTTCCTCTATATGTAATTTAAGAATTAAATTCTGTCCACATTTTATTTCATTTAACTTTTAATGAATCATTCTTTTTATTTCTATTAAAAAAAAAAAAAAAAAAAAAAAAAAAAAAAAAAAAACATATTTTTTTCTTTATTAAACAAAAGTTGTTATGTTAACGAACAATCTTTGTTTAAAATCATTTAGGAATTATTATTACCTTCACTTTTTATAAATACTTTGTTATAAATGATATTTCGCAACCTATTCCAAACTTTTCATTATTTCTTTTCATAAATACTCCTTCTACCTTGCTTTTACTTTTAATAAGTAAATAAAGTTTTAAGCCTGGAAGTATCTAGAGATCCAAAATAAATCTCATTACGCAAAGAAAGGAGAAGAAACATTTGTTATTCAAATGAATCAGCAATGTTGTCTAAATCAATATATACTTTTAGTGACAGTGGAAGAAAGTTCACAAATACTTGCGAAATATTAAACAAATAAAAAAATTAGCGGTATTTTATATTTTGAATTAAAAATTTGAATTAATATAAATTATTGTTTTATAAATTTCAGAGATATTTGTTTTAAGATTATTTATATTAAAAAAAATATTTAAATAATTTGATACGATTCTGTATCCCCTTTTGAAAATTAAGTCATAAAAGTATCTTATTTATTTTTTTTTTTTTTTTAAATATATAAATTTAATAAAATATTATTTAAATAATATGAAATTCTAATACCCTTTTTGGGAGTTTATTTAATTAATTATTTATATATTTGTTTAGTTTTCTAAATTTATGTTTGGTTTTAAATAACAAGTAAACATGCTTTTTTATTTTAGCAAATTAAAAGTTAAAAACATATACTTTTTTTAAACCTACATATGAAGTGTTTTATGCAGTTGTTATCTAATTTCATGTGGTTTAAAATCTCTTTTCTGTTTCTATTAAAAGAACAGTAAGATATTTATAGTTATTCTTTTATTTATTGTTGAGTAACTAAAACTCATTTATGATATCTACTGAAAATAATGACAGATATATTGTTATTATAAACAAAATAATCCGTATATTACTAATACGGATTTATAAACATTTTCCAATATTTTCTTTATGTTTGTGTGTATCAAAAGAAAAAAAAAATGTCAGTAAAGATGTAACGTTAAAACAATTTTATTATTTCAACCTAACAAATCGTAAATTTGTTGTCAAAAAGAATGTTGCTTTAACAAAAAATTACAAATTGTTTTTAGGAATGATCAATGAAAGTAAATTTGTTCATTAATTTGAACTTTATTAATCAATTTCATCATGTCTTTGCTTTTGACTACACTATTTTTCACTTAAACTTATTCCATCCTTTTTTAAACAGAAAATTTTAGATAATAAAGATCTTGAATGAAAACTTCATAAATTTTATTTAAATTTTATTTAAATTAAATAATATAGTTCCTTTAAAGGAATCACAATCCTTTACAAAACACCAAAAGCATCAGAAGAAGACTTGAAATTTAAACCAAATATTTTACTTACTAACTAATGTTCCTTTTTTACTCAATAGAAAAACTGAGTAATTGTTTCAAATGTTACACATCAGAAATTTAATCAATAATATATATATATATATATATATATATATATATATTTTTAATAAAATTTATAAATTAATAAGGAGCGTGATATGTTAACGAATATGGCAGATATTAATTAAACTTGTACGAAAACTGTAAAAAATACTTAATGTCACTTAAATTTACTTGAATTAAATTAAAAATGTCATTAATGAAAATAACATTATAAAGGTGATTTCGGTTGTGAAATTGCTTTTAATGTTTGTTCAAAAAATTTGAACTTCCTTGATAAACCACTTAAGTTTTGTTTTAAACTCATTAAATAAAAACTAGATTGCAAATTAATTTTTACACTCTTCCCCTACTTAATTTTTTTAATTAAAATATTTTAAACAACTCTAAATAAGTAAATATTTAAATAAAAATGAATACAAATCTTTTTTAGAATCATTTTTTAAAAATTAAAATAGCTAATAGATCACTTGTAAATAATACGTTAGAAGACCAAAGAAAAAAAAAATTAACAAAATATTGACATTTTCAAATTTAAGCTATTCTAAAAGATACATTCTGCTTTTCCTTGAAATACTATTTATGTTACTATTTATTCATTTTCTGTGTTAAAAAATTTAATGTATATATCTGTAATCTATAATCTGTTGGCTTAATCTATAGAGTTTCATGCTTAATTGACTTGGCGTGTACATTAAATTACATTTTTTAACCCATTCGTGGTCACGCGGTTTCAATTCTTTTACTTCGAAAATGGTTTCAGTAGCACGTGTTATCTATCTCTGTAAAAGGTCAGCCGCTTTCAATGTTAAAAGTTTAGCAGTAACTCTATGAAAAATTTTCCCCCATTCTGCAGCAGCTTCTTAACAAACAAAAGCCCATTGAAGTCCATTGTGGGCGTTTTCCTCGTGATTGACGTCCCCTAACCTCAAAATCTGCAATGCTTTTTCGAAGAACTGATCTTCTGCATTTAAGCGTAGTAAACCCTTTTAAAATAAAAATAGTGAGAAAACACATATTTAGAGTTGATTTTATAAAAGTTATAACAGCAAATCTGAACTATTAATAGAAAAATTGCTGCATGAAATTGAATTGCAATCCATGATACTAATTTAATATTATTCATTAATTAATTTTTAATTATTCATTCCACGAATAATGAAATATATCATAGCTGTAAATTCTTCTAACATTGCAGAAATTTTTAATATAATTTCAGATGCAGTTAAATTGCCATATTGTTTCATTTTACTATTATTATTATTAAATCAAAGTTAAAGGAGATAATTATTTTTTAAGATGATTTTGATAGAAAATTTTCTAAGGAAATGATTTTAAAAGATTATAAATAAGTAATAATAATAATAATAATAATAAAAAAAAAAAAAAAAAAAAAAAGAGCAGATTCCAAGACTGTTTTCCGACACCAAAGAATATAACAAAATTATTTGCTTATTTATGTGTTTTATTTTATTATTATTATTATTTTAATAGTAATCTTCAATTATAAAATTTTATAAATTAAATATATTTACTTTAAATTAATGTAAATAGATTCAAATATGGATTTAATTGTTTCAATAAATAAACTTTATATAAAAAAAATATCAGTATATTTTCAAGGTGCCATTGGTAGTAAACTTCCTAATTTATATATATATATATATATATTTATTTATTTTATAAATCCTTAAAAATAATACACCCATAACAATTTACAGTTAAAAATATAAGATAAAGAACGTAAACAAAATTAATTAATATTTAAATATTTTGTTAGTTCTAAAACTACCTAAACTAAAATATGTATCAGCTGATATAAATAAATTAAAAGTTTTAAATAATATTTAATATGATATCGGATGTTAATTAAGTTAAAATATGGACACAGTGTTGTTCCGAAGTAGAAATTTGAAAATCGATATTAAAATAAGGACGAATTCAATTTTTAAATTTATTATATCTTATGCAATGGGAAATTTTTCTTTAAAATGTTATAGTTTTTATAACAAAAATAATATAAGTTTCGTAATAAAATAATTTTTATTTAATTATGTTGTCAGATAGTTTTAAATATATATAATCTAATCTTTTATTCATCTTTTATTTTATTAAAACTAACTTCTTCACGCACCGTAAAATATATGCAAGCACTTCCGATTTCGAAAGGACGTTTCTTTTATTCTTCAGATGCAATAGACATGTGCAAAAACTTTGAAGGCGAAAAGCAAGACAGCTAAAATTCGAAAAATTTTAATTAATATTTTTGCTATGATATCAAATGTCAATTAAATTTAAATGTGGATGTAATAAACAGAAGTTTGAAAATCGATACTAAAATAAAAGTGGATTCATTTTTTAAATTTATTATATAGTATACAACAGAAAAAAAGTTTCTTTCAAATTTTATAGGTTTTACATATTTTTGTATTATTATTATTTTATTTTATTACTTCAATTTCTTTCTTTCTTTTTCTACCTTTCTTTGATCTCCCTTCCTGTTTTTGAACAATTCAAATTCTAGTTTCATGAACTTCTTGAGTGTTCAGGCCACAGTTTCATGAACTCTTTGAGTGGTCACAATCTATACAAGCCTCTATCAGATTAAAAGAAAAAGGAAAAAAAAAAAAAAAAAAAAAACTAAAGATATCACAAACTGTAAAGTTAAAGTTCTCGATACTTTAGAACGAATTACTTGTAGTTTCGAGAGTTGCTAAACAGGTGATCTTTTCGTCAGGTTAATTAAAAAAAAAAAAAAAAAAGAAAAAGAAAGAAAGAGCTTGAGTTTACCTATATAAATATACTCTAAAGTAAAACAATGTTAATAAATACACGCTCTATTGTTTCTTACTGAAGATGGATAATAATTTTATTGGTGTTCTAATTAAAGTGGTAATTTTTAGCGATGTGCTCAGAATGTGTAAAAGCTTTTTAATTATATACTCAAAGCTTAGTTTGAAAAGTTCTCTAAGAAAATTCCGATCATAGGAATAATTCCAGTATAGCATTTTTTCTTTCTTTCTCTTTCTCTCTCTCTCTTTTTTTTTCCCAGTACGATCTATAATATAAGAAAATCTTGTTTGTCTGTTTGAGGTGTTGAGGAAAGAATATCGCAAGCAGAGCTAAGGAATTTGACATAAAGGTATGGTTCGACCTAAAGTGGTGCGCCTGGGCTTACATTTTCGATATCTTAATAAATTTTTTTTTATTAAGTAAAAAACATAAAATTTTGTTACGAATACTTTTATTTAGATAAACCCATTTACCATCTTGCGTTTTCAAATGTCATATAATCGTTAACGCCAGAGATCGAAGTTGAAAAGACATTTTTCTCCTCTTTGTGTTGATAAACATTGCGATTTTTCATGAAGTGCCAGAAATTTAACATAGTCAAATGTTGCTAAAATATATCATTTTTCAATGAGAATGAATGTGTGTGCATTATTATGCATGTCTATATTGCGCCGTAAATCTCATCTAAATCCGACAACTTTTGAAGATTTTACTGATTTTATTTATTTATTTATTTGCATTAGTATCCCCCAGTGGTCGAAATTCGACAGCTTTTTACAAAACAAAGCAAAGTAAAAATATTGCCTTCTCATAAACGGAATTAAATTGCAGCACAGCAGCGATACCTATTGGCCTATAGGCACGATTCGACCATGAAGTACAGTGTTCAAACTAAAAAAACAGACCTTTTCTAAAAATGGCCTATTTGAGTAATCTCAAAACGTGTAACTTCATCGAAAACCAGAAATCTAATTTTTTTTTTATTCTTATACTTTCTTCTTATATATGCAGAAGATAGAATAATAAATCCATTTTTTGAAAAAATAAGTAGTCAATTTCAGTTAACTGAAATGCAAAGAATCTCAAAACGTGTAAATACATCAAAAACCGGAAATCGAAATTTTTTTACATCTTCTGCTTTCTTTTTCAATTCCTACTATTAGTTCACACTCTCCCTATATATATCTTGTACAAATCTTGCAATCGATTTTTAACTAACTTCCCGACTTACTAGCTAGAAATTTGAAACTTTCAGGATTGCTCAGAACACGGTGACAATACATTTTTTTAATACTTTTAGCCAAATGTTTCGGGTTCCTGCTGCCCTCGGCAGCGTTACCAGACTTTCCAGTACAAAGCTTGCATTCGTTTTTTAACTAACTTCCCGACTAGCTAAGCATTTGAAACTTTCAGGATAGCTCAGAATATGGTGACAATATATTTTTTTAATACTTTTAGTCAATTGTTTCAGGTCCCTACTGCCTTCGGCAGCGTTTATATGATTGAACAGAAAATTTATTTAACAAACTTCCCGACTAGCTAGACATTTGAAATTTTCAGAATAGTTCAGAATACGGTGAAAATGCATTTTTAAAATACTTTTAACCAACTGTTTCGGGTCCCTGCTGCCTTCGGCAGCGTTACCAATACAAAGCTTGCAATCGATTTTTAACTAACTTCCCGGCTAGCCAGCAAGCTGTTTGAAGCTTTTATAATAGCTCAAAACACGATACCAATGAATTTTTTTTAATACAATTTTATTTTACTTTTTAGTTGATTTTGCACGCGCGCTTTTTATTTCTAATTATTAACTAAAATAAAATTTGTCTTTGTTGACCTAAGTAGGAATTGACTTAGTTTTATATATATATTACTTGTTATATACGTAGCAAGTAATAAATCCACTTTTTAAAAATAAGTAAGTTAATTAAAATGCAAGGGAAAAAAAAAGGAGGTATAAAATTTCAGTATGAGTATCTTTCGAAAGAACTCATCAATACTTTTGAAACGAATGCTTGAACTGTAGTAATTTAAAACAAAGTATCTATTTTTTCATTTATAACGAAAAAAAAAAATATTCTTCTGATGTTGATCCAATATTGACGTTCTTCTGCCTTTTATTGCTATAATAAAAAACACCACAGAACTGGTGTTTTAAGATGATAAGTACAAACTTTGAATAAACGCCATGAAATGCAAGAAACTTGAAAAAATTGTTTCGTGTAGAGAGAAAACACAGTTCTTCGTCAGGCGACCAAAGTAGGCACCAGTGCTGCAATCAAAGCAGCTTTTGATCTGAAACAATTGTTGCGATTTTCTTGCTTTTTACGGTGTTTATCCAAAGTTTTGTATTTATTATTTAGTGCTATATTTCTGTGAGACAACAATCGTCTTCATTATTCATGGAAAATAATTTTAATAAATAATTATCTGTATAAATAAAAAGAAGTGTATGTCTGTGTGTGTATCTGCGATCTGGTGCTCCAACTACTGATCGCACAGCTACAAAAGTTCACATTTAGGTGAATAAAAGTTGAATGATGAGTCAATTAATTTTTTTTCTTCAGAATCAGAATGCAATTTATGGAAATGATAACATAAATTATTTTAAATAACGAGTAACAATATTTTTCACCGTTAGAGGAAGTAAACCTAAATAAACATAAAGACTGAAACGAAACTAACTTATATTGACTGATAAGAAGAATAAACTATAAAAGATCGTTTATATAGTCGTCTATTATAAATTTAGGTAAAAATGGCAACGGAAATAATGGCAACGGAAATAATGGCACCGGAAAAAATGGCAACGGAAATAATGGCAACCGGAAAAAATGGCAACAGGAAATAATGGCAACGTAAAAAATGGCAACGGTAAAAATGGCAACGATAAATGTATAAAAAAGGGTAACAAAATAAAGTAAAACGAAAAAGGATAATTTAAGAATTCTTACTGGCGAATTATATGCTAAAATATCTCAAGAGTAAAATATATTTCATCTTTAGTACTGATAACATTTTTCGCCGTCAGATATATTCCCTAAGGGGCTCTGAATATTAGAATCATTCATTTTCCAACTTTTTTCGGTCTTAAAGACGATATTTTAGCCTTCATTAATATATTTATTCACGTATTTAATATTTGCGCGATTTTATATCAATGCTAGTTATTGAAAAAAAAAAAAAAAATAAAAATAAAATAAAATAAATAAATAATGGTTAAAAAAATAATGGTTAAATTAAAAGAAAATAAAGAGATGTGGATGGGTGGAGATTGGAGGCTAATTTTACTTTTTGAGCATGGATAAACAGAAAGACTTTCTTTGTGTAGACAATGAGGGTATTAGGAAGGAAATGTTTTTCCTAGAAGCATTCTCCAGTTTTTTCTTTCATCAGGTAATGTCATTGAGTTACCTGCTCCCAACTTCTGCTTTTGTATTCTCACCTCACAGTTCACAGTCAAAATCTATATAGTGGTCCTTTTCGTTATAGTCTTTGAACATTGAATAGATAATGAAAATTTTAAAAGGCCAGAATTTGTGATATTTCCTTCTTTTCAGACACAGAAAACCCCCTTTACCTTCTTTACAAATGTTAAAATCTTGCTTTCCGTTCTAGAAAAATCTTGTTGTCGTATAAAAAGATGTAAAGAAATAAAGACAAAAGTATATTATATAATACACCTCTTTGAAAGGTTTGACATAAAATATTAAAAAGACATACAATTGAAATTTTAATATACAATTTTGATTCGTGCAAATTTAGTCTAGACAAGTGAATTTTTACGTAATATTATTACATAAAATAATAATTAAGAATAATATTTTGAAAATTTTCAAAGGTAGATTCTGTTTGTTATTTAATAGTAGTATTTAATGAAGTATTATGAATTTATATTTTTCTAATATAATAATTAAATTTTAATACTTATTATGATTGCTTACATTAAGTAAAATAATAATAACAATAATAATAATAAGTGATGGTTACATTGAAGATAGGCATTGATTACAAAATATCTTTTATAATCAATCATCTGAAGCATCAAAAATTAAGTTATTGTTTATTATTATTATTATTATTATTATTATTCAATAGAAAGTATTGGATTCGCAAAAATTTTCAACTTCCGGTTTTCGATGGAATTACATGTTTTGAAAGCTCCAGAAAACGATTTGACCATTTTTAGAAAATATATGCCGGTCTGGGATCCCGGAAAAAAAGGGCACTTTTTCACTTCGCAAATCGCAAAATAATAAATATCAAATAAGGAATTTAAAGAATGACTTTCAAATTATATTTTTAGAATTTCATTTGATTTGGTGCACCATTCATTTATTTTATATCTGAGAAAAGGGGGAGGGGAGCTAGCAGCAAATGGAAAGAAAACAATTGCTTTTATACCACCTTCTTACCGATTTTAATGAAACTTTGTATAATCACGTACAATTTGTGACTATCACAACGAATGAAACCTGGGGGGGGGGCAAGGGGACGCAGATGGAAGTAAAATATATTCTTTAAACTACCCTATTATTGATTTAAAAAAAAAAAAAAAAAAAAAAAAAAAAAAAACTTTGTGTATATACAACGTACCGTTTAAGAAAAATTACAGCGAGTATTACACATATCTGGACGGTTTACTAGGGGGGGGGGGGGGAGTAAAGAAAATGGTTGTTTTTATAACAACATGCTATTTATTTATATGAAACTTTGTACTACCAATTACATTTTATTAAAATTATAGTGAAAGTTACCTACAGTTGATAAGGTGGGGAGGGGGGCAGATGAAAAATAAAATTATCTTTTTAAACAACACTTATTATCCATTTTTTTTATTGGCATTTTGTGTAAATATCACTTACTATTAATGAAAAATTACAGTGAAGTTACGTATGTCTGTGGAGGGAAGGGGGGAGCACAGAAGGAAAGAAAATTAATGTTTATATCACTACATTTTGCATTTTAATAAAATTTATTATAAATATCATTGAATAGTTAGGAAAATTTACCCTGATTTTTACGTATATCTTGGGGGCTATGGGGAGGGGCCAAAAGAAAAAAATGATTGTATAAGTATCACAACGTTACCAGTTTTAATTAAAATTTCAAAAATTATCACCCACATTTAATGAAAAATTTCAAAGAGTGCATACAGCTGTTTCGGCAGCCTTAAGCGTGCCGTCATCAGTGCAAAAAGGTGCCTTTTTGCACTGATGACGGCACGCTTAAGGCTGCCGAAACAGCTGTATGCATTTCCAATGTTTTTCTTTGGCGTTTCTGACGTAGTAGTTTATTCGGGTTTTGTAGAAATATTACTTACTGTGTATAAAGCATTACAGGAGGTTTAAGTATCAGTTTCTTTCTCTTCCTGAGTTTGTATACTCAAAAATTCAATGTATGATTTAAATCTGAAAAATGTTACTAAAAAATGAAATTTCTTCTTTTAATCTGTCTTATTTGCCCCTCCCCCCCCCCCACCACCACCACCACACACACACCTAGAAATAAAAAACTTACACTCTCGTTGATGTTTAGCATCAGTTTTACAAGGCGAAATTAAGAGTAGTGCCCTTTTAATACGAACGATAGTATTTTTTTTTTTATTTTTTTTTTTTTTCTACTACGAGGGGAAGGGGCTTTTCGGTTTCAGAATAATTTTTTACCAATATTTGATATTAACTTTTAATTAATGTCTGATCTGAACATTGCATTGAATTTTTGCATACTAACTTAGAAACTGAAAGATACTGCGATGCATAGCCCTCTCTAAAATTTTTCATAAACAATAAATGATATTTATACAAAATTTCCTTTAAATATGAAGTAGTATGATTTAAAAACAATCGTATTTTTTTTCTCCCCCTCCCTTGTCCCGCAGGTATAGGTAACCCTCACCGTAATTTTTCATTAAAAGTAGGTGAGTAGATAGTTGTTAAAATTTTAATTAAAATTGGTAACATTGGGATATTTATACGAGCCATTTCCTCCTCTGCATCCATAACCCCCAAGATATATTTAACAATCGGCGTAAATTTTCCTAAAAATTAAGTGATATTTTTTATAAATTTTAGTAAAGTGCAAAACATAATGATATAAAACATTATTTGTATCTTTTTGTCTCCAGCACCCCCCCCCCTCACCCAGACATATGTAACACTCACGGTGATTTTTCATTAACAGTAAGTGACATTTGCACAAAATGTCACTAAAAAAAAAAGATAAGTGTTGTTTAAACAGATTTTGTTTTTCATTTTCCACACTCGCCCCCTTCTTTAACTACAGGTAACTTTCATTATAATTTTAATAAAAAGTAAGTGATAGTCATACAAAGTTTCAAATAAATAGCTAGCATAGTAATATAAAAACAACCCCTTTTTTTATTCTGCCCCCTCACCAGATCTGTGTAACACTTACTGTAATTTTTCTTAAACAGTAAGTGGTATATACACAAAGATTTATTTAAATCGATACTAAGGAGTTAAAAAAATATTTTTTTTATTTCCATCTGCAGCCCTCACCCCACCCCCACCTCCAAGGTATTTAATACACTCATTGTAATTTTCATAAAAAGTAAGTGATAGTTATAGAATATATCACTAAAAACGGTAAAATGGTGATATAAAAAAACATTTTATTTTTCTCTGCCTTCCCCCCTCTCTTTAACCCCCCACCCCAAGTATGTCTGACAATTACTGTAATTTTTTCACAAATTGTACGTCATAACACAAAGTTTTTTTTTTTTTTTAATCGATAATATAGGAAAATATAAAAGAAAGTCTTGTGGTGGCTACAACATATTTTTTCCATTAATTAATTAATTTTTTTTTTTTTTTTTTTTTTTTTTTTTATCAAACTGAGAATTTTTTGACAATTCAATTTCTCGTATTGGCATACAGTATGTTTAACCATAATATGCACTGTAGAGTATTAGAATTTATGAATTGCAAGACAGAAATGACTTAGTTATTATCTATAAATATTTTAAGTTTAAATGGAATCAAAACTTATAATTTACAATAAAAGTTTTGTCATATAGTTAAAGAAAATGATTTTGCACTGAAACTATAAAAGTGGAGTTAAATTAAACTGTTTTAAATCATAAGATTACATTGCATTATTAAAATTCTAACAAATTAGTTAAATGTAATATTTGTAATTACATTAAGATTATTTTTATATAATCATTGATTAAATTCATTTTTTATATTAAAAATGATTTGGTGGTGGTATTTTAGCCGACTGAGAACATGAGGGTCGACGACCATGATCTTGGATCGAACCCGGCACTTCCTGTCTACCAGTTTGAAGATAAGAACTGCTCGGCTTATTAATTAAAAGTCCAAATAATTTTATGCAGTGATTTCAACTAAGTTAATTATGATAAATTATATTTTTAATAAATGAATTATTCTTTTTAATTGGGATATTTCATTAAATAATTTTTTAACCAGCTATATATGTAATTATTCATAGAAAATGAATCTTTTAATATTAAAAGTGTTTTAAAATAATTTTTTTCTACTAAAAGCAGAAAAAATTGTATTAAGCAATGTCAGCTAATTTAATTATTAAAATTTATATTTTTGATGATTCATTTAGATTTTAGATAATTAATTTAGTCTTTCTATTAGAATTTTTTTTATAAAATAACTTTAATTAAATCCTTAACTAACTTTTTTCTCATAATTATTCACAGTAAATAAAATCTTTTAGTATTAAAAGTATTTTAAAATATTTTGTTTCTATTGAAAGCAGAAAAAATTGTATTAAGGAATCACAGCAAATTTAATTATTAAAACTTATGTTTTTCATAATTCATTTAGTTCTTACAACGAAACATTCAAAAGGTATCGTCTTCAAAATATATTGAAAAAAATATATGTGATTCTACTCTTCATAAAACACCAGAAAGTGGAAAAGAACAGAACAGTGTTTTGTTTTTCCGCTACTCAAAATCAATCGCCTAGCAGTGTGAAATCACCAAATACGCTTAATTTTGATAATTTTTTGTGGTCGCTGTAATTCATTTCAGCCGATAATTTTTTCACTTTCTGGTGTTTTATGAAAAGTAGAATCACATATATTTTTTTCAATATTTTTTGAAGACGACACCTTTTGAATGTTTCCTTGTTATACAATTAATTTACTCTTTCTTTTAAAATTTTTAAAATAAAATAACTTTTATTAGATCCTTATTTTTATAATCAGTTATAGAAAAAAATATTTTAATGTCTAAAAGCATTTTGAATTAGATTTTTCATTTTAAAGCTTAAACAACAGTATTAAGCAATTTCAACTAACTTAATTATAAAAAATTTATGTTCTTAATAATTAAATTATTTTTTATAAAAATGTATTATTAAATGATTTTTTAATTAATATTTTTTATGTATAATCATTTATATATGTAAGAAGCCTGGTCTGAATATACGCGATTTTCAGAAAATAACATGGAAAATTCTGAATGTCTAGGTTGACAAACGGGACCTTGGATCGAACCCGGTAATTCCAATCTATCAGGGCCCGCCAGATGCAGAGCGGTTGTGCTCTTAAAGCTGGTTGACGTGAGGTGCCGGGTTCGATCACAGGTCTGCACTCGTCGGCCTAGCCGTTCGGTGTTTTCCATGGTTTTCTTAGTAACTTGCGTAAATATAGGCTAGGACCACTTAGAAAGACCTCTACGGAAGGCACTCCCCCTCGGGCCAAGGATCCTAGAGTAGTCAATCGGCCTTATTCCCAAACACCAACACTAACACCAGTGTATCAGCTTGGCGAGCAGAACCGCTCGACTACTGAAATAGGCCTTTTAATTAAAAGAAGAAAAACAAGTATTAAGTAATTTTAACTAATTTAATTATAACAAATTACATTTTTAGTAAATAAATTATTATTTTTTAATTGGAATATTTTAATGAATGATTTTTTTAACGAGCTATTATTATTATTAATATTATCGTTCGTAGAAAATAAAACATTTTAGTAATAGTAAAAGTATTTTAATATAGATTTTTCTATTAAAAGCCAAAACAATAATACTCTTTTTTTATTATTATTATTTACAGGAAAACAAAAAGAAAATTATTAAAAGTATTTATAAATATATTTTTCAATTAAAAGCTCAAATAGTTCTATTGAACAAAACAATTTTATTATTAATCATTTTGATTTTTAATAAATGCAGTCATTCTTAATTATATTTTTATACACACACACACACACATATATATATATATATATATATACATTTTTTTTTCTTTTCTATAATCTCCCATAGAAAAAAATATTTTTACATTCAAAGTATTTTAATACAGATTTTTCAATTAAAAGCTACCACATAATATTCATTTATATAACAATCAATAACAGTGGTTAAATCTTGGCAGAAACGTAAAACGTGTTAAAAATATTGGAGAAATGGATGTACATTGCTAAGCTTGTAACGTGAAGCAATGGTTCTTTATCCCACCTTTTGCCTACATTTTAAAGCACGTACGGAATCATCTGTCAATCCTTATCTCAGTGACGCCACGTGCGCCTGCTCTATTCCATAATTTGAAAGCAAACAAGTAAATTTTATCTTCAATTTCAAAATATACATGACTGTTGATGTTGATGATATTCTAGGGATTTTGTTGGGAGTCAATTTTTTGGTTGCCATTATTTCCGTTGCCATTATTTCCGGTTGCCATTATTTCCGTTGCCATTATTTCCGTTGCCATTATTTCCGGTTGCCATTTTTTCCGTTGCCATTATTTCCGTTGCCATTTTTTCCGTTGCCATTTTTACCGAGCACCTCTATTATAGATCGTTTCTTTCTGGAAAGTATACAATAGATAATCGGAAGAAAGGGATTCTCAGTAAAGGTGTATTACAGCTCTACAATTTTTCTCAAAATTTTTGAATATCCTCAGGTTTACTAGCTTAGAACTGTGCAAATAATGTGGGGGTGAACAAGCAGTTGAAAAAAGGGAGGGAATGAAACCTTCAAGGAAAATAGTATCTTCGCAGGTGTTGAATTAGAAATATGCGAAAGAATAAACAGTAGTATCTTCAAACAATGGTATCTTCGTTCGTAATAATAATTTATTTCTATTGCATAATAATACAGTGAAACTTCACGGAAGTATAAAGTACTGATTAATATCCCCAATTGATTTAAAATATTGCTAGCCGCAATCTTTATAACTAATTTTGTTTTATTTTGACATTTATTAAACATTTTGAAAATGTTTTCTTTCTAAATTTCCCTGTTTATCTTATTCTAATTAAATTGTATTAAAGTTCACTTTTCCACCTCACCTCGTTTAATAGTTTATTCCAATAGTTCTCACTTTCATTGTCACTTGATGATTTCTTTAACATTAGCTTCGGAACCATGTCATGACAACGGTAACATAAAAAAAAAAGGGGGGTAACGAATATAATAATGATATAATGATGTATCTTATACAAATGCCTAAAACTTATGTAAATTCTGAGATAGTAATTACAATTTGTATTCAAACATAGTTGGTCTAGAGGAAAAAATAATTTATATCAGTATCTTCTATTAAAAGAAATATTGCTTTTCTCTGTGGATATTCATGAAATATTTTAGATGCGTATATTTTCTATAAAAAATAAACAATGTATAAAAAAAATATAGAAGGAAAGAATAGAAAGGAAAAAAATCATAAAACATTTAAGAATACAGAAATTTACATTTAAATCATCAAATATTTTTGTTAAATTATTTATATTTTCAAAAAAGAGAAAAACTCTTATTATTATTATTATTATTACTATAATAAATTCAGTGAAAGAAATTTGTAACACACTTTTCTATGGTAAATATTAATAAATTTAATACCTATCTCAGTAATCTGTATAAAAATAAAATTAATATTTAAATTTTCTCAAATAATCACTTCTCCCCCTTCCCTCTAAAAAGTTAAAATAATAATTATATAAAAAAAGAAAAACTAGTATGTTATGGCTATTACAAGACTTTATTCTGTATTTTCCTAGACAAATTCACACAGCAAAATTATTTATTAAATTATTTTCCTTGATGAAGAAGATTTTCTTCTCAGAGAAGTAGCACAAAATGCCGAAAAACAATCAATCTTTTTACCATGAGAGAAAATACTTTTTTTTTTTCCGTAAAAAATAAAATATATATATATATATATATATATTATTTAAATTATAACAGATCTATGGTTCAATTATTTGTTTTAAAAGTATTGACGAGTTCTTTAAAAGGATATCTATATTAAAAAATTTGTATCCCCAACGGGGTGGGGGGTGGGAGGGCGACGCTCCTACGTGTACACAATTCCTTTCTTAGTTTACTACTACTATTATTACTAATTCAAAGTTTTTTTTGTTTTTTTTTTCAATTATTCGTTAACCTTTTGAAGCAGATTTCTCATCAAACATAATTTTTACACATTTTTGATAGTTTTGAGTTACTTTAGATCTAAATAAGTGGAAAATGTTATATTTAAAATTTTAATTAATTTTGGTTCTAAAATATAGAGTGGGGCACCGGTGTCCCTTTCTGCGTCAAAGGTAAATTCATCATAGGACACGGGCGTCCCATGAAAAAATATTTTTACAAATTGCACTTATTTACAATTACTTAGATATAGGAGTAGCAATAATTCATTATTGATCTTTTTTAAATAATCAAATTGAATTAGAAATAATTTTTTTAAATTGGTTGATAAAATTTTTTCAAACTACTTTTATTTAACATTTTTATTTTAGTAAAAAATTTACTCTGATAATCTAACAGATTTTTTATAGTAACTATTAGACTCTCTTTTATAATAAAAAACTATCATATAATACTAATATTTGTAATAAGAGCGTCAAAAAATAAATAAGCAAAAGGGACACCGGTGTCCCATCTGCGTCAAAGAGTTAAAAATAATTCTCATTATGTACATTTATACGAAATTTGGTCCTATACTGCCATATTAAAAGTTTTGTAAAAATTGCCGCTACCTAGTAAGCAATTGATCCTCAAATGTAATCAGCAGCAGTTTAAATCAAAATATAACTGTACATCAAGTTTGGTGAAATACTGTTCATTTTTTCTTGAGATACAGCATCCATAAAATCTATGATACTCACGCACACATTTTCTGAAGGTAGCCAAATCTTGTTCAAGAAATCTGAAAACATGTAAACCCATCAAAAACCGGAGATCAAAAGTTATCATGAATCTAATACTTTCTACTTATACATAATAAAAGAAAGTAAAAAAAAAAAAAAAAAGTAAAATAAAAAATAAAATAAAATAAATAAATAAATAACAGAAATAATGCGTACAAAACTTTGAATAAACACCCTAAAATGCAATAAACTCGTAACAATTGTTTCGAATCGAAAGAACACACGACATTTCGTCAGGCGAACAAAGTAGGAACGAGTGCCGCTTTTACTAATAGACACATATTGTTTCTTTTTTCTCTGTGCCAAATTTAAGAGCACCGTTCGGTGAATATGCAATTTAAGCGTAATATACTGAGCTATTTACATATATCGAATGAGTTTAAAAAAATTGGCGTGAGTGGCAACATGTCGTAATAACTTGAAATAAACTTTGAATTTTAATAAGAGATTGAGATTTACATATTTTATGAACGTTACTACAATATTCAAACGGAGGATTTAGAGGAGCGGCAGATCCTTGACCTTAAATATTGATTATAACCATTTTTCTTTCTTCTGCACATGCCTCATTGCCCGATATAATCAACAGTATTTTTTTTTTTTAATTAGTTAATGATAATTATTAAAAGATTCAACGATTCAAGGAATTCTTAAAAATAAGTTATATAAAATAATATTTTTTTCTTTACCTATGCCTCACCTGCAAGTATAAATAATCCCTCTCTCTATCTCTCTCTCTATCTCTTTTTTTTTTTTTTTTTCCAATTAGTAAATAACAATTATTCAAATTTAAGATAAAAACGACATGGAAAGATATATAAAACCAGGATTTCTGTTCATTTGATCCTAATCGTCCAAAATGATTGAGAGTTATATTATTAAATAAGTTAATTATGTTATATTATTAAATAATTTACTATTATATATATATACAGAGAGAGAGAAAATAAATTAGTTACGCAAATATAAGTATCACAATAAAAAGTCAAATGAGTTATTGAGGCTCCCGATCTCTAGATCCATTATATGTAAAATATGAATGGAGATGTGGAGTAATGCTTCTCAATGTTCCAAACACTGTATTGTTTTAAATCTATTTATTTTACAGAATTACTAAATCGTTTAGGGGAAAGAAAAAAAAAATACATTTAAACATTTGTTTTCTTGAAAATGGTATACATGTTTACGGCAATTTAACACATATTTTACATTTTTTTTTTTTTTTTTTTTTTTAATATATAGTTTGGAGATGAAAGATCTAATACAAATAATTTTTGCGTTCTTTTTGGCTAATTCTGGGCTAACTAAATTTTAGACACTTTCAAAGTTCACTTTTATTACACAATCAAATGCTAATAAAGAATAATGTATAAGATTTATTTTCTGTGTCTCTGTAAGCGAACTACATATGTTCTGTTTTATTTAATGAATTTTATATTGCAAAAGTAATTGTTCACATAATTTTCGTCTATAGATTTTAATTTTCCCGTGTTATTTTGTGCTTCCTTCTGAAAGAGTTATAGATCTTTTATCTTTTAAAAGGTTTTTAAGAGCACACAACTTTCCCCACGGTGTTAAACGAAGATCTATAACATTTATCAATTTCATTCAAAAAGAATCGATTTGATGTCTCTAAATTTTAAAGGAGATAATTAAAAACATTCTGGTTAAATAGCTAAATTATTAAAAATTGTAAAAATGCGATTGTGAAAAAAATAGGGCAAAATAAAAAAATCTACAGAAATTTGCAACAAACTTTTTATTATTAAAAATAAGCATAAGTATAAAAATAATTCTTAGGCTATAGTAAGATTTTTTTTTTTTTTTTTTTTTTGGGGGGGGGGGGGGGGTAGGATATTGTGAGGTACGCGGTAAAAATAGCTGTAGAAAATTTATCAACGGTAAAAATGGTGATAATCAGTGCTAATCAGTTAACTTGAAATTATTTTTAAATAATGATTTAAAATGGATTCACGTTAAAAGGTTGGGGGGGGGGGAATCCATGTACGTAAACCAGTTGTACCCGAACTATTAATGCCATTTGAAATAAGAAACATTCCACAGTGTACTTCAACAATATATATCAATTTAAAAAATTATAAAAATAATTACGGTCGCTGGGGGTAAGCAGACAAATTGACAAACAGATGGACAGTCCGCCAGACATATGCACAAATTGAAATCATATTCGTAGTTAAAAAATGGTAGAAAATTTTAAAACGCTTAGTGGAAACGAAAAGGCAACTCCAGCAAATTTATCACAAAAGATAAACGGGAAAAAAAAATAATGTGTCATTCGATATTTTCATACGTACAGTATTTTATGTTACATTGAAATTCAATTATTCTAAACCAAAAAAAAAAAAAAAAAAAAAAAAAAATGTTTTTTAATATTTATTTAAAAATAAATGGTTTATAAAATTGTCTTTAAATATATATATATAATGCCCTGAAAAATATTAGAGCTTGAGGGTGTCTGCTAGATTGAATTTTACCTATTTTCTATTCTGTATTTTCTTTACAAATCATCTTTATAGGAAGTGTCGGTTCTGTCTATCATAACATTCTAAACTCCACTTGCGAGGTTGCGAGTAGTATTTAGTTATTTAGTATAATAATTAAGCGGGGGGGGGGGGGATGCTGTTGGTGCTAAAAAAAAAAAAAAAATTCTTTGAAACAAAAAAATAAGTAAACTATAAACTTGCAACGGATTTTAAATAATAATAATTATTATTATGAATTAGATTATTATGCACAAGAATATAAAATGAAATAAATAAACAATGAAGTTCTCTGAAGTTGCTAACAATCGAACCTAGTATCTGTTTTGAAATACAAGGTTTTTCTTAACCATCTAAAGAAATTCTCAAAAGCATTTTTTAACCAAATCCTTGACATTCCCCTGGAATACAAATAATATGATGAATGGACGACCTGTTGTACGACTATTGTGTCGGTGAAAGAAGGAGTGGCTGAAAAACGCCTTCTTTAACTCCCAGTGTGGAGCGAAGGGGAAAAGCATAAACGTGAATACGCGCCCGTGACCATTTTCAAGTACAAACTCTCGACCGTGCTATAACGTTCATAACCATTTAGAAGTAACAAATGCTGACCGTCTATAAACGGTCGTGACCATTTAGAAGTAGAAGTCTCCGACCGTGTATACACGTTCGTGACCATGAAAGGGTTAAAATTATTTATTTTAATATATTTCAAGCAAAGCAACGCATTTAAAGCTTTATAAAATATTTTACAATATATCTAATCATCACATACTTTATATGGATAAATTGAAATAAATTCTGACATATCTTTTAATAATTTTATAATCTAAATACAACGCTAATTACACTACTAAATAATTTCAAAATTCATTATAAACGTGATTTTTATAATTTAAATTTTTACTGAGATTTTGAATCAAATTTACATGATTTCTGGTACTTGTATTATTATTTCCTTTCCCATATGGGATCCGTCACTATCATGCAAAAGAGACATTAACTAAACAAATCGCAATTTCGAGGTAAGTTTTTTTTTTTTCGGATATGCCCAAAAGGGTATCTGACACCTGTCAAAGTGATGTAATACAATTCCTATTTGTTGCCTAGTTTTCAGGTTGTATTACTGTTATACCTTTTACCCGTAGCGCATTGAGTATTTGGTATATATTAAACAGGTTTGAGACCTCTAGTTACAATGATTTCCGCCTTGAATAATCCATACTACATGAATTTACAATTACACTACACAATACCTTCTATATTTCCTTTAGCTCATTCGCTGTTTTTGATCTTCAAAAATGTTGATAATTTTCAGTTAAGCCTGTTTGCCAAGAAAGCGACCATATATTGAAGTATTATTTTTGGGTCTAAATTAAGAAATTGAGATTTTGTTACATTTAAACGTTTTGAAATCGTAAATCAATCTTTGTCTACATTTGTATCTGTGTGTTTTTATCAGTATATCTCCAGAATATGTAGTAGCGAGAAATTTAAATTAGGTATTTTAAATCAGTACAATATAAATGTGCTATATTAAGCTTTCTGCCCATTTCAAGCATATGCTTTATATACAGAAATATCCATTAAAATCGAAAATTATTACATCTCTATGCGAAAATTTTAATATGTATATTTGCACATCTACAGGCTATTCTGAAGAAAATGAAATGAACTTGAATTTTTATATGCCTAAAGGAATTTTTCGTTTATAATTCGGTATGAAAATCATTTACCTTTTGACAGCAAAAGAACACGGTTACTAAAAGATCTCGAAAATGGCGTTATTATATTTGAAAATTGATGGAAACGCACTTCAGTGCGTGCTGTGTGTTAGTAAGATAGGAGCATTTCTAACTAACTAATTGAGACGTGTATATTATTTGTAGGGTACATACAAGAATATCAATAATTAAGCAAAATATATATATATATATATATATATATATATATATATATATATATATTTTTTTTTTTTTTTTTTTCAGTGAAATGAATTGGTGGCAGACTTTTACGATATGTGATACGTACATATATGTTACCATTTCCAGGAAAACTGTTCAGAAAAAAAAATTTATTTTCCATGCCTATAGGGTGAATAATGTATTTTTCTGAATAAAATTTTCCGCACTTAATCTTGTATAATTATACATTTTGAGGCTCCCTGAATATTAAGTTAGATTTTTGACGGTTGATATCCATGTATATGTATTATTAGTGCAACTTAAAAAAAAATAATTGCAGGCAATTCAAATGCTTTAATATCAAGTTTTTTTTTAAATTGCTATTTTAAAGATTTGATCGATAGTGAAAAGTATTAAGAAGTAGTGCTTTTTTTTTTTTTTTTTCGTTAATTTGAAATAATGTCTTAAGTTTAACAGTGGCCTTGGATTCTATATAAATGCAGGTAAAACTTAAGCTGGGACATTGAAGCGCAGTAATCGCCTCAAATAGAATTATTTGTCAAATAAAGCTGTTCTTAAATTTAGTTTGAATTCTTTTTAATGTAGGTTTTTACAAAGTGCCTCCTTTAATTTGCAATTTACTTTAGAGTACTGAAATTTCAAAAAACTTGATAGAAGAAAGGGGCATTATGAACCACTATGCTATTCAATTTGGGTATTAAACTACCATCAAATGGCGCTGGTATTCTACAATATATTCCGTGAATTGGAAGGCGAAATCTGAACTTCTATGTTAGCTAAATGCACGAAACTTGATATGCTACATCATTATGATAACGAAGGCTGCCTAAATTTGAGATGTAATCGGACAGCAGGTGACGCTGCTATTAATAGGTCTTCGACTTTCTACATGGGTAAATCTGAGCATTTGTTGATTAAAAGTGCAGTAAACCCCATATGTAAAATATATACTATTAGAATCTATGATTAAACAATTGTGCATGTTAAATAGGGCCGCTGTTTTATAGGATGATACCGGAGATATATTGTGATGGCCACAACATGCTACTTCTTTTTATTGAAGTTTAATTTTAGACTACTGGGGACTGATATTTTAAAATTTCTGATTTGGAAATCTAATAATTTCCAAAGCATGTTAATTGAAAAACTGTGAGCTGGCAATCTTCCTACTTCTTATTTCTCTTAATTTAAACATCATAGACATTTTTGGATTGGAGCATAAAAAAATAAATAAATAAATTGATAATTTAAATCTATTTTCAAAGGAGTTAAAATTTGTTAATATATAGTAATTATATTTTCACAGTTCAAGCATGTCACATTTAGAGACTTCATAAAGATTTTTAAAATTACTTATAATGGTATCATTTGTTTTTCCAGATCTTTATGCTTATACATTTTTAAATTACCGACAATCCTTCAATAATTCATCAATTCCTTAATTTTAAACTTTAATTTAATCCTTTAATTTAATGAGGATAACGAAATTAATATCACCGTTCGACGGGCATGTCGTTCAGAGTTGGGAAGAAAAGGACACATTTTGAAGCGTTAATCACGCGATAAGCACTCGAAAGTCGCAGTGATTTTGAATCCTTCAGATGGGTAATAATCTGGTCCCAATCTCACACTGAAGTTCATTGTTTACAGGTTGATGGCCAGATACGAATCTTCCGGGAGTGTTTGGTATGCAAAAAGCAAAGCGTCGGGATGAAAAACTACAGTTGTTACTGATGACAACAGAGAGCGTGTGCGCGCATTTTTGAAGATCAGTCAACCACTTTCACTCGACAGGTGGCCCAACAATTAAGCATATCCAAAACATTATTATAAAGGCTCACGAAAGCAGTGGAGTAGCATCCATACAAGATCAAATTGTGCCAGCCACTAAAGATCAAGTCACATGATCGAGAAATTTGAAAATGGTTCAATCAGTGAACGCAAGATCTGGTTCAGTGAGGAGTCCTATTTTCATTTGAATGGTTACGTGAACAAGCAAAACTGGCACAATTGGGGTACAGAAAATCCTCATCCCAGTGTCGTCTCGCCACTGCATCCAGAAAGGCTCACGGTGTGGTGTGCCTTAGCCTTAAAGCGGATAACTGGTCCGATATTCATTGACGGTATGGTGAAAAGAGTGAAGTATCAAGAGTTGCTAGAGCGTCACTTTGGCTCTGAAGCGGGCCGTCTGAACATGACACGCCGGTAATGGTTCATGCAGGATGGGGCTTGTCCTCATAGAACTGCGGACGTCTTCACGTGGCTTGAAACGACGTCTGGTGAGCGTTTGACTGCAAAGGGTGCAAAGAATTTCACGGGGCACAGGATATAGTAGCCCCCTACAGTCCAGACCTAAATCTGTGCGACTTCGTACGGGGTTAAATCAGTGACAGAACCTATAGGAATTCCCCTAATTTACTGAAGGACCTGAAATCGGCCATCAGAAGTTAGATTGATGCATTTCATTCCCACACAGTGTAGCACGTTATGACAGAGTTTCGGAACCAACTTTATAACACTGTAGTCGGGAACGGTAGACATTTCGAGTATCTTGTATATTAAATGTCATTAATACGTTATTCAATAAAATATGTTTCATGTTCTTGCATTTTGTCTTTTTTTCACAACGATCGCTTACTTTCTATCATGTTTTTCGGACCACCCTATATTTGTACTATAAAGCATTGGATAATTTTGTTACTTTATTTTAAAAAAATTGCGAAAATGTTTCACTACATTTGTACTTATTAATATACACAATGCATTCGAGCATTGCAGCAACAAATGAACGAAACTCTGATGATAAAAAATTATTGAAAAATGGTAACAAACAGCATAAATTGTTAAATAATAATAATGATAATGATAATAAAAATAATAACAACGCAGCAACTGTTTTCCATCGTAATCATATCATGACCCTTCATAAATCTTGAATGACCAAACTTTCGATTTTGATGTTTTAACTATTCATTTTTGATTTTCGTTCCATTTAAAAGCTCTAAAATCCTTCACACTTTTGCATTAATAGTCTCTATCAAATATGTCATAATAATTTAAATCCTTTACTCTTAATTATCCAGTTTTTACTGAGAAAAAATCTGGTGTTCCTTTTATATCTTGTTTATTGATTAATTTAGTTTGTTTTAACATAGAATGAGTCGTTTATATTATAGAATATAAACGGGGATGCAATTTTTGTATTAAATAAATATAAGAATAGCCTGTTGCTTTCCACTTCTGGTCTAATGATAATTTTGTTTTTATTTTTCAAAGGTAACTTTATTTCTTCTGATATTTTCTCTTCGATTTGGATTCCGACGAGTCTTTTTAAATATTTAAAACTTCGAAAATTCTTGATAATTATCTT
Organism: Salticus scenicus; assembly: GCA_963930645.1. Classification (NCBI taxonomy): domain Eukaryota; kingdom Metazoa; phylum Arthropoda; class Arachnida; order Araneae; family Salticidae; genus Salticus; species Salticus scenicus. The sequence goes on along the minus strand of OZ005649.1, from coordinate 279,868,647 downwards.
TTTCTAACATCTTTTATTTCTGATAATTGAAAATTACTCATAAATTTTTTTCTCGTTAATTTTTTTTTAATCTAATTATTCCTCTTTTCATTACTTTTATTAATCTGCATTTTCATTTATACTTATTTAGGGTAGGGCAGTACAGGTTGGGTTTTACGTTGCACTAGTACTGCATAATTTCTAATTGGTGACGGCCTGGAACGCAACCCCATGATCTCGAAACATGCCATCACAATTTTGGGAAGGCATACTGTTGTAACAATTGCAGCTATCGTAGATCACATGTCGGATCGTACACTCCGCAATAAAAGTATCCGAGCACTAGCAATAATCCCCGTCTTTAAAAAGTACACTTAATACTGCTTTGTTAAATAAATCCTTGTTCAGACATGTTCTTAGTCTGTATAACAACATGATTCGATAAGGATTTATATAACAAAGCAGTATTAAGTGTACTTTTTACAGACAGGGATTATTGCTAGTGCTCGGATACTTTTGCTGCGGAGTGTACGATCTGACTTGTGATCTACGATAGCTGCGATTGTTAAATAGTATGCCTCCCTAGATCTTCCACGGAGGGGATGACTCCCCGCTTCGGTAATACCCAGAGGTATAATTTGGATGAGAACATGGAGGAGTTTGCGGCCACGACGGATTTTAGATGCACCATCTACCATCAATGTACACGACGTTCTTTGACCGGATCGGTGCTGTACCGTCTGGGCTACCATGGCCATATATTTATTTAGAAGAATTTTTTTTCTTCTATTTCTTATTATTAGGTCTTCTCACACCAGTATTTATTTTGAATTATATATATATATATATAAATATATATATCATTATGATTATAAAATTTTTATTGCGTTTACGCCTTGATGTTGAATTCGTATCCACAATTTTCTTTAACGAAATATAATGCTATTATTTAGTCTCGAAACAATTGTTGATTATTTTTCCATTTGTAATTTTTTCATATATATATTTTTTATTCATTACAGTCTAACGCTTTTTCAAAAATTAAATTTAATGAATTAAAAGGTTTAAAATTAAATAAAGTGTGCATAGTTTTATCTTGACGATGACGGCATTATGTATATTTATCAATAATGTTTATTTTAGTGCTAAGAAATAGGTTTCAAAAATGATAATTTTATGAAAAAACTACAGCAACAATTACCATGTAAATATACAAAAACATTAATTTTTGTCTGGCATATTTTAGTACGCATGCATTTCAATGACATTTAGTATAGTTAGATTTTACATGAATGAGTCTATTTTACATGAGTGATAGAAAGGAAATATGCTTTCTCTTTTTTAAATATATTTTTCACTAAAAGAATCTTTACATCTAGTTAAATTATATTTTTTTCGTAAAAATTATTTTACCTTTATCTATTTTATATTTCATGATTAAGTGCGTTTTTTTTAACATAGTATTGTGTTCAGTTTCTAAACCATATGGCAGATAAAATTTTCTCAAAACGTAATGTATAATTTCTAATTACAAAACCTTTATTCGACAGATTTTAATTTCAATAATTAACTAAACTTTTAACACAATCCTCTTTTAGAAGTGAGTTGAATGAAGTTAAAAATGGAAATATACAATGTAAATTTGTTATTCAAATAAATCAGCGTGTTGCCTGAATAAGTGCATATTATTTACGATTGTGAATTAGTACAAATGTGTTTTACCGAAGAATATACAAAGGGAATATTGTGTAAAGTGTTATATTTTGTATGAAGTGAAACTTAAATAAAAATTTTTAAAAAGAATTTTATTTACTTTATCTAACCTATAATTCTTATTGAAAGCAAATACATATATATATATATATATTTTTTTTTTTTCTTTGCATCACAGAAACATTAAGCATATAAGCACCTGGACATAAAAACAGCCAGAAATCATGGATTTTATAAGGTTTAATTTAACTTAATTTAAAAATTAAAAAATATTTTTCTTGGCTACATTTCAATTACTAAATTACTAATTTATTTACATGAATTTAAAAATACTTACACGAAACGCTATATTTACAGAATTTTTTTCCAATTTCAATGTGTTTAGTGCTACAGTCTAACCTCATTAACGTGAACACACTTTACGTGAATTACTTTTAACACGTGCTATTTTCAGAATCCCCGTCAAAATGGTAATCAGTTTCTGAGTTAATGATAACATGAACTACTGATAACACGAACAAATTTTATATTGCCGTTGAGATTCACATTAACAAAGTTCGACTGTATAAACGTTTTAACAAAATAGGGGAGATTGGGGTTGAATAAGACGCAGGATAAATGGGATAATAGCAAAATTTTTATGTTTTGCAAGCACCACAAATTTGACATTTTTTCTGATATATGGCAGTACTGAGGTAATTCATCAAGTGCAGTTTCATAATTGTGCTATCTGTAAAAGGGCAGAAAAAAATTAGTGTCTTTTTCTGCTGCCAAAGTAAGTTTTTACTGATTCAATTAGGTAATAGTTAAGAAATTAACTGTTTGCTTAAAGTTAATATAACTCTTATATGATGAAAAGTGAAAAGGCATAAAAGTTTATTGTGTTTATGATATTCAAGAAGAATATTGCCAATTGTTCCTTAAGCTTATTTCCTGTGTTATATGATCATGTTATGGTGGGGATGAATGGGACAATTTGAATGGGAATGAATGGGACATTCCCCATTATGTCCTGTTTGAAAATTGCTCACAAGAATTATAATAACACAAATCGTAAATAGATTTTCAATAATTTTATAACCTGTAGTTCAGTAGTTATAACATGGAAATACAAAAGTAACATGGATTTAGAAAAAAATAGATTGAAATTAATTGTTCTGATTTTTGTTTATAATAATTATGATTAAAAAAATTATAAGTTAGGATATTCAATGTAACTTGAATCAATAATATCAATAATTAAAAAAATAAACTAATAATATTTTCATTAAAATCACAATTTCAATCAAGATAATTAAATAAATCCTGGTGATTATTAATATAATACAGAATAGAATGCTGATTTTTTTTCCGATCAGTCGGAAACAAATACTTATGTGGATAATTTATTTCTACTCTATTATAATGATTTATATCTTTCTAGTGTCTTATTTATTTATTTATTTTTAGATTAGATCTTATTAGATTAAATTACCAAAGCCTAGAGCACAAAGAACTATGCGAACCAAAGGACTTTTGCCTTTTGATGTTAATTTGTGTCAATACATCAGTTTATGTTAATTTCAGTAAATTCATAGTGTGTAATAAAATCACATAAACCAATTTACTTTAAAAATTTATTTACTTTCCATTTTATTTTATTTTATTCGTTAACTCCATTCCTGTCCCATTCATCCTCATAGGTGGGGATGAATGGGACTTTGCACATGTATATATATATATATATATATCAAAAATGATAACTTTTTATTAAAGTTAGTATGTTTATATGTAACTGATTTCTGAAGTGTACTTATGAGCAATGTTAGAAAATTCGGAATTACATATGGTGAACGTTATTATTAAAAACATGAAAAAATTCCCATTCATCCCCAATCTCCCATACTTTTCTTTTGAAACGTATTCACTGTTGATATAAAAAAAAAAAAAAAAATATTTTACTAAAAGAATTATAATATAAAGAACCGTGAATCTCAAGGGGAATAAAAAATTAATTCATGTTATCAGTAGTTCATGCTATCAGTAACTCAGAAAGTAATCTATATTTTGAAGGGGATTTTGAAGCAGTTTATGTTAAATGCAATTCTCGTTAACGAGGTTCGACATATATATATATATATACTATATATATGTATGTATATATTAACTATATTAACTATATTAAAGTCAAATTACTAGTAATATTCTTTCGAAAGTTACTGTTAACTTGTACATTTAATTAAAGTTGATTAATAATTATTAATAATCCATTAAAAAATTATGATAACTTTGAAAATTAACTTTGACATTTAAACATAACTTTGTGAAAGAATAAATGATATAATTCTATTAAATTATATCGAATTAAAATATATTTTATTAACACACACAATAGTATATAGTAGCAGGTATAAGCTATTTAAATAGTAAAAGATTTTGTAACTTTACAAAATCAAGTTCATTTATAAAAGAGACACAGCATGAGAAAATATTTTCAGTATACAAAATACAACTATGCAAAAGACACCAATTTTTTAGTGTTAGAATTTGTGAAGCAGGATAAATAGATATATGAGAGCATTTGATAACAGAGTAAGGATTTCTCTAAACACAGATATTAATAACATGTTTAAAACAATAAATCGCAACTAGTGATTAAAACATTAAAGAATAGAAGTTAATAACAATTTTTCAACTATAAAGCATACTGGATGGAATGAGGATCTACGGTAACATTTGTCTGAAAAATCAAATGGACAAAAATATTTTCCTTATATTTAATTTCAAATATCAATTTTTATAAATTTTATATATTATTTTAAAATAATACATGTAGATTTCTCATGAAATATCGAAAAAAGGATTGTCCATAATTAAGGTATAAGATACTTTCTTAAACCTGCAATTCAACTAAAAATTACTTCTAAGAATGCAAAATATATATAATTTAATTATGTCTTTCACTTTAATATGCACTAGATCAAATTTATGCTACTTATAGTTTCTATGCCTTCGAAAGCCTTTTCAAAATATACATTCACTGTAAATACAAGTGTCAATTTTAAGATGCTAAAAAGTGTCTTAAAAGGCATATCGTTTCAAACATGAAGTGTCTGAAATTCCGCCATCTTTGAACCTATCTACAGTGAATATGTTTCCTAAATGAATAAATGAAAAGATGAGTGTTATACTGTTTACCTGTGAAAAAGATATTAGAATAACCTAGAGCATAAAAAAAGTATTAATAATTTTTACAAAAACAATTATCGTTGCCCTCGCCGAACCGGCAGCCAATGGATTCACAGTCGAGCGTCTTCCCAATTAAGCCCTCGGTATTCACACTGGACGTTGTTTGTATAAGAAAATATATTTTAGTATCCGTAAAACAAATCGAAGTTTTACGTCTTTGCAATAAAACTATCCATAAGAGCTAAAGATTAATACATCTTGTATTATCTTAAATTTCATGTGTAGAGGTTTAGAGTTTTTTTTTTTTTTTTTTTTTTTTTTTTGTCGAATGCGTAATAAATATGAAAAAATAGTAGACTATGGATTTTAAACGATTTTTTAAAAAGTGGTATTTGAAAGAAAACAAACTATGTACATGAAACCAAAAAAAAATGTTCTTTTACATTTTGAAGTGTAGGGAAACATAAAATAATTAAAATGTGAAAAAAAATCAATTATGCACAAATTGTTTAAGAATGTTTAGTTACGTATTCACTTCTTAGCTACAAAATACATGCTTCGTTTATCTTAATATATTTTTTGTTTGTTTGTTTGTTTTATTACATCTGAGAACTTTAAATAAAAAATAACTTTGTTTTTTAACTTTTAACCGAATAAATTTCGCGTCTAAGTATTTTAAATAAGTTAACTACTTATATTATATAAAATAATATCAAATTTATTTGTTAAAAATATATTAAAGCAGGATATGCATGCCGCTTAGAGTAGATTTCATATGGAAAATTTGCTAAGTTATACAAATGTCTGAATTTCTAAGTGTCTGAAATTTATAATGTCTGGATTTTTAAGTGCCTAAATTGTAAAATGTCTGAAATTTTATGTGTCTAAAATGTTATATGTCTGAATTTCAGACATAACAACCTTATTCAGACACTTATCTCAGCTCATTTATAAAAAAGACACTTAAGTGTCTAAATTTAAGACAGCACATGCATCTGAAACTTTGCATGCGTAAGTGTTTCAGACATTTATGTGTCTGAACTGACATTTCAGACACATTTCTGTCTGAATTTAAGACGCTTCTATTTACAGTGTTATAAAATAAATATTGGCTGTCAAGCTACGGAATATTACAATATACAGGACTGGTATATTAATACATTGACTAAATAATTTAAAGATTATAAATAATAACGCTCTATACATTCAGAAGATATGATCAAGAATCTTATATACAGATTAAGTGGATAACTACTATTTTTTCCTAAAAAATCGCAGATGATCGCCACCTTTCAGAATCGCTAAAACAAGTTCAGTTTATTTCAGGCCCTTTTAAGAAGGAAATAACATAGACACTATTTTGAATCTAAAATGATAAAAGTAAAACGCAATAAAGTTATAACTACACAATTTTAATCCGCAAATCAACAACTCAGTTTAATGAAACTCAAAATTAAAATTATTTTTACCATTTTAATAATTTTGTAAATATTTCGTTAATTAATAAAAAAAAAATATTTTTTAATCATAATTTATTCTTGTAACATCACTGCTTAACCAATATTGCTTATGAAATCTGGGATTTAAAAAATTCTATAAACCTTAATATGGGAAAACAAATAGATGATATTCACATAAAAATGTTCCAGAATCCTCTGATTATCATAAAGTACACCTAATTCGGTTTTTTTTTTTTTCCCTATGCATTCTGGTTTCTAAATTATGCCCATCTATCAGCAAGTATATTACATTAATGGTATATAAACTTGTATAAAATTTCATTATTTCATTTATAGCAAAGACAATTAATCCTCCAGTTTTAAAAATAGTTTATGTATATTAAAGTAAAAATAATTTAAACATTCATACACGAAATATTTACGGCAAAATATATTTTAAACCTACATAGTAAGAAACGTAATGTACCATATATCAGATTTGATTGTTATGATTATGCATAGTAAAATTGCTGCTTTCTCATCTTCTAGAGTAGAATTTTCACATTATTCTCCTTGATTTAAAACAAGAACTTAATGATACATACGGGTAAACGTAATCTCGACTACAAGCTAAACTGGTTTTAGCAATCTTAGGCAGGGTTTTGTGAGAATTACCGCAGTGTAGTGACCAGCTAGAAAATTACTCATTTAATCTTTAACGGATCTGAAATACGTGACCTTAGATGCAATCAAAATTTTAAATGCTTATATGCATTTGATATTTACTTGCTATATCAACTCACATAAATTTGACGATTAAACATTTTATAGAATTCTTCAGTTAGAGTATTACTTGCCACGATGTTTTGGACGTTGTCTGTCAAAATATTGCCTGGTTTAAATTTTAAATTAAAAACCAATAAACAATTTTATCACTCTTAGGCAGGGTTTTGTGAGAATTACTACAGTCTAGTGACCAGCTAAAAAATTACTCATTTAATCTTTAGCGGATCTGAAATACGTGACCTTAGATCCAATCAAAATTTTAAACGCTTATACGCAGCTAAATAATGTCCATTTACATATAACAACTCACCTAAATTTGTTGAATAAACATTTTATGGGATTCTTCTATTTGCGTGTGATTTGATGTAGGTTAGAGGCAATCAAAATTCTAAATGTCCAGTCAAATAAAGTCCACTTACATTTAATATCCAACAAAAATTTGCTGTACAAGTATTTTTCGAGATTCTTTCATTATAATATTGCTTTAAGATTTGAATGCTGCATACAAAACTTTTACACGGTTTAAAATTTAAATTAAGGAACATTAGTCATAATAATAACAATTAGATGAATAATTCCTATTCCTATTTTTCTACTGTTTATTCGAACGATAGTTATTCATATATGTGAAGCGTAACTTTAAGATTTTTATTATAGATAGCAATATTTTTGAGATTTTAGAAATAGTGTTAAGTGTTATATTTTTTGTTTAATAATTGCTGTGTTCTTTAAAACATCTAAAGTTCTGTTTAATAAAATTTCCAGGACTTCATAATGATCAATATATAACAGTAGTAATATTAAATTAAGATTGTCAATAATACATAATTTAAATTTATTCTGACGTAATTCATTTTCAACCAATTCATGCTATAGATTATTAATTGAAATATATTAAGAGCTTGGGTAAAAATCCTTATTTCCTTTTTTTTTTAGTTATCGAACAAAACACAGGTCCTTCTATCTACGATAAAGGTTTGAATTTTCTTGATATTTGCTGGGATTTTCATATTCTATTAAAAGATTATAATGCGTGATTAGTTACACACTGCTTAGCAAAATTACTAATAATTGCTTGATTTTTACATATTGCTACACATTTTCTCTTTTGTATTATGTCAAATTTTCTAGAAATGAGTTTTCTCTTGTTAAAAACCTTGCAATTTATAAACAAAAACACTTATGGAAAATTCTCAGTGCTATTAAAATATCTTTATACTTCCATAATATAGATGTTATTGTCACATAAATGCATATTTACATTTTTTTAGGAAAAACAGATCATCATCATCATACTTTACAGCTGAAACAAATATATCAAGTTTTTATTTATTTTATTTATTTAATTAATTTTTAATTTAAGCGTTATACTTTTTTTTGTTTATGTTACCGCTAAAATACATAAACCAATTAATCTGCTAGATAATCAATTAGTTCGGTAATCAACACATTAACTAGGGTGATCTCTTAAAGTGCGGAAAATTGTTTCATTTTCCAAATTACCTACGTAATCGGCGAATGACATGAATAATATGTACATTACCTACAAGATACTCGTTAAAGTGTAAATAAAAACTTTGGTGGAACAACAGCAACGTTTCTGTTCGCTTAAATTAAATGTTGTTTAGTTATATTTTGATATCTGGAACATCAAGTTAATACTATCGAACAATCAACACATTAGTGGAGAGAATTAATCATCAATCATCTAAAAAACTACAATACAAATAATCAAACGGTTTAAATTATTATTGCAATTAAGGAAATTTACGTAATGTTATTTATTTATTAGTCGATATTTAAAGAATCACGTTAATACAACTAAGCAAGCAACGAATTGCTAATTGGATTATTCATCTATCAATTGAAAAGTTATAATACAAAGAATCAAGCGGTTTAACGTATTATTACGATAAAGGAAATGAATTTCCGAAACATATGATAACATGTTTAGTTATTAGTGCAATCTAAAGATTGGTAACTCTTTGAACTCCATAGCAATAGGTGCTTTCGACAAGCGAACATATTTGTGGTACACTTAGATTTGCAGTCACATGTTTTTAAATCCTGCCCTGTACCAAAGAATTGTTTTATTGCTATTTGACGTAAAGATATTTCTACAGCAGATACCTCTTCTTTCTTTAAAACCTTTCTTTGCAAACACTGAATTCAGATCTCGCATGCAATTGTTTTAGTATGTATGAATACCCGTTTTAGTATGAAATTTATAAAACCCATCCTCTGTCTTACTAAGAACCACAGCTAAAATCGAGCGGACATTAGATTTTACTCTGTCTACGTCGGGTACTTTGATTCACACAGTGACACCTTCATCGAAATTTGGATGCTTTGCATTAGGAACTGCTAACATTTTCTTTGCTTGCTCTTCTAAATCTTTTTTGGCTTCATCATGCTATATTTTCTAAACCATATTCTTTTTACAGTTGTTGCACAATCTATTCTTACCATACCCTTCTACGTTAGGGTCTATTTCCCCCAAAAATACGTTAACAAACTTATCACACGATTTAAACTTGTAAGAACCTGCTGCTGCTTTTGAACAAACAATACACGTCATGACTTTTATACTTCTCTTTATAGGTTCTGTACAAAACTGTGATGGCGATTCTGTAGAATTTGAGGGTAACTCTGTGATGAATTTTTTAGGATGCAGTGGTTATTTCTTATTGGTCCAGGGTAACTGAATATTCTTCATCAATGTGTCCTCAGTCAACGGTGTAGAAGGCAGTTTAAGATTACAATCGATAAATTCTTGTATTTCTGTGAGTATTTCTGTAGAAGCCGGATATAACGGAATATCCGCTTGTGTAAGGTTTGACTGTGATCCCATAATCACAGTCTCTTGTAAATCTTTTAACTTTTGTAGGTCTTCTTCAGTATTTATTGAAAGTAATACTTTTTGTGGTATATTAGAAGAAGACAATTACACTTTTGTGCGTCAACCGAACATGATTTCGTATGGATTTCCTTCAATTGCTGAATGATATCCACGATTCTTCATGAATTGTACAAATCATACGTCCTCACTCTACTTGTTAGTTCGGTTATCATCCATCCAAGTAGTGAGCATGTTTTTAATGCCCTGATTTGTTCGTTCGACAGTTCCTTGACTTTGGCTTTGTCTAGGTTTGTCCTTAACCAATTTTATTTCGGGCCACAACTGTGCTACACATTCTAAAATTTTATTTCAAAATTCGCGACCGTTATCAGAATGCAAAATACTACCTGGAGCGTCAAAAAGGGAAAATATCAAGCAAATTACAAGATATTTCATACGCCCGTTTCGATGTAAGCGGCTACAATACAACAAATTTTGTTAAGTGGTCTTGGTATATGAGAAGAAACTTAATCATTCCATCTAGTTGAGATTGGTAATCGGTGAGATCTACAGTCGACAGGAAAATTATTCGAGCGCTAGTAACAATTACTATATAAAAAAAGTACATTTAATATTGGTTTGTTAAATAAGTCTTTGTCGAATCATGTTATTAGATTAACTAAGAACATAATTCCACAACGATTTGTTTAAAAAAGCAGTATTATGTGTACTTTTTTACATAAGAATTATTGTTAGCACTCCAGTAATTATGCTGCCGACTGTACTAGGCATCTGTTATTGAAGGCGTTGAAATAATCGGCATTACAAACAATCAACATTTTAGCTTTTTTTTTTTTTTTTTTGACAAGGTTCGCTAAATACAACAACATTTTTATTTGGTCTTGGGTTATGTTTTTATAAAGTGTGTTCATTTGCTTGATCATTCTGTCTCTTCCATCGTGGCCAATTGTCAAATGAGTGGAATACAATATGTCAAATAATTCCTCATCATGGACAAACTTTTTTAACACTTTCTCGTGCATCTGATAACGGCTCAATGAGTTTTTCACAGCTTTGCACATTCAACACGCCATTCTTTGAATTATTCGATAATCTCGAGATGTTCCTTTCTTATTGGAAACTTTTATTCGCATTACATCTTCAATTACAGAATCATACATTCGTTTTGTCATTAAAACACTATTATATTTTGAATCTTTACTGAAGAAGTTTGCGAAGAAGCTTTTTTTTCATTTTACTCACCAATTCATTGCTTGCTTGCATACTTGGGGCTATTTTTTTTTTTTTTTATTTATTATTTTTTTTTTTTACAAAAGTCACAACGGAAATTCAATCGCTGACACGCAGAATTGAATTTGAAAACAGAATTTCCTTTACTAGGCACTGACAGCCGAGGAAAATCATGAGAAATAAATGCAACCGGTGACAAACAAACACTGGCGAAACCAAACTATAAGTGGAGGGAGAGAGGAAAGGAGTAGGGGAAGGAACTGAGAGAAGCGAAACCAAACTAAAAGTGGAGGGAGAGAGGGAAGGAGAAGGGAAATTAAACGAAAGAAACAAACTTTTGAACTTTAACTATATGGAAAACGCTAATAGTCAGATTACCTAGTTAAAATGCGGAAAACTCTTGATTCCACACTTTAACAAATCATCGTTGTTAATCTGCTGATTAGCTAAGTAATCTGCATTTTAATTTTTGAGCTTTAACGGTAGCATTTATATTATCAGTGGTTCCCTTTTTCCTTTTGAAACAAAACATTTGCTAAAATACATGAGATGTAACATGCCCCTTATATCCTAACAATTCCTTACAAAAGTTCATAATTGTTAGTAAAATGTATTGGCATTTACAGTTAAAAAAAAATACAAACAAACATAAAAATTTTACAATTATCTATCAAAATATATAAATATAGGATTAATGTACCGGTATCGCAACAATTTAATCTATTCGTGATATTATAATTACAGGTCAGTAAATATCAAAATATGTTAGTCTAAAAAATAAAAGCTTTTTTTTTTTTTTTTTTTTTTTTTTTTTGCAGTAAATGAAATATTTAAATATGTGTAACGTAAATAAAATTTATGTCGAAAAATAAGTCATAACTGGAGAAAAGGAAATAAAAATAAAAATAAAAATAAAGTTTTACTGTCGCATACATTTAATTATTCCTGATATAAAATGTAGAATTACAGTTATCCAGAATATTGAATTCTAAACTAAGTAACAAATCTTTAAAAATCACTTGTAGTTAAATATATAGATAAATTCAAATTTATTTGATACATTGTTAATATAAGGATACGTTGTGGATTATTTTTCACATAATCTTGGAGATACAATTGGATTTTACAAAATCAAAATGAAATCAACAGGCTTTTTGTGGTCATCACCAAAATTTTTCTTTATATTTAGTATAGAAATTCACGCAATCTAGACGAAAACATTGTATTTAATGTTATGCGTTCAGTGTAGTGTTTTATTATTATTATTATTATTATTATTATTATTATTATTATGTGCAGCATTGATATGCCTGCCTTAAATAAAACATCTTCAGAAATTCCGTTTATTTAAAAATTTATTTTTGAAAAAAAAAAAAAAAAAAAAAATCAATCAGTTCTTTCATTATTATTACAAATGTGCCATTCAAAGAGGTTTTAAGTATATTTAAATATATATTTTAAGCGTCCTTTTAAAAAATAGTAAAAATGAAACTTTGTATCTGCTAGCAGAATATTCCACACAGTGGGTGAAAGAGTTTGTTCTTTCATATACAAACAAGTACGTTTTGACCACCAAAAAATTCTTTTGTATTTTCGATTGCAATTTCACTTAGAACATATTATTTAGTAAAATTAATATTTATCAAAATTGTTTTCCATGATAAATGAAGATAATTTTCATTCAAGACAATTCAAGACTTTGGCGAGAACTACGTTGGTGCCAAATTTCAAATTTCGCCAATGGGACTTATAGAAAAGCTGTCGCATATTTTCGCGTGATTTTTTTTTTATCATTTTTAAATGTATATATGTATTTTCAATACAATGTTCATATACATTTTTTTAATTGAGTATCAAATAAAAAATACTAAATATACAAAAAGCGAAAAAAAATAATAGCAAAATTATAATAATTGTGTTACACCTTAATTAAAAAAATAAATAAATAAATGAGGAAAAAGGAATTTTTTAAAATTATTTTATTTTTAATTATTTATTTTATTTATTTATTTATTTAACTTTTTTTTTGGGGGGGGGGAGGGAGGGGCATTATTTTGTGTTTCCTTTTGAATAATTATAAAATTAAAATGGGATGTTTTTTTTTTACATCATTTGAACCAACTATCCGATCGAATTAAAAAAATACAGCTGCAGCTGGATTTTGTCCTGAATATTACATAGGTGTAGCAATTTCCGTTGGGGTCCATTGAACGGTGTAGCTTAGCATAAGAAATAAACCTGGCATATTCAATATGAAACACAAAATATGAATATGAAACACAAAAAATGATGAAACACAAAAAATATGAACACAAATATATGAAGCACAAAATAACAAAGTTTAGTGAAAACAATAATCATATCGTATTAAAAATATACATGAACAATGCATCTAACTTTATAGATATAAAAGTCTTAAGTATAATTTTATCATTATTATTTCAATTATTGATTTTTTATATAAATAATTAAAGCGCTGTTGAGATAATAGTAATTTTTTTAACACTATATTAATCGCTTATAATATGAAGATATGCTGTTATTAACACGAATTTCCAATATTTACAGATACTTAATTCTAAAAAGTTCCAATAAAGAAAAAGGAAACTTTCTGGAAAAAAGAAATATGGTCTTCATTGAACATCTTGTGTTTATTTAATCAAAATGATAATAATAATAATAATAATAATAATGCTGCTTTTTAACAAATTTAATATTTCTTCTTTTTTTTTAAATTTATTTCAGATATAGATTATTTTCATCAAAATAATAATAATAAGAAGAAGAAATTCTGTGAATAAATTGGAAAAATTATTTTCTGTTTTCGCAAATATTTTTTTATTTTCTCTTGTTGAAAATATATGTAGAAATACAGAAGGGTAGTCTTTTTGAAATTAGTTTATTTTCTTAAATTAAGCCTCAATTGTTTTAATATAAATATGGGAATTTTAATTTAAATATTTTATTTTATAGGCTAATTAAGATTAAATTCATTAGTTTGACATTAAATGACTAGTTATAAGCATAACAGATTTTTATTAATAAAATTAAAGTTTTGATGACTGTAAATACTGTCAAAACATTATATATGTTATGTAAAATGTTTATAATTAATGTTAACCTATATCGAATAAACCATAACTTCTTCGGTTCAGATATATGCATTATACAAACTATGGTAAAAATCTGAAGTATAAATAATAGATTAAACATCGGTCACCTGGTTATAAAGTAACGCATAGACAATAAAATACATAAACTGAATACATAACACTTCACTTAATCACAAATTTCTTCAATGTACTTCCAATTCAGCCAAGTCGCATGCTAAAAGAATATTATTATCTATCCGTCAGCTGAGCGAAGATTTTTTTCAATAAGTTGCGTCGACCTGGTGCGTCTTTCTTGCATTTAATCAATCATAGTCCTCGTGTTTTTTTTTTCTATTAACATTGTTTATCAGAAATATCCAAGCACGAAGTTATAGAGATTAGAGTTCGAAAAACGATTGAATGTAGGAAAAGAGGGGAAAAAAAGCTAAAAACGCCATAGGAACAGCATGGGAAGAAAAGCAAAAAAACTCACAAATTCAAGTGTGTTAAAAAAAAAAAAAAAAAAAAAAAAAAAAGGCTCACACCGGAAGTAATAAGAGGACAAAACTAACTAGAAAAAGACATAGAAGAGCCGGAATCGGGCGGCCTGGGGCATGGGTCCTATCGTCCAGGATTCATACGTCTCGCTTATATGTGTCTCGGAGGCGGTGGGGGTGGGTGGGCGGGAAGAATTTATTAAAATTACCCGAATATCTCCAAAACCGATCACAAATATTGATTTGATTGAACAATATGAAGAGTAACAACGCTTCGTATGAAAGCGTTAGACTCTAAACACTATCATGTTTAAAAATTTACAATAATTTTCAGTCGAAAAAGTTAGGTTAAGGACATATGTTATAGAAGTGTTTTAGAGTCTCAACGAGCTTTCTTTAAAAGCGATAATGCTTGAACTCAGCTGTAAAAATTAATTAAGCGACAGAGAGCGACATAAGCGACATAAGCGACAGAGCTCGTATAGTGATCTTGTGGTGATAGAGTGCGCCTTCTCTGACCACAAATGTTCCAAAAAAAAACATACACTATTAATTGCTATTAATTCCAAAATTTCAATTTTCAATGTATATTTTGTCCATGCAGCTTCTGCCCGACATGGTTTTTGTACATAAATACATCTTTTAGAATGTATTTCAGGACATTTAATACTGCAAATTAAGGAAGAGATGAACTATTGGACATCGCTAAAACAATTTTTAAGAATGCTAGGATTTAGATACTTTACGATAACTGTGAGCAAATCTTCTGAGATAAGTTTATTTAAAACACATTTCAGTTTTTTCGGTTCAGATTTTTCTAGTTCCCCTGTGTTTTAAAATTCAGTTACCATCTATTTCAAAACCTTGTTCGAGTTATGTAATTATGTGAGGCTTTGTAACCTCGATATTCTAGCAGTGTAAGTGTAAAACATTTTGCCGTATTGATTAATTTATTTGATTAGTAATTCTCGATAAGTTTTTCTCTTAAAAGTGATTTTTTTTTTTTTTTTTTTTTTGTTTCGGTGCTTAGGAATCAAAAGTTTGGTTAATAGGGTCTTTTTTTTTCTATAAATTTTTCAGAATTCATTTGTATTTTTTAAAATATTTGTATTTTTTAAAATTTGTATTTTTAAAAATATTTTACAAACACATTAAAATAAAGGTTATAAGTACACTCCTTTTTATATTTTTCTATGAACATTTTTCACATTTTTCTAGCGTTAAACGTCGCAGGAAGGTATTTTCTGTGAGGCATCTTTTTTCTTCCATAATGACTAGAACGAAAACGAAAATTTAGTATTTCCTCACGTATCAATTTCTTCTTATCTTAAATATTAGATTTCATGCTTTTCCACCTCTATATTCTGGTCTCCCAGTTTTATTCTTAAAGAAATAATTTGCAATATTTCCAACTCTTTTTCCTCCCACACAGAAGATGGATCGAAATGTGATAGCACATACGGGATCATCTGTATAATCATTAGGATAAAGAACTTTATACTTATCTGTCTTATTTTTAATTCGATTTTTTTGCTCGATTAGGTGTAATTTTAATATGAGAACATAAAAAATTATCTTGTAGCTCTTTATCTGTATCGCTATACTTGGCCTTAAATTCTCCTTCGATAACATTGATTGTGAAGATATTTGCCTTACAAAATGCACTGTCAATATGACTGCAGGAGACTGACCCATGCTTACCGGACGAAGACTGAAGTTCATTTCTTAAAATATTTATTTATTTATTTATTTATTCATAGACTTGGATCCCGTTTACGCTTTCTCGGGTGGGGAGATGATACAACAGCATCTTCATTCGAATCATTCGTTATATTATTTCCAACTTAACCTTATTTGCCAAAAAAAAAAAAAAAAAACGAAGTATTATCTAATGTGACAACCTGCAATAACATTCTTTTCCATACTTTTGACTTTTCACCCAAGATCGGAGAAACCACGTGATCTCAAAGCACGATGGAATTGGTTAAACTTGACTTAATCCTTTTTGGCAACAAAAGTTACTTATGACATAATTCTTTTCGGAAAAAAAAAAAAAAAAAAAAAAAAAAAAACACGAATTTCACACTCTGTTTTTAATACGATCAATCTTTATTTGGAACTTCTGCTTATTGAAAATACTTTGTTAGGCATGTGCTGGAATCGTTTGCATCGAAAAGTCAATTATTGAAAATTTTGACTTAACCCGTTTTGGAAACAAGCTCTTCATATATCCTAACAATTTAGTTAAGAAAACCTTCTAATGAAGGTTAAATTTCTCTTTCAGATTTATAAATTAAATTAATTATGGAATCTTGAAATATTAGTCTTTATGATAAAAGTTCAGATTATGATTTTAACGCTATTAGTTTAACTAATTAGTTTTCATGTATAGGTTATGAAAATTTTTATTAAATATTTAAAAGTTATTTATATTTGATAATTGCTAGCATTTGAAGAATTGCGATAGTCTTGAAAGTGTGTTTTGCAAATTGTTCGATACTGCAAAATCAAATGTTTATCCGACTTAAACTTTAACTGTTACTCGTAACTGTTAAGATATTGTAATGTTATTCCACTTGTAGTGGATATTTCTCCATGTTTATGTTTTTTTTTTTTTTTTTTTTTTTTTTAATTCATGATATTATTCGTTTTTCGAAAGTATTTTTGCAGTCTTATGATAAGTTTTGATATTTGTATTTACTATTGTATAGTTTTATTTTTTTTTCCTTTGTATCTAAATACTTTGTTTATTTTTGTAATAAAAATTCCAGTGGTTGAAATCTATTCGCTTAGTAAGATAGGTAAGATATAGGGAGCTACGCTAGTTTTCGATTTTACTAGAAGCTATTGAAACATCTTTCTATTTCTACCTTGCATTTAGCGTTTTCCCTGTATTTAGGGTTTTCCCTCAGAATTTTCATTATTATTTTTTTTTTTACTTTCTGTCTGGTTTTATTGTTATGTTTTCTGCCTGCATTGATCTTCATTATATATATATATATATATATATATATATATATATATATATATATATATATATATATATATTATTTTTTTTAAACGCAGTAAAAGCAGAGTAACAGAAGATTTAAGACCCCTGAAACCGCACAGACAAATAAGAATAAAATTTCATTGAATTAAATTTACTGGTACATACATTTTGTTAATTACTAAAACAATTATTTTTATTTATTGATTAGTGAAACAATTAATATTACTTATTAATTTAACCTGAAACTTACCTTAATATTATTCATAAATAGTAATTTGTAATTTAAATAATGTTGCCTTTAGTATTTATCGACATGAAACTAAAGCAAAAGAAGCAATCAAGCAAAGAGAAAATATAAGCTCACGATGACAATTAAAACCCTTTTTTTGATAAATTATTTTTGAGTTACGAAAAACTCAGAAAGGTGAAACAAACAAGCACACACACACACACACATATATATATATATGGTAATATTGTTATAAATACTTAATCATACATTATCATAAATATAATATATATATATATATATATATATATATATATAGTGTAAGGTTTTCTTTGCAAGTAATATATATATATATACTCGTATATATATAATAATTGTAACAGATTAATATAAGAGAAAATAATGAGTCAATAACATTTTATTTGAAGCTAAAATGAAAGAATAAAAACCCAAGTTTACTAAGGAACTGCAGTTATACACATTTCATTACATTCTTTTCAAAGCTTCTAATATTTACAATTTTATCGTTCATAAAAATAGAGTGTGCTACAAAATCGAATCCTTCACTACAATGACAGTACTTTATAATATTTAAACGTTTGAAATTTTATGAAATATAATAATTACAGGAATTCAATTGTTATATACTGCAGTGGGCCATAATATACCTGTACATTTATTAATTTTGCATTTTAATACATAATTTGTATTTTGTATTAATAAGTTACGTATAAATCAAGACTAATTTATTTTATGCTTTTAAAAAATGGTATAGATTTTTACTATAGTCATGAAAATAATAAAAGAAAATTATAGTAAATTTAATTGCGTTTCATTATTTAATACTCAAAACAAAACTTGATTACAAAATATTATATAGTGCTCTTAAATTTTTATTTAAAAGATTAAATTATTTACAACCATTTTTATCTTACTACTAGCAGAAATGCCTTGTACCAAAATGGCAAACTTTGTGTTCTATTACGTGATAAATAAATTTAGTTTCAATGTTTATCGCTCTTTTCTATTTAATAATGTAAGAACTACCAACTTTAATCATTTTATCACGCAAACCGTATAGTGAAAAGAAAACTCAATCCACTTATCGCAGATTTAATGGTGGTTTTGTAAAGTAAAAGATTTCTTACATTCACTAAAATGCTTTAGTTAAGAAACAATTCTTTACTGTTAGAAAAAAAAAAAAAAAAAAAAATGTTTGTAATTTTTATTTTCTTACATAAAATCTTATTGTAACATAAATAAATAAACTTTTTTATACGTATGAAATATACATGGAAATGCCATGTTTTCGAAATAAAAACTATATTAAGACAAAAATGTATTTATTAATTAAAAAAAAAAAAAAAAAAAAAAAGAAAGAAAGAAAAATAAACGTAAATATAATTTTATTTTTAATTATTTTTCATCCGTTTTTTTTAGATAGATAATAACATAACTTTTTATTAAACATATTATTATATTTTCAATTAATTTTAATTTTTAATTCTTTCAAAAATTTTCACATTCAAGAAATTCACTTGCTTTTCTGGAAGAAAAAAAAAATGTGTACATTTCAATTTACATTACAGAATAGGAAATTACTTTAAAAATTTCGTTGTTTCAATTATATAAAAACTTCAAATCCACACAATTGTATCTATATTTGTTGCTATAAACTTGAATATGTGTTTGTCACAAAACATTTATTTTTTATAACTTTATTTCCTCTTAATTTCCTTTTTTCTCCAATCAATATTTTGATACAAATTATATTCTCGAAAACAAAACCTACAATTTTGACGATTTCACAATCATTGAGCTACATTTCGTTTAAAAATCTTATGATTTTTGAAAGGTTGTGGGTTCAAGACTCACGTAGAGTTGCAGCTGCATTTTATTGGTGGGGATAAAATAGTTTCACTAACAACTCACGTTGAGAAAGCGCATGACGCATTTTAAACTCAACTCATGCGCAAAATGTCCTGCGATAATTTTCAATTTTGTTTATACAATCGGCAGCAAAATTATTGAAGCACACATCAAGAATTTTCATATATATATTTTTAGTTTGATCGCTAATTTTTATCATAAACTTACTTTTTTATAAACAACGTAAGAGTAAGATCATAACACGACAAATATTTACTTAACAAAACAGTATGAGGTGCCCATCTTTTAGGTAGGAATTTTTGCTAGTACTTCAATAATTTTGCTGCTGTCTGTAGCTTCTGACGCTGAAAGGAAGACTACTTAACGTAACTACTACGACTACATAATGTGAAGTTGTACTCAGTTTTCATGAAATTTCCAGGCTGTGTGAATTACAAAACGCAAAATTCTTTCTAAAGGTAACTGCTTAGGAATTCTTTTTTCCTCCAAACACTTGTCAAATTTCGTCATCAGTCCTACTTATTGACATTAAAGCTGGTAGATCGAGCTAGAGAGGACTCTGAGTAGTATTAAAAAAAAATCAATAAAAAAGATCATATATTTACATATTTTGTTGAAATTCCCTTTTTGTATTTTACTAAATACTTCTTTTGTATTTTGCTAAATTTTTCTTCTGTATAATACACTTGCAGTTACTTAAGGACCATTTATATCTTAAACCGAAAATGATCAATTATTAGCAATAGAATATAATCATGAAATCTGAATAAAAACTTTTAAGAGTTTGTTAATATCCTTAATAGACTATAATAGACTATATTGCAGTTTGCGATCATAAACATGATTTGTCGGCTTTCATATTTTGAATAAAAATTTTAAAGTAAAAAAAAAAAAAAAAAAAAAAAAAAAAAAAAGAGTCTTATATCTTTCTTTTCAGTGGTTGAATTATAGCAAAATTTACCGAAAAAATGAAAAAATAAAATAAAATAAACAAAAGATTTTAGGTACATTTAACTGCAGATGATATTCTTAACCTCTTCTAAAATAATAATAATAATATATATATATATTGGAAATATGTATAAATAACATTGTTTGTGCTAAAATATATTGGTAGTTTATTATATTTCCCTTAAGAAAAAATAGCTTAAAAGCAGTTTATTAATTTATATTTATATTCTAAAATAATATATTGTCATCAGAAAAGCATGTTTGCATACATTTTTTATGTTCCTAAAATATAAGAAAGTACATAAATTTTGATAGCAAAATAAGTATACTTTTGCAAATTCCTGATTGCTGAAATAAAAGGGCAAAAAAAAAAAAAAAAAAAAAAAAAAAAAGATATATGATTTTATTTAATTCATACTTTTAAAATAGCGAAATCTTTTATTTTAAATGGAGCACATATCAAATCATTTCTTACAGCAAGGTTACATTAAAATCGGGTACCTTCGAGAAATGTAAAAAAAAAAAAAAAAAAAAAACATATATCAATTTGGTTTTTAAAAATATTGGTGCCTCAAATTTGAGAATATATCGAATTGTACAAGATAACAAAGATTCCTCGAAAATGAGTAAATCATTTTTCTGTTTTCAATAGAAAGTTATATGAAATGAGCATATTTTGTATCATTACATAGAGAAAAAAAAATATTTAAAAACTAAAGACAACAGTTTTTTTTTTTTTTTTTTTAAGTCTAACAAGGAAACATTCAAAAGGTGTCATCCTCAAAAAGTATTGAAAAAAATATATGTGATTCTACTCTTCATAAAACACCAGAAAATGAAAAAAATATCGGCTGAAATGAATTACAGCGACCACAAAAAATTACCAAAATTAAGCATATTTGGCAATTTAGCGCTGTTAGGCGATACATTTGCTAGCACCGAGATTGCCGTGTACGAACAGAACCGTGTTTTGCTTTTCCGCCAAGTACTCAAAATCAATCGCCTAGCAGTGTGAAATCGCCAAATATGCTTAATTTTGATAACTTTTTGTGGTCGCTGTAATTAATTTCAGCCGATACTTTTTTCATTTTCTGGTGTTTTATGAAGAGTAGAATCACATATATTTTTTTCAATACTTTTTGAAGATGACACCTTTTGAATGTTTCATTGTAAGTAATTCTGATTCGGAAATATTCTATCTAAATTATTGTGCTTGGGAAAAAGCGATTTTTTTTCAATAAGAAGAATTCATACTCAACATCGTCGCTGTTTTCTTTTCCCCCAAAAGAATATACTGAATCAGGAAAACTAGGATCCTAATTTTCCTAGCCCATAGGAAATAGATGCCTGTTACTCACCTAAAATAATAAAAAAAGTTAAAAATTAAAATGGAATTGAAATTTTTTTTAGCATACATTACTTTAAAATACTTTTAGCAAATTCTAGATTATTTAAAAAGGTTACATATTTTATCTAGTAGGTAAATGCATACAATATTAACCTTTTCATTCAATTTCAATGATAGAGGGTGTCTCATAAAAAGCGCAATATTTGAAAAGCGGAAAATTTATTTTAAACGTTATGTTATCATGATTACTGCATAACGTTAATACTGCTACACATTGTACATAATCACAATCAAAGGCAGCACACACTGCAAAAATAAGTAAATTACTTAATTTTAATAAATTTATTTGTACTCAAAAGTTGCATTCTTTATGCGAAAACCCACATTTCATACGATTAAATCGAAAGAAATTTATCAAAAATACAAATAAAATTTTATTTTAAAGTTTTGA
Organism: Salticus scenicus; assembly: GCA_963930645.1. Taxonomy (NCBI): domain Eukaryota; kingdom Metazoa; phylum Arthropoda; class Arachnida; order Araneae; family Salticidae; genus Salticus; species Salticus scenicus. Next base: position 279,846,022 of record OZ005649.1, on the reverse strand, counting down.
CTTCTTATTACATTTCATTTTTCAAATTCCAGGAAATAATTATTTTAGTCTTCGATTTTAAAATATAAACAAATGTGGATAATGATTTACATCCTCTCTAATTTAATTGGTGTAAATATTTAATACATATTATAGGCATTGTTTTATTCTATTGTGCATTTTGATTAATAAATGAATTTCATCAAATGGAACACGCTACATTCTCTTTAAATATCACTCCAAATGGAATGAAATAATCTCGCAAATTGTTTAAAAACTAGTATGTTGTGGCCACCACATGACTTTCTTCTATATTTTCCTATACAAATTCACTTAGTAGTAAAAAATAACATAGACCTATTATAAGAGTGGACAGGACAATGGAAACCTTTTTTAGGGGCAAAGATAACTCATAAAAATTTCATGTGACTGTTGATCAACAGGAAGCCAAACTGGCAAATATTAAAATTTACTCGCCATACTCTGTTTTTTATTAAGCAGACGATATTTTTCCTTTTTTTTTTTTATTTTTTTTTTTTAAATTTGTATTTTAATTTAAAAGTTAGATTGTTTTGAATTTAAAAAGAAATTTATAGCAAGAAATAGTAATTAGATGTACTTTAGAAGCCCTGGAAGTTATGTAAAATAAGAATTTTATTTCACAGGTAAGATTATTTTTTAATATTTTATTATTTCGTTCTTTTTAATTAATTATATTTATAAAATTTTATAATTGCTATACTTAATTCTCTAAATTGAATTAGTTTAAATATATTGCACCTTATTTGATTTCAAAAATGTCCATGATTATTTATGAGAGTTAAAGCGAGTACAGACAAACCGAAGTCATAAACACTTTTGAACTTTGTTGAAATGTGTTAATAACAAGGTAAAAACAAATTTAGCAGCTGTTTCGTTTTACACAAGTTTTTCTTGTTGCACCTTTCAGTAATATTAATAATAATATTTATATTCAGAACAAAAAATCGCCAATAACGCGATAAATGCCGAAAAAGGTAAACTTTTTCATCAGTAACGTGGTTTCATCTTCGCACCTTTTCTTATATCACATTAATAATGGGAGGTTCCATCCACTTTAATAATAGGTCTGTGAAAAATAATTTATTAAATTTATTATTTAGAAAAAAAAGATATTTTCCATGATAATGCAGACGATTTCCATATTAGAGAAGTAGTATAACACTAAATATATATAAAAAAAAAAAAAATAAATAAATAAATAAATTTTATTCTGAATATTACATTATTTATTTATTTTATTTTATTTATTTATTTTTTGTTAAAATCGAAAAAATCGATAATTTTACTTTAAATTGTCACAAATCGATGGTTCAACCATTCGTTTCAAAGACATTGGCGAGCTTTTTTGAAAGAAACCCATCATGAAAATTTACTCACCTCGAGGGGTATTCCCCCCCCCCTCAGGGATTGGAGGCGAGGCTCATACCTACACATTTTTTTTTTTCCCAGTTGACTTTCTATATTACAAATAATTCTTTTAAATTTCATAATGATTATTAAAAAATAATTCTCTTTATGTACATTTATACAAAAATTTGTCCTCTACCATCATGTTAATAGTTTAGAAAAAGTGGGATGGCAATGTAATTGAAAAAATAATAATTTATTTATTTTATTTCTTTTTAACTAAAGAATATCAAGAAATTTTTATTTTATTTCCAAATCAAATGATGAAAGAATAAACCGATTAAAAATGAAATTAAATATTTACTGATTTTAACTCCACAACATCAGATACGTATTTCAGTTTTAACTCTTATTTATTTTGATATGCATTCTTTAAGCTGTACATATTAATATATCACTACTGTTAATTAGTTGTGTTGCATATATATATATATATATATATATACATATATATATATTTATTTATTTATTTATATAAGAACAGTATGTGCGTATATGAACATACAATTAAAAATAAAATAAAAATAAGTATATTAGTGCATGACATACATTTTCCGATTCCCAATAAATTTAAATTCATCCCGAAAAAAAAAAAATAAAGTTTTATTAAATATCTCAATGTTGAAATTTTAATATACTTTTAAGTATGCTTGTTCTAATTTGAAATTAATTCATATCTATGAATTCGTAGCGAATGAAATGAAATGAAAGATTCATATATGCTTTGATAGAAATTGAAATTATCATTTTGATTATTTAAATAATTAAACAATAGCTTCAGCTAACAATTTCCTGTGTAATATTATTTTAATGCGTATCATATTTCATGAAATAAAAGCGAAATTTCTAATCAACATTATTTCCTTTTTAATTAAAAATCTATAACCTATTATCTGTGAGGAAATGAATTTCATATATTTGAAACTTTTGTTAAATGAAACTACAGAAAACAAAGACGTATAATATTAAATACGTGTAAAATCTACAATTAATAATTCTAGTAATTTTCATTATAATATTAATGTATTAGTTACCATGGCAAAAGAACTTGAATAAATAATAAATAACTGTATTTTTTAAAACTATCAAACAATAAATTCTAATTTTACAAAATAATAATAATAATAATTTGTACTAAAGAGTCAATACATGATAAATCTTCCTTCAATTTCCCTTTTAACTCGTTTGAATAATCAGGTTTTTATGTGATATTATGAAACGTATTTAATAACTCTCGTGGATGGAAAATATTAAGTCAATTACTTTTGCGTGTGATGTCAAAAGCTGCTGTTTTAAGTGTCTTTGATAGAGGTCAGATTGTTATAACCCAACCGGTTTTTAAGTCTATTACTGAAACTGCACGACACGTTTGCTGTCCATGATCTGGAATTGTACAAACAAATTAGGATGAAAGACAATAAAAGCGAAAGCGCTTACCAGGACATTGAACTTCCTTAAGTCATTTAATGATAAAATATATCAGGATATGGCCTAAATGTTGAAGAAAACTGTAAATCAAAAATGAGCTCTGTTCAAATTTTAACACATTGCAAATCTTAATGGAAAAGTTTTTGAACGCATGAATCAGCGGATATGATATTAGGCAGAAATCGGCTGCGGTTTGTGAATAACGCACGTCTAAACGTCTAAAACACGACACTGCATCTAAACGTCTAAAAGAATGTACCTTTAGTGGCTAGAAACAGTCCGTTATCATAAAATTATGTGATTTGATTGAGTGTTTAAATTTCATCATATTTATGCTATATCAACCAGTTGAATAAAAGTTTTCCATTGTAATGCACTTTCTAAATGCTTTTAGGTTCAGGGTCACTAAAATATCAGTCACAAGCCGCCGCTAGCAGCAAACAATCCTGCCCATGTCATTTGGAATTACGAATACACTGGCGTAAAAACGTCTTAATTTACCATCGGGACATAAAGAGATAATTGCCTAGATAATTCCGGCCCATTATTCATCAATTCGATAACTTAACTCTTTTAACCACTCTGAGGACGAATATTCGCTACACCAATGCACAGTTTATACAAAGGCAGATAAGTTGCGGTAATATGTTTTGGGATTTGTTATAATCACATCTATAGAATCATATTTTGTAGTATAACACACATATATAACAAACAGATATGGAAGTCCTGTACAAGATATTTTTAGAGTAGTTGCATCCTTATACAGATTTTGTCTTCTAAACTGTAAACTAATTCTTCTGAGTAAGCATTGTCCCCGATCACATGGCTAAAATTGAGAATGCGATGATTTAGAAGCAAAATAATAAATTCTAGTTATTTTCTTGTCCCCTGATTTACTTGATCTTTATCTGGTAGACGCCATTTGTAAAGGAATGGCACTTCATATCTCAATTACAATCATATAAGAATACCGAGGAACTGAGTAATTGCTGCTTGAATATCATCTGTCATCTGTCTCCGTCCACTTGTAAGAGAAACTTGTGTCATCTATTCAAAGTCAAATTAAGGCTATTTTGAGAAACAAGTGTTGATCAGTGCTTTGTTAGGCGGGTGTTATTATTATTTGCCACTTCATTATGTGTATAATAATTAATATCAGAGTATGTCGTTACCTAACTATTAAATTATATTATAATAGCAGGGGTACCAGTTTTCGCTGATCAAAAAAAAACTGAATGCATTTTTAAAACTGAATTACAATTTTTCATCATTTAATAAATAAAGAGTTAAAAGAAATTCCATTCAAATCACTCAAAACTTCCTTTCAGGCGATTATATTCAATTTTTAATTTTCTCTAACCTATATCAATCCCGCTAGTTGTATTTTACCTTCCAACTGATTGAAGCAATTACTGCTCCTGTAAGTGAATACTTTTGTAGCAGTGTTTTATGCTGCTGATGTTGGGATTTTAGTTTATATATTTTTAAATAATTCTAATAATTTAGTTTAAATTATTAGCACAGACATCTTTGTTTATTTTGCATATTTAGTTGCCATCCAAGCTTTCGCGCATTTAGCAGTTTGTAAAAAGAAAAATACCATTAGATTTTAAAAAATAGAATATTTGATACAGGACATATATTTTAAGGAGTTACATGGGCTTGAAAAATTTTTAAAAATCCGTGTTTTTTTTCTTAAATATGAAAATACAACAAATCTAGAATATTTTCTTTAAACCTCAAGCCAATCTAAGTAAAATTCTTGAAGAAAAACCTGTTAGAAATTAATTTCATTAAATTCAATATATTCTTACTTAAATCTTTAATCGAATCATTTTTTTTTTCCAAAACACTAATTTTGAATTCGATCAACACAATTTCTTAAACACTAAAGCAACGATTACAATAAAAGTTTTCATTTTTCTTCAGAAAAGTGTCAAGTAGTGATTGAATGAATCAATTTTCTTTTGTTTATAATGTTTAAAATTCATTTTACTAGGCTTAACGTGGATTAAATCGACCGGAAAAATAACCTATTTTGCACAAAAATCTAACGAAAGTACGAATCTAAATATTCTTTTAATTCCTTCGTTTGTGCTCAAGTTATAAATATCTAACTAAAGTTTCTTTCTTTCTTTATTTTTATTTTCTTTTCTTTAATAATGCAATAATGAGTTAACATAACCTAGACGTGCCAACATCTTAATAATTAAGAATTGCTAATTACAGCTCTTTTTTACACCACATTTTTTAAAGGATATTTGTCTTATTAATTAATCGTAATTATGTATTGGAGAAAATGTCCATACAATTAAAATTTTGTGAATGAACGGCGGTTATTATCATTGCTTCGGAATAAGTTAAAATGTTGGCATGATAACCACATCTATCATAACATCTACGTTGACCACCGCGAAGACGCTTTTTTACTTTCTCTTACCCATAAGGTAGAGAAAGTATTGTTTTTGGGTCAAATTTTCGAACGCGAGATTTTGTTATATTTACACGTTTTGAGGTCCCTGAATACGAAAATCATGTTTTTAGCAAATGGTCTGTGTGTCTGTGTGTGTGTGTGTGTGTGTGTGTGTGTGTCTGTGTGTCTGTCTGTTATCAGCATATCTCAAAAACAAATTATGGCAGAAAGTTGAAACTTGGTATTCTAAATGTGTATCATATAGGGATGCTACAGTAAGCTTTTCGTTAAGATCAAGCAAATGGTTCGTGTACAGGGACAATCAAGAGAATTCTAATACATTACGTCTATGGGGGAAATTGCAGGAAAATAGAGTTTAACGTCTATAGACTGCACTAAACCAAATGAAACAAATATATATTTTTTGTAATAGAGACAGTTAACTGAGAAATTTTTTTTGTGTATGTAGGATCCTCGCCTCGTACTTTTTTTTTTTTTTTTTTTTTTTAAATATTGAGAGTAAAATGGACTTTTTTTGGATATTTGGTGTTAAACTACTTCTCTAATATGAAAATCGTCTGCCTTATCATAAAAGATAATTTTTTTAAATAATAATTTTAATAAATTATTTTTTAAAAAGAGAAATATTTTTTAATAACCGAATTAAATTCTATATAAATGTAGGTGCATTAATGAAACGGGGGGTTGAGGGGGGCAGTAGCCCCCCTCACACAGAACTAATTATCATATAAAACTCTTCAGAAGCCTAATATGAATTGTTTAACATAGGTTTACATAACAGTACTCGTTATCTTACCTATTAATCTGCAACCTGTATTTATACTATTAAATTTCAGGGTAAGAGAAAGTCGTGTGAGTGACACACCAGATTATTTTTTCTGAAAAAAAGTCTGATGAAAGTAGATTCCACTGACTGACCTTTACATTTTTTTTTCTTAATGCATGATGTGTCGTCTAGTTGCAAATTTGGCCAACTCCATTAAATCAAAAAATTCGTTTTTTTCCCTTTTTTTTTCCCCTATTTTTTTTTCCAGTTTTTTCAGTTTTAAATAAAAGTTTTCACTATCGGGAAACTAGAAACCATACCAATGCTGATCATCCATGTGTTACTTGCGTTTTAACATCACTATGTGCTGCAAAACAGATCATATTCGAAGGCTGGTGAGTTTCATAAACGTTCATCTCCATATCCGCGAGATCATGATTCTTCTCCACCCAACTACAGCAGTATACTTGTTGATTAGTTTTGTGTTATGGTGTTTTCTCTCGCCTATGTTTTCTTTTCCTTTATGTTCACAAAGTGTCTCGTGCTTCATTAGACTATGGAGAATTTTGTAGAAGTAAATTCTAATCAATCAAGAAACAGGAATATTGACCCTATAACGAAAAAAGGAACAAAGCCAAAGGTCAAAAGCCATCTACTATCTATTTGTAATAACATAATATTAAATGACAGCATAATAACTTTATAGTTAGCATATTATGATTAATTAATCATATTTTATTCATTTAATAAACTACCTGTGATGATTCAGCAGGTTATAACGACGTGTTTATGAAAGTTTGTTTAAAACGCGATGGTTTCCCGCTGTAATAAAGAATATCTCATGATTAATGAACATGGGACCATTTGTAGTAAAGTTATATATATATATATATTTAATCGCTATCCTTTATTTTTTCTGAGATTTTTTTCTTTTCTTTTTTAATCATATAACAGAAATAAGTTATTTTTTAATAACATTTAATTGAACAAAACATTTTGTGTATTTTCAACCCTAAAGATCCAATATTCATATTAAATTTAGTGAAAATTAAATTATAATTTATTGCAAAATCGATCCTCTCCAAAGCAAGCTGCAAATGTGGCCAAATGCAAAATAAAAACTTAAAAAAAACCCTCCATTCACGTGCCTTTGCTACCCTATTTCGAGTTTTCAAAAATACCGTCATAATGACTATAAAACAAAAGAGTATTGGTTTCAATCTTGTTTTGGCTAAGTGTTGCAAAAAAATTAGCTTTTTCCAAAAATTTTAATTTTTGGAGACGGCTGACTTTGCAACTAGACGCACATGTATTATATTAAGAAACAGGGAATACTATGCTTTTTTATATAATCTTTGTTACACATCATATAATTTTTTAAGTCAAAAAATAATGAAAATTCTAAAAGACAATATATTTTTTGCTGTCATTTCTTATAACCTAAAAATCTTCATTATAAATAAAGTGATAGAAATATATTTGTCATTTAAACCATTATCAATTATCAAAAATACCTAATGAAACTTTAAGAAAAAAATTAAATTTCCAGTTCAAACAAAATTAATAAAATTTATATTTTAAAAATAGCATTTTAGTTAATTATTTTTCATTGTTAAAAATAAATAAATTTTAATTTTTCTTGTTAATCAAATAGTTAAAATTGTTTATCAGTAATACTATGAACCAATGTATCGAAATTGTACTGACCTTTTCGAACAATAAATGGCACTAAATTTCAAGAGCAAGTGACTTATAATGTTTTAATAGACACTGAAACGACATACCTTGTTTTCTAAATTTTTAAAATGCCCCCGAATTACAATCCTTAAATGGAATAAACATTCAATTTCCATTTGAAATTACCAATTTCTTTACATATTTTTTCAAGTGCATCACTGAGGTAGTAGTTATTTTAAAAACCCATAAAGAAAATAAAAGAACCATTTAGTCAATTCATAATATCATGTCAATATTATACATAACGACTTATACAGGTATCTCCTATACACATTTTATAACATTTTAAACTTAATAACTTTTTATAATTTTTCCAAGGTGTTTTTAACACTTTCCAATTAGGATGAAATATGTTTATTATATCAACTCTTCTGTCTGTCTTTCTGTCCGCTTTATAGCTTCCGTAAATATTGATGGAAATTCTTGAAACTGATATATCAAATTCACTGTCGAATTTTTCATATTAAAATTGAAGCAAATACCACTACTGGTTTGTGTACAGGGACACCTGAAATTATTCCAAAGAACTGCACTCAATGAGAAGTATTTCTATAAACATTTTAATCGGATTTTAATACCTTTATTTTGTATAAAACTTGATGAAATTGAAATTTGTTTTCCAAGTTTACTAACAGATGTTCCCAAAAAATAAACTAAACACCACTACTGTTTTGTGTACAGGAACAGCCGAAAGTACTCCAAAACTCTGCATTCTATGAAAGGTATTTATAGATATATCAAATAACTTTGCACAAAACTTAATGAAATTGAAACGTGTTATTGATGTTCACCATTGAATGATCCTCATTGGAAATGGAGTAAATACTACCAATGGTTTCTGCACAGGGACAGACGAAAGTATTCCAAAGCATTGCGTTCTATGAGAAACACTTCTATAAACTATATTTAATAACTTTATTTTACTCAAATGTAAATGAAATTGAGATATGTTATTATTATGTACAAAATACTTTCTATGATATGCAGTGCAATTAACATTAAGATTTATAGGGACGCAGGAAAATATTCAGATGTATTAAGGACTATATAAACAAATAGCTGGAATTTCAATTTCATATTTATTAACCATTGAAACACTTCCTAACAATGATGAAGTGTGAATGAAATTTGAATTGCTTCATCTATCATTGCATACCCGTCTGTCTACCTGTCCTTCTGCCACGGTATTTTTTTTTTCAGAATGTCTTCAAAATGATTTGTATGTTGTTAAAGTTCACTATGGAATGTTTTCAATCTAAAATGTCATTAATAGATCCTGTACAGCTGGTTTGTGTACAGGGACACCCTGAAAAAGGCCAATGAATTCCGTTCAAGGCGACACATTTTTATAAGCAGCGTTTAAATGACATTCTACTGTAAAAATCATAATGAAAGAGACCTTTGTTGTTAGTATGCTAAAATAATGTTTTGTATACAATATGTTATATTTAACATTCTGATTTTCAGGGCCTCACTAAAATATTCAGATACATTGTGAGGTTTTCGTTGACGCAGACCCCCCATCTTAAACTTACTTAACTAAGTAGAAATAGTACAAAACTCAATTAAAATTCAAATAACGTTTTATTAGAGCTTAGGAATGGGGAGGGTAGCTGGGCCAAACTCAATATTAAATTTTAAGTAACTTAAGAAAAATCGCTTTAATAAATAACTTGGATAAATGCAGAATAGATCTCACCAAATGAAGATATTGTAATAGGATGAAGGCTGTTCTTGACGAACCACGACACTTCTCAAACTAGGCAAAGGTAGAAGGATTCCCTATTCCACCAATTTCTCCACTCTAATCCAACTTTTTCATTAACACCACAATATTCGCCGAGCACTAAATGATCGTCTAAGAACAATTATCTTCTACACCGCACACTTCTACACCACCGATACATTCATTTTTATACTTATCTCCATCAACTCCAATCTTTTCACTTAACGAAACTTTAAAGCCTTTTCGTATTCACTCACACTCCGCAACTTACTATCTTCCTTGCAGCGCTATGCTGACGTAAAAATATTCCAACCTAAAATTTCGCCGACTACTGGCGCCGAATCATTTTTAGCATTCCCCCAATTATTACGTCGCTAGATCCAGCATAATTAAAAACACAAAACCTGTGGTGATTTACCACAGTCTCAACCTTACAACATTAAGGACTGCAACTGGAAATTAAGGGAATTATATTTTCATTTGTGATAAACCTTTTGTAATATTTTTGAACATTGTTTAAATGTGATTAGGAATTCGATTTGTTTACCTGTTAGCCTCTCCTTACTTCGTTCTGTTCGTTGCGTAAACAGACATTTAAAGAATATTAAATGTTAAAAGATGCAACGAATACGTACAGTTGGAAGGTATTAATAATTAATGCGAACCGCATGGTTTTTCGTTTCTGTTTATATACCTTTAGATTACGTAGTACGCAGGAATCTTAACTTGATTTATGCTTTCCCTCAGTTAAAAGTTAAGGCTTGATTTCTGTGTAATATACAAAATGTATGAACATCTAAAGATTTTTCGGGAGGAGCTACTGAAGTAGAGGCTCGATGAAATACTGTTGGAAAAAGTGAGATAGTGGAGCTTTATAGAAAATATCAAAAACAGGAAAAAAGTAGTTTAACTTTTGTCTCTTTACATTAACAGATAAAATAAGAATGAATTTAAATTAATATAATATGTCTTTTTTTTTTTTTTTTTTTTTAAAGCCTTAGATATTTTTTAACAGCAGACAGGTGATCAGTAATGACGGGCGATTTCCAATTTCTGCATAAGCTGATTTGAAAGTGAAAAAATGCAAAAACTGCATTTTTCCCCAGCACCTTGTCATGTGGTCGAAAAGCAATTATACCCGGCCGGAAATATATTCACTAGTTAGCAAATATGTCTGGCACTGAATAATTTAAAAATGAAAAAAGGAATTGTTGCCACATAAATTTCATACTTTAGTTGATTTTAAAATATCTAATTGTCGGGTTGAAGTGCTATTTGCATCCCGGGATGCAGAAAAATCGCCCCATTCGTTTGGTACCGAATTTTTAAATATTGGACCGAAATTTGCAATTTATTTGGGAAGGTGCTTAAGCTCTGAATTGACTCATTTATTAATTGACATAGGTTGACATTTTAATTAATATCTCTTTAACTAATTATTTTTTTTTTTAAATTCTGATTACACTATCTCCGCGGGAAGGCTCCTAAACATCCGTATGTCAATTTTTGTACATCTACGTTCAATAGGGCCTGAACGTATAGATGCTCATATAGACAAACAGACATCTCCTTTTATTATTAAAGATACTTATACAATAAAATTGGTCGCAATGTGTTGAAATTGTCCTCAAATAATATTGTAAATTTCACGTTTAAACGTAATTTTTAGAAATCTTGCAATAATCCATTTTGTTTATAGATTTTTTTTTTCTTTTTAATGATGGTATATTACAAAGCAATATATTACATACATTTAATTAGCGTCCTTATTTAATATGCGTAATGTAAATAGTTCAAATTATAAAACTTCACGACAATAATTTTTGCAATTTAAGTTTTTTTTTTTTTTTTAATAGATTGTGAAAATTTTCTTCCAGAAAGTAAATATTTCACTTTGTTATTTCCTATTACGTCATCTAAAACTATAAGAGATTTACGTTAAAGAATTACACTTTTTGTAAAAAAAAAAAAAAAAAAAAAAAAATGAAGAAGGAGGAATTTAAAAGCTATTTTATCTGAAAATTACATATATTTTGTGTTTTTTTAGACTTTGTAGATATTATCTTAATTTATAAATTATTTAAATATGTAATCATGTAGAATTTGATAGAATTTGTGTACTTGAATGAAATACTGGGCAGTAAAAAAAATATATTTTTTTAAATATAAATACATACGTACATACATATATATATACCAAATAATGTTTTAGTATTTCATTTTTTTAATAGGTTATTATTTTCTCTTACCATATATATAGGTACAGAAACTATTGTTTTGGGGTCAAATTGTCGAAATCGAATTTTTGTTAAATTTACACGTTTTGAAGTGCCCTGAATCTGAAAATTATATTTTCGCAGTTGGTCTCTCTGTGTGTCTCTGTGTGTACGCGTGCCTGTCTTCGTGTATGTTATCAGCATAAGTTTTATGAAATATCAGATATTTTAATGTAATATTGAACTGTAAAGGAACTAAAACCCATCTCTCTCTCTTTATATATATATATATATATATATATATATATAATATAACGTTTTATCATTTTATTAAATTATTTTTCTTTTTATAATTTTCTTTTTCTATTTAATACGTATTTACAAGAATTCTTTTAGAAAAAAAAAAAAAAAAAAAAAAAAAAAAAGGAAAAATATTATCATTTAAAAATCCTTCAAAAAGAGTATTAGTAAATATTAATAAAAAATAAAATATCGAACATATAACATAAATGATATTTTTTCTTTAGTTAAAACTTTTTAAAGTTTACTCTTTTACCGCATAAGACTTTTGAATAAGACCGCCTGAAGCAATTTCATTTTCAATCCGGTTTCAAAAATCTATTATTCTACTTCAAAGAAAATAGAATTTCAGGAAAATGTAAACTTTTACCTAAGGAGAAATAAGAAATTTATCTGTATCTTTAGTATGAATATATGTATGTATATTTTCTTTCTGTATTTACGTTGTCTTAAGTAGAGTTCTGTACTTATGTACAAACTGAATACTGTATAAGTTGGCAAATGTTTTAAAAGTTTTCAACTTTATATGATTTAAAAAATGTACATATATATATATATATATATATATATATATATATATATATATATATATGTGTGTGTGTATATATATAAATAAATAAATAAATAAATACATATATATATATATATATATATATATATATATACTACATATATATAACCATTTTTTTCAACTGAATTTGCATTGAAATACATGGCTGTGTGCATGTGTACAATACTTTATTTATTTATTTATTTTATTTTATTTTGTTTTGTTTCATATTATTATTATTTATTTATTTATTTTTCTTTGGAGAGGGGGGGGGAGGAGGTGATTGTTAGAATTAAATGTTTCTACAAAGAATAGGCTAATATACATATTTAGAATAATACATTTATGCTCAAAGCTTTGTTTAGAGTCTTAAAACTAGTTTGTTTTTGCCATCACACAGCTTTCTTAATTGACTTTCTTATTATTAGCGCTACTTTTTGTTTAACACACACAAAAGTTTCATTATAGTTTCTATCAATAGAGATTTAATCCATGGAGGTTAAGGCAATTTTTTTCAACTGATGCTGCGATGTAGTCATGTCGACATACATCGAAACTCAATCTGCATTTCATAATTCTTATCTTGTACGTTTGCGTGTCACAAAGTTGCGAATTAGCTTTTCTATTCAAGTGCTAATTTACAACAAGAAACTTCGAACAAGAATATGGGTATCTCGAGTTCCTAAACTAAATCAGCTTTCGTAGATAAAATCAAAATTTTGCCAATTTATATCCAGTGCAGAATTTGGAGACACCAGTGAAGCCGTTCCCGAAAGTGGAAACGAGGAAATTTGGAAGACGAAGTACACAAGCCAGAGGTATACATGAGTGCACAGTCCTGATTCTAGTAAATGGTTGCAAATTGTTCGGATAGTCACCTCAGTTGCAAAAGAAGCAGAAAATTACAATTCAGTCGATGTTCTACTTGAGAATACTGCTCTTCTAATGCACTGATAGGCCCGCTCATAAGGCCCTTGCATATTACCCCTGTTATCGCGAAAGCGCTCAACCGTCATTTCTGAAATTTAAATCTTTCTTACTAATGAACCTTTCATTTAGAAAAACCAGACAAACATGTTATATAAAATAATACTATTATTCTTTGTTTATGAGGAAAATCAGCTTGCAAAACTTTATTCAGAATTTTTTTAAAAGTCATATCGGTTTTATTATACAAATATTATATTGCTAAATTCGGGATTTTCACATATTTATTCGACTGAATTTTGAAATTGACCATCATGTTACAATTAGTTCATCATTAAGCAATACGTTAGTCTTTTACTTAAAGAAATGAACCATTAAAAATTTATTTATCAATAATAGTTATCACTCGTAGTGTTTCAAAAGAAATTTGTTTGGAATAAAAGAAAAGAAAAGTTTAGAGACTAATTCACATCTATAAAGCTTTCATAGTTCATTAAATCATTGTTTAAAATTTGATGGTTAGTTTGAACCAAAACTTGGCACTAAAGTAACTGGTTTTACGTTTTACCATGGTTTGATAATTTCATGTTGAACCAAATATTGGTATTACGTTTAAAAAAAAATAAAGAACAAAAAGAAAAGAACAAAAAAAATCAACATTCGACCTAGGCGGGGTTCGAACAGAGGACCTTCTTGACACAATGCCAGCCCTTTCAGAGCGACACACTTTCTTACCCGTTACCGCTGTTTCATTGATTTTAATGAAAGGGGCTAAATTTTCCGTGGGAGAGTTCTTGCACAAAATTTACACTTTACCTTATGTTTTCGACCACGCTCTTTAATTTAAGCTTGGTTTGGTTTCAAAAGAATTTTACTGATTCATAACTCCTGGACTGTATGATAGAATTTTCTCTCATCTTAAAAGCTATACTTCAATAAACTTTCCTATAGTAGAATATCTTTTTTTCACGCATAGTAATATATCTCTTATTTTAACATAGTAAGAACTATTTTTTTTTCTTGTAATGAATGTTGGTTTTAGATGACATAATTACACTCGATCTGAGTTCACATATTTCATTTTAACTCTCCGGCATACAGCCGGCAATTTCCAGTGCACTAGTGACGCCATCTCCTGAATACAAAGGTAATTACTATTGCATGTACGCCGAAACACTTCCCTTGCGATTAAATGCATGGTAGCTCCAAGTTTTGGTGCAACTGAAATTCAATCTCAAGAAGTAGAAAATTAAAAAGTAATGCTAAACCATATTATTGAATTGCTTATAACTTTACTCCATTCAGAAGCTCAATTGTGAAGTGAAATTCTTAACAGTGTAATGTATTTTAAAAGAAAAGTATATAGAATTAGATAATCTCTATCCTCGCTTTTATGTTTTTATTTCTAAAAAAAATCTTGTAATAAGCCCGTTACATTATTATAGTTATCACGTCTAAAACCTTTAAATCTATTTTATTTTCCTACACAGAACTTTAAAAACAAAATTACTTTTCTTTTTCCATGTACTGCTAAAACATCCGTTTTTTTTTTTTTTTTTTTTTTTTTTTTTCGAAACTACATTTCAAGAATTAAAATAATCGTTTTCTAATGGTGCTGGAAACACAACTGCTTTTTCATTATATTTTGTAGGCTGAAAAAGACTGCAAATCAAAAGATAAATAGTATTTATAAAAGAAAAAAGGATAAGAGATAGGTAACATTTTGTCTCTTTTTGTATATCGAAAAAAAAAAAAAAAAAAAAAAAAAAAAAAAAAGATTCAATTAAAAGTACTTTTACATGACTCAACTTACAGCCAAAACAAATAATTGCGCTTACTAATAAAATGTAACTACGGGGTAAATTTAATTTTCCGTCTGATTAATGAATATTTATAATAGAGAAAAAAAAATAGGAGTTATTATTAGTTTTTATTATTTTTCTTAAAGGAATGTAATGTGAACATCAAAAATCAAAATATTACAAGATGATAGAAAATTTATGTAATTAGACTATTTATTCTATAAACATATTTAACATTCAAGAAAAATACTTTTTCTCGTGATTTATTTATTTGCAACTGAAAATATAATCAAATATTCTGCTATGTAATAAATGAAATAGACTAAATATCGTACATGCAAACCACCATAACACTCAGAAAATTCTGCAATTATAACTATTTTTGCATTATAATTTCTGAATTATAATTTTAAGTTGCTTAATCGGAATGCATAAGGTGCAGCTAGGAGAGATTGCGCGCAAATGCTATCAAGTGGCAGGAGTAGAGTGCGAGCGCAGCGACTCCAGTTTGTTGTACATTAGTAATAGTGATGTGCCTACTTGAATGTGAATGTTAATTGTTTCGAGCGTTTTTATAAAACATAGTTATTTTCTCTTCTTAAATAAAAGTTTGTTTTTTTATAACTCCTCTAGAAAATTGTATAAATGGCAATAATACAAAACGTTTTATATTATACGTTTTATTATAGCCTACCATTCCAAACTAACGGTAAGAACATCAACGTTTATATTTAAACATAATATTGTAATTTTTGAATGAAAAGTTGTTCTCCTACCGATATAAGTGAACTTTCCCGTTTGCTACTAAGGAAAGATTGCGCATTGTTGCCATTGATTTCTGTGCTAGAGGAGATTACGTAGCTTATTGGTAATGACAAAACACTGAGGTTAAGTACTTTGAATGTCTTTTAGTGTAACAAGACCCATCTTCGATAAGTGACTGTACCAGATTAAATCTGTTGCATGTGACATGTGGTTGCACAAAAGTTGCACTATTTTCAGCAATAAATGCATCGATTGTGAAAAACGACAACTTAATTTATCAAACAAGAAAGTATTGAAACAGAAAAGGAATAAGAACTAATTTAATTTAAACGTATTTTCTAGTATCTTAATGCTATTTTGTAATCTTACCTTGGCTTTTATTTTTCTGACTCTTAAACTTTGTTTTTCCTTAAAATAATTTTCTTTTCTTTTTAGAATTATTTTATTTTTCTGGTACATAAATTATTATATTGAAACCATATCTTCTAATAGAATTATATTTGTTTACAATACGATTTTTTTTTTAAATAAAATATCCTTCTTAATAATAATAAAAATCCCTTTTCGGCAAGCTTAAAGGCAAAGGTAGATTCCTTTACGTTAATGTTACAAAAGTAAAGAAATATTACATATGCATTAACACATACTTAGCCAATGGCTTTGTTCCCTCACATTGCATTATTTATGTCGCTATTCTGTTTTTAAGAAATTTCATTATCGACTACTACTATTCATTCTACTTAAAATTTTAGGCTAGATTTATTGGTCAGAAAATTTTTATTTATTTATTTTAAATCCAAGCTCATAATCATTCAACAAATAGAAGCCATAAAGATAAACAATTTGGTGCCAAAACTTCCGACTTAGCAATGAAATTTGTGATTTGGCGGCAAAATTTGATAGTTGACGACGAAATTTTTTGTCTTGGCGAAGAAATTCGTTATTTGATGACAAAGTTTGGCGAGCTTAGCGGTGAAAAATGGCAGCTTTGACGTCATTTTGTTTTCTTCCCACGCAAGATCCTCATATTTCTTCACAGACCAATATCTTGTTTCCACAAGAATAAAAACCAAAGGAAGCTGTAACGTATTACTCTCAATTTCTATCGAAAATTTAAAATTCTTGCGTAAACTGGCGTTCTTAACTATTCTCCACAAAGGATATTTTTACCAAGACTAACGTATTATTTTAATTTTATATTTTTAAATGATTAAATAAAGCTGTTACCATGGTTTTTATATTTTCAGCGATCTTTTTTATTATCATTTGCACGTGATGTAAATATCAGATTATAAATTTAAGCAATTAAAGCTATAGAAAAAGTCGGCTTTATCACAATTGACAAAAATTCACTTTTAAACTTGTAACTTTTAAGCAATTGAAGCTATCGAAAATGTTTAAATACAAAAGTTGTTACTTAGAGTAAGGCGGTAATTCGCCTGATTAGAAGTATTTTCCTATTTTAAAGAAATATTAAAGAAATTATCGGCAAATGAAAATTTCCGCCCCCCACCATTTCCACCCCCTTTGATCTGGATGCCTTATCTACGATCTCGACCGAGATTTTTACTCTCCTGACAACATATCTCGAGCTGATTAAATTTAAATAAAAATTACCCCAGTTATCGTGTTCACAACTTAACATGGGAAAAAGCGTTATACATACATACATATATATATATAAACTTTTGAACGGAGTGTGGTTTTGGGTTCTAGGGTTCATGATCGGTGAAGATATGAAGACATTTTCCAGAAGTCGTGTCATGAGAACCATTGCGATAGGTAGATCTCCTATAAGGAATCTACCTAAAAAGCGAATAAATGTAGATCTTAATTTATGTATCTTTCTAAATAAGTGGTACTTTAATTAGAACATCCCACATCTTAATTAAACAGTTAATGTATATATATATATATATATATATATATATATATATGTGTGTGTGTGTGTGTGTGTGTGTGTGTGTGTGTGTGTGTGTGTGTTCAAATTTTCTCGGAAATGGCTGTAATGGTTAACAATAAATAAGTTTAAAGATTTTAGTTCCCCATCATACAATAGGTATGGGGAACTTATGTAATCGTGAAAAATTTCGACCTCGGTTTTTTGACTTTTTTGCACGTTTTCTGGCGAGAGGAATCCGAAAATGACAAAATGTGTATGGTGTCTGTCTGTAGGGTGTCTGTTAGTGTGTTAGTCCGTTAGTTTGTTAGTCTGTGTACACGATATCTCAAGAACAACTTGTCGCAGAGAGATCAGATCAGTTTTAAAATATTACTTTCGACACAGGCAAGAACCCTATTCATTTGCAACATTCGAATTAAAAAACTTCATAAGTTATTAGAAATTTACGACTTTCTTAACATGGAGAATAGGACAAAAATTCACTTAAACGTGCATTAAATGGAAACTTTTCACTCTAAAAATGTCAGACCAGTTTTAAAATATCAGTTTTGATGCCGGAATGAACATCAGTAATTATGAATATGCTACTTTGAAAATTTCGCAAGTTATTGGAAATTTACGAATTTCTTAACATGGCAGTATAGGGCAAAATTTCACATAAACGTCAATTTTGAGAGATATTTTCATCGTAAAGATGTCAGACTACTTTTGAAATATTATTTAGGATACTGGCAGGAATATTAATGACTATGAATTTTCCAATATAAAAATTTCGTAAGTTATTGGAAATTTACGAATTTCTTAACTTAGCAGAATAGAGCAAAATTTCACATAAACGTCAATCTTGAGAGATATTCGTAAAAGGGAAAAAATTCGAAAGTTATTTGGAATTTACGATTTACTTAACATGTCAGAATAAGGCAAAATTGAGCATAAACTTCCATTTCCATTTTGAGGATCATAAATACATCAGACAATTTCAAAATTGCATTTATGATATTTGTTTGAACATGATTGAATACAAATATTCTAATAGGAAAATTTCGTAAATTATTCGTAATTTACGATTTTATCAACATAACGGAATTGTAAATTTTTCATATAAATATGAATTTTGAGGATTATTGCATTGGAAATAGTAGCATGAAAACTAAGCAAAGGAAATGACCCTGATAAAATAAATTAATAGATTAGAATAAGAAAAATATATCGAAGTGAACGGTGGATAGCCTATTAGGCGGGGATTTCATTCTGTCACTGTATCAAGCTTTGGTCAAATTAATTTTTTTTAACATGATTATAATATGTCTCGCACTAGAAATTTATGAGAACATAAATATGGTGGGGAACTGAGCAGAATCCACCTAGGCCAACTAGTTTTTTTCATGTCAAACTGATTTGAATTTTTATAGTTTTAACGAGAAATAGCGTTCGTTGGTAACGCTATCTTCATCCAGAAATATATAACAGAAAGTTGTTTTTTAGGAAACAGCTTAAATGATTTTGACAAAAAATTGAAGTAGCTAATTTTTCAGATTATGGTTCTGTTTGAATTACCATAGTTATAAAAAAAATGAACATTCACTTATAATCCGTAATTTACCTAGAGCTAAATATGGCAGTAGCTTGGTTTCTTGGAAACCAGTCAAACGATTTTGCTGAAAATGAATTTTGGGGTTGTTTGAAATAAGGATTTGATCGAAAATACACTCATCTTCCCAAGTTCACTAGCAGCTCGCGCTCCGCTGGGGTAAAATGTGACAGAATGTAGGTTTTTAATGAAATTGCTGGAATGATTTTAATAAAAATTTTGAGATAAGATTTTTTTAGATGTAAATTCCTTTTTAACTCGTTAGTAGTCGCTAGTTGGTCGATTAGCCCATAGATATAGTAATATATATAGATCTATCATCCCCATGTTATCGAGCAAAAAATTTTGATGCCAAAAAAAAGTTCTAAAATCAGCCATTAGAGAGTATTGAAAAAAAGAATAAAAAGAAAAATGAATTTGAAACTGTATCTGGAGTTTTTCATTCACCTTTAGTAAATAAAATATTCATAAATTTTATTTACTAAATTATCCGTGTGTATTCCTGTGTGTGATTAACTCGGGGAAAGACAGCCATTAGAGTGACTTTTCCCGAAAATAAAGGTATCACTTTTTCCCTCTCGCTGATCAATCTATATCTTACTACTATATCTATGGATTAGTCGCCCATCCTTCAGTGTTGCCAGATTTTTTTATTCAATAGCCAACAAAAATGTTTAGAAGTAGCATTTGATATACATAAAACACGAATAAAATCGATGGAACGTCGATCACATCGCTTCTTAAAATTATTGGTGAGAGTTAAATAAAAAGTTCGCAATCTGTAATAGGTGGCGCTGTCAATAGCGACTACTAACGGGTTAATTAGACTCATCTTTCAGAGAATTATCATTCACCTGTATTTCGAGATCCGCCTAGGTCAATGTATAAAAATATGATTTTGTGGGGGGTTTAAACAGTTTTGATAAAAAAATTCAGTTAAAAAATTCTAAATTTGTTAAATAGATTTGAACTATCCTGTTAACAAGGCTATTTGTAATCTTCTCTGAAATGTTATTACATAATTACAGATTTTCAAATAATTTAAAAATAGCTTTTTAAAAATTATTTCCGGTAAAAATAAAAAATAAATAAAAACTCTTTTTTTTTTTTTTTTTAATCATTTTTACAATATGTCCGATTTAAACTCGGTTAATAATGTACTGTATAGTACGAGTATATCATTACGAAAAGAAAAATATATTACAAGGAAAACAAAATAATAATAAATAAGTGCAAATAACAATAAAAATATGTTCAGTATTCATAATAAATTGAACTTCTGTAGCAAATTATAGAAATTATAAACGGTTGTTACTTCGCAAAAAATCATTTCTGTAATCGACACAATCAGGAATAAAAATACCACGTCATGCCGTTGTTTAACGTAAGGAACGCTGTTCTTGTGATGAACTCAACAGCTGTTATTGACTTCATTATGTGAATATTAAAGTATTTTTAGCTTGAGAATTATGAACTTTGCTACAGTGACATTTTTATTTCAGTACATGTTTTGAAAGTTTTAAATAACTAACAATTTGTGTAATTACTTTATGTAGCTACCTATAAATAATGCTTTTACATTTATCATTTTTCTTGTATTTAAATTAAGACAAGTTAAGAAAAAGTGGTATAAATTTTAAAGTAAATTTTATAGTTTAAATAGTAAAAAAAAATATTTCTTTTTGTATATCCATTGCTTATTTTAACATTATCTTTACAATGCAACATTAAAGTAATTTAAATAATTAATTAAGTTAAAAAAATTAATACTTTTTACATAATATCAAATTAAGGTAATTGATAAAATCTAAATTTTATGGCATTGAAATATTTGTAAAGCATTATCAAAATAATTATTTCTTATAGTACGTAAAATAAGGTATATTATATCCTCAAAATACAATACTTTTGTGTTAATAACAATAACATATTTCATATTACATAATTTATCATTTTATAATACAAACAAACTAGGAAGTGTATATTAGATACTAATTGTCTAATTAGGAATTTTCATTACTTTATTTCAGGAGTTAATAAATTAAATTTATATTAGTTTCAGTAAATGATATGAAAAAATGTATTCATTTTCTTATTCGCATAATACATTTCATAAAAAGTAAAATATACTTTTTTAGGTGTAATTTTTTTTCTACATTAAGAGCATAATTTGACATTAAAGTATACAATTAATGTTACGAATTGTAAAAAATATTTATTAAAATATAAAAGTTTATCAATTAAACAAAATAATCTATGAATAAAAATCTTCTTATAATAAAGATTATAAGGTAAACGCACCAGTAGTGGACACTTTAAGGACATTATCCGGCTATTTTTTGTGTAATTTCCTAAATTTTAGAGTTTCAAAAAATAATTAATATTTCACATTTTTACTAACTTTTTCTTAACCAGACTGTATTATGAAAATTGCTAATTGTAACATTTATATATGTAAAAAATCAAAAATCCAGAGAGCTTAAAATGACCCATTAGTGGACACACTATAAACCCAGTAGTGGACACTTTTTTGTTCCAGTAGTGGACACCTTTGAGTTTTTGCTTTAAAATTAAGGTGAAAACACGTTTCTTTATCTTGGGGACAGATCTGTTTTAGCAGTTTGTCCTCATATACATGAATCCACGTAGGGGCTAACATTTAGGGCTGAAATTTGAATGAATTTTATGTCACACTAGTGCTACACTATTGGTTATTGGAGACAGTCTGGGAATCACTAATAAGGCTAGTCAGGAGACATCCCGTCACAATTTTCTCCTTGTGGCCGCGATGTCCTTCATGTTCCCATCAAAGTTAAACTTTTGAGGATTATCAAATGTCTCCTGACTATCCTTAGGGAAGAGTTTCAGAGCGTCGTTAACTGCCCATAAACTTGTGCGACATAAAATTTACTCATGTTCAACCCTCTAAATACTCACCGCAGTTATGCTATTTCAATGTCGATTTTTCAATGGGAACCAAACTTAACCAACAAGCCCAAGCTTGAACCCAAGAAAAGAAATGCGATTTAAAAAATAAAAATGTCCCAAGATTATCTCATGATTCAAGCGAATTTCCATGTTGTTCAGTTTTCTAAATTTGGGAAAGCCTGGGATACATCCTTCTACGCAGAAGATCAAAAATGTGAAGTCATGTCTCCTTTCCCTCCTAGGAGTGAGTCCCAGACCGGCGGCAATTGCCAAATGCGTAGTTTTAGAGTGACGTTTAAAAACACTGAATTCAACTCTAAAATTGCGAGATTATAGAATTGTGTTCACTACAGGATCTGACCTTAAAAGTCACACGATCTAGTTGTGGTCAGGGCTGTCCACTATTGGTCATGATGACAATTTTTGTTACCAGTAGTGGAAACCCATAAAAGTACTATGTGTTAATACAAGATTTAAAAAACAGCAAAAGAAAAGAATTCTGCATACTTATTTTAGTCATATGAAAGCAAAAAATAGAAGAAATCAGTAAAAAATAAGCAGAAAGGGAGCAAATAAAATTTCATTTCCTTATTCAAAGTGATTAGAAGAAAACGACAAAAATCACGAAAAGTGCAATTTTTTTTTAGTTAAACTAGCATTTTTTAAAAACTAATGGCCGGAATAGTTTTTAGTTAAATGATTTACCAGTAGAGGACTATAACTTCCTTGCTGAACATTGCTCGAATCTTCAGAATTATTAGATAGCTTATGTTTCGAGTTTAAAATTAAAAGTGTCCACTACTGGCAAAGGGTCCACTACTGGTGCGTTTACCTTAATCACATTTCTTAAAGTTAAATTTCTTTCTTTGGTGAAAAACCATTATCTAGTTGTATGTCTTTACAACCATTTAAAAACAAGTAATTGTAATGCTCATACAGTTTTAGCCATATAAAAACCTTTTCCCAGAAATTTCGTTTGCTCCCTTCTTAATTGAAACTATCAATACTTTCCTTCACTTTATTTAAGATGTTGAGGAACATGATATTTCCCCCTCACAGTACGTCTTCTCCCAGGAATATCTGCAAGATGTCATAGTATGAAAAGACATTCTGGAAACATCCTGAAGATGTACTTTTGATAAGTGTGCAGTTATGGTCTTTGATTATACATAGAATATTCATCTCTTTTTTAACTTATGAGCTATAAATAGAAAACTATTTATAGCTCACTTACTATGCCTTTTTTTACAGTGCAAATGAAAGACGTCAAATTTATCATAAATATCGCTATAAATTATTCGTTTTATTTAATAAAGTCGTTTTACAAGAGTTGTTACAAATATATTGTTTGGCCCTTGTATGCATAGAGTTGTAATGTGACGCTGCGATCGCCCTTCACCATGTACAGCTAGTTTTTTTTTGTAAGCAGAAGTATGGAAGATCGGGACGCCAAAGTGCCGTTTTCGAGAATATTGTTTGATATTATTTTAAAATAGATTTTTTTTAATTAGTTTACAGTGCATTGTTTGATTTTAAATATTGTAATAGGAATTGCATATTCAATCTGTTCCGTCAGTAAGCCCTTAATTATTTTCATTTCTTCCTTCTTAACTATAAATTATTCTTTTGGAGAATGGGGGACATGTTTTTCAAAATTTGCTGTTACTGAATTGAGGGTGAGTAGAACCCTTTGATTTTTTTTTTTTAATCTCGTTTATGGAATAATAATTATTAGTTATTGTTTTAATACTTTTCATGCAATATAAAAATGAATTTTGTTATTTAATTATTAAATATAACGAAATGGTAGGAAAAAAAAAAAAAAAAAAGTACAAAAAGTGATCCTAACGAAGTTGAGACAAAAAGTATCTGGACCAGAATTAAACAACTGGATTTAGAATTATTGAGAAAAAAAATAAGAATTTTCAGGATGAGTTTAATTCTATATTTGATTCTATTATCAAATTAAGTGTGGCAGAAAATTTCTAAAAATTTATGGATGAACAAGAAGAGATAATATCTGTTCTTTTAGATTTAGAATCTGATGTTAATAATAAGTTGTCAAAATTAGATAATCAGAATAAAATTGAAAATTCTACTTTAAATTCAGTTTCGATTCCAGAGAACATTGTAGTTCTTTACTAAAGATTTTTTTTTACCCACTTTTGTAGTAAAAATACATACTTGACTCTTGGGGAAAGATATATATAAAGCTAGCATTGATCAAAACACAAATTTATTTGTTGCAATAAAATTACAATACCACAAGTCAGCTTTAAGATGCCATTAAAATAGTTCAAACAATTTCAGCAGCAGATTCAAATTAACGATTTAAGTGGTCTCTACTAGAAGTATTCGAATAAACGGCAACAAATTTATGCACATCTCAAGAAATTTATAAAGATTTCTGTTGTTCAAAATAAGTTAGCATCTGCGAATTTAAATTTAATTGACGTAAAAAGTGAAGTTTTTAGATCATTAGAATGTCTAGATCAAACTTATAAAAGATTTCATCAACAATTTTTGCTTCTGTTTTTAGCCAAAAGCTTGAACAAAATACTAAATTGTGGTGGGAAAGAAATTTAAAGAAAAATACATTACTTACTGTTACAGAGTTATTAGATTTCCTTAACGATTATGTTAGGACTTTAAATACTACAAAAACTCCAGTAATTAAAAAATGGAATTATCTAATAGTTTCTCCAATAGTTTCATGCGTAACAGAGAAAAGTGAAAACACATGCAAACTGTGTAAAGCTGGACATAAATTGTTTGAATATCATAAAATTCAAAAATTAGGCGCAAAAGAGAGATTTGATTTTGTAAAAAATGCAAAATTTATGTTTTTGTTGCTTTTGTAATTATATTATAAGAAATTGTTATTCTAATTATTCTTGCAAGGGTCGTGGGCAACAAACGTACAGGTGACTTGGCCAAGTCTGCTACAGAGGAACACACTCCTCTTCACTCTCTCCCAGTCCCACCTTTTATGTCAAAAGGAAACTAACTTCCGGGAATGGCAGTCTTGGTGGGAAGGTTTCCTCAACGGCAGAATTGCTTTCTCTCTAATACCAAATGTTTCTCTCAATGATTGGGTACTTACCCCAGAAATTACAGCGTTTTTAACTGGGCATGGCCCTTTTCCGGCTTATCTGTACAGATTTCGTCGTCGACGTTCACCCCTAAATTCTTGTAGAGAGGAGGGTTCTGCCCTTCATTACTATTTTCATTGTCCGCTTACAATAATCTATCACTTAAGAAATCCGGATAATAGACCAGCCAATTGGCTGACAAATATTTTATCAATACCATCACTTGCCATTAAACTAAAAAGAATTTTTGAACTACTCTTAGATATTTCAAATAGAACAAATTAAATTAAACTTCAGTCATTAATAATAATTATCTAATTCATAAACAGTTAAATAAATTAAAAGTCTTTAATAATCTCATAAGTTAAATAATCTTGTTCACTTAACCACTGGCCCTAAGATTATTTCCTCGTGTGTTTGTAAATGTCGTAATACAACTAAATTCGCCCTATGTTACATGGGAACCTTGTTCTGGCGAACTGATTTGTTTGTAAATAATTCTCCCTTCTTCCTGTTCAATTCTAGCTCATTGTGCTTTTGAGTTTTCAAGATATATTTTATTTCGCCCGCCTGTCGCGTGAGTACTCTGTACTGGCGAATTTTACATTTGTGTATTATTTTTTTTTTAAAGTTTGTTAATAATTCTTATCTATTTGCAATACTTCGCCCTATGTCGCGCGGGAATATTGTTCTGGCAAATTTTACCCTCTGTTAATATCCTCCCCCCTCTCTCTCTCTTGTACTTATTCAAATATGTTGAAATTAGAGTGACTGTAAACATTCAAATTACTATGGTTTTCTTCGCCATATGTCGTGAGAGAATGTTGTTTCGGCGGCTTATATGTCGTCTCTTGTCGTGTGTAAACTTCATTCTGGCGAACCCTGTAATTTTCTTTCTTTCTTTTTTTTTTTTTTTTTTTTTTTTTTTATAAACGTTCCGGAGGAGGGGGCCTAGCATAGCTAGAAGCGCTCGACACCACTCTTGGAGTGGTGAGTGGCACCTCCTCCCTGTTAAATATCTGTTAAATTATTCTTGCAAAGTTTGTAGAAAGAAACATAATTCTCCCGGTTTAAAAAAAAAAAAAAAGATTACATCATTGTCTGATCAAACGTTAGACTCCAATTAGTCTGAGAATTCTCAGGAACTCAAAGCTAATGCGATTTTATTTTAAAATAAAATTAAAACGGATATTTTGTGACATCAGCTAGTCATAATAATATTATTGTGGCGGAATTGTTCTTATGTACTGTCATGGTTCTTATTAACCCTCCAAGTGCTGATCGTTTCACTCTTAAGAGCTAAGCATTTTTAAGTCACCGTGCATTTCGAGTGAGTCTATTCGTAAAATCGATTGATATCTCGATTTTACGAGTTGTTATAAAGATTTTACGAATCGACTCACTGCAAGCCAATAGCACTCTAGCGGGGATCTGAATCGTCTCGCATCGAGACGATAGCACTTCGAGGGTTAAAGGTAATGCAGGAAAATATATCAAGCGAGAACTTTACTTGATAATGGAAGTATGATTCACTTTTGTTCATTAACATTAGCTGAAAGGTTTCAGTTGCAAAAAGAAAATGTAAATTTATCAGTTGGTTGTTTAGCAGGAATTTCAATTACTGCGGAATCAAAGTGAATGCAATTATCTCTAGAGAAAAAAAAAAAAAAAAAACCTTCAGTCGTAAGTTGGAGTTTTATATAGTTTCAAACATTACTCATTTGATAACTTCGATTGATTTACATACACTCGCAACAGAAAAAAAATGATAAGCTAGCCAACTCAGAATTCTAAGAAATAAGAAAGTTTGAGTTGCAACTTGGTTCTGAATTATTTTTCATTTAATAACATTAGGACCAATTTATGTACCTAATACAGATTTAGTTTTGCAAAATTCTGTATTTGGGAACATAATAGGGAGTAGTATTGAATATTTCCGAGTTGATAAAACAGCAGTTCATTGTGGATTTGTTCATGAAAATGTCGAGACACAATCGAAAAGTTTCTTTGATTTGGAATCAATTGGAATTACAGATGTTACTCACTATTACGATGTAAATAAATCACTTGAGATTTTTTAATGAATCTGTCAGTTTTAAGAATGCTCGGTATACTTTTAGTTTACCGTGAAAAAGAAATGTAATGAATTATTGAATAATTTATATGTAAAAAAAAAATCAGAGATAAGAATGCAATCTGTTAATTCGTTATATCAAAGGAATAGATATATCTTGAATGAAAACTTAGATCAGGATATTATAAAAAAAGTATCATACATTAAAACCAGTGAATATACCCGTGTTTTATCTTCCTTACAAGGATATGAGAAAATCGGGATCACTTCAAAAATGCGTGTTATTTTTAACGCAAGTTAATATGAAGTTAGTCAGTTTTTACTCATTGATTGTTTATGGCCTGGCATAAATTTAAATTCTAATATATTTAAGTTACTTATTATAGACTTAATCATAGAGTAGCAATTTTAGCCAATATATAAAATGCTTTTTTGCAAATTAGCTGAGAAAAACAGAGAATCAGTTAGTTTTATCTTTGATGAGAAAATTGAAAGGCAAATTATGCATAAGTTTCATGAAAACTAGAAACATAGATTAAAACTTTTACTCTTTGGAGTGCATCTGAGGACCTTTTTATTGGCGACAACCATAAAACTGCAAGTTCAAAAATTTAGAAAATTATTTCCTGATTTTTTCGAAGTTTTGATTCATGCATGTATGTTGATGATTTTATTTCTGTGTTATTAATATCATCCAAACCTTCCAATAGACCTATTTCAAGGTCAAATGGTACAATGCGCGCCTTAAAATTTTCATGTGATGTTAAAGAAATTTTTAGTAAAACCAGCATGAACTTACGTAAGTGGGCAGCTAACAATAAAAATTTAGTTAAAAGTTAGAAAAACAATCGGCATCCATCTCCCTTTTTCTTAAATGATTCAAGTGAAACAAAACCGTCCTCTTTTAGGAACAAAATAAGATATTCAAGAAGATTATTTCAGCATAGAATTTGGCAGGATTTTCAAAATGAGAGAAAAATACTAAGCGATTTATTCTTCAGATCGCTGGAAAAATTAATTATCGACTAGGACGTATCACGCCACTTTCTGTCAGTTAAATATTTTGTTCCAGAGTTATGATTAATGAAAATACCTTGGGATGCTGAATTTCCATTTGATGTCATGACGAGTGGTTCCAGTAGCGCAATGAAGTTTTAGAACTGACTAAAATTAATGTTGCTGGATTTATTTTAGGCAGACGAAGTATTCTATGTTTTTTCTGATGCAAGTCAAAAATCTTATGGAGCAGTTGTATATGTTAAAGAACATGAACAAATTTTGGTATATGTGATGACTTTTAAAAGTAAAATTGCACCAGTAAAGAAAATATCTTTGCCTCGGCTTATTTGTTGCACACATTCATGCAGATTAGGAACTCAAACTACACTCATTTCCATAAATTTGTTCAGAAAGCAATACAGAATATAAATATGTAGATTTTTTTTTTTTTTTTTTTTTTTTTTTTTGATTTAGAAAAAAATAATTTGTAGAAAAACGAATTTTTTTAACCTTCGACGAGATATCGTTACATTTCAATTCCGATCGGGAAACAGAAAAATTATTGTTATGTATTTCTATATTAATCTAAATAGTCGATTGTTAAAATAATTCTACCCTATTTATTCTATGGACATACACCATAATTAAAAAGGACAGAAATATTTCACAAAAAATGTGGTAATCTTAGTTTTTGTCAAGTAATTGACGAAGAAGTTTAAAACTATGGCAGTAGATAATAAATAAATAAGCATTATTTTATAAAAATATTAATATTTAATATTTTTGCAATCTCAAAATAACTATTTTATTTGTTTCAATTACGCGTTGTAATTAATAATGACGTAATTAATAATTTTTATAAAAAATATTATCCAATAAAAAAGTAAAAATTTAATTAATAATATTTTGTAAAAATATTGTAATATTTTCAGAAATTAAACTAGTATATTGTTGCCATCACAAGACTTTCTTATATATTTTCCTATGCAAATTCACTAAGTGCAAATAAATTATATAAACTATTATTTATTCAGATTAGCTACCATGATTAATGCAAACGATTTTCGTCTTAGAGAAAACTAACACTAAATATCCAGAGAAAGAGTGTTTTATGTCTATAAAAAACATCTTAAAAAATGCGTTTTTCAAATAGTTATCTCATATATCAAGTTTCGTACAATAAAGGGTGTGATAAAGACTTCCCGTTATCGAGTAAATTTGCAGTATAGCAGCGGCACGTATTTGCCAAAAAGCATCCAAATTGAAACCGCATAATGTCTCATAAGGGCATTCTCACACATCAAATTTTGTTTGATGATCCTGTTTTGATGATTTTGTTTGATGAGTAGAACCTAAGAAATAGCTTTCTCAAACTGTGGAAATCGCTGTACAGCAGCGTCACCTGTAAGCTAATAAGCATTAAAATTGAATCAGCATAGTGTCTCATAATGGCCTTATTACATATCAATTTTTTCTTCATTATACGTAATAAAACCTGAGATATAGCCTCCCCTTAAATTATGAAAATCGCTGTGTAGCAGCGCTACTTGTTGAGCAATTGACACCAAAAGCTGACAGAAACTAATTCAGTTTAAAGTGTATCTACATACCAGTTTATAGGCGAATAACTGTAGTAGTTCCTGAGATACATTCGACAAAAATGTTTTTCTCTCTCACAAACACACAGACAAACAGATGGACAGATATTTTCTAAAAATGGTCAAATCATCTTCTATATCTTTCAAAATTTGTAAATCCATTGAAAACCATAAGTCGAAAATTTTCACGAATCTACTTAATATTTTTTTCTATTATACAAATAGAAGTAAAAATTGGTTTTTATTTATTTTATTTACGTCTGATTATTTAATTGATTTTGTTTAGTTTTTACTTTTTAGAAATTGTATGTAAAGAAAAACAATAATTTATTCAATGATTATTTATAAAATTCATCATGGAAAATGCTATTTATTTTTATTTTTTTTATGGCATATGCTAATAAATATTGTACACCTTATTTTCGTTGCTTTATTTTACATTCAGGAAGCGGATACATTTTCCGTACTAGCAATTAATTAAAAAATACTTTTTTTTTAATATAATTACTTTACAAATATATATTTTGTAATATATTTAAAAATACATGCCAAATAGTTTAAAAAAAAAAAAAAAAAAAAAAAAAAAAAAAAGAACATTGAAGTATAGCATTTAAGGTTGCAGAAGGCAAAGTACACTCATGTCCATAAATTAAGGATAATTCAGATTCACACTGAAACCGAACTTTAATGCAAAAATTTCACCTATAGAAATACCACATACATCTTTAAGAATAATTTACAAATTATAGAAAGTCTTCAGATGACGCCGATATGATGTTACAAGGACAAAAGTACAAGAAGGGGGTAGATAAGGAATGGGAGCAAAGAAGGAAAATTGTTCACGAGCGTTCTGTGGACAGCTCAGTGCCACAACCGAATAGTTATAACACAGAGGACGCATGCAGATAATTTTTTACGTGGTAGAATTATCGGCCGACTAGAATGTGGGATACTCAGATAGAAGTATCGGGGGAACATAGAATTGGCCAAAGTGTCATCTCTAGGCTTTGTCAACGATTCGAAATGATGGAAATGCCAGTCGACGTTACAGTACTGGTCGGCCACGAGTTACAACTCCGAATGACCACCGGTATTTGGTAGTAACTGCCAAAATAAGCAGATAAAGTGCAGCATCAGACCTGTCTCGTAAGCTGTCTGCAGCCACGAGTGCCACAGTTTCAAGACAAATCATGGATAGACGATTGGGAGATATTGTCTATATGCTCGCAGGCCTGTTAGATGTGTTCCACTCACAGCAATGCACTGTGCCAGCGGTTAACTTGGAGTAGAGAACATGCAATGTGGACAGCGGCACAGTGAGGTTGTGTGATGTTTTCCGACGAATCCAGGTTTAGCTTGCAGTGTGATTCACGCCAGACTTTCAGATGTAGAATGTCAGGTACCCGTTACCACCAAAACAGAGTCATTGAACGACACCGTGTGGGGCAGGAGTGCTCGATTGGGGGGGGTCATATTGGGCACCAGAACAGATCTGCATGTTCAAATCGTAAGAATGATAGGCCACATTTATCAGGACATCATTCGGGAACAACATGTACGTTTGTTTAGGGTTGCCATGAGCCCAGAATTTGTGTTTATGGGTGACAATGCGCGTCCTCACCGTGCAAACGTTTTACACGGATGCCTACAATCCGAAGCTATCACTCACATGGAATGGCCAACATTCTCACCTGACTAGAATCCGATAGAGCATGTGTAGGACATGATTCTCCGACCAGTTGTAGTCCATCAACCACCTCCTACATGTGAACCGGAACTTCGGAGAGCATTGCTTACAGAGTATAGTAACCTTCCCCAAGATCAGATCAATAATTTAATACTCTGAATTTCTAGGCGTTGTAAGGACTGTACTTCATCATCTAAGAGACATACAGTGTATTGACTATCATACCAACCATGTAATGTTAAGTTTTTCTAAGGGAGATATTTTTTGTAATTGCTTTGGGGAGCAAAAACCGTAGTTTTTATAAATGGTATCCTACGTGAACCACCTTTTTTTCTTGTTGATATTTTGTTTAATAAATGGACTTTATGAATAAGTCATGTTTGTTTTGCTTCTGAACCTTTATTTGCCTCAGCTAGCATTATCCTTTATTTATGGGCATGAGTTTAAAATGATTTTGGATAAATATCATCTAAAATCTGTTTTTGGAGTGATTCCAAAGTCACATTATACTGGATCAAAGAACCCAGCAGCAAATGGGAATCATTCGTCCAAACTAATGTCAATGAGATTAAAAATTGACTGATGCAGAGTTTTGGTTTTACTGCTCAACAATAAGCAATCCTGCTGATCTCCTGACAAGAAATTAGAGCTGATTTCCTGGTGAATAGAGATAAGTGGATGACTGGTGCAGAGATTCCAATGGAATCAGAACTTTCCGAACCGTGTATGCCACCTGTGATTCATGAAGATAAATGCCTGATACAAAGTGAGAAAGATTTTTGCTTGGACGAAACCAAAACTTCTAATGATATTGATTCCGAAACAACTATCATGATTTGTGAAAATTCGGAGATTTTTGATTAACTCTTAAAGCTTAGTAAAAGTTACTATAAAATAATTGATGTCCTTTCTTACAATTTTAGATTTATTTATAATTGCAAATATGTGCAAGAAAAGAACTGAACCTCTAAAGATGGAAGAAGTACAAGTAGCCGAAAAAATGTTATAATACATGAACAAAATGTCCTGTCAAGTAAAAAGGGACATATCAGGCAAATTAAAAATTTTGAATTTCTTCATGGATCAGAAAGGGATTTTTTTTTCATGTTTTGTACGGTTTGAAAAAGCATCTTTGTCGTTTTCTCCAAAACATTAAGCAATCCTGTTGAAAGATTTTAAGTTAAGTAAAATTTATTTTTCATGGTGTAAATAAAGTAATATTGAATATTGGGAGTCAATGGATGCTAAACGCAGTACGGTTAAATTTTTTGCCATTGTGTGACAGTGATTTGGTGCGAAATATAACACATCTGCTTTATATGCAAACCCGTTTTATCAACACAGATTATGGAAAACGTACCTTATGAACGTGTGAATAGGTCTCCTCTATTTGAATAACCGGAATAGACTTGTGCAGTCCACTTTTTTAGCTATAAAAAGCATATAAATGGCATTCTAAATGAAATATACATAGGCGTGGAAATATGTCTAGTAACCAAGGCTGTTCATCTTGAGATTTTTGTCAGATTTGGCATCAAATGCCTTGATATCCGCTCTTAAGCATTACACGGCTAGGCTTGGTAAAAGTTCAAAAATATTCTCAGACAATAAGACAAACTTTTTGGGAGCAAATTCACAATTAAAGAAATTCTAAAGGCTAGTTAATTTTCCGGAAAAGATTTAGCAACATATTTTACCTCTGAAAATATAGATTGGAATTTTATTCATCCCAGGTCCTCTCCTTTCGGTGGATTGTGAGAAGTAGGGGTAAAGTCTGTGAAGCAACACTTTAAAAGACGGATAGGAAATTTGCGCTTTATTTATGAAAAGTTTGAAAATATAGTAATACATATTGAGGAGATACTTAACTCAAAACCATTAATACACATGCTAAATGACTAATTATGATGTATTGACTCCTGGTTTGATAGATAAATCAATGAACGCAATAACAGAAACAATGCGAATCGTATGAGAGAGCTACATGATTAACTCAAATTAATTGGAATAAATGGGCAAATGATTATTTAGCATGATAGCAACATTCCAGCAAAGAACCAAGTGGGTGGTTAAAAAAAATAATTTGAGGGTGGGTGCAATAGTGTTAATGAAAGATGACGTATTACCAATTTGTAAATGGCTCATAGACCGAGTTGTTAGAGTACATATAATGGCTCTGATAAAAATGTTTGAACTGAGAAAGTAAAAACTAAAACAGTTGAATTCAAAAGAGGAATTATAAAAATCGCAATACTTTATATTCAATGATTTACTAGTTAACATAAAAATTTTAACAATATTGTTTATTTTACAGTAATTTGCCATAGTAATCTGTAATGAAATTTGTGTTGTTTATTGATGCTGTATTTTAAATAATTGTATTTACTGTAAGTTTATTAAAACTATTATAATTTCAATCCCGTGGAGTGCATTTATCCCCTTGAAACATTCAGTTGCGAAGTGGCGCTGTGATCGCCCTTTTCCATGTACTGCTAGTTTTTCTTTTTGTTTAAGTTTATAAACAGAAGCATGAAAACTTGGAATCCAAGAGTGTCGTTTCCGAGAATAAAGTTAGTTTAAATCCCATTGTTTGATTATAAGTATAGTAAGATGAAGTTCACTAACACATGTATCATTTTTTTTTTTTTTTTTTTTTTTTTTTATGAAGTAGGCGCAGTTATTTTTAGTATTAAACGTTAATCTTAAATTTTATCTTTTTTTTATACGTTTCAAACTAGTTTAAAATCTAATTGATTTTGATCTCTTTTTTGCCATAATTAATGTAAATACAAAGAAAAAAAAGATTTTAATAAGTTAAAATGCAATAGAATAAAGCAAACTACGAAAGATTTTTTCTTTCTATATTAAATATTTCAAATAATATTATTCATTCATTTATTTATTTACTAGTAGTGTTTACTCACTTCGCTGATCACTACAAGGGAATAATCCTCAAAATTGAATCATTATTTTCTATATCACTTTATAGATTAAAATCAAAGCAAAAATTCCTCTGAAATCTCTCTGAACGTCATTTTGGGTGTCCACTGTCTTCGTCATCGTCTTTTCCACTTGCGTTATATAGGTTACGGCGTCACTGTCTGTCTGTGGCAACGCAATTTTTCAGTCATTTTAATTTGGTTAATTGTAGGACAACATGTGGAGCTGCAATTTTTCAAGAAGTACGATTTTAGCATATCTTGTGCTATAATTAAAATGTTTAATATATGCTGTATCTTAGCAGATATTAAACATTTTAATTCTGGCCCATGATTTAATGAGACCTTAGCCCTTGGCTTTATTAGCCCTCGCTCTGTTATATTAAAATCTTAAGTAAGATAAATTTATAATTTACTTATATTTACTTATGTTATAAAATTATAGAATATTAATTCAAGTTATAAATATTATAGTTATAAATAATTATATATATTCTAGTTATATTCTAGTTATAAATATTAATTCAATTTAAAATTTAATAGCTTATATTCTTTCTGTTATAAAACTATTTAATTCTTAAAAATATAATTCATTTAAAAATCCCCTTTAATGGAAATAATAAAATAAGTAAGAAATAAATTGCGTAATAGCCGTTGTTAAGGAACGCAGCCAATTAAAATGAAATAATAGATTTAAAATAAAATGAAGCAGAAAAGCCAAAGTGAAAAAAAAAATGAATAAATAAAAATCAAATTCGAAAATCTGTAAAATATCAATTATAGGCACCCCTGTAGGGTCCAAGCTACCCTCTGCCTAGTTTTGTAGCTATACGATCAGTAGTCTGAGTGGCAGAGGGCAGAAAGTCACTTCTGATTATTTATATAGATTGATAGAGCAGTAATTTCTCTCGATTTTTATAAAGAGTTTTTAGATAATTAAACAATGTATTTTAATGCAATGTACAGAAATAATAATAACAATATTAAGAAAATATATTTAGTATCATGCAGAAATCGCTCTTTTATGATAGCATGAATTGTTTTATGCGTAGCACTTTTTCATTAAAAAATTGCTAAAAGTATTGTAAACAGATTAAAAATTATAAAACATATACCGCAAGTCAGATTTTATTAAAATGACAAAGAATGCTTTCGTAATATAGGAAACTGAGGTTTTAAACACAAAATGAGAGAGAGAGAGAATCAATCTGAATTTTGTGAGAAATAAATTACACCACGATTTTATTAGTATAATTTACACAAGAATTCTTTTATAATGACCAAACTTTTTATTAAAAAAAAAAAAAAAAAAAAAAAAAAAAGAACAAAAAAATTGGAAAACGTTCTTGATTCAGTTTTATATATGTTTGAATTACTCTCCTTTTTTTAAAATTATTTTCTTTAAATTCTTTGTGCTTATCTTTGAATTGGAATTGTTGTAAGAGGTCACTACGTCAAGTAGAGTTTTGAAAACGCTTTATAAACAGCATATAGGTCAATCATATTTTTGGTGGAAAAGATATATATATATATATATATATATATATATATGCTTTAAGTTATAAGCACACATGTGCCTCAAAGTACTTACTTCTAACTGGGGACAGATTATTCCAATAACTTATTTAGAATTTAGTGGTGCTACCGATTCTAAGGTGTTTTCTTGCAATGTGGATGAAAGTTTACTAATAATGCAAATTCAGCAATGAAATTTGAAACTCCTGATTGATAATAGTAATAATAATAATAATAGTAATAATAATAGAGGATTGAAAATATCGCTGCTTTAATTTTGGTAAACCCCTACATTAAAAACACAGTTTCTTGGAAATTTGGAGAGGAAAATATGAATAATTACTAATAACACATTTTGAATGCGTGTTGTATTGTTTCATAATATTTTTCCAAATTTAATTTCGTAATATGGTGCATGTTAATTAAAAAGAAAAAAGTGAAATCGTCTAAAAAAAAAAAGTTAAGCTGTAAATAGGTATGGATAAATACATTTATGCTTCCTGTGTTGTGTTTTATTTTATTATATTTTAATTATATTATTTTATTTATTCATAATTTATATTATATTATTTATTTTTTATTTATTTACTTATCCTATATATTATCTTTTAAGCAAATGAAAATTATTCTTGGCCAAGAAAAAAAGCATTAAGTAGTTTT
The DNA here is from genome assembly GCA_963930645.1 of Salticus scenicus. Classification (NCBI taxonomy): domain Eukaryota; kingdom Metazoa; phylum Arthropoda; class Arachnida; order Araneae; family Salticidae; genus Salticus; species Salticus scenicus. The sequence goes on along the minus strand of OZ005649.1, from coordinate 279,808,954 downwards.
ATAAAACTAAAATACCGTCTTTTTTTTTTTTTTTTTTACGCCGGGCACAAAAATAATCCACATTGTTTCCCGTTTGCCGAAAGTGACTTTTAATATCACACCTCTAAGCAATTTAATTTTCTATTCAGTTTCAGAAATCTGGTTTTACACTTAAAATAAAATGAAATTTCAAAAATAAATAAAGATAAATTCAAAGTTTTGCACAAGAAGAAGAGAAAACTTGATATATCCGTATCTTTAAGTAGGAAAATTTGTGTGCATATTTTATTTTTGTATTTACGTAATATTCAAAATAATTTCTGTACTGAAGTGCAAATACAGTACTTCAAACGAAAACGAATAAAAATTCAAAAAGTTTAAAAACTATTCCATTTCTTCTACAATAAATGTTTATCTTCGATTCCTCCTTTGATTTCTTTTTATAAGTAAATATTATTTCGGATAGAAAACACTACTTCTATTACTCACAATTCTAAAAGGAAGATATAGCAATCAGGTACCTTTATTTCGTAAGAATTTTACCAAAATAAATTTCAATGAAAATATTAAGTAAGTACGAAATGAAGTTTATTATATAATATGTATGACTAATATGTAAGCAGAATTAATATTTTTAATATTTCAAATGGTTTTAGTGATAAGAATTGTTCTATATATATTTAATAAAATGTCCTGCCTATTTGTACACAGCACAGCAATAAATATTACATCAAAATGCTTTTTTATAACCTTAACAAAAATAATTTAACATAATATATATATATATATATATATATATTTAATTCCTTATATATATATATATGTTACCGTGAAATACCGAAGTTTGTAGAATGTCAACATTCACATAGTTGCTTTGTGTATCTCCGAAACATTTAATTATCTCTTTATATATTTGGACTATCACCGGTGTATGTCGATAATCACAGACATATTCTGGTGGAGGCCGAAACGAGAAGCTGATGTCAACGGAAAGGCTACAGTACACTCTAACTGAGTACAGAAAATAACGTTTTAAAATCATACTTTATTATTACAACATGTTATGATATATGTCAAAATAGGAGAAAGTTATTGTAATCGAGTTACGTTCTTTTTCAGATTCATGCACAGCGAGACAGTCGTGCCCAGTGACGTTTTTTTTTTTTTTTTTTTTTTTTTTTTTGCTTTAACATGCGTGATAGTGATTGCTGCGGAGCCGAGTTACGTTCGTTTTCAGATTCATGCATAGCGAGATGGGGGGTGGGGGTGTCCAGTGATGTTTTTTTTTTTTTTTTTTTTTTTTTTTTTTTTATTAACATGTGTGATAGTGATTGTCACGAAACCGAGTTACGTGCGTTTTCAGATTCATGCACAGTGAGGTGCGGGCTGTCCAGTGATATTTTTTTTTTTTTTTTTTTTTTTTTTGGTTTTAGCATGCGTAATAGTGTTTGTTGCGGAACCGAGTTACGCGAGTTTTCAGATTCATGCACAGCGAGGTGTGGGTGTCCAGCAATGATTTTTTTTTTTACATGCGTGATAGTGATTGCTGCGGAACCGAGTTACGCCCTCCCGAGACACAGGATATTAATATCGCCAGAAGAAATGATTTGGTGTCGGACTGTATCCCTCCCGTCGACATCGGCTTCTCGTTTCGACCACCACCAGAGTATGTCTGTGATTCTCGAAATACACCGGTGATAGTCCGAATATATAAAAAGATAATTGAATATTTCGGACATACACAAAACGATTATGTGAATGTTGACATTTACCGGTGAATGTCGACATTCTCCGATTTCGAACATTTACGGCAATATATACATACATATATATATATAAGATAAATTTTAAACATAAGATGGAATAAAACTTGAATTTTTAAATAAAGAACTAGAACAGAGTATTTATAAACCAAATGCAGAGAAAGGGAATATAAAAGTATAAAAAATAAGCAACATAACAAAGGTTAAATGAAAATGAATCTCAAAACACATGAGGGCCTTGGTTATTTTGCTTATATATATATATATATATATATATACACACACACACACTAATGTCGCTTAATAGTCAAAATTCGACAAATTTTTAAAGTAAACATTTAAACAATAAATAGAGAAAATGAACTTTTTTCGCTTAAACAATATTCATAGTGATTATTTACCCTTAAAAAAAATATATCAGCATTATTATTTACATGGAGATTCATATCTCAAAGTGCTTTTACCCCAAAGTTCTACTGATCAAAGTTTTTCTGGGCGTTTCTGTAGCAAAGAACTTCGTCTATATCGCAAAAATATTTCATCAGTTTGAAAAAAATAATATTCACTTCTACTGTCAAACAGTTAAAAAATTTAGTGTGAAATAACAACACGACTTCCGTTTCACGCCATTACACGTATTATATCACTTTTTGGAGAAAATGTCAACAGAATACATAAAATTGAAAGAAAGATGTATACACATAAAAATTTTTCGGTAAGAAAATGCTGATACTCGTGTAAAGACATGTAAAACAAATTTACATAACGAGTTTAAAAAAAAAAAAAATAGGTTGAGACACTTTTTGAAACACTAATTTCCGAGATCTAAAACTAACCTCCCTAATCAGGTTGTCTGTTAAATTCCCAGTAATAACCACTTAGTGTACGAGAAAAAATATCCGAAATGGGTTTACGTAAAAAGTTTCAAGAGAATCGTTAGAGTCGTTTTTGAGATACCGACATTTACTAAAACTTGTCATACTCAATTGTTGACCGGGAAACAACAATTACATACAAAATGATATCTATAAGCTTGTTAATATGGCGAATGTGAAAAAAATCCGTACAGCCGTTTTTATAGGAATGCAGTCTCGAGACTTGAAATCAAGCTACAACTTGAATACAGGGAGCCTATCAATTTTCCTGAACTAACCAACTAATTCATAGAAAAGGGCATCTAATAGAATATTTATCTAACAACTTTGAAGAACATCGTTACAGCCCTTTTTTGTGATACGGATTTCCAGTCCTACTTCCGGTTCCCGATGTCCCATTTCTAGTTTTCCAATTTTTACCAAAAATTGAAAAAATCATTGGATACTTGATTTGCCTCAATTCTGATGTTTCGTAGTTCAATTTTTATTAGTTTCGAATATATGATTGTCAGAAAGTTTCCCACATTCATACACACAGAGAGGCCAATTGCTAAAAACTATATTTTTGACTCAGGAGACGTTAAAACATTCAAATCGGGTGAAAAGACGAAAGCAGATTTTTGGACCGAATGCAATGCTTCAATTACATACGGTAGTCGGGTAATGCAAGTAAAAATAAATTAGGGAAAAATTCCAGAATAATAAGCTAGATCACGAGCTGTTGTGTTGCATTTAAAAAATTGCACAATCAAGTTTAACAAAATTCTTCTATAGGAATTTTAAATTCAAAATATTAAATGAATGAATGAAAAAGGTGTTTTTGTCTTTTTTCGCAGCGTCATAGCAGATTTCTTTTTCTGCATTTCACATTAACATTCACATTAACACTTCTTTCGAAGGATACTACCTTTAGCCACTCCTGTAATGAAAGATGGGTTAAAAACGTACGACAAATTTTGTATGTTCGTTTTAAAATATATTATTTTTAAAAGTTTTACATCTGTGTTATTATTCATGAAAAAATAAATATAGAAGAGTGTAAATATATATATATATATATTAAGTTGAATGTGTAACTGTAACTATGATTTATTCGTTTAATTTTATTTTGCTATAATTTGGATATTTTTAAGATCGTACGTACATTTGGTGAATCATTTTATTGAGTTTTTTATCGAATAAAATTTTTCTTTCTCTGTTTCAGTGTTTAATTAGTTTTTGTTCTAAACGTTAGCAGTCATATATAAATAACTTACACATAACTTTAGTATCTAAAGGTAAATAAAAACAATAATGCCATTTTTTATGTAAAGGCTTCTGCTATTAAAATAACTGCGGCAGAAAGAAAATTTAAAAAAAGACAGCAGCAAGAATTTATTTAACAACTATAGGTTAGATTAATTCAAGAAGATACAGGAACAAGTAAAAGCGAAATGCCTTGCTAAATGTCAAAGGACTGCTAGAAGAAGAGAAAAAAGTGGCCAAATGTGATAAGCTAGCTATCGTGCGTATACTCAATATGCAGGGCTAGAAATTTTGAAGAATCTAAAAAACATGCAAAATCTTGCGTCTGATACCGTTCAGAAGATCAATGGACAGCAGCTAGAATACGAGAATAATGTAAAGAATAGGCAGAATCCAGGCTTCAGAATCATGGTGATGGGGAAAATGCTCGAAGAGGAGAAGACGTTGAGAAACGGGAATAAGCTAAGTGTTCTCTAGATGTTCAAAAGTCTCATATCCTTCAAAGTAACAAAAAACAAAAGAGAAACGTCGTTTTCGTGTTCAAGTTGATGCTGTACGCTATGCTAATACAAATTTCTGAATGTCAATTACACATATATATATATATATATATATATAGCCTGTTGTCGAATATAAACTTGTAACAATCTTTAACTTTATATCCTACTGGAAAAACTGAAATATTTTCTTACACAGAAGTTGTATAAATATGTCAACATATTTTATCCACCTCCTAGGTTGAGTTTAGAATACATTTATTCATAACATTCAGTATTAATATCATAAAACTGGAAAGATTTATTATTATTTTTTTTTTTATTCCACCTTATAGTTTTTTTGATTTATTCTTTCTTTAATTGAAAAACTTAGCAGCACTTCATTCCGAATGGCGCACGGTGGTCCAAAAAGTATATATATATATATATATATATATCTGTGTTGGGCATAACTGATTAAAAAGTAATGGAATTACAATTGAATTACAATTGAATTACAATCAAATTACAATTATAATTATTTTACTGTCAATCAATTAACAAGTAATTGATTACAAACACATTGAATTATTTATTCAATTTATTTGTAATCAGTTACTTGTAAATCGATTGACAGTAAAATAATTATAATTGCAATTTAATTGTAATTCAATTGTAATTCAATTACTTTTTAATCAATTATGCCAAACACTGATATATATATATATATATATATATATATATATATATATATCCGGTTTCAAAGAGATGGGTCTATTGGCTTTGTTAAAAACGTATGCTGTGTCTAATGTTGTGTGTCAAGTTTCCTGAAAACCATTTTGCACTGGACTGCTTTTTTTTTTTTTTTTTTTTTTTTTTTTTTAATTTTTTAATGAAACCTTTTTGTCTCGATAGATATATGTAGTAGTCTAATGCAAAATTATACATAGTATAAAAAGGTGCGTCGTAAACGCATACTACAGACAGATTGCATTTAAAGAATTAATTTATACAGGGTGATCCCAAACATATTTTCTTTATTTAATTTTTTACTGGTCTCCATTTCATTTTCGGGGCAAAACTTTCACGGAAATATATGAAGTGAAACATGTTCTACTCCTGAAGTTTCAAGATGATTCATGTACATTTTGAGATGTTTGAAAAAACATTAGTGTCCGGTCATTTATGAAAAAGTAGTGTATATTTATGTTTGCTTGTGTATAAGTGTTGGGAAAATAACACTGAGAAAAATTTCTGTAACTGACATCTAGAATCTAAATTGTGGCTTTTGAAAAAATAGTTCCATACCATCCTTATAAATTCTAGTCCCCTTGAAAAGCAAGATCTAGAAGCCCCTATTAGAATTCTAGAGCGTTTGCCTATATTATCGAGGGAAAAGTTATTTAAAAATCTCGGCAAATAAATGAGGATTAAAAAGGCGGTTTTCAACAACTTTAATCTTGTTTTATTACCCAATTCTAGAAAAATCAAGCGAGGTTTTCTCGGAGTATAAAATATTCAGAATTTTCTGAATATTTAGATTATTTTTTTACCATCTAGATATGTGTAGAGCAGAAATTCTCGATCATTTCTTCTATTCAGTCTATTTGCTGGCCTTATGCGCATATCTCAGAAATCTATATTTCTAGTTAAGGCATTTAGAAAATAGCCACTTATTCATTCTAGAGGAAGGCGATATATATATATATATATATATATACACTATGTATATATATATATATTCAGTGATTGATACATTGCTGAAAGACTGATAAACTGAAAGAGCACATCAAACATTAATAGTTATTAATACATTAATAATTGTTACATTTAATAACATTAATATATTAAATATATATATAAATAAATGTGTATACCTTCTTTTAAAATAATGTTATTAACAAAGTTTTATTGACTACTGCAAAAATATATTTTCACACATTTCTTTATAGACATTTCATCCCCATCTAAGTTAATTCCCAGCGCTTTAAAGCCTAAACGGTTTTTCTTCTTGGAATTTTTCCAAAAATTCTATTTTGTATTTTTTGAAAGTACATTCTAAGACTTAAAATAATTGTTTTGGAATGACAGTATATCTATTTTTTCTTATTTTTTCCTTTGAAAACATTTTACAAAGTAAATATATATATTTTGAAAGAATAACGGGAAAAGTATTCACCAGCTTTATTCCATTCATAGAAAATTTTATATGAAAGAATTTATATAAATATATTCCTGCAGCAATAAAACATCAAGTATGGTAATAATAAGTATAACTATTATTATTAGTAATATGTATTGTTATTAGTATTGTTGAGGAAATACTAGTAGTGTTGAAAATAAAGTCATTTAAATATATAAATATTCTGCAGACGTTTTCAAAGAGTGCTTCTAATGTAAACAATTAATCATTTTAACAAAAAGATATTTTCTTGTTGTTTTTGTTAAAGGAAAATATTTAAAAATTCATAAAATTATTGTGATAAGGCAGACTGATATAATAATTATCTTATGATTAAGTAGATATATACGATATATACGGTATTACAATACAGTCGACAGCAGAATTTTTAAAGCAAACTTCGACAGTTTCCATATATATATATATATTAGATTGATTGTTAATTTTTATCATCAATTCACTTTTTTATAAACAGCAGAAGACTAAGATTGTAATTCGACAAATATTTACTTAATAAAACTGTATTAGGTGCACATTTTTACTTTCTTCTATATGTAATACTAGCAGGCTTTGCCCGCTTCGCTGGACATTAAACTTAAAAGAAGTCTCAAAATACCATATCTTTATTAATAACCTAAGTTCTCGCTGTGATTGGTAGAGGTTTTCTCGCTCGCAAATTAAGGACTCTGGGTCTCCACTGTCTTCGGCACAACTTACTCACTTTTTACTTTCCCTTCCTCAGCGGTGAGTTCGAAGTTTTGCAAAATCACACTAATGTACATAATGCGTACACTTAATCAATATCCAGTCTGGGTCCCCACTGCCTTCGGAACACACTTCTTACTTCCCCTTCCTCAGCGGATGAGTTCAAAGTTTTGCAAAATCCCACTAATGTACATAATGCGTACACTTAATCAATATCCGCGAACAAAAATTCGCCATTCTAAGATAATTCAAAGCGAATTCAAACGTAAAAAACATGTTTTTACACATGTTTATTGGGAATAACTTCAGTATAACCCCACAACGATATTTGGCGATTTTTTTTTGTTGGCGCTTATGGCTAAATCATAAATCATATATGATAAATGATAAAATCATAATCTAAATCATAAAATCATAATCTAAATCATAAGATCAATAATCCAAAATAAACAACATATTAGGCTGCATATTATATCGCAAACAGTCCAGAACGACATCGTTATCCTTCAAAACGGCGCCAAAGAAAAATCGGCAAATTCAGCTGTGGGGTTATACTAAAGTTATACCGTTTATTGCCCTCCGACTCCGAGAAGGTGTGTGTGTGTGTGGGGGGGGGAAATTTCAAATTTCGTGAAATCCAGTTACAATAAGTGCCGGATGCAAACAAACAATTTACGCACCAAACTTCGTGACCACAGAAGTCTTTACTAGAAAATATTATAAATAAATAAATACAAAACGCACAGCTTTAGTATGGGAACCCTTTGGTGACTTTAAATATTTTAAGCCATTTCTGCGATGAACTGAATTGGCTATCTCAATTGTGCAATTAAAGATCTTGGCAAGAAACGTCCGAGCTACTTCGGTTCCGAATTTCAAATTTTGCCAAAGGGATCCAATACTAAAGCTGTTCCATATCGAATCTGGTTTGAAAACGGAAAAAGGGTAAAATAAATTAGAAATATCAGACCTATATTTATAAATTTGATACCGAATGAAAGGGGCGATTTTGCTGAATCCAGGGGTCCAAACAGTTTTTCGATGCGACAATTAGATTTTTAAAAAATAACTAAAGTATGAAATTTAAGTGGCAACGGAAAAACGGATAAAACGAAAAATAAATTAGAAATATCAGACTTATTGTTACAAATTCAGTACCAAATGAAAGAGGTGATTTTTCTGAATCCTGGGGTGTAAACAGTTTTTTGATACGGCAATTAGATTTTTTAAAATTAACTAAAGTATAAAAATTAGATGGCAACACTTTATTTCAATCTTTTCATAATTTGTAGTGCGAATCACGCGAATACAAAAGTCTTTAACTTAAAAAATTATTTTTATATTTTATTTTTCCATTCAAAGCATTTTAGTGAAAAAATATTTATGGCGCATGCGCAGGCGTTTTTTACCCACAATTTAAACACTAATCATAATTTTGAAAATTTCTATAGATATAATTTCAAGTTGGGTGAAGACCTAAGTTTCTGCCAAGCGACGTTGAATTCCGTCCAGCCGTTCTCGAGTGATGCCCGGACAAACGTGTTTTAGTCTTTTACCCCCTAGGGGGGGAACGGGGGAGAATTTCTGAAAAGTTGATAGATATAATATTAAGTTGGGTGAAGACCTAAATTCCTGCCAAGTGCCGTTGAATTCCGTCCAGCCGTTCTCAAGTGATGCCCGGACAAAAAAAGCGACATTCGGACACGATGACACACACACACACACACACACACACACACACACACACACAGGCAAAATTTTCTGAAGTCATTTTCGGCTTTCATGGGGTGTAAAACGTGAAGATTTCGCAAAATTTTTTGATTCCGACAAATTTACAGACAAAAGTCTGACTTTATTAATATAGACTAGCAGGCTTTGCCCGCTTCGCTGGACGTTAAACTTAAATGATTTGTCAAAATGCCATATCTTTATTAATAACCTAAGTTCTCGCTGTGATTGCGATTGGTAGAGGTTTTCTCGCTCCCAATGTTAGGAGTCTGGGTCCCCACTGTCTTCGGCACAACTTACGCTCTTCTTACTTCCCCACCCTCAGCGGGTGAGTTCGAAGTTTTGCAAAATCCCACTAATGTACATAATGCGTACACTTAATAAATATCCACACACCAAAATTCGCCATTCTAAGATAATTCAAAGCGAATTCAAACGGAAAAACATGTTTTTACACATGTTAATTGCCCTCCGAGTCCGAGAAGGGGGGGGGGGGGGATTTCGAATTTCGTGAAATGCAGTTACAATAAGTGCCAGATGCATACAAACAATTTACACACCAAATTTCGTGACCACAGAAGTCTTTAATAGACAGTATTATAAATAAATAAATACAAAAAGCACAGCTTAAGTATCGGAACCCTTTGGTGACTTTAAATATTTTAAGCCATTTTTGCGATGAACTGAATTGGCTATCTCAATTGTGCAATTAAAGATCTTGGCGAGAAACGTCCTAGCTACTTCGGTGCCAAATTTCAAATTTTGCCAAAGGGATCCAATACTAAAGCTGTTCCATATCAAATCTGGGTTGAAAACGGAAAAAGGGAAAATAAATTTGAAATATCAGACCTATATTTATAAATTTGATACCGAATGAAAGAGGCGATTTTGCTGAATCCAGGGGTTCAAACAGTTTTTCGATGCGACAATTAGATTTTTAAAAAATAACTAAAGTATGAAATTTAAGTGGCAACGGAAAAATGGATAAAGAGAAAAATAAATTAGAAATATCAGACTTATCATTACAAATTCAAAACGAAATGAAAGAGGTGATTTTTCTGAATCCTGGGGTGTAAACAGATTTTCGATACGACAATTAGATTTTATAAAATTAACTAAAGTATGAAACTTAGATGGCAACACTTCATTTCAATCTTTTCATAATTTGTAGTGAAAATCACGCGAATTTAACTTAAAAATTTATTTTTATATTTTATTTTTCCATTCAAAGCATTTTAGTGAAAAAATATTTATGGCGCATGCGCAGGCGTTTTTACACACAATTTAAACACTAATCATAATTTTGAAAATTTCTATAGATATAATTTCAAGTTGGGTGAAGTCCTAAGTTTCTGCCAGGCGCCGTTGAATTCCGTCCAGCCGTTCTCGAGTGATGCCCGGACAAACGTGTTTTAGTCTTTTACCCCCTAGGGGGGAACATGGGGGAATTTCTGAAAAGTTGATAGATATAATTTTAAGTTGGGTGAAGACCTAAATTCCTGCCAAGCGTCGTTGAATTCCGTCCAGCTGTTCTCAAGTGATGCCCGGACAAAAAAAGCGAAATTCGGACACGATGACACACACACAGACACACACACACACACACACACACAGGCAAAATTTTCTGAGGTCATTTTCGGCTTTCATGGGGTGTAAAACGTGAAGATATCGCAAAATTTCTCGATTCCGACAAATTTACAGACAAAACTCTGATTTTATTAATATAGATGAGTATATTTAGCATAAAATATTTAATTTTTCATAAAGTGAACATAAATTAATAATGAAGGCCTAGATAAGTAAATTTGTGTATAGGATATGTCTTAAGAAGTAATAAATTGCTTTGTTCTTATAATTGTACTAGCAGGCTTTGCCCGCTTCGCTGGACATTAAACTTAAATGAGTTGTCAAAATCCCATATCTTTATTAATAACCTAAGTTCTCGCTGTGATTGGTAGATGTTTTCTAGCTCGCAACGTGAGGAGTCTAGGTCTCCACTGTCTTCGGCACAACTTACCCACTTCTTACTTCCCCTTCCTCAGCGGGTGAGTTGGAAGTTTTGCAAAATAACACTAATGTGCATAATGCGTACACTTAATCAATATCCAGTCTGGGTCCCCACTGCCTTCGGCACAACTTACCCACTTCTTACTTCCCCTTCCTCAGCGGGTGAGTTCGAAGTTTTGCAAAATCCCACTAATGTACATAATGCGTACACTTAATCAATATCCGCACACCAAAATTCGCCATTCTTCCAAAATTCGCCTTCAAAACGAATTCAAATGGAAAAACATGTTTTTACACATGTTTATTGGGAACGACTTCAGTATAACCCCACAACGATATTTGGCGATTTTTTTGTTGGCGATTATGGCTAAATCATAAATTTAAAAATCATAAATCATATATGTTAAATGATAAAACATAAAATCATAAATCCAAAATAAACAACATATTAGGCTGCCATGTTATATCGCAAACAGTCCAGAACGATATCGTTATCCTTCAAAACGACGCCAAAGAAAAATCGCCAAATTCAGCTGTAGGGTTATACTGAAGTTATACCCTTTATTGCCCTCCGACTCCGAGAAGGGGGGGGGGGGATTTCGAATTTCGTGAAATCCAGTTACAATAAGTGCCGGATGCAAACAAACAATTTACGCACTAAATTTCGTGACCACAGAAGTCTTTACTAGAAAATATTATAAATAAATAAATACAAAACGCACAGCTTTAGTATGGGAACCCTTTGGTGACTTTAAATATTTTAAGCCATTTTTGCGATGAACTGAATTGGCTATCTCAATTGTGCAATTAAAGATCTTGGCGAGAAACATCCGAGCTACTTCGGTTCCGAATTTCAAATTTTGCCAAAGGGATCCAATACTAAAGCTGTTCCGTACACTAAATAAATAAATAAATAAAATAAAATAAAATAAAATAAAACTCTTTTTTGATATTTAGAAAATAAAAATAAAAAATCTTAATAAAATCCAAATTATAATCATTTACAATTAAGGGGAGAACATAAAAAAACCTTATAAGGTACATAATAACAACAAAAAATTTTGTTTTGCTGCAGGAAAGAAAAGCACTGCTTAATTAAATAAAATAATTAAACTAATGCCAAATATCTCTATCAAAATATTTATCCACGTGCAAATTCCTCATTAAAAAAAAAAAAAAAAAATCACCAACTTTTGTAGGTATTTTTCTCTCTAATTTTTATTATTATTCACGTGAAATAAAAAATATTTCATTTTATTTCTGGAAAATAAAAAAATATATAAATGCCTATATATAAATATAAAACCTTTTACCGAATCTGGGTTAAAAACGGAAAAGGGGTAAAATAAATTAGAAATATCAGACCTATATTTATATATATTTGATACCAAATAAAAGGGGCGATTTTTCTGAATCCAGGGGTGCAAACAGTTTTTCGATGCGACAATTAGATTTTTTAAAAATATCTAAATTATGAAATTTAAGTGGCAACGGAAAAACGTAAAAAGGGAAAAATAAATTAGAAGTATCAGACCTATCGTTACAAATTCAGTACCAAATGAAAGGGGTGATTTTTCTGAATCCTGGGGTGTAAACAGTTTTTCGATACGACAATTAGATTTTTTTTAATTAACTAAAGTATGAAACTTAGATGGCAACACTTCATTTCAATCTTTTCATAATTTGTAGCCCGAATCACGCGAATAAAAAAGTGTCTAACTTAAAAATTTATTTTTATATTTTATTTTTCCATTCAAAGCGTTTTAGTGAAAAAATATTTATGGCGCATGCGCAGGCGTTTTTTACCCACAATTTAAACACTATTCATAATTTTGAAAATTTCTATAGATATAATTTTAAGTTGGGCGAAGACCTAAGTTTTTGCCAAGCGCCGTTGAATTCCGTCCAGCCTTTCTCGAGTGATGCCCGGACAAACGTGTTTTAGTCTTTTACCCCCCAGGGGGGAACGGGGGGAGGAATTTCTGAAAAGTTGATAGATATAATTTTAAGTTGGGTGAAGACCTAAATTCCTGCCAAGCGCCGTTGAATTCCGTCCAGCCGTTCTCGAGTGATGCCCGGACAAAAAAAAGCGACATACGGACACGATGACACACACATACACACACACACACACACGCACAGGCAAAATTTTCTGAAGTAATTTTCGGCTTTCATGGGGTGTGAAACGTGAAGATATCGCAAAATTTTTCGATTCTGACAAATTTACAGACAAAAGTCTGATTTTATTAATATAGATAGAGAAAGTATTGGATTCGCGAAAATTTTCGACCTCCGTTTTTTGACGGATCTACACGTTTTGGGATGTCCTGAACACGAATTGATAGTTTTTAAAAAATGTCTGTCTGTGTGTCTGTCTGTGCCTGTCTGTGGTTTCGTTTTTTCACCGTATCTCACGAACCAATGAATGAAATTCAACCAAACTTGGTATATAGTTGGACCCTGGCGGGGAATTGTGCTGATTAGATTTGGGAATCAATAGCCCAGCAGGTGGCGCTGTGATCGCATTTTATGTAAATTTTTAACATGGCAGTATAGGGCAAATTTTCGTATTTTTAACCGTATCTCACGAACCAATGAATGAAATTCAACCAAACTTAGTATATAGTTGGACCCTGACATGGAATGGTGCTGATTAGATTTTGGGATCAATCGTCCAGCAGATGGCGCTGTGATCGCATTTTATGTAAACTTTTAACATGGCAGTATAGGAGAAAATGTCGTATAAATGTACATAATGAGCGTTATTTTAAACTTGTGATTGTAAAATTAATATGAAATATTGATAATAGTAGTAATTAACTACGAAAAAAATTTTGTGCATGTGGGGGCACCGGTTCCCCCCCCCCAGGGGGGGTAAATTTTCAAGATGGTTATATTTCGAAAGATCTCGTCAATACCTTTAAAACGAATGGTTGAACTATAAATCTGTGATAATTTAACACAAAGTTTTTTACTTTTAACAAAAGCAAAAAAAAAAAAAAAAAAAAACTTAGAAAAACTTTTTTTTTTTTAAACGAAATTGAACCAAACTTGGTATTTAGTTGGTCCCCGACATAAAGTGGTGCTGATTACATTTGGGGGTCAATAGCTCAACAGGTGGCGCTGTGATCGCATTTTTTCTAAATTTTTAACATGGCAGTATAGGACAAAATTTCGTATAAATGTACAAATGTCTTCGTATAAATTTTCAAGATGGGTATCTTTCGAAAGATCTTGTCAATACCTTTAAAATGAATGGTTGAACCATAAATCTGTGATAATTTAAAACAAAGTTATCATTTTTTTTTATTTTTAATGAAAAAAAAAATCGTCTTTACAACGAATGGTTGAACCATAAATCTGTGATAATTTAAAACAAAGTTATCGATTTTTTTTTTTTTTTTAACGATGTTCTCAAATCCAATAGTGGGAGGTTGCGGGTTCGATCCCAGGTCGCGCTCATCGCCCTAACCGTTCGGAGTTTTCCGTGGTTTCTTCCGAAACTCACGTAAATACGGGCTGTTTTTTTTTTTTTTCTTTCTAAAATATCAGATTTAAATAAAAGTTTCGATTTTGTCGGAATAAGATTGATCAATCGCTCAAAAGGTGGCGCTGTGATCGGATTTTTTCTAAATTTTTAACATGGCAGTCGCTTAATTACAATTTTTAAGCTCAACCCAGTACGCAAATAAGTCAGTGGGTTTAAAAAAAAAAAAAAAAAAAAAAAAAAAAGTAAACATATATAAGTTCATCACCTCTTCTTTTTTTTTTTTTTTAATTAATTGAGTTTTAAATTTTTATTTGGCTAACAAGAAAAACTATTTTTGCCGTAGATAACAACAGACTGATGTCTAATGTTCTCAAATCCAATAGTGGGAGGTTGCGGGTACGATCCCAGGTCGCGCTCATCGCCCTAATCGTTCAGAGTTTTTCGTGTTTTCTTCCGAAACTCACGTAAATACGGGCTAGGACTCCTTAGAAAGACCCCCACGGAAGGCACCCCCCTAGGAGACATACGGACTCAACCGGCCTTAAATTCTTCAACCAAGCGAATCACTAATAGTCTTAATTTTCATCAAAATAGTTAATGCATTTTACTTTCTGCATTTTATCTGCTATAAAGAAATGAATTTACCTGAAAATTTTCATTTTTTTTTTTTTTTTTCTAAAATATCAGATTTAAATAAAAGTTTCGTTTTTATCAGAATAAGATTATAGGGAAAAAATAAATAAAAATTATAAATTACCAAATTATTAAATTACATAATAATTTAATGCAACTTGTAATGAAAAAAAAAATAATAATCTCTTTTAATAATAATAATTAAGAGACCACAGATTGCAAAATTCGATAAAATACATTAAACTAAACATTTCACACAACGTATGACAAAGAGATATAAAACATTCAGCTTTAATTCATCTAAAATACCGTTCATTATTGAAGTATTTGACCTTGAAATTGACTATGTCAATCTCCCTATCTCTTTGGCCTCTTGACTCTGAAATACATCAAACATGCCCCCAACCGAAAACGTTGATAAAACAAAATATATCTATTTCTGTTAACTGAACTAGTTTACAACGAACGTTTGTACTCGATTGTTCCGAGTCAAAAGTTTAGTTGCGAGTTGACTCGATTATTTTTTCTCGCGGCAGCTCGGAATCAATTTATCCAACAGAGGTCGCTATTCGTAATTATATCTTTTTAAGTTAATGTCACATATTCATGATTCTTTTAATGTTCAACTCCTACATTCAATTTAACTTAAATTGCTTTTGAAATAAATTAGATTGTTATAATATTGTGCTATTCGCAGTTAATACCAAAACTACGATTAAAAATTTTCGTCCGGACGAATTTTTCCGGTTTGATCGAGAAGTTCGCTGGCTCAATGGTATAATTTGCAAACCGAAATGCAGTTTCAATTTTCGACCTCGCAACAGCAAACAGCATATTCGTTGCACATTTCCTGTAGTCTTCAGAGATACAGGACGTGTGTTTTTTTTCTTCATAAATTTTATTATTAGTTATTATAAAGTGATAATAACAAAAAAAAAAGCAACGAAAGTTTTTCAGGTGAGATTTTATAATGATTTGTTTAAATATGTCATAAATTCCATTCCATTCTTTTATTATTATTGAAATCGAAATATAAATCAGAACAAAAATGAATACTGAATGTTTTATTACTTTCTTCTATATGTAATATAGAGAAAGTATTGGATTCGCGAAAATTTTCGACGTCCGTTTTTTGACGGATCTACACGTTTTGGGATGTCCTGAACACGAATTGGTAGTTTTTAGAAAATGTCTGTCTGTGTGTCTGTGGTTTAGTGTTTTCACCGTATCTCACGAACCAAAGAATGAAATTCAACCAAATTTGGTATATAGTTGGACCCTGGTGTGGCATTGTGCTGATTAGATTTGGGGATCAATAGCCCAGCAGGGGGCGCTGTGATCGCATTTTATGTAAATTTTTAACATGGCAGTATAGGACAAATTTTCGTATTTTTCACCGTATCTTACGAACCAATGAATGAAATTCAACCAAACTTGGTATATAGTCGGAACCTGACGGGGGCATGGTGCTGATTACATTTGGGGATCAATCGTCCAGCAGGTGGCGCTGTGATCGCAAAATTTCGTATTTTTCACCGTGTCTCACGAACCGATGAATGAAATTGTACCAAACTTGGTGTATAGTTGGACCCTGACATGGAAAGGGTATGATTAAATTTTGGGATCAATCGCCCAGCAGATGGCGCTGTGATCGCATTTTATGTAAACTTTTAACATGGCAGTATAGGACAAAATTTCGTATAAATGTACATAAAGAGCGTTATTTTAGACTTGTGATTGTAAAATTAATATGAATTATTGATAATAGTAGTAGTTAACCAATAAAAAAATTTTGTGCATGTGGGGGCACCGGTTCCCCCCCTGGGGGAAGTACCCCCCGGGAGGGGTAAATTTTCAAGATGGGTATATTTCGAAAGATCTCGTCAATACCTTTAAAACGAATGGTTGAACTATAAATCTGTGACAATTTGAAACAAAGTTATCAATTTTTTACTTTTAACGAAAAAAAACTTTTTTTTTTAACGAAATTTAACCAAACTTGGTATTTAGTTGGTCCCCGACATAAAGTGGTGCTGATTACATTTAGGGATCAATAGCTCAACAGGTGGAGCTGTGATCGCATTTTTTCTAAATTTTTAACATGGCAGTATAGGACAAAATTTCGTATAAATGTGCATAAGGAGAGTTATTTTAAACTTGTGATTGTAAAATTAATCTGAGTTATTGATAATAGTAATAGTTAACTAGGAAAAATTTTCTGTGCATGTGGGGGCATCGATGTGGGGGCATCATTCTGTGCATGTGGGGGCTTGAAAATTTACCCCCCCCCCCGGGTTCAAGATGGGTATCTTTCGAAAGATCTCGTCAATATGTTTAAAACGAATGGTTGAACTATAAATCTGTGATAATTTAAAACAAAGTTATCGATTTTTTTTTTACTTTTAACAAAAAAAAAAAAATTTTTTTTTTTTTTTAAATATTGTTACTGGTTGAACATGTATTACTTTTAACAACAACAACAAAAAAAAAATTAGAAAAAAATCGTATTTTTTTTTTTTTTTTAAATATTGTTACTGATTGAATATGTATATATAGGAAAATATAGAAGAAAGTATTGTATTGGCCACAACATACTAGTTTAAATAGGAATTATTGCTAGCGCCCCAACAATTTTGCTGCCGACTGTAGACTAAAAATTTACATTAAGTTTTTTTTTTTTTTTTTTTTTTTTGTTATATGAGTTATAAATGGTTTTATGCACAAACATTATAAATTTTACGTTTTTTTTTTTTTTTTTTTTTTTTTTTGTTTAGAAATACATTGCACCAATAACACTAAAGTTAAGGGGTTACATTAGTTTGAAATAATAATAATAATAATAATAATAACAATAATAACATGTATTTCTTCCTTTTTTCTACATACAATAAATGGAACAAAATTTATTCAAGATTTTGAGCATTTAAACAAAAATTTTACAAAGTATTCATTAAAATTTGGAAAATTCAGCCGGTGGATCCTGGTTTTCGTAAAAGCCTTCAGAAAGATGGTGGACACGATTTCACACAAACTAACGCACATATTTCACTGAAATTGCGCGCATTTCTTCTAATTAGAATTAACTAAAACTTGAAAGAAGTATTAGAAAAGCTGAAATTTAAATTTTTGGCAAATATAGTACAACTGTCGGTATATATAATCACGTATATAGATTGTAAAATTAGTTGCAATCGAAAATTAAAAAAAAAAAAAAAATCTTATAATGACTATCCTGTTCTAATTCGCGGAAGTGTGCAAAAGTTGAATAATATCGTTGCATCACTTTTTGAGAAATCGAGTTTACCGTTTTTCTAAACGGTATCCAGAAATCAGGAACAACGACTAAGATTTTTTTCTTTTTCTTTTTTAATATATTGTTTGTATGTTGGTCTGGAAGATTCAATTTTTTTAATAAAATTTTTATTTTGTATAATAAAGAAAAAAAAAATGGAAAGAAAGTGCTTTTTTTAGCTTTCAAAACACTCATGTATCCTTTTAAATATTCTGTAGAAAGCTGGATATTACCTTTCCGGGAATGTTATAAAATGCGATTGTCTCTTACTTACAAATAAAATTATGTTAAATTTAATTTAACTTTTTAAAATAAAAACATAATTATTGGTGCGAAGTAATTAAAGGATAATTGATGTTAAACAGTTTACTACGATTACATCAGATGCGCTTGTTCGAACATTGAAAGAAGCTACACAAAGTTAAAAGGACACCACATGACTTCCTTATACATCCATCAGAATATACATATGTATTGTTATGAAAACATTGACATTTTTGTGTGAGGTAATTGATTCGTAAATAAACAGCTCTAACAATGGAAAGAAAAAAAAAACTATAAAACTATAATACTACTGTAATCACAAAGAGCATGACAATAGGATTATATATACCGCCAAACAAATATACAACTTTTTTCAGGAACGGCTTATTACAGAAACTGTCATTGGCAAATACATAAGTTTGTTTTATGAAAATCCTTCGAGCATAGATGGCCTATTTTTGTTCTCTTTGCTGAAAATTAGAGGTGAAAAAAATTTACCGAAGCAACTAAGTCAGTTAAAATTGAAAAATAATTTACTATTTCTGACTACCCTGAAACAATATTTGCCGATAAATTTGATCGCTAATCTCTCCAAGTAGCCAAATTTGTAGCCAACACTATTTTTGGGCATAACATCGATTTTGGCGATTATGCGTCGAATTTGGCTACTTGGTGATAGAATTTTTCGAAAATTTGTAGTTTAGGGTTGCCAAAGTTTGGAGCTCTAACTTCAATAAGAACACAATTCTGGAATTTTCCGGAAATATTCATTGTTTTATAGCGTTAATTTAAGTTCTTCGAAATTTTTTTTAAATGACAAACAACATTAAAACAAAATAAAGTGCATTTGTCGACTAGAACTAGCTTATATATATTAAGAGTAACTTTCTACACTCAAAAATGTCGGCAACTTTCATAAAAATATAATTACGTGCCCTATCTACGTTATGAATGTTCATTAGAGTGCATTCATCGAATAGAACCTGTTTGTATTTAAGAATTACTTTCTACACACAAATATATCGACAACTTTCATAAAAATATCATTACGGGCTGAACATTTATTAAATAAAATGCATTCGTTGGATAGAACTTGATTATGTCCTTACAAATTACTTTCTACCCGCAAAATTGTCGACAACTTTCGTAATAATATTGTTACGGGCTCTATCATTAGCTTATTTTTAAATATCTATATGATGGTAGGTCATATACAATGGCCAGAACCTTTGTATATTTGGCCATTATGAATATAATATCCTTTAATATGTCCAAAACGGAAAAGTCACCGAAAGACCAAAAAGGAATGTGCACAGCTATAGATGTTATAACAAACCTATATGACAATTTGCAATGTTCTACGTCCAACCGTTTTTGCGTTATGCGAAATACATACTCACATACACATATACATACAGACGTCACTGAAAATCGTGTAAAATCAATAATATCTCTAAAACGAGAGCTTGTATTAAGACGAAACTAGACATCATAGCAGTTACACATACAAACTTGCAACATACTACGAAGATTCGTTTTGAACTATTCCAGATATAAAATTCATTTCACAAATCGGGATTACAATTCTTCCTTATACTTTGTATAAGGAAGTAAAAAAGGACAGTTCCTTGACACGAAATTAAGTTCTATACTCTTTCAACGAAACATTTCATTTATTTATTTTTATTATTTTTATTTTTATTATTATTATTAATTTTTTTGTTACAACTTTTTCTTTTGTTGTTACATTAAGAACTGTGTTTCAATTAATATTTGGAAAGTGATGATCCTGAAATAAATAATGTAAATGTGCCTTCGTTTGAAGGATAATTTTTATAGAGCAAAATACTAAAACACACTATAACACACTATACTATAGCACTATATCACAAAATACTAAAACAAAATATGCCAATTAACAAATTGACCTATAAAGTAAAATATTTCAGCAGAATTAAACAAGGTTCTAAGCTACTTAAATTATATTCAGGCAACAATATAGTGCACAGAAAACTTATCAGGAAGGAATTACAATATATCTTGGAATTTTCAAATGCTAGTACTGTGCTTATTGATCTGTCTGTGTAGCATTATCCATAGTTTTTATATATTATACGGATGCAAAGCGAAAAAAAAATCTAATAATTAGAATAAATTTCGTAGCTTTCAAAGTATATTTACGAAAGGTTTTTCCAAGACAGACACACTGCTAAACAGTGAGACGAACCGAAGTCAAAAACGCTATCTAACTTTGCGTTTGAAAAATATTTTTGCAACTATTTTTATCATTATGTTTCAATTAATTAAAAAATAGATAATATGTAACAAACACATGATTTGGTGAGCTATTATGAAAAAAATATATAAACTTTTTTTGTAGACAGTGTGGTCAAAAGACACAAAATTAGCCTAAAATTTTTTCCTACCTGACAATTGGCCTGCTTAACAATTTTATGTTGTAACCAATTAACACATACGTCAAAAAAACAAAAGAAAAAAGGGTTTATTGGGTTGTTCCGAAAAATTTCGTTTTTTTCCTTTGAAAAAGAAAGACGATTTTCTTATATTGCAGAAATATTTTATTGAATTATATATTCTCCATTTTGATCGGTTTCTTAGCGATCTCACGAGTTGTTATTTGGCAGTTTTCATAAATAAATACTTTATTTTGTCTTCATTAGCCTAAACTGGTTTTCCAGAACGTAATGCATCTTCAACATCAAAATTGCCAGAATTAAATTTGCTAAACCAGTTTTGACGATGACGTTCTTTAAATACATTTTCTGTTTCCACATCGTATACTTTTTTCCTTGTTTGAACAGTATTTTCGCCTTTTTGATAGCAAAAAACAAAATATGTCGAAAATATCGCTTTCGATTTTCTTTATTTGATAGGGCACTAATCAAAACCTATTGAGCAGAATAAAACGAACTTTTTCACAAGCAAGCCTTGCTATATCAAAGATTACAATATATAATGGTAAGGCAGCTTAATTGTGAAGACGGTGTGAACAAAATACATCTAAGTCCTCTGCTGAGAAAAACGAAATTACTTTACGAACAACCCAACATATAGTGAGTTCAAAGAAAATATACACAGCCGTTATTTTTAAAACAGAAATTTCTGAGACATAAAACTGTCCTACCCGAACTGACGTAGGACGTCCATCGATTTACCAGTAGTAACTAAGTACAACATACAAAAAGGACATCTAAAAATATTTTTATATAACAAATCTGCAAAAAAAAATTCATATGAAACATTTTGATATACCGGTATTCGATATCAATTCTGATATTTTGGTCAAAACTTGGCAAAAGCATCTGTCGACAGGAAACCAACACATATAAACGAAAAGACATCTAAAAAAGGGTTGATATGACATGCTTGAAAAAAAATCCTTTGAAACACACTGGCGTTACCTAATATTAACCTATTGGTTCAAGACACCTATAAATATTCTACAATTAACCAAATATTTCGTAGAAAAAAATATCTACTAGAAGGTTTATATAGCAACTTGAAAGAAAATCGTTTGAGGTTTTTTAAATTAATTAATTAATTTTATTATTATTATTATTATTATTTTTTTTTTTTTTTTTTGAGATACGTACTTATGGTCCAACTATCGCTTTTCTATGTTCCACTTTCGTTTTCTCAATTGTATTTGAAAGTTGGAAAAATCAACTACACGACGGGCGCATTTTAAGGTGCCTTTAAAATGCAATTTTTGGTCAAAACTCCGATTTTCTATTTTTGGATTAGTATTAAAGCCTGACATTTTAGTTTTCTAAATCAGTTTGAATTTTGTTTCTATCTTGCTTATAACTTGAGGTACAGGCGTTTTAATATTATTCACTCGCCAGTTTTTGAAACCGGAAGTGACCGGAAATGACCCGTAAATGTTTGTTTACATAAATGTTTTGCTCAATATAAACATCAAAATTCGTTACTGAATATCAAATGAATTTAAAAAAGAAAATAAAAAGCTTTGAAATAAATCAGGAACTTATTAAAATTATTTTTTGTTTAATAGGTAAAATCTTGTTTTTAAATATGTTTTCTGCTTTTTCTCAAAATTAGATTTTTAGCATTTTGCTTTAACCCAAAACATCGTAACTCTAAAAGTTAAATGTTATGAAATGATGTGAAACTTTGACAAAATACTCTAGAGGAGTTGTTTTAGGGATTGAACTATGATAATAAATCTAGCTTAATTCATTTTTTTTTTTTTTTTTTCTTGTTGATAGAAGTTATGAACTGTTATGTAAATTCATGATTTTTTCAGCATGTAAAAATGTTATCGTCTCTAAAATATTAAATAACATGGTTATAGTTGATAAATAATTCGCGGTTCAGTGGTATTCACATTTTAAGAACATAAAGATTATAAATTAAAATGCCGGATTGCTTTGAAACAAGAGAATGAATAAAATAGAACGATGCACACTTTTTCTTAAGGTTTAATGATCATAATAAAATAAAATTCCATTTATACATTAAATACGTTATTTACAAAAAAGAATACTTAAAGGAACGTATATAATACTTAAAGGAACGAATCTAATTAACTCTCATAGTGAGAGATCGAATAATTCTATCTTCGAACACAGCCGAAGCATCCAAAATCTAAAATAAACTAAAACTAAAACTTTTTTTGGCTGTTGCCAAAATCTATAAACAATATATATAAGTTCTTCTTTTTTTTTTTTTTTTTTTTTTTTTGTTTCTGCGGCGACGCAGCGTCGTCTATATGGAATTGTTTTTACTACGCAACTCCCCACCGTGAACTCTTACAGAGTTCACAAATCAAATATCTCATTAATTCAAACATAAATCTCAAATCTGAACAACTTCTGATAATCATAAATTGCACAAATTTCTTAATATTCGATTAGTACTGAATCACATAATCATTTTTTTTTCAAAATATCAACAGTCATCTAATATTAAATACAAATGTAAACAATATTTACTAAAGTACTATAACTAAATCAATAAAAGATCAAATCAAAATATTAAATTGAAATATCAATATTAGACTTAAAGCAAACACATTATTATTTAAACAATTAACTCTTAGTTATCAAATATAAAAAACTTAAATCTAAAGGTAATAATACATACAAAATTTTAATATTTTCAATATTATCAAATAAAATTCACTAAATTATTCAAAAAAGGATATCAAATATTCTGAAAATTAAAGAAAAAGTGTTCATTAAAATGAAGGTTTTTAAAATTCAATTTTTTCTGAAATGTTTATATTATTTTATCAGTTCGTAGCATTAAAGTTTTTAGCTAAGTCAATTCCAGTGGGTATAAATGCTGAACAGTTCATTTTAAAATACCATTGGCAGTCTTAACCTCATAAGATCGGATGTTGTGATCTCTGCCGACGATTGTTTTCTGGATTATGCCCAGTTTCCACCGAAGTTTGTTTTTTGAATCATCACCAATTAACACTACATCTCCTACTTTCAGTTCAGGTTGTGCAGTAGAATTCTTTAAAGCATGCGCTGTTTTCAAATCCAATAGGTATTGGCTTTTCCATCTATTCCACAATTGCTTAAACAACAGTGATTGGTATCTTTTACGTCTTAAGGCAGATATTTTGTTCGAAGCACCTTCAATAATGCCAGCGAAATTCACTAGATAGGTGATTTCTTTACCGAAATTTAAAAAGTGCATAGGAGTTAAGGGGTTCGGTTCTCCAGAGTCACTATACACGTAAGTTAAGGTGCGTAAGTTGAGCACTGTTTCTACTTCTATCAGGAGAGTAGACATTTCATCATAATTCAAGAGGGCTTTGCCGATGACTTTACGCAGACAGTCCTTGACGGATCTAACTATTCCTTCGTAGAACCCGCCCCACTACAGGGCCCTTTCTATTATATTTTTCCATATGATTCTTTCATTTGCAAAAAACTTTAAAAGTGAATAATCAGAAAGAATTTGATACAAATTTTCTATCTCTTGACATGTCCTGTAAAAGTTCTAAGTGTAACGCTCTGGTTAGTGCACAAGTGAACAACACTATATAAGATTTTTCAATTTCTTTAGCATTTTTAATGTAGAGAGGCCCAGAAAAGTCAAATCCACATATGGAGAAAGGAGGCGACTCTGTTATTCTGTCACGGGGTAGTGGAGCAGTGATCTGATCTGTTGGTCTGGAAAGATATTTCTTACATATGATACATTTATTCAGGGCACTTTTAACTAACTGGCGACTTTTGGGAATCCAATATTTAGACCGTATTTTTGACAATGTTCCAGATACTCCTCCATGCATTATTTTTTCATGTTCATTTCGTATAATCAAGTTAGTCAACCACGACTGTTTGGGAAGAATGATGGGATGTTTTTCTTCTAGCTGTAAATCACTAAACTCTAATCTCCCGCCCAGCCGCATCATTTTTTCATCATCTAGATAAGGAGTTAGGTTGCTAAGGGGAGAATTTTTATCAATATTTTTTTCATTTATTAGCGAGTGAAATTCAATTTTAAAATACACCTTTTGTTCATTCGATATCAAATGTTTCTCAGCTTCTATTAGTTCTTCAGTTGTCAATGTATTGTTAACTTCTAGAATTTTTTTTATCCTTTTAATAAATCTTTTCGCCCAAGCTGTAACTCTGATTATTATTTTTTTTTTTTTAACTGCTGTATTTTCTGATATCAATGGGGTTTTCTAGCTGTTCTGTCATGCAATTGAAAAGGAGTGTTTCTTTTATCTTTTTTCTATATTATAAACTTTCTACATCTAGCTTTTGTTTATCGTCAGGCTTAGGCTAAAGTTCGGGGGTTGAACTGAGCCGTTCAGGCCCATTTAACCACAATCTATCATTAATTAATTTTATGATCTTTGCACCTCTGGATACAATGTCGGAAGGATTAGACGAAACGGGACAGTGCCTCCAGTTTGAAGGAGATGTCAATTCACGAATATCTTGTACTCTGTTCTGCACAAACGGCTAGAACTCTGGAGATCCTCTATTCCAAAAAAAAAAAAAAAGCGATCATTGTGTGCAATTTTCACAGTATGCTTTAAAAATATTTCCTGCAATTTTTACACATGTTTACAGGGAGTAATTTACAACACTAAGCAACTTATTTAATTTTTCACACATATAATTTATTTCACTTATTTTTTCATGCGGGGTGAACGGTCTTGGATAGCCCGGGAATCGAATTCACAATCTCCTGTGCTAGAAGCCAACACTTTGCCATTCACACAGTTGGGCTCACAATGACTTTTCTTTACAAAAACAGATAAGGCTAACATTATCACCGATTGGTTGCTAAATTATGACATACGCACCAAAAGATTTCTGGAAAATTTTTGATACCGATTTACAGCACAATGTAAAGTAACCAGTCTTCAATTACTTTTACAAAACTAGCTGTAAAAATGTTACAGCAACCTATGTTGTATTTATGTTAAAAAAGTGCTTTCTTTTTACAGAAAAGTCTTGCAGTGTAATATAGTTGAAAAAATAAAAAAAATAAATAAATGAGTATATATTCTTATTTCCATGGAAAAAGATATTTATCATAAACGAGTCTCATCAAGTTTATATAATGGGAAATTCTTTAGTAAATAATAAAAATTCAGTAATAAAAATAAATAACTGAATAATCAACCTCTGATGATAAATGTTATGGAATCATTTCTTTAAATTAGCTATACCTCTTAATGCTTTAAATATTAGGAATTCTTTTATAAGTGCAAACCAACTATCTAAAATGTTCTTTTTAGTATAATTAAAAAAAAAAAAAAAAAAAAAAAAAAAAAAATTAAACACTCATAAGTTTTTAGTTTTAGAAAACCTGTTCTAAAGGTTTTATCCCTTTTCTATTGAAAAAATCAATAGCATGTTCAACTTTCTTTAAGATGATGAAGGACATTATCTGTTCTTTGATTGTTCCGATAAAATTCACCTCTTACTATCTTTTAAACAATAAATAGGAATTTATTCGTGTTTTTTATTGAATGATCCAAAAGAAAGAGACGGTAAATTTCTCATAAATACTGCATTTAAGCCGCTTTTTATTTAACCAATGTGTCTTACAGTAATGGTAAAAACAAATATTAGATTTATTTAAGTGTATATAGTCAATTTTATTATTATAATTCACTAGAGCTTATTATAGTTTTTAATTAATTTCAATCTATTTGAGCATTTCACTTTTTTAGCACTGTAGTTCATGAAAACGTAAAGCAAAATAAATTATTCATAGTATAGATTATTTTCGATAAATAAGTTTAAACTGCAAGATAATGAAATGAACAATCAGAATTTTTTTTTTTTTTTTCTATTCTAAATATTTAATTTTATGTTATATAATTATTCAATTTTTAGGAGTAATTTTTCTTTTCTTTTTTCTTTTCTTTTCTTTTCTTTTTTTTTTTTTTTTTTTACAATGTTTGTTTAGACAATGACGTTTAGTGCAATGTATGAGTGAAAAAACAATAATCTTTTGAAAAACATAATCAGTATATTATCATGCATTTTTAGTTACAAGAAAAGTCATTATTCTTTTCTTCTTTTCTTTTCTTTTCTTATTGAAACAATCAGTAGCTCCTTTAACGTTCCTTAAGATGATGAAGAACATGATATTTTATTTGGTTACATTGACAAAATTCACTTCTTATAATATCTTTTAAGCAATAAATAGGAATCTATTTATGTTCTTTGTCGTATTATCCAAAAAAAAAGACACTAAATTTCACATAAATACTGCGACAAATTCTGCTTTTTATTTATATAATTTGTCTTATACTAATAGTAAAAGAATAAGGCCAAATAGTTTATTTAAAAAATAGATTATTTTCAATAAATAAGGTTAAACTGCAATAAAATGAAACAAGCAAACGCATTTTTTTTTATGTGTTAACTATTTAATATTATGTTATATAATTATTTAATTTTTTGAAGTAGTGATTTTTTTTTTCACAATGGCCTTTAGTGTAATGTGTGAATAAAAATAATAATCTTTTGAAAAATATAATCAGTATATTATCATACATTTTTAGTTACAGAAAAACCTACTATTATTATTATTTTCTTCTTCTTTTCTTTTCTTATTAAAGCAATCAATAGCTCCTTCAACTTTCTTTAAGATGATGAAGAACATGATCTTTTGTTTGATTACATCGATAAAATTCACTTCTTACTATCTTTTAAGCAATAAATAGGAATCTATTTATATTCTTTGTTGTATTATCCAAAAGAAAGACACTAAATTTCTCATAAATACTGCGATAAATTCTGCTTTTTATTTAAATAATGTGTCTTATACTAATAGTAAAAGGATAAAAAGAAAAAGTTTATTTGCAAAATAGATTCTTTTCAATAAATAAGGATAAACAGCAGTAAAATAAAACAAGCAAACATTTTTTTTTTATTTATTATTATTATTTTTTTATGTGTTAACAATTTAATATTATGTTATATAATTATGTAATTTTTTGGAGTAGTGATTTTTCTTCACACTGATTGTTTAGACAATGGCTTTTAGTGTAATGTGTGAGTAAAAATAATAATCTTATGAAAGCATATTTAATATCATGCACATATCACTCTTTTATGCTAACATAAATAAGGTATATACGTGGTACTCTTCCATGCTAAAACTCGTAACAAAAGTCAAAAATTGATTAAAAGGCAACAAACATATAGCACAAATCTTATTTTATTAGAGTGACAGAGATATTCTTTCGGAAGTTTTGGAAACCACGATTTAAAATAACAGTGTGAGAGAGAGAGGATGAAAATATGCTTGATTTTTAAAGAAAATAATTCACCTTAATTTTTACCTGAACAATTAAGGTAAACACTCTTGAATACAATTTCTAAAGTGCGCACTTACACAAGTGTAAGATGATCTAGAATCATTTCAGCTGTTTTACTTCCACCTCTTTTCCGTATTTTCTATTTTATAAAAGCTTTTTGATGATTTTGAAATTAAAATTACTGTGGGCGGTTTCTACGTATTGTTTACTTTTGAAACTTCTTAGATAGGACATCGATTCTTTTTTTTTTTTTTTTTTTTCGATTCCTTGAAATCATTTTAGAAAATGATTTTTTAGAAAGTAATTCAGCGATCGCCTGTACCTCGATGTAAATTGTAAAAAATGCTGCAGTAAAATTACGGGCAAAGCCCGGCAGCAGAGATTCCAGTCAAAGCCCGTAAAAATACATTTAGAAGATGAATGATGTATCGCCAGTAATTTTACGTTGTAATGAAACATACAACCAACCTGCAAAAAAGTAGCATTGACCGTAAAATTGAAAGTTAAAGTTTGAGTTTCTCGAATGCTTTAAAAGAGTTTATTACACATGCGTGCAGGGAGAAATCCACAACAGTAAAAAACTTATTTATTTTTTTACACGCAAAAGCTAATTTATTAATTTTCATGCGAAACAAATCGTCTTGGATAGCCCGGGATTCGAACTCACAAAAAACATGTGTCAGAGGCCAGCGCTTTGCCAACCGCGCCGTTGGGACCACTGAAGCTTATCTTTACAAAAACGGATAAAGTCAACATCAGAACTGAATAGCTGATAAATATTGTCATACGCACCCAGACTTTAGTAAATTTTTTTAAACGGATTTACAGCACAATGTGAAGTAACGAATCTTCAATTATTTTTACAGAGCTAGCTATACAAATTTACAGCAACCTATGCTGTACTTATGTTTAAAAAAGTGCTTTATTTTTACAGAAATTTTTTACAGGTATTAAATTGTTAACGTTCAAACTATGCATAAAAAATATTTTATTTTAAGACTATTTTAATATTTAAATTTGCTATTTTTGACAAAATTAAGAAGTCAGTCAATTCTCATGTTGAAAAAAACCAAACACTTTTTTTTTTTCCTGTAAAGACTACGTTACTGAATTTTGTGAAAGAAAATCTATTTTTCGAAATCATTTTTATTTGTAAACGGACTGGATTTGAAAAATAAGGCCGATTGACTGCTGCAGGTCCTAGGCCTGAAGGGGAGTGCCATCCGAGGGGTCTTTCTGAGGGGTCCTAGCCCATATTTACACAAGTTTCGGAGGGCACCACGGAAAACTCCGAACGCATAAGCCGACGTGCGTGACCTGTGATCGAGCCCGGCACCTCACGTCTACCAGCTTTGAGCGCAGAACCGCTCGGCCACTGGTGGGCCTTTTTTATTCGTAAACACTAGCACTAAATAGGTAGTCTTATTTCAAGGTTCTCATTAGACGTAAATGACGGGTGAGAAATTCTCACCCTTTTTCTAAAACAATATGAAACTTTTGAAAGCTATGTGAGACCTCTGAAAATTAGCCGAGACGCAGAATAAACTTAGAATAATAATAATACATCATTGACATAAATACAGAGGATTTGTATCTCCGATTTTTTTTTCATGGATTTCAATCTTTATGGTTTCAGTAGTGGGTGCAAAGAAGAAATAACTAGAGCCTAATTCTTATTCATCCAAACAGGTTTTCATTATAAGGCCGATTTCAAACTGTGTTTATGAAGTGTTAGGCGTATTTGCACTTTTTAGATTCGCAGAAGAGTTTTTTTTTTTTTTTTTTTTTTTTAAAGCATTGAAGAGAGCCCACCAGCGGCCGAGCGGTTCTGCGCTCAAAGCTGGTAGACATAAGGTGCCGGGTTCTATCCCAGGTCGCGCTCGTCGGCCTAGCCGTTCAGAGTTTTCCGTGTTTTTCTTCGAAACTTGAGTAAATATGGGCTCCCTTTTGAAAGACCCCCACGGAGGACACTTCCCCTCTGGCCTAGGACCTATAGCAGTCAATCAGCCTTATTCCCAAAATCCAAATCCATTGAATGCAGAAAGGACTGAAGTATTTCGAGAACACCCAATTTTGACTTGATATTCGAATTTCTGAGAGTCTGGCAGTGCGGAAAAGTATACTGTTTGTATACTTTATCTTTAGTATTCATAGAGTTATGATCAAAAATGTGTTAGGGGGCTATCTCTAAATATAGAAAAATAGAATTAAGATCCTACAAGAACTAGACAAAATTATACTTTTTCACACCGGAAATATTTCAAGAAAAAAAAAAAATTATAAAAAGAAATAAAAATATTAACACCTTTGCAGTATCTTAATTATCATGAATTTAGTTTTTTGGATATGTATATACTTTAGTACTTTTTTAGATAATTTTAGGTATATTTAAATACATTACACTTACGATTGGTCAGACAATAATTTTTGTAAAAGTGCAATATTTTTCAATTAAAAAGTATCTATCATGGATATACTGATCACCAATAACGCTTAAATTTTCTTTCGTACGTGTAACATAATATACAAACTGAAATAATATAGCTATATATATATATATACAACAACGGATAAACTAAATCTTTTCGGATAAATTATTGTAAGGTTTCATAAAGTAAATATTAAACAATTTTAATTGCACTTACCAGTTTTGGGTCAGTTGAACTCTTTGGAACTGTACGATTTGTTTTACAATTTCTATGAAAATATAATTTCTTAATTAACGCTTTCGCGACTGCTGACGTAGATTCACATCATTTGAAAATCTGTAACAATGCCAGTGGGCGTTTCTTTCGTAATTTGTGTGTTACTTATTTCTTAAGCATGTACCCAGTGTTCATATTTTTGCAATAAAATATACTATGGATAGAAATATATCAATTAGAAAGAATATAGTTATAATGTATATCCATCAGTAATATAATTGTGGTACAGAAAATTTGTTTTGAAATATTTTATTTTGAGAGTATTTCAAACAGTAAACCCCGCCTATTTAGTTAATTGTTTTCTTCTAGTGTTCGTTTAAAGGATTCTAAATTTATCACCAGTAATCGATGAAGTAAATACCACTTGTGTATATTTTTGTGAATGTAAAATAAAGGGTTTAACACGAATACTCAAAGTCACATTCACTTTTCGTTTCTGTATTGTTTTGTTTTGAAGAACGATAAAAGGCGGGGCTTTAGAAAACAGGAATTCTTGATACTAACACAAATGTCTAAAAATCAAAATTTTTGTTTCATTTCTTTGCATTTGACGTTGTTGTTATCTAATTTGACCCTTAAATAAAAATAAAAATATTTTGTTCAATTTTCTCCGTTATTTTTTAAGATTTGCTTCGTTATCTCATTCAAAAATTTTTAAGAGACGGCCCCCTAAACCACTCCAAAAGAAAGATTTATTTATATCTCGAAAACTAATAACTGGAATGAGCTGCAAATTTGCACACCCATATTTTTCAGCATTAGGATTCATTTTATGTAAAAATTAATATAGGTCATAATTCATAATTTTTATGAATATGAATTTATTAATATTTTTCAGAATTAAAAATATTTTTCAGAATCAAAATTAATGATGGATTATGTTTGGGTTTCTTCACTGTATCTCGTAAAAAAAGAATTATATCGATCAAGTTATTTTTTGTGAAGATATTAATAAAAGTTTGAAATATGAATTTAACATTAGCACCTTCAAATTTTGAACGCTTATAACTCTGTGAAAAAATAAGTAAAATATACAACCAATATACTTTTTCGCATTGTCGCGATCCCAGAAATTCAAATATAAAATAAAAATGGGGCATTACCATTGAAAAAATCAATGTTGGTGCGCGTTTTAATATGTAGACGACCCCCAATTCAAAATTTCCGTTCATTTTCTGAATCTACACTCAATTCCCCGTCGAATGATACCTATTACATTTTTGTGCATTGATTAGCAACGGAGTTACATCGAGTGCTGCGTTTTTTTTTTTTTTTTTTTTTTTTTCCCGACTGTACATATCTGATGGTCATATTCAGATAAAACAGGTTTGTTTTATAACAGTGAAGATCATACATAATAATCACAAGACTTACCTTCAAATGGTTAATTACATATTCATTTCATATTGAAATAAACTTTATTTTAGCATATTGTAAAAAATGCATTGTGGAAAGAACATTAGGATTTTCCGTTTTCTAAGGCAAACGGAGGCTGTAAGGCCGTTTTCTAAAGGGTTAAGAGCAATTAGAATGTTGTATACTTAAAAGGAAAAAAAAAACTAAATATAAAAAAATGCGTTTAGTGGATAAAACAATTATTAGGTTGTAGTTTGTGTTTTAGAAATCTGGCTTCAAATCAAGAAACCATTTTAGCTTTCTTTTAATGTTTTCGTGTTAGACAAAGAAAATCGATTTCATCAATATCAATTACTCAGTTTCAGTCAAATGAAATTTTGTGAATTAAATTAAGAAAACAATAGCTTATTAAAACCATTGGATGTTTCTATGCGTCATGCGCGCATAATTAAACACATTCAATTAGTATAAATAACAATCATAGTTTCAGTTTGATAATGGAAGAAAGTGGAATTTTCTCTTGATGTCACTGAAATGATAGCATTTGAAGAGATTTTCTCACAAGAAAATGGTGTGGTGAAAGATAAGAGCAATTTGCGTAGATTAACGGCTTTTTCTCGTAAAAATTAAAAACATTATACTTTCGAAACATCAATTTACGGGCTACGACCGTTTAAATAGCAAAACGGCCATTTTCTGTAAAATGATACGGTTATTTCCCAAATTATGCTTCCAAAACATTAATTTACGGATTATGACCGTTTAGGTAGCAAAACTGTCATTTCCCCTAAAATTATACGGTCAAGTACCGTGATTTTACATATATATATATTTTTTACAGTGTACAAAATCGCTTATTTATAAAATTAGATTTCTCCATTGGGGTATTTAGAACTTATTTTAATGTCACCTCCCCTCCCCCCTCCCACACACACATACCCCCTTTTTTTTTTTTTCAAGTCTGTTTTGTTGAAATAGATCAAGTTTTTTGACATAACAAGACGTAAAATTAATCGTGAAATTTTAATCTTCTAACTAATTATATAAGTAATAAAAATAAAGAATCAATAACATCATTGCTATCTTTTCATACCTACTATAAAAAGAAATTCTGGAAAACTTCGAGAGAAATATTTTAATAATTATTAAAATCAACAAAAATCAATTCCTTGTCATTTTATTTCAAAATATTTTTCGAAAGTTAAATTCACAGTATGGTGTATTTTAACTTTTACTAAAAATATAGAATGTTTTGAAAAAATATTTTAAGCTACGAATAGACATAGTTAAACTTTTTTTAGCTTCAGTGTTTTATTCTTTTCTTATTTATTTATTTATTTTTATTTTTTCCGGAAACTATTATCTTTCAATTAAATGAAATAAGCATTCTTGTCACCGAGTAAAAACACCAAGTGGGTTTGCAAAGATAAAATGTTAATTCTAATAAAATGCCTAATTCTTATTCATCCAAACAGGTTTTCATTATAAGGCCGATTTCAAACTGTGTTTATGAAGTGTTAGGCGTATTTGCACTTTTTAGATTCGCAGAAGAGTTTTTTTTTTTTTTTTTTTTTTTTAAAGCATTGAAGAGAGCCCACCAGCGGCCGAGCGGTTCTGCGCTCAAAGCTGGTAGACATAAGGTGCCGGGTTCTATCCCAGGTCGCGCTCGTCGGCCTAGCCGTTCAGAGTTTTCCGTGTTTTTCTTCGAAACTTGAGTAAATATGGGCTCCCTTTTGAAAGACCCCCACGGAGGACACTTCCCCTCTGGCCTAGGACCTATAGCAGTCAATCAGCCTTATTCCCAAAATCCAAATCCATTGAATGCAGAAAGGACTGAAGTATTTCGAGAACACCCAATTTTGACTTGATATTCGAATTTCTGAGAGTCTGGCAGTGCGGAAAAGTATACTGTTTGTATACTTTATCTTTAGTATTCATAGAGTTATGATCAAAAATGTGTTAGGGGGCTATCTCTAAATATAGAAAAATAGAATTAAGATCCTACAAGAACTAGACAAAATTATACTTTTTCACACCGGAAATATTTCAAGAAAAAAAAAAAATTATAAAAAGAAATAAAAATATTAACACCTTTGCAGTATCTTAATTATCATGAATTTAGTTTTTTGGATATGTATATACTTTAGTACTTTTTTAGATAATTTTAGGTATATTTAAATACATTACACTTACGATTGGTCAGACAATAATTTTTGTAAAAGTGCAATATTTTTCAATTAAAAAGTATCTATCATGGATATACTGATCACCAATAACGCTTAAATTTTCTTTCGTACGTGTAACATAATATACAAACTGAAATAATATAGCTATATATATATATATACAACAACGGATAAACTAAATCTTTTCGGATAAATTATTGTAAGGTTTCATAAAGTAAATATTAAACAATTTTAATTGCACTTACCAGTTTTGGGTCAGTTGAACTCTTTGGAACTGTACGATTTGTTTTACAATTTCTATGAAAATATAATTTCTTAATTAACGCTTTCGCGACTGCTGACGTAGATTCACATCATTTGAAAATCTGTAACAATGCCAGTGGGCGTTTCTTTCGTAATTTGTGTGTTACTTATTTCTTAAGCATGTACCCAGTGTTCATATTTTTGCAATAAAATATACTATGGATAGAAATATATCAATTAGAAAGAATATAGTTATAATGTATATCCATCAGTAATATAATTGTGGTACAGAAAATTTGTTTTGAAATATTTTATTTTGAGAGTATTTCAAACAGTAAACCCCGCCTATTTAGTTAATTGTTTTCTTCTAGTGTTCGTTTAAAGGATTCTAAATTTATCACCAGTAATCGATGAAGTAAATACCACTTGTGTATATTTTTGTGAATGTAAAATAAAGGGTTTAACACGAATACTCAAAGTCACATTCACTTTTCGTTTCTGTATTGTTTTGTTTTGAAGAACGATAAAAGGCGGGGCTTTAGAAAACAGGAATTCTTGATACTAACACAAATGTCTAAAAATCAAAATTTTTGTTTCATTTCTTTGCATTTGACGTTGTTGTTATCTAATTTGACCCTTAAATAAAAATAAAAATATTTTGTTCAATTTTCTCCGTTATTTTTTAAGATTTGCTTCGTTATCTCATTCAAAAATTTTTAAGAGACGGCCCCCTAAACCACTCCAAAAGAAAGATTTATTTATATCTCGAAAACTAATAACTGGAATGAGCTGCAAATTTGCACACCCATATTTTTCAGCATTAGGATTCATTTTATGTAAAAATTAATATAGGTCATAATTCATAATTTTTATGAATATGAATTTATTAATATTTTTCAGAATTAAAAATATTTTTCAGAATCAAAATTAATGATGGATTATGTTTGGGTTTCTTCACTGTATCTCGTAAAAAAAGAATTATATCGATCAAGTTATTTTTTGTGAAGATATTAATAAAAGTTTGAAATATGAATTTAACATTAGCACCTTCAAATTTTGAACGCTTATAACTCTGTGAAAAAATAAGTAAAATATACAACCAATATACTTTTTCGCATTGTCGCGATCCCAGAAATTCAAATATAAAATAAAAATGGGGCATTACCATTGAAAAAATCAATGTTGGTGCGCGTTTTAATATGTAGACGACCCCCAATTCAAAATTTCCGTTCATTTTCTGAATCTACACTCAATTCCCCGTCGAATGATACCTATTACATTTTTGTGCATTGATTAGCAACGGAGTTACATCGAGTGCTGCGTTTTTTTTTTTTTTTTTTTTTTTTCCCGACTGTACATATCTGATGGTCATATTCAGATAAAACAGGTTTGTTTTATAACAGTGAAGATCATACATAATAATCACAAGACTTACCTTCAAATGGTTAATTACATATTCATTTCATATTGAAATAAACTTTATTTTAGCATATTGTAAAAAATGCATTGTGGAAAGAACATTAGGATTTTCCGTTTTCTAAGGCAAACGGAGGCTGTAAGGCCGTTTTCTAAAGGGTTAAGAGCAATTAGAATGTTGTATACTTAAAAGGAAAAAAAAAACTAAATATAAAAAAATGCGTTTAGTGGATAAAACAATTATTAGGTTGTAGTTTGTGTTTTAGAAATCTGGCTTCAAATCAAGAAACCATTTTAGCTTTCTTTTAATGTTTTCGTGTTAGACAAAGAAAATCGATTTCATCAATATCAATTACTCAGTTTCAGTCAAATGAAATTTTGTGAATTAAATTAAGAAAACAATAGCTTATTAAAACCATTGGATGTTTCTATGCGTCATGCGCGCATAATTAAACACATTCAATTAGTATAAATAACAATCATAGTTTCAGTTTGATAATGGAAGAAAGTGGAATTTTCTCTTGATGTCACTGAAATGATAGCATTTGAAGAGATTTTCTCACAAGAAAATGGTGTGGTGAAAGATAAGAGCAATTTGCGTAGATTAACGGCTTTTTCTCGTAAAAATTAAAAACATTATACTTTCGAAACATCAATTTACGGGCTACGACCGTTTAAATAGCAAAACGGCCATTTTCTGTAAAATGATACGGTTATTTCCCAAATTATGCTTCCAAAACATTAATTTACGGATTATGACCGTTTAGGTAGCAAAACTGTCATTTCCCCTAAAATTATACGGTCAAGTACCGTGATTTTACATATATATATTTTTTTTACAGTGTACAAAATCGCTTATTTATAAAATTAGATTTCTCCATTGGGGTATTTAGAACTTATTTTAATGTCACCTCCCCTCCCCCCTCCCACACACACATACCCCCTTTTTTTTTTTTTCAAGTCTGTTTTGTTGAAATAGATCAAGTTTTTTGACATAACAAGACGTAAAATTAGTCGTGAAATTTTAATCTTCTAACTAATTATATAAGTAATAAAAATAAAGAATCAATAACATCATTGCTATCTTTTCATACCTACTATAAAAAGAAATTCTGGAAAACTTCGAGAGAAATATTTTAATAATTATTAAAATCAACAAAAATCAATTCCTTGTCATTTTATTTCAAAATATTTTTCGAAAGTTAAATTCACAGTATGGTGTATTTTAACTTTTACTAAAAATATAGAATGTTTTGAAAAAATATTTTAAGCTACGAATAGACATAGTTAAACTTTTTTTAGCTTCAGTGTTTTATTCTTTTCTTATTTATTTATTTATTTTTATTTTTTCCGGAAACTATTATCTTTCAATTAAATGAAATAAGCATTCTTGTCACCGAGTAAAAACACCAAGTGGGTTTGCAAAGATAAAATGTATATTTTTCTCAAAATGCTAAAATAACCTACATTTTTTCCGATCACTGCAACCATTTTTAAAGACATTTCCGACGAATTTTATTCTCTTTCCAATTTCAGGAATCTGTTTTTTCCACTTCAAAGAAAATGAAATTTCAAAAATATACATCGAAAAGTTTTTGTTTTTTGCCCAACAAGGCTTTATATATCCATATCTTTAAGTAGAAATATTTTAGTGCATATTTTAATTTTATATTTCGCAATGTTCTGCGAATTTTCTATACTGAAGTGCAAATACATTATTCTTCAAAAGAAAACAACAAAATTGAAAAAGAATTTAAAAACTATTTCATTTCCTCTATAATAAATGTTTATTTTCCATTCCTCCTTTGTTTTCATTTTTAAGTCAATATTATTTCACGCAGAAAAGATTACTTCTATGACTCAAAATCTGAAAAAGAATATATAGCAATTACATTATTATATATATATATATATATTTGATAGGAATTCTACCGAAATAAATTTAAGGAAAT
The DNA here is from genome assembly GCA_963930645.1 of Salticus scenicus. Classification (NCBI taxonomy): domain Eukaryota; kingdom Metazoa; phylum Arthropoda; class Arachnida; order Araneae; family Salticidae; genus Salticus; species Salticus scenicus. The sequence goes on along the minus strand of OZ005649.1, from coordinate 279,770,661 downwards.
TTAAAGAATGTAACGATATTTATTGTGCAATAAATATGATTGGAATGGAGCTTAAATTAGCAGTTTAAATATTAAAAAAAGGTTTAATTATTCAAAGATAATTTTGAATTTTTGCATGAAGTTGTTAATGTTATATATATAATGTAATATATATAATATATATATAATGTAATATATATAATGTAATATATATAATGTTATATATATAATGTAATATATATAATGTAATAATGTTATATATATAATGTAATATATATATTACGCTAAAATGATGATAGCTAACTTAAATCTGGTGGGACACTCACACGACTTTCTCTTACACTGAAATTTATTACAATAGATATAAATTGGGAATCAAGGGGTAAGATAATAATTACTGTTATATAAACGTACGTTGAAAGCAATTCAAATTAGTCATCGGATATTTTTTGTTTAACAAATAATTCTCTGTGTGTATGGGAAATACATCCCCCTCAACCTCCCGTTTGATTATTGTACCTACATTTTTTTAGAATCCAAATCTGTTACTACATTTAAAAATACATTTGAAACTATTCAGACAACATTTACACACACCATTCCTAGAAACTGATCATTCTTGATTAAACTTTTGAAGCAACCAATTTTTATTTACTTCAAAATACAACATTTGATTTGCCTGAAATTATTTATTTTTAAATTACTCTGATAAGAGAAACGGACAAGAGACAATGATCAAACGCTAAAACTTGATTTCGGTACTCAAGAAACCTCAAAATGTGTATTTATATATAAATTGATTTATATTATGCTTAAAAAATGTTTTATTTACCATATGGGTATGATGAATTCATTTCAATTTCTGAGCAGTTTTCCCTCACATGGTAAAATATTACAGTAAAGCACGTACACCAATTAGATTCAATAAAAAGGATGTTTTCACTTAATTATTGAAGACCTCTATACTTTCTATAAATTATGTACACAACACATGGTGTACATAAATATAATTCTATATTAATAACACACAGCACAACCTGAAATATACTTGTATCAATTTTTATGTATTGTCCCTCTATATTCTGTTACTTCTGTGTAAACTTGTAAATGAATGGTAAATGATTTACATTCCGTATTCTACATGAAACCTGCTTTTACGCATACAAAGAATATATATTTATTTCATTAGGTTTACTGCAGTCCATAGAAGTTAGATAGTGCAGTCTATAGATGCAGTCCATAGACGTGATGAATTTGAATTTTCTTGAGTGCCTCTGTACATGAACCATTTCCTTGATCTCCACGAAAAGTGTAGTGTAGCATCCGTATATGATACAGAAATAGGATATCGAGTTTAAACTTCCTTCTGTCATTTGTTCTTGACATATGCTGATAACAGACACACTAACGCTGATAACGCATTCACGTAAACACACACACAGACCAGCCGCTAAAAACATGTTTTTCGGTTTCAGGGGACGTGGAAACGTGTAAATAATACAAAAACTCAATATCGTAAATTTGACCCTAAAGCAATACTTTCTTTAATCTAATCTTAATTCTTAATACTTTCTTCTCTAATATGGACAATAGAAAGTGAAAAATAGCAATAAAGCGTTATAAAATATAATAAATAATATTCTTTTTGCTTTCTCTTTCCCATATGTATATGGTAAAGAAAGTATGGCTCAGAAATTGTTTTTTTTTTTTTTTTGGATCAAATTTTCGAAATTGAGTTTTATTATATTTACACATTTTATGGTCCAATGACTTCGAAAAACATGTTTTAAGTGGTTGGTCAATGTGTGTGTGCTTGTGTGCGTGTATGTATGTGTCTCTTATCAGTATATTTCAAGAACAAATGACAGCAAGAAGTTCGATTACGGTATCCTAAATCTGTATCATGTGAGAATGCTACACATTTTTTTTTTTGTTGTTGTTGTTTATATCAAGAAAATCGTTCGTAAACAGGGACACACAAAAGGGTTGAAATACAGTATGTCTATGGGGTAAATTACAGGTAAGGAGAGTATAACATCTTTAGGCTGCACTAAACCAAATGAAATGACAATATATTTTTTGTATGCGTACAAGGCGGTTTCATGTAGAATATGGTATGAAAATAATTCACTTTTTTTTCAGATAAGAGGCTATATAAAAAAGAACTAGAAATAGTGGGACAATACTTGAAAAGTGATAGAAGTGTGTAATTCAGGTTGTGCTGGGTGTTATTAATATAGAATTATATTTATGGGTAACCTGTGGTGTGTACATATTTTTTAGAAGATATACAAGGCTTCCAATAGTTAATAGAAAGCATTCTTTTTTGCTGAATGTAATTGTTAGAAATGCTTTACTCTATGTTACCATGTCCAGTACAACTACTCAAGCATTGGAATTAATTCCTCATACCCATCCGGTAACTACATTTTTTAGAGTTTAATATTCATCCACTGTTTTTTTTTTTTTTTATGTTTTGAGGTTTAATAATACAAAAGTCACGTAGTTAACATTGGATATTTATCTCTGTCTCTTATCACAGTAACTTAAAACAAAAAAAAATCAGTCAATTCAAATATTGTATTTGTGGTTAATATAAGTTTGATCAAGTTTGTCCGAAGTTTCAAGGAATGGTGCGGGTGAAATTTGTCTGAATAATTTTAAATGGACTTTTAATTTTAATAAGAGAGTTAAATAATTCTATATAATTTTAGATGCAATAATCAAACAAGGGGTTCAGAAGGACGTTTACCCCCCCCCCCCCCCCCAATCATGTCAAAAATCGGGCTTTGAGATTTTGCTGTATCTGTACAATTTGAGGTCCCTTGATTTCATTTTTACTGTTTTCAAGATGATGTATGTGTGTAAGTGAACTTGATAGCGTTTAAACGCTTTCTTTCAATGAGCTGAAAGTTGGTATGTATTTTGTAGGTCACCATATTACGAACTCTATTTTTGTGAATCCCGGACTTAAAGTTTTTTTCAGTGGCACAAAGGAATTTTTTTTATCATTATAGCCTATTGGCTAAAATATTTTAAAGTGTGATAACTTCTAAATACTTTGTCCGTCTGAACTGAAAATGTATTTACGTGTTATAAATCACCGTCTCACAAAATATGTAGATTTTGATGAATCTAGCACTTATAGGTATTTTAGAGAGAAACAAGAAAATATTCTTATCCTTATAATCTATGGCCTCAAACTGTAAGTGCGATAACGTCTAATCGTCTTATTCTTCTGATCTAAGACGTCTTCATTCAATTCGTCTTCGCTCTTTGAATGAGCTGAAAGTTGGTATTTACGTGTTATAAATCACCGTCTCACAAAATGTGTATATTTTGGTGAATCTAGCACTTATAGGTATTTTACAGAGAAACAAGAAAATATTCTTATCATTATAATCTATGGCCTCAAACTTTAAGTGCGATAACGTCTAATCGTCTTATTCGTCTGATCTAAGACGTCTTCATTCAATTCGTCTTCACTCTTTGAATGAGCTGAAAGTTGGTACGTATTTTGTAGGTCACCATATCACGAACTCTATTTTTGTGAATCTCGGACTTATAGTTTTTTACAGTGGCACAAAGGAATTTTTTTTTTTATCATTATGGCCTATTGACTAAAATATTTTAAAGTGTGATAGCTTCTAAATACTTTGCCCGTCTGAACTGAAAATGTATTTACGTTTTATAAATCACCGTCTCACAAAATGTGTAGATTTTGGTGAATCTAGCACTTATAGGTATTTTAGAGAGAAACAAGAAAATATTCTTATCATTATAATCTATGGCCTCAAACTTTAAGTGCGATAACGTCTAATCGTCTTATTCGTCTGATCTAAAGAAATATACACGTGTTATAAATAACCGTCGCATGAACTGTGTAGGTTTCTGTGAATCTAGCATTTAAAAGTTTTTACTGAGACACAAGGAAAATTTCTTTATCGTTATGATCTATGGACACCACTTTTTACTTTCTTTTACCCTTACGGTAGAGAAAGTATTGTTTTAAGCTCAAATTTTCGAAAGTGAGTTTTTGTTATATATACATGTTCTGAGGTCCTCTGAATACAACAATCATGTTTTTAGCGAATGGTCTGTCTGTTTGTGTGTCTGTTATCAGCATATCTCAAGAACAAATAGTCGCAGAAATTCACAACTCGGTATTCTAAATGTGTATCATATAGGGATGCTATATTAAGATTTACGTTAAGACGAAGCAAATGTTTCGTGCACTGGGACACTCAAAAGTATTCAAACACATTACGTCTATGGGGGGAAATTGCAGGTAAGTACAGTTTAGCATCTATAGACTGCACTAAACGAAATGAAACGAATACATATTTTTTGTAATAGAGATAGTCAATTGGGGAAAAAAATGTAGGAGCCTCGCCTCCCCTCCCTGGGGGTAAAGTCCCTCTTCGAAGGGAGTAAATTTTCATGATGGGTATCTTTCAAAAGAGCTCGCCAATACCTTTAAAACAAATGGTTGAACCATCGATATGCGATAATTTAAAATAAAGTTATCGATTTTTTTCATTTTTAACTAATATATATATATATATATTTAATGTTATATTGAGAATAAATTCAATTTTTTTTTTTTTTTTTTTTTTTTTTTTTTTTTTGGATATTTAGTTTTATACTACTTTTCTAATATGGAAATCGTCTGCATTATCATGGAAGATATTTTTTTTAAATAATAATTTTAATAAATTATTTTTACTGAGTGAATGTGTATAGGAAAATATAGAAGAAAGTCGTGTGATGGCCAGAATACACTAGATGTTTGTTGTTAGTGAATGTGCTTTACTAATACTATTTTACCATTTCCAGGAAAGCTCTTTGGGAATTGAAATAAATTTTTCATAGAGATATGGTAAATAATGTATAGATTAAGCTATATATTCATCGCTTGTTTTTCGTGTATTTACACGTTTTAAGGCTTCCTGATTACCGTAGTCAAGTTTGTTAGCGTTTGATCTTTGAGTCTCTTACAGTAACTTAAAAACGAATAATTTTAGGAGATCCAAATGTTGTATTGTGAAGTTAATATAGGTTTGATCAAGATTGATAAGTTTCAATGAATGTTGCGTGGGAAAATTGTCTGTATAATTTTGAATAAACTTTTAAATTTAACAACAGAATTAAATTCTATATAAATGTAGGTACATTAATGAAACGGGGGGTTGACGGGGGGTGGCAGTAGCCGCCCTCACAGAGAACTAATTATCATATAAAACTCTTCCGAAGCCTAATTTTATTGTTTAACATAGGTTTACATAACAGTACTCGTTATCTTACCTCTTTATCTCCAACCTGTATTTATAGTATTAAATTTCAGTGTAAGAGAAAGTCGTGTGAGTGATACACCAGATTATTTAAAGTATTATAGCATCTAGACGCCTTATTTGAGTGAGCTGGAAAATTAGACACATTTTATAAATCAACGTCACAGGAATTGTATAAATTTTGATGAATCTAATCCTTATAGATTTTTACAGAAACACAACGAAATGGGATAAATTTATTTCAAATGCAATAACGTAAAATTAAACATTGCAAAATATACTCAATCATCCTATTACAATTTTCGTTTTTGTTAATTTAAAGATTTGTCCTACTTTAATTTATTTATACAACTATTAGTTACTTAATGTCCGAAATGCCAAGTGGAACTTGGGACAGCCACTCCTGGTTACTTTTAGTGTAGTTATCAAATATATTTATTATTATTATTATTATTGTATTTCTGCAGACAGAATTATGAATTTTTGGGAAAAGTGGGAGATAAAAAAATGAATTTATATATTATGATAGGCGTAAATGCGAATAAAATGAAGGTTATTATTATGAACTAGTATATAGCCCCATCAAAAATGACAGAATGGGAAATAAGTTAAGGTAGTGAATGAACGAAGGCTTTGCCAGCTTCGCTGGTTACTATATTTAAAGCAAACTCTTTTCTATATCGCTTTATAAACAACAACAAAAAAAATTAAAAAAATAAAATAAAAAAATCATGAAATTACTCAAAAGCCCGCTTCTTGTCCCCGCTGCCTTCGGCCCAACACACTCATTCGCAGACTCTCGGGTGCCTATCCCTATTATCTGTGAGAATAGCTTACCAGTGGGCGTCCATTTGGGTGCTTATCAGATGACAGTTTCGAAACGGACTTTGTAGAAAAAATTGAAGTAGAAATTTTATTCTTGAATCTCAGTTACATACGAACAACACTACAATTGGTGTACATAATATTTTCTTTCACGTTATTTTCTATATTTATTTGATTTATTCGATCAACTATAAAATGACAGTAATTTCACGCCAAATATAATATTACAATATGCTATGATTGGCTACATCTATCGCGTGAGACGCCATTTTAGATAAAAATACATAATTTATGCGGGTTTTTTTTTCTGTTTCTTTCTTATCTGTTTCTTTCTTTTCTTTTCTTTTTCCTTTCCTTTCCTTTTTTTTCTGTTTATCAATATTTTGTAATTGATTTATATTTTCGATGCGCTACTTGGCTTAAAGTGGCTTTCACTATAGTAGAGTACTTGGCAAAAAATGTCCGATCTATTTCCGCATCAAAATTTTAAAATATTACCCAGGATAATCAATGAATTAGCTTTCATACGAAGTGCGATTCATCCGTGACAAAAACGTACTATTTAAACAAAACAAAAAAGAAAAAAACTAAAATTCAAGTAAAATAAAAAAGTTATGGTTGTTTTTTTTCTCCATTTTCATATTTTCATATGCATGAGCAAATTCATTTTTTTTTCTTCGCGTGAAAGCATATTTCATTTTATGCTAAAAAAAAGAAAGAAAGAAATTAGCTGGTAAATTTTTTGGCAACATTTATAAATTTAAATGTCCAATTTTGAAGTTACTACCAGGTTATTATTTTCATATTTTAATTAATAAAAAAAAATCTAATCAAAACTTCGTTACAAATAAAGTACCAAGTGAAAGAGGCGATTTTTCCGAATCCGGACTAAACAGCTTATCGATCGGACAATTAGGCGTTTTAAAATTAACTAAAATATAAAAGGCAACTTGCTATATAGATGAGTACGATCTGGAATCGTCACCTCTCTTGCAAATATTATTAACTCTAATAAAATTCCTTTGAAAGAGTCATAATGGCTTTATTGTTATTTTTATGAACTTAATAATTAAATATTATATTTTCAATAAATGAATGATTCTATTAAAAATTCAAATACTAAATTTATCAATTGGTATTTTAAAATTACATGTGTTTCTCTATAAATAAATATCTTAATTGAAATAATATTGCATTACTTAATCAACAAATCTTTTTGAAATTCAAATCGTATTATTTAAGAATTAATAATTTATTTCCTACAATTTAAAAGTATTATTTATTAATTAAATTGCTCTTTTAGAATATTTATGTCCTTTTATCAGAGAAACTGTTTGCATTCACAGCTTTTATTTATTTATTTATTTATTTTATTGCAGTATACTCTTTCAAACTGTTCAAATTTATTTTATTATAGCTCAGTTTTACAATGAATGTCTTTTAAACACAATTAAGAGGTGAATTATTTTCTGAATTGCATTACATCGCAATTTTTGAGATTTCCTGTTTCCTAAAAGAAAACAATTATTTTGGCAAATGTGTGACGAACGATTTCTCGTCGCCATCCTCATTTAACTTTAAGTTGAATGCTGAAACTTGCTTAATTACTTAATAAAGTTATGAAATAACACAAAGTCAGATATATAAAAACGAATTGAGCTTTTTATTTGAGCTTAATAGAAAAAGGTGGGCGTTGGACTTTGATTATAGTTAATATCTTTATAACTTAAGATGGGCAGCCATACTAACTATTCTAACTTTAAATAATTAACCACAAATAATTTCAACTACTACATTTAACTTCATTTATCCTCGCGGCTCAGTAACTTTACGATAACGGGAGGATTCCCTGACGCCGCTATCTACTCGAATTACTATTTCCGGCTATAGCCGCTAACAACCAACTTCCCACTCACTTACTTCCAGCTAACCTTCAACTAATTTCCCTCCAACTCACTCTCTTACTCTCCTTCCAACTAACTCCCAAAAGCAATCTTCCTTCTACTTTTATACTATTCACTTTCAAAAATACTTTATAAAATTAACATATTACAATTTACAATTTTAGTTTAGGATAGGAACTAACTCCATTACTCAACTGAATCCTAAATTCTTCGCATTCATGTTTTACTCGCAAAGTGCGAATTTTATTCGTAGCGCTTTGCTAGACCTCACAGTTCCTCCCCAAAAGAAAATTTTTTACGTAAAAAACCCCAACGGGTTTTTACCCGTGAAAATTTTAAAGTTAATTTAAAACAATGGTATGTTAATTGAAAAATAGCCGCAGTTACTTACTGCTAAAATTAAACAGTATAAGACTTTAGAAAAAAAAGAGGGGGAAACTTAAATTAGACTAGACTGCCCAAGAATAACTATTTGCTTTAAATCTAATAGTGAAAAAATGAATTTTAAGAGTGCCGAGCTAAAAACTGCCCACTCAGGAAAGATCTATGATAAAAAGACTTTTTTTAAGCTCCATCTGAGGTGCTTTACGGCAGAAACTCCATGCACTAAACTTAGTTAACTTATTTAAAGTCCAGCGTATTTACAGCGGGGAAATACAGTCATCTTTCCTTACATGGAAAGGAAAAAAATTTCATTAATTTAAAAAAAATGTAGTACAAAAGGGATCGCTTAAACAGAAAGTGCGATCAGTCATCAATATTCAAATTTAAATTGTGCAAAAAAAAAAAAAAAGAGTCTTTATTTCAGGTGTTTATCAAAAAAGATTTGCAGTTGTCCACTGTCAGATGAATCTTTTAATTCAGAGATCCACTGTTGGCACGCTTCCAAAGAACACCTTTGACTTCAGAAAAGAGAAACGCTGGCACAGTTCCAAAAATACCGTCTTTAGCATCAAAAGTAACAATTTGTAGAAAACAGATTGGACTTCGGATTTAACGTCTGTACTTCGGGTTTGAATCATCAGAGAACTTGTACAATATAAAAACTCGTTTTACAGTATAAATTTAAAAAACGGACGTGAACTACACTTGTATAGAGATAAATGACAATTTTATAGATAAGCAATATTCCAGCTAGCCATTTGCATACGGAAAAAACTAAGTTGTTAGTGTATTAAGGTTAATTGTTACACGCGAATTTACATGCAAAATAGCTTAAAAAAATTCTTTTAACCCCATATTAATATATACATACATAGAACTCTTAGTGAAAATTCAAGAGTTAAAAATAAGAAATATTCATTTTATACAATTTACGACATTTAGAAAAACATAGATAAGGATACAAAATTTTTCAAAACTGCAGTTGATCGCTGAGAAAGAAAAAAGATTCACGTATATACATATTTACATTACATTTACAAAACTATAGAGAAGAATGCTTATACACTTATAAAATGTCATTTTATACTATTTATAAGACATTCAGAGAAATATAGCTAAGGAATATATACAAATGTTGAAAAAAGATTTTTTCAAGACTGACGTTGTTGGCTTGGAAATAGAAAAAGATTAGATTATATACATATTGATCATGTACAAAAACTAGAAAGAAAATTTATATACAAAAAGGTAAGAAAATTTATCGTACTAATTACTGCAGGTGATGGCTAAAACAGAAAACATTTAAGTACAGATATATATAGATCAGTCACAAAACGAAAGGGGGGATATTTATATACAAATGTTCCAAAAAGGTTTTTTTTTTTTTTTTAACCAAATACCGCCGGTGTTGGCTAGGAATAAAAAACATTAACGTACATATATGCATACATTATATACAGAAAAAAATCATGACATGTAAACAATACATGAAATTTTGAGAATTGAAAGTTCATGCTATAAGTTTAAATTTTGCATTTTTAAATTTTAAAAAGTTCATGGCTTGGAGCTCATGGTCGAAAGTCCAGAAGAAAGTCCTACATGTCGTAGATTTCATAATTGTTATGATAGAAATGCACTTTACAATGAAAAAAATATAGAACCATAGCACCTGACAGATTGAATCCTTGATATCAGCAAAATCAGAGATGCGGGTCAGACTATCCTGTGGAGTTGCTGTTGAACTTTCAGCGCTGGTAGCTTGTTGAGCGGAGTTCGGCATCGGAGAAGCACTTTTCTGGGATGGACTCGAGCCCGGTACCTTGTCACTGTCTACAGTTCCTTGAAAAGGTTCCGCTCGCTCTCTACTCGTTGAGATCGAGGTCCTGGAGGGCTTACAAGCTTTCAAACCTTTCAGTTCGCTAGTGGAAAGTGCAACTTTTTGTTTTACTTTAGGCGGCATCTCATTTAAACTAGCGACCGAATTATCTGACTTTTTCGTTGGATTTACGACTTTATCATTGAATTTATGCACTGGCTGTGCCGAACTAGAGTTACCTAACGATGCATTTTGAACTGTACTGCTTTCATTTACATTAACTAGTAGATTTTTTCAAAATTAGTTACGAGATCTTTAGAAGCACAGTGGATAAACTTTTCACTGTCTTTTACCATAGTTTCTGTGAGAATAAAAGAGTCCGTCGACTTGACTGTTTTGGAACTTAATTTATCAGGAGGTGAATTTAAATCACTAGAAAAGTTAGCCGCAACATTTATTAATTTGTCACTGTCGGTCCGTTTAACGTCTTCAGCAGCCGCAGTTATTTTAGTTGTATTAATTTCCATTTCTGTTACCCGAACTTCAGTTACATTTGATATTTCGGCTTGAACCGGTTCAGCATTTAAATGCGAATGAGGGATATACGAGGCTTGAACAGTAGAATTTAGCTGAACCTTCGTTTCATCTAAAGCAAGGGATTGATTTACCCATTTAGATTCAATCGTATTTTCCTTTTCGACCGCCGTCGCTACGCTAGATATGTTATCGGATTTTTCATCCGCAGCTAAATTCTGAATAACAGACGTAAATTGGTCTGTATCGCTGTTTGCAAGCGAAGTTTGTTCATTTGGTTTAACTTGTGTTTGACTTTTGTCACAAGAATTAACGTTTTCATTGCCAGTTTTAGGTTGATCTAAATTAATTGAGCTCGCTTCTTGTGACTTAATAACTTCTTGTGGTTTTTCCACTGGGTTTAATATTGCTTCCCACTGACGTTCGTGAGGGGGGAGGGAGCGGTCATGCTCTAATCGTAATCTATCATCCCGAGTGGCAAAGAGGTCGATTACTCTGCTTTTTAGATCCTGATAAGTTGAATTTGGCCCAAGTGAATGGCAGGCGATTAATCTATGCCACTGTCTTGGTTCTCCTTCTAATGAATATGCTAACCAAGCATATTTTTTGGATCGATCTATGTTATAAAAGTTAAAAAAATATTCAAGCTCCTCAAAAAATTGCAGCACACTATTAGTGCCGCCAAAAAATACTTGCTCGTGAGGGGGAAGGGGGGGGATTAGAGCGAATTTGGGCGCCAGTGTGACGAACGCTTTCTCGTCGCCATCCTCATTTAACTTTAAGTTGAATGCTGAAACTTGCTTAATTACTTAATAAAGTTATGAAATAACACAAAGTCAGATATATAAAAATAAATTGAGCTTTTTATTTGAGCTTAATAGAAAAAGGTGGGCGTTGGACTTTGATTATAGTTAATATCTTTATAACTTAAGATGGGCAGCCATACTAACTATTCTAACTTTAAATAATTAACCACAAATAATTTCAACTACTACATTTAACTTCATTTATCCTCGCGGCTCAGTAACTTTACGATAACGGGAGGATTCCCTGACGCCGCTCTCTACTCGAATTACTATTTCCGGCTATAGCCGCTAACAACCAACTTCCCACTCACTTACTTCCAGCTAACCTTCAACTAATTTCCCTCCAACTCACTCTCTTACTCTCCTTCCAACTACCTCCCAAAAGCAATCTTCCTTCTACTTTTATACTATTCGCTTTCCAAAATACTTTATAAAATTAACATATTACAATTTACAATTTTAGTTTAGGATAGGAACTAACTCCCTTACTCAACTGAATCCTAAATTCTTCGCATTCATGTTTTACTCGCAAAGTGCGAATTTTAATCGTAGCGCTTTGCTAGACCTCACAAATGGACTTATCATTAATAAATGTTTTGTATATCTTTACAGGCTTCTAAAATCAAATGATTTTTATTAAGTTATTCGTGAGACAAAGAAATTTTTTGGAGTGAAGATCTGGCCTATTTTGTGACTATTTGGTGTATTTCAGTTCAATTATCTCTCGCTAGTTCTTGCGAAATCATATTACAGACCGCTTCTAAATTACCCTTTGTAAATACGTTTTTCAACGCTCTCTTTTACATCCGAAACTCTTAATATTGTTTTGTCCGACTGGCTAGACATTTGAAACTTTTAGAATAGTTCAGAACACGATCACAATGCATTTGTAATTATTCGAGTTATGTGTCAAGTTTATATGATTCAAAAGCAAATTTAAAAACGTGGTATGTAAAAAGTACTTTTTACCTTGTAACTATTTTAAATATATATCCCACTACATTTGTGCTCGTAGCCAAATGATATAATAAGTCATCAAAAAAAAAAAAAAAAAAAAAAAAAAAAATTCCAGCATGAACTTGTTGTTTTAAGATATGCAGCCTTACTTTATTTTCGATATATTTAACCTGAAATTTTAAAATCTACTGTTTTATATACTATTTCTCAAAAACATTGTCATAATAATTTTATGTAGTAAATAATGATTTGAAGGTTGAAATTTAAGCATTTCTATAAATATTGATATGAGGTATTTTGTAAAACATAAAAGGATTTTTTTTTACTTTTATTTTATTTTTTTTTTTCACTCGCAGCATGATAAATTATTTATTTCTTTAATAACTTAAGAAAAATTTTAGCAGAATGTGACTATTTACTTTTAAATATACATGAAATACTAGAGGCATCTGTAAGACATGTTCTTCTATAAAAATAAAAATAAAATAAACGCCATACTCAAACTAAATTCACAAATGCTTGTGAAAACAAAAATTTATCAAAGAATGTTCAATAATTTATAATATACAGTTCAACTCAGTATGTTTATAAATTATGATTTTTTTTATCTATAATTATGTTTTGAATTGGTATGTTTCAATTTTTAAATTGTACTGCTGATTTCATACAGAACTCTAAATAAATTTTTTAATAAACAAGTACATTTTTATTATATAGATACTAGGAGTCTTTTTTTTTTTTAGCTAATTCTATGATACATATATTTTTTCTATTTCATATTATCAATTAAAATGCATATATATATATATATATATATATATATATATATGTATATGTGTGTGTGTGTGTGTGTGTGTGTGTGTGTGTGTGTGTGTGTGTGTATGTGTGTGTGTTTGTACCAGGTGATCCATAATTCTGTAGACATTTTAAAAATTGCTATAAATTATACGAATTGGCAGAATTGAACGCGATTCACGAAAACAGTTATTCTCGTGAAGGGGGATTTTTCTTGGCTAAATAAATAAATAAATAAAATAAATAAAATAAAATAAATAATAAATAATAACAATAATAGTTAAACTTTTCATCGATAGAGGGCGCTGTATTTCCTACATTTCCGTGAAAAACAATATTTATTAACATGCAAATGTTTAGAAGCAAACAAATCTCATTTCGCCATCACCACAAATTACAGTTTGCAAACGAATTTCAACAACGCTAACTACAGATTCAGTCGGTGTTTCTTATCTGAAGGAAAGCCTCTTCACCAAAACTATTTTTCCACCAAGTCAGCATTGTAATTAAAACTGCATGTATGCGTAGGAAGTAGGCAAATTAAGAAATAGGTTGTGTTAATCGTAAAGCTACGCAATTTTTATGATTCTGATTTGCATATTTCTCTTTCCTCAGCCGTGCATCGCCCTATATCGACGAAAAAAAAAAAAAACTATTTTTTTCTTTATAAAAAAAAAAAAAAAAAAAAAAAAAATCCTAGTTAACTACTACTATTATCAATAATACATATTAGTTTTACAACGACAAGTTTAAAACAACTCTCATTATCTACATTTATACGAAATTTTGTCCTATACTGCCATGTTAAAAATTTAGAAAAATGCGATCACAGCGCCACCTGTTGAGCGATTGATCCCCAAATCTAATCAGCACCAGTTTATGTCAGAATCCAACGAAATACCAAGTTTGGTTAAATTTCATTCATTGGTTCGTGAGATACAGTGTCCACAATCATCGTGATACACACACAGACACACAGGCATTTTCTAAAAACTATCAATTCGTGTTCAGAACATCCCAAAACGGGTAAATCGATCAAAAAACGGCGGTCGAAAATTTTCACAAATCCAATACTTTCTCTATATTATATATAGAAGAAAGTAAAAAGTGTTTAAAATGCTTAATAAGCACTAAAATGTAATTCCAGCAATTTGAAATTATAGACCTTAATGTATTTGAATATATATGTGTGGCTCTGAAAATCTTAGAAAAAGAAAAATCAATTGGGGTAGTGAATCAACGAATGCTTTGCCAGCTTCGCTGGTCACTATATTTAAAGGGGACTAATGTGCAAGTTGTACTTGACGGGACTAAAGTGAAAGTTGTACCTCAAGGGACTAATGTGAAAGTTGTACCTCACGGGACTAATGTGCAAGTTGCACCGAACGAACAAAATATTTCTTTCAACGAAAATGCCTACTAACCCTGGACGATAGGTCTAATATATCGTATCATATTATATATCGTATTTATCGTAATGTAACGCAATACTTATTTCGCTTCCTTCCTCGACTCGTTTTAATACACATTTTTTATATGCATGAGCAGCCCCCGAAGAACAAAAACATTAAATCATTAAATTCATTTTTTTACTTATTTTTATTTCATATTATTTCACGCGCACTTTTTATTTCTTAATACAAAATTATTAAAAAAAAAAAAAAAACTTTTTCGATATCGCTTGTAACGATACTGATTATTATTAATTTTCTTTTCTTTTTCTTTCAATAATAATAATAATAAAAAAGATTTTGATGAAATTCTGGCAAAAGCAGAATTTAGTTTAAGACGGAGGACTATTAGTTTTTTTTTTTTTTTTTTCTTTTTTCAAATTATAACATCGCTTTCAAATTATTCAATCATATTTTCGATAAATTTTAGATTTCGACAAATGTCCAACTATCGAAATCGACAACGCAAAAATCCCAGATTGAAACTAATAGGCCCTCAGTCCTAAAAAAACCCCCTTCTCGAGAATACGTTTTTCGGAAACCGCATTCAATTATACCAATTCCTTCATTTTTTATGAATTTTAAATGTCTGCAGACCTATGAGACACCCTTTATATGCATATATATATATTTTTTTCACCGCCATAAAGATTCTTTAAATTATATCTTTATAATACTATAAAAAAACTAACAAAGTTAACAAGCTGTGTTGAAAGCGATAAGGATATATTAAAAAAGTATATATAGTTATTGGCAAAGCGTGGAGTTCCCCGGAGTTAATAATGTGTATACTGATATATATTTGTTTTTCTTTTTTGTTGCTTAAAACCGATAAGAGTTTGAGTGACATTTAGAATAATGTAGTTTTTTTAATGAGATATCACATTTTTTAACCAGTTATGTGTAGTTTTATGTAATCCTGTTATGCCAGAGTTTATATTACAAGACATATAATAATAGGTAATTGTGTAATACATCTATAAAATTCGTGTGTATTATGGATATAAAAAATATATGTTTGTTTAATGGGCGTATATTATGCAAGTGTGTAATACATAGATAAGACATGTTTATGAGTACGTATTTAAAAGATGTGAGTATACTTCATATTCACAATCGAATGAATTTTTAATGCATTTCTTTCTTTCTACTCTATTTAAACTCACTCATACCATATTTCAGTTCTCCTAATTTCACAATTAAAAATCTATGTCATGTTAATTTGACTTTCTGAATATTTAGTAGATAAAGATGATCAGAGAATGATTTAGTAAGTAAACAAAAATGAGATATTTTTCATTAGAAAACTGCCACGCCATTTGGCACATTTTGCGATCCTTGCACAGTACGAGTCACGACGATAGTACAATCTGAGGAACAAAAAATTTGAGATGCGTTTCGCTTGTGTAATTCGCAAACAATTTTAAAATATAACAGATGCCAAGTCTCTCGTTTTCCTTTTACTAGAATTTATTTATAATTATTTTCAGTTTATTTAATTGTCGGAAATACATATGAAAAGTTCTTTTTTAGAAATAGTGGCGACTGATTTAAAAATTTGATTTAAAAATTAGAAAGGATTGTCCCTAGGAAATAGTATTTTTATCAATTACACTTCAAATTATGTATTTTAAACTTATTATTAGATTTATTTTAATATTTTTTTAATTATTTAAATGTATTTTCATAATTTTAAATTTCCAAGACATTAGCTAGAGAAAAAAGTCGGAATGGACTCAAAATTTAGTATCGGGTGTTAAAAATAAAGTATAATTAAAAAGTTTTCGGTAATTCTACAAAATTTCGAAAAGTGTTTAAACCGCTCCCCAAAGTCCCAGCGCAGTGACGGCTGTCTATGTAGCTAAATGTTTTGAGCATAATTTGGCGGTTTATCGAGAAGCCATGTAAAAGTGTCAACTGGAAATCATTTAATTGAAAAGTTTCCAAAAGAGGAAGAAAAAATAATTATCCGAGAATTTCTACCTAAGTTCTTGTGTGAATATAGTTAAGTGCAACTTATCCGAATTATTTGTGTGTCCCTCTAAATGTATTATACCTGGTAAGCACGCAATACCAATAACGGCCAAATTCTTAATTTAAAATATCACTTTCCAATAGCTTTTAAAAAAATCTGGAGTGACTCCACTCGACTTTCCGAACATTGAGTAATTAACAGTTTTGTAGGTAAAGTAAAGTAGGAGGAAGGTAAAGTAAGGTAAGGTTTTGTAGGTAAAGTAAAGAAGGTTTTGTTAAACAAACAAAAACGAGAAAACCATAACAGAGTGTCTCACAAGTAAACCTTCTCTCCTTTGATACCGGTTTTCCGGAAACCCATATATTTTCTGAAAGCTTATGTCACAAGTATAAAAACTGTGAAATCTTAGGGGCAGAGGGACAAGCGTTTAGGAGATACAGGGCCCACAAAGTATCAGTAAAGTGTGTATAGAGGGACATATTCCCATAAAAACGTCTCTATTCCTTGTATGTTCCCGTATATTGCTGTCAAGTACCAACGTATTGTATGTCTTCTTCTTACATTGCTTATTATATGGATACAATAGTCGTTGTGGTGGCCTTGGTCTCCCGATTCGGAACAAGTAATCGGTCTCCGAACATCCAGGAATCGGGATGATAAAACACATAATTATTCTCCTGGAAAATTATACGGAGATTATGGAAGGGATCCGGACATTAGGATTTGCTAGAGGCGATGGAGAAGAACGGACGAGGATATGGACTTCGAAGATGATGGTGTCTATAAGGAACAGCAATGCTCGTCGCAACAGTCACAGTCTCCGCTTCTGTCATAACAAATTTTGGTCAAGTATGGCTAATGACAGGAAGAAAATTCTGCTTTTAGTGGATTCATGGTGTTCTAACAAAGATCATGCATTGTCTGCTTCCGAAGTACTTGATGATAAAGTCCTACAAAAAGAATTGGTACCTGAAGGATGTACAGGAAAGATTTAGCCTCTGGATATTCATTTTTTCAGACACTAGAAATCTTTTTTTCTTTACATAATGGAAACGATTATTATCGAGACACATGAGCACATCTGGAACCGCGATAGTTTTCTGGCCCTGCAGTCTTTTTTTCCCTATATCAGTTCAATGCTCCTCGTTTCAAGAACTTGATTAAGTATGCTTTTTATAAAAGCGGATACTTGGACGACAAACCTGGAATGTGGATTGCGCCAATGGATTACTGCTTCAATTCATTGACAAATGATGAGTTTGCAAATGTGCGGCTATCGCTTTTGTAAACTTGTGCCCATTATGAACTGTCTTTCTGCCCGTCTCACTGTTTATTTGGTGAATTGTACATTGATTGTCTCTTGTAATGGACTTCATTTGAAGTCAGTAGCAAGTATCCCAACGTATACTGTTTCTTTTCAACGAGTTGTTTCTTCCTTTATATTGATACCTCCACCTTCTTACCATATTATTAGTTCATATAAATACGTGAAACGAACATTTTAGCGACTTTTGGTGTCATCTTTCCAACATTTTATGTCCTATAACTCCTAAACGCTTATCCCTCTGCCCCTAAGATTTCACAGTTTTTCTACTTGTGGAATAAGCTTTCAGAAAATATATAGGTTTCCGGAAAACCGGTATCAAAGGAGAGAAGGTTTACTTGTCAGTATTTTTCTCCATATATTACACGATGTTTTATTTAACGCTACTGAACTTTGAGCCCATAGATCATAATGATAAAGAATTTTTCGTTGTGTCCCTGTAAAAACCTACAAATGCTAGATTCACCAAAATGCTTATAGTTAGTGCAACAGTCATTTATAATATTCATATAAATTTTCAGCTCAATTGAATGAGGCGTTTAGATGCTATCAAAAATTTGCTCCCATAAGCCATAATGATAAAGAATTTTTCTTTGTGTCCCTGTAAAAAAACTTTAAGTGCTAGATTCACCAAAACCTATACAGTCGGTGCAACTGTGACTTATAGTATGTGTACAAATTTTTTGCTCAGCTTAATAAGGCGTTTAGACGCTATCACACTTTTAAAAATTTGACCCCGTAGGCCATAATGATAAAGAATTTTTCTTTGTGTCCCTGTAAAAAATCTATAAGTGCTAGATTCTTCCAAATCTATACAGATTGAGTATCTGTGACCTATAATATGTGTATAATTTTTTTGATCAATTGAATAAGGCGTTTAGATGCTATCGCACTTTTAAAATTTTGGTCCCATAGGACATAATGATAAAGAATTTTTCTTTGTGTCCCTGTAAAAAAAATATAAGAACTAGATTCACCAAAATCTATAGGGTTCGTACTATGGTGACTTACAATATGCGTACCAACTTTCAGCTCATTCGAACAAAGCGTTTAGACGCTAGCGTGTTCACTCACATACATACACACATACATACACACATACATACACACATACATACACACATACATACACACACACATACATACATCATCACAAAAATAGTGAAAACGAAATTATTGGACCTCGAAACGTAGAGAAACATCAAAATCTCAAATTCGGATTTTTGACATGATTACAATACTTTCCTCACTATAGTGTTCGGAAAGTAAATATAACGAACAACTAGTGTTAAATATGATTAATGAAAAAGTTTTGTAACATCATAATTTTTTGCAGTTTATGGTGTTTATTTACGTATATTTTATTTGTTAATATATTTACCTGTTATGTAACATGAAGTAGTCTATGCAGAAAATAATAGTTCCTAAAATTGCATTTTAGAAAGGATACTCTAATGTAGTTATCGTAAGCGGTGGTCTGCAAAAATATCTTGTCATTATTTAAATGTTTTCTATTTTCTTTATATTTATTAAAAATTACACTGGTTGTTTATATTAATTTTAGCTTTCGGGTTTTCTGAATTTTTCATTAGTTCAACAGCTTGCATTTAAGCAAATCCTTCGTAAGAGATCTATATATTTTTATGTGTGTATATATATATATATATATATATATATATGCAGTCGGTAACAAAAGTCTCCGAACGCTAGCAAAAATTCCTATATGAAAAAGGTGCACTTAATACAGTTTTGTTAAATGAATCCTTGTCGAATCTTGTTTTTAGACTGACTAAGGACAAGATTCGACAAGGATTTATTTAACAAAACTGTATTAAGCGTACATTTTTTATGTAGGAATTTTTGCTAGTGTTCGGAGACTTTTGTTACCGACTGTATATATATATGTGTGTGTGTGTGTGTGTGTGTACTGGATGATTAAAAATGAATACAGCAATTACAATTGGTTATAATTGTGTAATTAAAAATAATTTATATATAAGAATTTCACAGTATGTACAGTCGGTAGCAAAAGTGTCCGAACACTAGCAAAAATTCCTATGTAAAAAAGTACACTTTATACGGTTTTGTTAAATAAATCCTTGTCGAATCCTCTTCTTAGTCAGTCTAAGAACATGATTCGATAAGGATTTATTTAACAGAATCTTGTGAAGTGTACTTTTTAACATAGGAATTTTTGCTAGTGTTCGGACACTTTTGTTACCGACTGTAAAAGGAAGTTCAAAATTTTATTTACATACTTTATAAATGTTCTATGTGACTCCCTTTGGTAACACGGACAGCATCTAACAAGGAAACATTCAAAAGGTGTTGTCTTAAAAAAAATTCGAAAAATGTATATATGATTCTACTCTTCCTAAAGCACCAGAAAGTGAAAAAAACTGGAGTGACTCCACTCGACTTTCCGAACATTGAGTAATTAACAGTTTTGTAGATAAAGTAAAGAAAGAGGAGTTGTTAAACAAACAAAAGAGAAAAAACCATAATAGAGTGTTTGAGTATTTTTCTCCATCTATTACACGATGTTTTATTTAACGCTACTGAACTTTGAGCCCATAGATCATAATGATAAAGAATTTTTCGTTGTGTCCCTGTAAAAACCTATAAATGCTAAATTCACCAAAATGCTTATAGTTAGTGCAACAGTGATTTATAATACTCATATAAATTTTCAGCTCAATTCAATAAGGCGTTTAGATGCTATCGTACTTTTAAAAATTTAGTCCCATAGGCCATAATGATAAAGAATTTTTCTTTGTGTCCCTGTAAAAAAACTGTAAGTGCTAGATTCACCAAAGTCTATACAGTTAGTTCAACTGTGATCTATAACATGTGTAAAAATTTTTTGCTCAGATTAATAAGGCGTTTAGGCGCTATCACACTTTAAAAAATTTGGCCCCATAGGCATAATGATAAAGAATTTTTCTTTGTCTCCCTGTAAAAAAACTATAAGTGCTAGATTCTCCAAAATCTATACAGATTGAGTATTTGTGACCTATAATATGTGTATAAATTTTTTGCTCAATTAGATAAGGCGTTTAGATGCTATCGCACTTTTAAGATTTTGCTCCCATAGGCCATAATGATAAAGAATTTTTCTTTGTGTCCCTGTAAAAAAACTATAAGTGCTAGATTCACCAAAATCTATAGGGTTCGTACTATGGTGACTTACAATATGCGTACCAACTTTCAGGTTAATTGAACAAAGCGTTTAGACGCTAGCGTGTTCACTCACAGACATACACACATACACACATACACACATACACACATACACACATACATCATCGTAAAAATAGTGAAAACGGACTCAGGGGACCTCAAAACGTATAGAAACATCAAAATCTCGAATTCGGATTTTTGACATGATTACAATACTTTCCTCACTATAGTGTTCGGAAAGTAAAAATCAGTTTCAAATAATTTGTGTTTATATTAATACATAGTAAATATACTTTGTATCGCTTGAAAACGTACCATAAATGCTAACTTAAAAGAACTGTATATATATATATATAATTTCTGCCACGATGAACTTAAGCATAACTATCACGTTTAAGCTCAAGCGAATATGCAACAGTTATACACTGTCGATATTACTCACTCACATACCTGTCCACATTGGATCTGCAATCATTAAACACTACATATTTTTCATGATGATGATCTATAATATCCATACTAAATTTCAGTTCAATTGAATGCAACTTTCAAACGATATCACATTCACTCACTCAAGTACATATATATATTGCCCTTTATCCTTTCAACTTCATGCATTTCATGCTATG
This sequence comes from Salticus scenicus, assembly GCA_963930645.1. Taxonomy (NCBI): domain Eukaryota; kingdom Metazoa; phylum Arthropoda; class Arachnida; order Araneae; family Salticidae; genus Salticus; species Salticus scenicus. The sequence continues at coordinate 279,748,811 of OZ005649.1, read as the reverse complement.
ATGACCTAAAATATACATATTAAATTTCGGTTCAATTGAATTTAGCGTTTAGACGCTATCGTATTCACTCATTCCCGTATATATACAAATTAGTCTTTTAAATTCATGCGATAAGGCCTTTCACTTATATATATACCATATTCGAATGCAATTGGATTTAGAATGTATAGATGCTACTGGCGCTTACTCACTCACTGAGAAGAAATTCTGAAACTGACATCTATAATCTAAGTTATGGCTCTAATAAAAATAGTTCCATGTCATCCTCACAAATTCTAGTCTCCTTTGAACGCGAGTTATAGAAACCCCTATTGGAATTCTAGACCGTTTGCATACATTATCGATGTGAAATTTATTTAAAAATCTCTGTAAATAAATGCGAATACAAGAGGCAAGTTTTAGCAACTGTAATCTTGATTTATGACCCAATTCTTGAAAATCAAGCAAGAATTTCTTGCAATAGAAGGGATTCATAATATTCAAAAAGTTCAGAATATTGTTTTACCATCTAGAAATGTATAGACTAGAAATTCTCAATCATTTCTTATTGGCGTGTTATAAACGCATAGCTTGGAAATCTATATTTCTATATTTAGGGATATAGAAAATGACCACTTATTCGTTCTAGATGAAAGCGGTACATATATAAACTTTCTTTTCGCAATGCATACATATTGACACACATAAATATATTATATAAAAATAAATAAATAAATAAATAAATAAATAAATAAATAAAAATAAATTGAATTTAGAAGATACCTAAACTTATTAACACGATCTTCAAATAATTTGTAACGATAAATCGTTGTGTATCGGAATTCTACTTTGCTTCCATGTAAAGAATAAGACTGGGTCCTACCTTATGAAAATCTATGTAGTTTGTGTATTACCTCTAACACACGTATGAAATTGGAGCTCAATTAAATGCAGCATTTAGATTATATCGTAATCATTCATACTCTTACATGCATACCTTCATCACCATAGGAAAAAACAAAAAAGAATTCAGGCTACCTCAGAACTCATTGAAACACTAAAATGTTGTAGTAGATTTCTTTCATTATAGAAATATTTCTCTTAAATAATGTATTATCAGTCTTTAACGCTTTGTTTTTTCTATCTTCCATACATTTATAAAGTTAGTGAATCGCTCTTTATATAATCCTCCAAAGTACTTTTCTTAATTTTATTTTGAGCATATTTTAAACATTTATTTATTACGAAAATTGTTGATAAAATCACTCTGCGAATTTAACTTATTATTTTATGAATAACTAGAAAAGCCACGGTTCGGGAACGAACCGAATTCCGAAATCAAGAAAAATTTCAAAATCAAACTCGAAATGTAGAAAATTCGGTCTGATGCTGTTTGCGTTCCAATAGATCAAACTTTGTTAAAGAAATCATTTTTTAATTCATGAAAATAATGAAGGTAGTGTAGATGTTATCAATCAAAAGATCTCCGAACAGATCCTTTCACGTTATTTTCTATATTTATTTGATTTATTCGATCAACCATAAAATTTCACGCCAATCCTAATATTACAATATGCTATGATCGACTACGTCTATGCATGAGACAATTTTTTGTGGTTACAATAGTAGTTGAGTTAGATAATAGTAGTTGGTATATAGAAAAATAAATAATTAAATATATAAGCCTGATCATAGTACAGACTAAATATAGCTTCCCTTGGCGACTTTTGAATTTTTTCGCCATTTTAGACAAAAATACATAATTTATGCGATTATGTTTGCTATTTCTTTCTTTTATTTTCTTTCTTTTGTATTTTTTAATATTTTTTTATTTATTTACATTTTTCATTCGCTGCTTGGTTTAAAGTTTCTTTCGCGAAAGTAGACTCCTTGGCGAAAACTGTATGTCTAAATGTATGTCGAAAAATATCTATTTCCACATCAAAATTTTAAAAAGTACCCAGGATTAAGTAAATCTCTTTAATATAATGCTGAATTAGCTTTCATGCCAAAAACATACTATTTAGACAAAATAAATAAATTAATTAATTAATTAAATTAAATTAAATTAAGGAACATTAAAAAAAGATATTAACCAAAATTCCGAAGAAATATGCAACAGTTTTATTATTATTATTTTATTTTAAAATCATAAAGACGTCACTTTTTTCATATGCATGAGCAAATTTAATATTTTATCTTTTTTTTATTTTCACGTGATAGCATATTTCATTTAATGTTTTTTTTTTTTTTTTTTTTTTTGCAACAATTAAAAATTTAAATGTCTAATTTTAAGCTAGTATTACCAGGTTATTATTTTCATACTTTCGTTAATTTTACAAAATCTAATTGTCTGATCGATAAGCTTGTTACTTCGTCGGATTCGCCCCCTTCATTTGTTATTTATTTGTAACGATACGACTGATATTTCTGATTTATTTTTCCCTATTTCCGTTGTTTTTATTGGTTTTTTCGGTGCGTCCACACACACAGACAAACATATAGTCCAAGGAAATCTCTTAGTCGTTTATATATATAGATTCTTTTTCATTAATAAGCAGGTTTTTTATAAACATTTTAAAAAGTAACACAGATATTTATTTAATTAGTTGTTTCTATTCTTTTTGTAGGAAAAAAAAAAAACGTTCATCTCATTTTCAATAATATTTATATCTCTTAATAGGAACATCATTGAAAACGAACTCTTGACGATTTCAGGAAATTTTTCCATTAAATACCACAATATATTAAATAACTACCCTATATATTAGCAATTTTTTTCATTGCAAAAGGCAGTAATACAAGTCATAAAGAATGTCTATGCAAAGTTTCAGCTCAAAAGTTCAGATAGCTAAGGTCAACACTTGTTAAGCTGAACTACAAGAAGAAGAAGGCTGTGACTGGTAAGTTGCAGGCTTTCAAAATTACAGTACTTGGACCTATTAACTGCTCAAGAGCTATGAAAATATCATTGGTCTTGGATTCCGGGGAGCTGTGATACAGGTAAATGAAAAGTCCAAAAAGCTCTGTCGAAATAATATACACTAGTAGCATTAGGCTATTTTAATTTCCTGATTTTTAAATTTAATTTGTTTTTCTTTATTTTCGTTTTTGCTTGGCAGACTGGAACGCTACCACGTTCCAATATTTTTATGAGCGTGTGTGTGTGTTTTCATAAAAATATCAGGATATAAATATATAAAAATGAGTGCTAGGAAGAAAAATGATTTATGCCACTGTGTTTTGATGTTCCACTGTGTTTCGGCACTAATAAGCCGAACGAGCACATCAAATATTAAAATTATTGCTAATACCTTAAAAAATATTACGACATAATTACAATTTAATAACAATAATATCGTAAAATAAAATGCATAAAGATTCATACACTCATCTAAAATATTATTATACACAAAATACAAATGAATACGTATTTTGAAGAAATACATTTCTACATATTTCTTTATAAACATCTGATTTCCGTCTAAGTTAATTCACAGCACTTTAAAAACTAAACGTTTTCTCTTCTTGGAGTTTTTCCAAAAATTTTATTTCATTTCTTTTAAAAATACATTCTGAAACTTTTTTAATTTTTACTTTCTCTTACCCATAAGGTAGAGAAAGTATTGTTTTGGGGTCAAATTTTCGAACGCGAGATTTTGTTATATTTACACGTTTTGAGGTCCCCTGAATACGAAAATCATGTTTTTAGCAAATGGTCTGTGTGTATGTCTGTATGTCTGTGTGTCTGTCTGTGTGTCTGTCTGTATGTCTGTGTGTCTGTCTATTATCAGCATATCTCAAAAACAAATTATGGCAGAAAGTTCAAACTTGGTATTCTAAATGTGTATCATATAGGGATGCTACAGTAAGCGTTTCGTTAAGATCAAACAAATGGTTCGTGTACAGGGACAATCAAGAGAATTCTAATACATTACGTCTATGGGGGAAATTGCAGGTAAGTAGAGTTTAACGTCTATAGACTGCACTAAACCAAATGAAACGAATATATATTTTTTGTAATAGAGATAGTTAACTGGGAAAAAAAATTTGTGTATGTAGGAGCCTCGCCTCCCCCCTGGGGGGAGAAGTCCCCCCTCGACGGGAGTAAATTTTCATGATGGGTATCTTTCAAAAAATCTTGCCAATACCTTTAAAACCAATGTTTGAACCATCGATATGCGATAATTTAAAACAAAGTTATCGATTTTTTTTACTTTTAACGAATTTTTTTTTTTTTTTTTTTTTTAATATTGAGAATAAAATGGGCTTTTTTTGGATATTTGGTGTTATACTGCTTCTCTAATATGGAAATCGTCTGCATTATCATAAAAGATAATTTTTAAAATAATAATATTAATAAATTATTTTTTAAAAACAGAATTATTTTTTAATAACCGAATTAAATTCTATATAAATGTAGGTGCATTAATGAAACGGGGGGCCCCCCTCACACAGAACTAATTATCATATAAAACCTGATATGAAGAAGCCTAATATGAATTGTTTAACGCAGGTTTACATTACAGTACTCTTTATCTTACCTTTTAATCTGCAACCTGTATTTATAGTATTAAATTTCAGGGTAAGAGAAAGTCGTGTGGGTGACACACCAGATTATTTTATTTTTTTAATGACAGTATTTATTTATTTATTTATTTACAATGGGAAAACTTTGCAATATATATATATATATATATATATATATATATATATATATGTTATTTTCAAGAAATAACGGGAATGTAATCATCCGTTTATACTATACAAAGAAAATTTTATATGAAATAATTTGGAACAAATATGTTTCTGCAACAAAAACAACAACAATTCAAAATTATGTGTTATGTATAAACTATTTAAATAATTCTTTTCTCTGATTGAAAATTACAGAATGTTTGAGTAAAGTATATGAAATATTTTATTTTCTTACTCTTTCGTAAAATGCTTGAAAAAAGAAATATATATATATATATATATATATATATATATATATATATATACACTGCATAAAAAAAGTAGACGAACACTTCTTTATAATTTCTTGAAACCCCGTCTTTGTTTAATAGGAAATGTCAATTAAAATTCTTTAACATGTTTATACTTATCAATCTTCATATTTTTGACAGACAAATAAAAATATTCAATTATTTATAATTTTAATGTAGGGAAATGCAGAAAAGAGAAAAGATATGCATTTGCACAATATATATATTTTTTTAAAGTAGACGGACATTGGTCAAAAACAGCAATTATCTAAGTGGGTGTGTTTCTTGTAGAATACCAGTTTTGCATGGACATGTACATTTGGCATTTTGCCAATTGCTAATGTGCTTGACAAGATGGTTTTACGTAGTTAAATTTCTTGGAGATGAATGCGCCATGTCACGAGGAATTCCTCTAACTGATTACCAGAAAGGACAGATTATAGCGCGGAAAAATGTTAATAAAGGAGTCAGAAAAATTAGTAGGTTACTTCTAATAAGGAAAAGTAGCATCCGTGATTTTCTACGTTCTCCTGAAGCCCATGGCGTAAAGAAAAAGTGTGGCCGGCCAAAGAAACTTTCGCTTAGAGACCAAAGAAAAATTTTTACTGAGCTGCAAAAAACTGGAGCATCAATTCCCATGGTTCGAATAAGCACAGGAATTACTAACGTAACTTCTCAGAGAATTTATAACTACATTAAGCAATCAGAGCTCTTTTAATGTAAGAAAAGAAAACATCATCCATGCTGGAAGGATCAAAAACATATGCCTTGGATTACAGAATGGATATCTGTTGTTTTTTTCAGATGAGAAAAAAATTAATTTAGACGGCCCAGATGGATATCACTATTATTGGCACAGTTTGGAGAAAGAAGACGAAGTGTACTCTATTCGGCATGTTGGTGGTGGTGGCGTGATGGTGTTGCTAGCTGTTGGCTGTGGTGGAAGAACAAATTTAGTGCTCCTAAGTAAGAAGCAGACTCACAAAAATTATATTGAAACACTAAGCAGTGAGCTTTTGCCATTTGCGTGTGATCTTGGAGGAGAAAACTGGTTTTTTCAACAAGATGGAGCGCCAATAAACACCGCTAACAACGTTAAAAAATGGTTTCATGAGAACAACTTCATTGTTTTACTCTGGCCAGCTAAGAGTCCGTATATAAATCCTGTAGAAAACATTTGTGCTATACTTGTTCATAAAATTTATGAGGGTGGACGCCAGTATGAATCAATTCACCAGCTGAAAGAAGCTATTACAAATATTTGGGAAATTTTCAGTCAAAAAAAGATTCAGAATCTCATTGATTCGATGCCTAACAGAGTATATGAACTTATTAAATCAAATGGGAGACGAAACAGTTACTGAAAACGTTTTAGTTTAGAGATATAAAATGTGTCCGTTTACTTTTTTAAAGAAAAATTACAGTGCAAATATGCACCATTTTTGTTTCCTGAATTTTTTCACTACATAATTCAAAAGGATTGAATCTATATCCAAAAAATAATAATATATGATGTCCCAAGAATATAATTATATTAGAGAATTAACCTTATATCTCTAATTAAAGAAATAAACGACTTTAAAGTATTACAAGTAAGTGTCCGTGTACTTTTTTTTATGCAGTGTATATTCTAAAGAAAATGAACGATTTGTTGGGAATACATGTGATCAACGTTAAATAATGAGAAATACTTTAGTGGAAAAAAAAAAAAGAAAATCGCTAAATAACGATCTTCTATTAATAAATGTTACGTCATTTTTTCTATAAATTAGCTTTTTTCTCTTAGTGCTTCAAATTTTAGACACTTTCCTGATGTGTGCAAAAATGTTATCTAACTTTTTTTTTTCTTTTAGTATTTTTTAAAAATAAGCATTTTTAATACTCATAATTTTTAGTTTTAGAAAGCCTGGTCTAATATATATATATATATATATTTTTTTTTCTATTGAAACAATAAACAGCTTCTTCAATTTTCTTTGAGATGATGGAGAACATGAAGTTTCCTTTGATTGCACCGATAAAATTCTCCTCGTACTATCTTTTAAGCAATAAATAGGAATCTAATTATGTTCTTTATTGTATGAACCAAAAGGAAAGACTGTAAATTTCTCATAAATACTGCTACAAAATCTGCTTTTTATTTAACCAATGTGTCTTATAATAATGGTAAAAACATATATCAAATTGTTTTTAAGTGTATATTGTTATTTTTTATTATTACAGTTCATTAGAGCTTATTATGGTTTATAATACATTTCAGTGTAGTTAGGGAAACATTAAATTTCTTTTTTCTTGCGTTATAATTCATGGAAACATAAAGCAAAATTGATTATTTGCATTATAGATTATCTATGTAAATAAAGAGAAAAGTCTGTGTGTGTGTGTGTGTGTAAGTCTATGTGTGTGTCTGCGATCTGGTTCTTACACTACTTATTGCAGAGCTAAAGAAATTGGCAGATGGGTACCTGGGAGCCTGTTGGTGTGCTTATCCATATTTTTTCGAAGTTCGAATTTGAAACTTTTTAATTATTTTTATGTTTAATTTTTCTGAAATTTATTTTTTTTTTTACTTCCATCGCCTGCTCATCATATATATATATATATATATATATATATTGTTTAATTCATTTATTTATTTCAAGGTGCAATTTCTTCCCTCTTTTACTTCTTTTATAATTTATTATATATATTGAGAATCAAATGGTAATGCAATAGAAATAAATTGTTATGTTTATGTATAAATTTTATAGTATACTAACTTTTTATCTTTTCATTTTTTATTTAATTTTTTCGAAATTTTTTTTTCTTAATTTGAAGCATTTAACGGAAGAAAAATAGTCCTATATAGTTGAAAGGATTTAAACTAATTAAAATTAAAGTTTTTTTTTTTTTGAATATTTAATTCATTTTAAAAGAAAATGTACTTTTTTATTTATTATATTAAAGTCAGAATCAAATTATAACACCGTGTAAAGAGCTTCGGCTATACAATACATGATTCAAAGCTAAAATACTTAATATAGATGTTGAGAAACAGTCATCTTTAAAATAGTAGTTCTTTAATAATAGCAGATCCACCTGTCGTCGATAAATAATTGATGTGCCCGGGAAAAACCTTTCCGCAAGCAATGGGAACCTCTACCCGATGTAATGCGGACGGAAAAATAACTTTCAATGTAGGTTTTCTTTTTCTTTTCTTTTTCATTTATAATGTGTTAAGTTTTCATTTATAATGTGATAAAAAAATAAATAAATAGTGATTCCATTCTTCTGAAAATTCATTTAAATACAGTGCCCAACGAAGCGGGCGTAGCCTACTAGTTTTCAGTAAATAAGAGTAAACTGCAATAGATTGAAACAAACAACCAAAACATTATTTTTCTATGTTTAATGTGTAATATTGTGTTATATAATTATTCAACTTTTAGGAATGGTATTTTTTTTCACTTTTTCTGTTTAGGAAATGACGTTTAGTGCAATGTATGAAAAATAATAATCTTAATAATAATCATAAAAATAATAATCTTATTAGAAATATATTTAATGTCATGCATCCTTTTTATGATAGCATAAACATGACAAAACATTTAACAAAAATTAATAATAATAATAAAAAAAAAAAATCAGAATATACCGTAAGTCCTATTTTATTAGAATAAAATAAATAATTTTCAACAATTTTGAAACAATATAAAAGAGAGATAGAAAACGAATTTGATTTTTTTAAAGAAAATAATTACTCCATACTTTTATCCGAATAATTCACGCAAGCACTCTTAAATACAAAGAATAAAATGCGTACTTACAAAATTGTAAAATGCTTTAAATTATGTTTCAATTGTTTCGCTTTCTTGACTTTTTCTCATTTTCTGTTTCCTGAAAGGTTTTGAAATATTTCGAAAGTAAAATCATTGAAATCGGTCGTAAATGCAAGGTTTACTTTAAAATGCACTATATAGGACATAATGTTTTTTTTTTTTTTTTTTTTTAGAAAATAATTCGTAGATCTCCCGTATTTAGATGTACATATTCATTTGTCTCACAATAGAGACGCATCTAAGGACATGTTTAAAATTTAATCTAATGCATAATTTCTTTAAAGCGTGTTTGGGAAGAAACTTATTTGACTTAACATGTACAAAATAAGTAGTGAGATTTTAAACCTCTTAATAAAATAATAAAAAAGGCTTTAACATCATTGCTCTACAGTTATAAAATAGAGAATTTGTGTGCAATGTATAATTAAACATAAAAACCTCTTCACACACCATAAAATAAATGGAAGCGCTTCCTGTTTTGAAAGGAAGTGGCCTTTCTACTTCAAGGGCAGAAAACACAGGCTACTATCTTGGAGGCAAAAACAAGACTGAATAACATGGAAAACCCAAGAGGGAGGAGTAACACAATCAAACAATAATATAGCTGCATGCATCAACATAACAGAAGACAACAACAAAATGGAGACAAAAGAAACAAACATAAAAAAAGCGGAAAGGATTTTTTTTTTTTTTTTTTTAATAATCAGAATAATAATTTTATATATTTATTTTTATAAAAATAAACAAATAATAATAATAATAATAATCCCTTTCCCATATTTGTTTTGTTTTGTTTTGTTTTGTTTCTTTTGACTCCATTTTCTCGTTTTGTCCCATCATGTTTAGTTGTTGATTCCAGCTGTCCAATTGGCTGGTTGTGCTGTTCTTTCCCTTTGTTTTTTCTCTGATTTTCAGCCTTTCTTACGCTTCTAATCTAGTAGCACGTGTCTTTTTGCACCTGAAAAAGAAAGTCCACGCCTTTTCGAAACCGGTAGCGCGCTTCAGTTTATTCTACGATGTGTAAAGATGTTTTAATGTTTAAATATCATTGCTTTAATTTTACTAAATCCCTACTGTAAAAATAGAGCCGTTGAAAACTACTAAAGGATTATTTTAATAATTATTAACAACAAAATTTAATTCTTTATTATTTTATTCCAAACTATTTTTCCAAAGATAAATCCACAATACGGTACATTGTAATTTTTACGAAAACTGCAGCATCTTTTGAAAAACAAAATTTAGGCTGCAAATAGGTATATATAAACTTTTTTCTAACTACGGTATTCTCTTTCATTTAATTTTATTTCCATTATTTCCTTATTTATTTATTTAACTAATATTATTTATTTATTTATATATTATTTATTTATTTAATGTTTCCTTATTTATTTATTTATTTATTTATTTAAACTAATATCTTTCAGTTATATAAAATAAACATCCATGTCACCGAATCAATGCATTAAGTGGGTTTGCCTACAACATAAAATAAAATGAAATAAAATAAATAATATTTTTTTTTTTCCGCTTAACGTTAAAATAATCTACATTTTCCCCATTTACCGCAAGTTGTTTTTAATAAGTCACCTTCATCCGATCTAATTTTTATCCGGTTTTAGGAATCTATTTTTGCACTTGAAAGAAAATGAAATTTTAAAAATAAATAATGAAAAGTTCTTTTGCCAGAGAAGGAGTGAAAACTTCATACATCCATATCTTTAAGTAGGAAAATTTGAATGCATATCCTTTTTTTTTACATTTATGTAGTGTTCAGTGACATTTCTATATTAAAGTGCAAATACACCATTTTACAAAGAAAACAACAAAATTCAAAAACTTTAAAAACTTTAAAAACTATTCCATTTCCTCTATAATAAATGTTTACCTTCCATTCTTCCTTTGATTTCTTTTTTAAATAAATATTATTTCAGTCGGAAACGGTTACTTCTATTACTCGGAATTTTCAAAAGTATACACTGCAATTATATTTTTTCGTAGGAATTCCACGAAAATAAATTTCAATGAAAAATTTAAAGTATCTAATGATATTTATTACGCAATAAATATAATTAGAATGCAACTTAAATTGCCAGTTTTAATATTTATAAAGGTTAGTGTTTCATTGATATATATATATTAATTTTTACATAGAGAGTTCTTATTTATTTTTTTTTTAAATTGTTTTAAAGCAGATATGTATATATACTGTACTAAAATGTTTATATGTAACTGAAATACAAATAACAATTAAAGATAATGAAATATAGTATGCCTTTTCAAATTAAAAAAAAAAATATATATATATTTTTTTTTAAATGCAGATACATTTTAATTAGTTTTTCTTTGATGAAAATCAACTTATTCATAATTGTGATATTTTAAATATATATATATATATATATATATATATATATATATATATATATATTAACAATTCACACAGATTTCATCTAGCGAGTATAGTTTTCCTTTTTCGCATACGTAAAACTTCAAAGCAGTATTGGGGAATGCTACATAACGGGACAGTGTGTAATTCTATAGCTAAGAGTTAAGAAATGTGTACAGTCGGTGACAAAAGTATTCGAACACTAGCAAAAATTCCTATATAAAAAAAATAGAGTTAATACTGTTTTGTTAAATAAATCTTTGTCAAATCATGTTCTTAGTCAGTCATGAACATGATTCGACAACGATTTATTTAACGAAACAGTATTAACTTTACTTTTTTTATATAGGAATTTTTGCTAATGTTCGGATACTTTTGTTACCGACTTTATATCATACACCTTAAAAAAGTGTACACTGCTGAACAAAACTTCGGTGTGTATTATTAACAATCTCGGCGAGTATTATTAATAAATTGCTATGCTGTGAAAAATAAAATGATAAATGAATATGTTCCTATAGACATCAAATTACTGTACTATTGAAAAAAAATAAATAAATAAATAAAAAAAAAAATTATGATAAAAGAAACTTAAAAATTCGGTGGTCAAAACTTTGGGTGAAAATTTTCGACTTGCTGTTTTCATTGGATTTAAACTTCTTTAAAACCCATATTTCACCATCGTCCTAAAAATAGGACACCATGCATAAGTGGTATTTATATAAATTGTTTTGAATATTTTAATTCAACTTAAAGGCGATATATTATTTAATAGTCAAAAAAATCTTTATGATTTACCGGACTTGATTTTGTGCGTAAACATAGGTTTAAAGTAACACATATTTAGGATTTTATATTTATAAAAAAGGAAAAAATTTAATGGTTGGTATGATATGGGTTATATATCTTTATAAAGATTACACCTTTTATAAAAAAGTCTGTGTGTGTATATGTATTTTTATGTGTCAGTAAAATGCTGGGGACGCTGTATATCATAATGTTTCAGGGAATTCCCTATAACCTTGTATTTTTTGTTGGACCTTGATATAAATTGGAGCTAATTCGAATTTGCTATGCATGGATTAGCAAGCCGCTGTGCAGTATTGCATATTCCTTCCATTTAGCGAAGCCTTCATTTCAGCTTTTTAAAGATATAAATGCATAAAATTTTTATGGGAGATGTATTTATTATAAAAATATGCTGATTAAATGTTGATACATATCGGTAGATACATATGCTATAATTTCCATAAATTAAGGTGTAGAATCACAGCGTCTATAATGTGTAATGTACCAAACCTCATATGTACGATGGAGTTTATGAAAAAGTACGCTAAGTCAATTAGGATTCACATCTATCGAAATGTGAAGCTGCTATGCTGTAAATTTCTTAATTTACGAGAAGACTATATTTTACAATTATTATTAAAATAATAATTATTAAAAAGTTTTTTTTTTAACTGCAGCGCAGGTTTATGCTAGATAAATTAATCTATAAACAATTCATCATTTCCAATGCTCCCTTATATATGTGTTTCGCATCCTGTATCTTCAGGTAAAGTGTAAAATATTTCTCTTTGCTCCTTTCCGTTTTTTTTTTTAAGATTCAGTATAGTTTTGCACGCTAATTTATAGGTTTCTGAAGCAAAAGACAGGCAGAATAAACTGATCAAAAAGTTTTCTTTTCAATCAAATTGGTAGGTGTATTTTCATATGACGCTATTTATTCGCTTTCTTTTAACTCTGTTGTTATTTTATTTCCCGATGCTTTTATTTATCGTAATGATTTTTTTCAAATAAGTATAACTGCATTACGCGTCTAACAGTTAATTCGAAATTGGGCCAACTTGTCTTAAATCATGTCTGATTTTAAATGCAATACTCGTTTTGTGGAGTTTTAAAGTGTCTGTTTCTTTTTACTTCCTTATACAAAGTGTAAGGAAGTATAGTAATCCCGATTTGCGAAATTGATTTTGTATTTCGCATGACTCAAAAATGAATAATCGTAGAATGTTGCAAATTTATATGTGTAGCTGTTATAATGTCTTGCTGTACACTTGCTACTTTCAATTTAATACGAGTTCTTGTCTCAGAGATATCAACAATTTTACACGAATTTCCATGACGTCTGCATGTAAGTATGTGCGTGTGCTTGTGTGTATCTCGCATATTTTAAACGTAGAACGTTGCAAATTGGTACATAGATTTTTTATAACATCTGGTTGTGCACATACCTTTTTGGAATTTATATGATTTTACGTTTTGGAGATTATTGTACATAAACACACACACATACACACACACACACATATATATATATATATGTGTGTGTGCATGTACCATATACACTCATTAAACTTTAATACCTTAAAATGAAAAAGTACCTTCTTATACAATAATTATTATTTACAAAGTCCTATTAAATACTTATTTTTCAACTCCTTTTACAAATTCTTTTTTATAAACAGTTCTTCGCCATTTAATTTACTTCCAGCGTTATAAATCCTAAACGGTTTTTCTTTTTGGAATTTTTCCAAAATCTCTACTTTCTTCTTTTCAAATATATTATGGGACTCAAAATAATTATTTCGGAATGACAATAAATAAAATCTTTTTTTTTTTTTTTTTTTTTTTTCTCTGAACACATTTTGTAAATAAAATACGTGTTTTCAGAAAAAATAACTGGAGAAGTATTCACCCCTTTTAATATTCCACACAAAGATTATTTAAGGATAAAAGAATTTAACATAAATATATTTCTGTAATAATAATAATAATAATAATAATAATAATATTTAAATTATAATAATAAGGATATTAACAATTAGTATATCAATAATGTCACAGAAAGAAATTATGTGAATATTTATATATTAGGCAGCTTTTTTTATACTGAAGTTATAATGCAAAAATGACTTAAGATTATATTGACAAAATGTCAAACTATTTTCTTTTTCTTGTTACATGATACTCTTTTCAATTTTCTTGAACAACACAATAAATAGGTTTAAAGTACTCATTAAAGTATTTAATTTCGACCACGTCCTCCATTTACTACAGCATTAAAATTAAGGTTATATTAGAATACCTGCAATCAAGTGACTGCATAGAAAATTGAAAATTAAGCCTTCAATATAATATTACTTTTACACGTGACTTTAAATACCTAGTGTTAGTAATATGGAAGGTCTTAACATTTATGGTTGTTTTGGATATTTTATACTAGAAATAGTTATTATTCTTTTATCGTCTATGTAATAAATTTGATTTTAAAAATTTAATAAAAGAAGTTTACAAGGAATAAGTTTACAAAAAACAAAAAAAAAAAAAAAAATAATAATAATAATAATAATAATAATAATAATAATAAAAATGTAGAATAGGTGATTTTTTAAGTGTTGTAATCAAATTAGTATTTAGTCGATGTATATTTTGAAAGCATTTAGTGAGTTTTAATTTCCTTACGCATCAAAGAATTTTATTATTACTTTTAATTGTTATATGAACTTCTCAGTGTTGTCGATGAGCTGAGAATCAACACGGATGTCGACATCCATACAGCCAACAGAATCATTACTTGTTTAAATAATCTGAATGATTAAAAAAATAACATTATTAATAATGTGAAAGGAATAGATGATATTGATAGTCAAAGTAGTAATAATGAGTCAGAAATTATAAATGAAAATAATTAACCGAAAAATTATGAGTTTAATGAATATGTACGTAATGAATTTGGGGCAATACAACATGAAAATAAACAGCGAATTCCAACTCATGATATATCTGTGAAAAATAACATTAATTTTTGTAACTTGGAATCAATGATCCCCTTCTTTGCTGGTAATGACTATGACAATATTTCCAGTTGGCTTTAGAATTTTGAAAATATATCTGATTTATTATCATTTTTTATTTATATAAATTAATTTATGGTACGAAATACTTAACAGGTAAAGCTAAGCTTTTAATTGCGAGTGAAGTAAAAATCCATTTTTGGTTAAAATTAAAAAGTTTGCTTTTAAAAGAGTTCGGTATTCAATGTACCACTGAAGAACTGTATGAAATGCTAGCGCAGCGAAAAATGAAACTGAATGAGAGTTATGGTCAGTATTTTTTGAACATGAGAAAATTGTGAACACGCGGTAATATAGGTAATCATGTATTAACGGTATTAATGACCCTATTTATAAAAAAAACAATAATGTGTGGGTTTAAAACCGTATTTGAATTTCGGAGAAAATTAAAAATCTACGAAATTTTTTTGAAAGATGACGATAAATCTATTAAAAAAGAACTTCGTTGTTTAACTGAGGCCAATACAATCATAAAAATGCAGATTGTAAACATAAAAATAAAGGCCATCTTACTTTTAATTATTCGGGTTACGGGCACAAGTTCTTTGAATGTCTGAAGCCAAAACAAGAAAAAAACGACTAATACATCACAAGGTAATATAATATGTTCTCAGAAGTTAAATAGTAAAGAAGTGTACATTAGTGATATACCTATCAATGCGTTGGCCGATACGGGTTCTCAAAAACCCTTTGGATTGGGAAAAATGTCCATAAGATCATTGGGATATTTTCCATCTGAAATAAGTATTGATAACTGTGTGTGCAGTACCGATATTTTTGTTGTAAATGATGATTTAATTAATTTTGATTTAATTATTGGTACAGACGTTATTTATCAAAGTGTTTTAATCATATCGTCTGTTCGTGTATCGATAACTGAAAGTTAAACTGTTTCAGAAAGTTTCTCTATTAATTTAATAAATGTAACTGAGGATCCTGACATTAATTTGAGCCACACTAATGATAAAATCGTACATTCAGAATTGTTTGTCCCAATTCAAAATTACACCCCCAATAAAACAAAAACTGTTGATGTTAAGATGGAAACCAATTTGACTTATGAGACCCCCATAATTTCTGCCCCACGATGTTTACCTCCAATTAAAAAGGAAGGTGAACATGAGTTTATTTCCGAAAATGATGAATCAGCAGGTCCTGATATTGTAATGAAGTAATCTAGTGAAGATTCAGTCACATTCGAAAAACAATAGAAGCCGTGGGGTGGAAATTACGAAGTTGATCTGATTCTTTTGAAGAAGAGCCGCAGTTCTGATATTATCATGAAATCCTTTAGTCAAGATTTAGTCACAGTCGAAAAAGAAAAGAAGCTATGTAATGGAATTTTTAAAGTTGATCTACTGTTGAAAATTATTGATAAATTGGATAAAGAGAATGAAGAATCGAACATGAAGTACGGAAAATTGTTTGAAAAATTAGATACAGAAAAGAAGAAAAATCAGCAATTCAAATGAATTATATCTTCAATGAACGAGAAGTTGACTAACTTATAACTGAAGGTAAAAAAGGCTGAACGATAGCAACATTCTGTCGAAATGTTAAATTTCAAGAATTTCGCCCTCCTTAATGAGGTATTAAGATCCCAATTTTTTAAAAGCATAGAGAAGAGGGAACTTAGGAAAAAGCCCAAAAAACGAATGTTAAGGGTCCAATGGTAAAATAGTAAAATAGTAAAACTTGTAACTTAATCCGAAAGTTTCCAACGAAATCCAAGTTTAATAGTATTGTTGAGACTTTCGATGTTGAAAACATCGGACTTAAAAAAAGTCCGTTTCGTACAAATACCTGCACAGAATATATAGTACCCTAGCCTAATGAAACGTAAAATATTTGTGTGTATAAGATAAAATTCACATATATGTGTAAATAGTAATTGTTCAAACTGAATATTATCCAATTTCTTATATTGCGTGTAGAATTTAATATTTATGAATTTATGTGATTTTGATGTGAAAATGAAATGGTGATAAAAGAGAAAAAAAAAAGAGAGAGAGAGACAGGGAGAGAGGGAGAGAGAGAAGAGAAGTTCAAAGAAAACGATGCGACAACAGTGAAGATGAAAATTACATGGTTAATTTAATCCTGAAAAAGAGTCGAAATTATGACGAAAAACAAATGTTATGTAGGCAGTGTTTAATTTTTGTTTTTATGATTGTTGTCTTCTGTGGATGGGTTACTGCTGTTCTCTCTCTCTCTCTCTCTCTCTCACTTTTTTTTTTTTTTTTTTTTTTTTTTTTTTACTTTCAGTTGTAGTGTGCATGATTTCTGACACTTTGTGACGATTACTCCATTCCTGCGCGGCTGTATGGATCAAAGATGGTCCCTGTGGATTCCGAAAAATACATTGCCTCTCTAACGAGTACAGCGCTCTTTTTCTTTTCCTCCAACCCGCAGCGGCTAGATTGAGCAACAGTATTGGTGAGAAGAAGGCGGAATACAGCACAATTCTCATCGAAGGAAAGTGGGAGAGAAGACGTTGTGACGTGGTGAAGGACGGATCTCCTCAGCGTTCGACGGAATCAAAACCCACAAGTCAAAGACGAAATAGATTGTTTCTTAACTTTAAGATGATTGATTCATGATGATTTCTGATTCATTCTTCAATCTTCGCTAATGGAAAGTTATTGTATATAGCATTATTTTTAGTCAATTTAACTTTTTAATTAAAACCGATAATGTAATAATTAGTTATTGTTTTCTTTAAGAGAGATCGCGTCTGTGCTTTTGTATTCTTTAAAGATTTCCGATATATCTACTGAATATTTTAATTACACAAATTAATTAACATATTTGATAAATAACTTAATTTTTATAAAGTGTATATTTATCACGCTAGGAACATTAAAAAAGTTATTAAAGAAATTATTTAATTAATGATGAGAAAGTCATTTAATAGTTTATCAATACTTTTTATTTGAAGACCCCTAATGGAAAAAAAGAACTCTGAAAGAATATATGTGAATTATAATATCCCTTTTAAATGCACAATGTTTTGTAAAAACTTTTAATGTGTATAAAACCCTTATGTTTTATGATTTTTAGCTAATTTTACTGTTTGCTACGCACATTTATTTTCAGCCGAAAACTAAATAAATTTTATATTTATATATATCATTTTCCTTCTTTAATGAAACAATCAATAGCTTTTTTACCTATATTTAAGATAATAAACATGAACTTTTTCGTGATTACAGCAATAAAAATCCTTTCTTACAAGGTTAAAAGAAATAAATAAAAATCAATTTATGTTATTCGTTTCCTTCAATACAAAAAAGACGCCAAATTTCTCATAAATACTGCTATAAATTCTTCTTTTTATTTAACTAATTTGTCTTAAAATGTAATGGCTTTAAGAGTATATACGATACAGTTACTTTTAGTAGTATAACATACTATATTTTATAGTTTTTCTTACATTCTAATCTACGTGAAAGATGAATGTAATTCATTTTTAGCTACATATAAATTTTTACTACATAATGAAATATAATAATTTAAAAAAAAATGTGTTGGAATTTTTATCCATTGAAGAAAGTAAAAAAAAAACTTTTTTCAATGGGTCATATACTGTTAATTTTCTCTATGCGTATATAATGATAATTATAGGTAATGAATTTCAGTGAAAAGAAGGCATAAGGCGATTATTACTATGTATATTAATATATATGAGCATCATACTGCTTCATTGTGGCAACAATAATATGCAGGGTGTTCCAGAATTCAAACAACAAATTCAGAGGGTGATACAAGTTATCAAGAGAATGAAAACTTACTACAGAACATGGGATCGAAAACCATGTTGAGAAAGTGAAAATTGAGAAATACACATGTAGATTTCGAAGTCACACTGTAAGATAAACGTACAGAACTAACTGCAAAAAAGATTTATTTCATTCATTATTAAAAGGACTGTTTGAAATGATGCTCGCTGACGTCATTGTACAGTCTACAACTATGTATAAAGGGTTCCCGGACACACTCGATGGTTCCAGATATGCTTCAGATACCTGTCGCAGCAAGAACAACCCGTGTTATGAGATGATCCGGAATGTCCAGAGGCGTTGCACGAACGAGTCATTTAAGGTGGTCAAAAAGGGAAAGGTTACACGATTTGAGACTCGGTGAAAGTGAAGACAATTCATCGTGTCCCTCGCGTGAAATACGCCTTATTGTTTTTTTTCAGTTTTCATTCTCTTAACATAGTTTGTAACCACATATTCTGTAGTAAGTTTTCAAACTTTAGCTGCCTTCTATCACATTTTTGAATGTGTTGATTGAATATCCGTTGACAAAGTGCACTGTCATAGTAAATATTTCAAAAATTATATTTTAACAAGAACGAAAAGCATGCAATACGCATTGGTTATTAACACTTTCAAACTGAACATATTTCTTATATAGTATAAAATTCAATGTCCTTTGCCTATGTTATCACACAACGGATAGAAAGAAGGTCTGAAAGACGTAGAAATAGACTAATTGTATCCATAATCACTCTTAAACATTGTTAGGAAGTGTTAAAAATGCTTAAAGTAAAAGAAAATGCATCCATTAATGTATATAAATATTTCAGTGTAGCCCTGTAAATCTGAATGTTAACCATATCGTATTCTATACAAAACATTATTTTAGCATATGAACAATAAATATCAATATCTTCATGATTTTTACAGTAGAAAATTATTTAATTGGGATTTATAAAAATATATGTACTATAACGAAATGCATTGGAGTTTTCTGGGTGTCTTGTTACACAAACCTGTAGTACTGAATTTATTAATGCCATTTTAAACAGGAAACATTCCATGGTGAACTCAAATAACGTACATATAATATATATATATACATATATATATATGTGTAATTCTTAAAATATTTAAGGGCGCTGTGGGTGGGTAGATGAACAGATAAAAAGATGGACAGTCGGACATACAGATACCCAAATTGAAATCATATTCACAGTAAAAAATTGTTAGAAAGTGTTAAAAACTTTTAATATCAACGGAAATGATATTATAGTAAATTTCCAATAATAGCCCTTAATTTAACTGAATATTTATCTGTGGCCCTGTAAATATAATGCTAATCATACGATATTCTATGGAAGCATCCTTTTGTGAATATAAATAACATATTTCAATTCCATTAAGTTTTTTGCGAAGTGGAGTTATTATTATTATTTTTTTAATAGAAATTCGTGTCATACAACGCAGCGATTTGGAATACTTTTGGGTGTCCATGTCCACAAACTAGTTATGATATTTTGTCCATTTTAAATGAGTAATATCAGATAGTGAACGTAAATAATATACTTCAATTTCATTAGGATTTGTGCAAAGTAAAAGTATTAAAATATGGTTTATAGAAATACCTCTCAAGGAACACAATGTTTTGGAATACTATCGAATGTCTCTGTACAGAAAGCAGTAGAGGTATTCGTTCCATTTTTAATAGGGAACATCCGATAGTAGACCTAAATTGCATATATCACTTTCAAAAAATTCTATTAATATCCACGGGAGTTAGAGTACAGAAAGTCATGCAAACCGAAGTCATTAGCACTTTTCAACCTTGTTTGAAAGTGTTAAAAAATACAAAAAATAATTAATTTGTGTCGTTTTATTACAAATTAATGTTAATATATTATTTGTTTTTTACAACTCATAAATATATATTAATGTCTAATCTTAAAAATTTTATCCCTGTACACAGAAATACATAGCATGTTTAAAATTAAGCAGTGCGTGTCTAACAACCACTCTAATTCTACAATGATTGATAAGGTTGTATGTAACTTTTTATTTTTATATTTCTGTAGTATCAACTGAAACAAATTTCTCTTTCGATATTAAGAAGCACTTTATAATTCAAATATGGTAAGGAAATATAACATATGAATTTAACTAATTTAAACTAATAAATATTTCTAGCTATGAAGAATTAGTAGAAAATATACATTGCAGACATACTTCTTTATAATTATTGATATCGATTTTACTTTCGGATTTCAAGCAAAGAAGTTTGAAAGATGGTTTATTATTTTTCTTTATATTTCCGTTTAAACGTTTTTCAAAATTCACTGTCGTATCATAGGAGAATTATTGAATAAACAATTTTAATTTTGCTCATATATATATATATATATATATATATAATCATGCTTTCTATGATTCAAACAATATTCACAGGTTCATAGTGTATGTATCATTTTATATTTTTTTACACGGAAATAAAAAAACTATGCATTTGTTTTATAAATGTCTATATTTTTACTTTTCCTGCATGTTGTATTTACCCCATCCCCACCAGTTTTGCAAGGCAAGAAATAAGAAGAGAGTAAAATCGCCTAGAAAATGTGTAATTGAAAGTGTGCAAAAATAAGAAAAATAAAATGATACCAGTAAAAAAATACGCGATAATTAAACAATAAAGCAACTTTAAATGCAATTGCATGATATCGTCTTAAAAATAAATAAATAAATAAAATTTAAAACTGCCGTAGGAAGCATCCCTTTGGAAGTCGTGTTAAAAACAAGGCATTTTCTGTTGCTGTAATGGGGTTATATGGTTTGAGGCCTACGTTAGAAAACTAGGCTTATAAAAATGTTCTGGGGAGCGGTCTCTCTAAGATAATGATTTCAGTATAAGGAAAGATTGTCCTATTAGCAAAAAAAAAAAAAAAAAAAAAAAAAAAAGGGGGGGGGGGGGGGGAATAGGAATATTAACTTCCCTTGCTTTTGTTATAAATAATTAGATGGCTACTAAAATTTCATTTAATATGATATATCACTGCAAATAAGAGTATTAGATTTACAGTAAAATACACGCACTGTATTCATGATGTATTCGTTGCAACGTAATATAATTATATATATATATATTTATTTATTTATTAATGTGGGTAACAAAGTAATATTTTTATGCATTACGCTTTGAGCAAAAACCTTATTATTTTTAATTTTTATATTAGTAGTAAAAAAGAAAAAATCTTTGAAAATTTGAAAGCACCAAATAATTATTTATGTTCGTGTTTTTATTATTTTAAACATTTAATTAATATTAATTCTAAATTAAAAATATTTATCAACATTAATAATTAAATACATTTTTCACTACGTATCTTATGCATAAACACAGATTAAATTTGTATTCGAAATGTAATTTAAAAATTGTTGATGAGAAAATTTATTATCACGGTTTTGATTTTATTATTATAATTATACAATTTTTTACCATTTTTCAAGTGAAATAATTTAAAAACTCTAATAATAATTTGCGTTTATATTTGTGTCACCTTAAGAGTCCACAGCTCAGTAAAACACTCGAAAAATAATTGTTTTGAAATTTGCGATTTACACAATTTTCAATTTTGTTAAGATTATTTTTCCTACATCTTTTTATAAAAAATATGTTTATATTTAGTTATATTAAATGGAATTGTAAATAAATATGTTTCTAATTCTTATTACTGCATATGAGTACAGCTAATATAAAGCTTTCAATTATTCACATAGTTGAGTTTTGCCTTTGCAAAAACAACTATTTAGTTTTCATTTACTTTGGAGAAATACCATTACAAAAAATTCACTATAAAAATGTAATAATAATAATAATAATAAAATAGAAATAAGTTAAGATTAAATTATAATATGTTTCTCTTCTCTACTATATTCTGAGTGCATAAAATACGTCCATTGGCCACTGGTGCAAATATGTATTTATATATATAATTTTTTTCCTATCTGTATGCATATTTTTGAGTATATGTATGTACCTCATCTTTTGCAGTGTCACACAACGTAGCTAAAAGTTATTTATTTTACGCAAGTAGTTTAGTCGCATTAAAAAGTCAGTCACTTCAAAATCAAAGTCTCAATGATTCTAAAAATTTTGATACAAACCTGCATTATAATTATAGTTTTTTAAAACTGCGAAGAAAGATACATATATAACTTACTTTTGTTAATATATATATATATATATATATATATATATTAACAAAAGTAAGTAATGTGTGCTATTATTCTAATATTTAGGAAAGTTAAAAAATGTAAATATAACGCATTTTCGTAAAACAGACACTTTTTTTTTTTGTAAATTGTTCTAATCAGCAAGCAAGTTTATAAAAAACATATTTATTAAGTATTATTTTAAAATTATATAGGATAAAATATATATAGTAAGAGGATAAGCATGAAAAGAAGTGCGGTTAAATATAATAATATCCATTTTGCAATTCTTAAGTATTAAAACAATAGACATCTTTTACCGTGTACAGCAATAGCTTTTTAGTGAGACACCTCCAGTTAATTTTATTTTTTATTAAATTGTGAGGTATATTAGCGTAATGCTACAATTAAAATTCACACTTTAAGAGTAACACATGAATACGAAGGTTTTAGGATTCAGTCGACCAGTAGAGTTAGTTCTCATCCTAAATTAAAATCGTAACTTGTCATATGCTAATAAGTTTGGGAAGTGAGATGGATAAAAGGCGATGTATTTCATAGTGAAGATATAGTAGTAGGAAGATTGCTTTTAGGAGTTAGTTGGAAGGAAGATTTCTTTGGAGAGTTAGTAGCGGATATAGTTGGATGTAAGTCGAGTAGATAGAGGTGTCAGGGAATCCTCCTGCTATCGAAAGGTTACTGAAACGCGAGAGTGATTGAAGTTAAATGTAGTAGTGGAAATTATTTCTGGTTAATCATTTGAAGTTAGAATAGTTAGTATGGCTGTCCATCTTAAGTTATAAAGATATTAAATATAAAGTCCAACGCCCGCCTTTTTTATTTAAGCTCAAATAAAAGCTCCATTGATTTTATAAATCTGACTTTGTGTTACTTCATAACTTCATTAAGTAATTAAGTAAGTTTCAGCTTCAAGTTAAAGTTAAATGAGGATGGCAAAGTCTAATTCTCCACATTGGCGCCCAACTTTGCTCGAATCCCCCCCGAGCAAGTCTTTTTTGATGGCACCACTAGCGTGCTGCAATTTTTTGAGCAGATTGAATATTTCGCCCATTTTCATAAAATCGATGTTGAAAAAAAATATTCTTGGTTAGCCTATTCCTTAGAAGGAGAACCGAGACAGTGCCATAGGTTAATCGCCTGGCATTCGCTTGGCTCAAATCCAACCTATAAAGGACTTAAAAAGTCGGATTATCAGTCTTTTTGCCACTCGGGATGACAAACTAAGAATGCAACATGACCGTTCCCTCCCCCCTCACGAGCGTCAGTGGGAAGCAGTAATAAACCAGTGGAAAAAACACCACAAGTTATTCAGTCGCAAGAAGCAAGCTCTAGTTATTTAAACCAGCCTAACACTGGAGATGAAAACTGTATTTTTAGTGACAAAAGTCAAACGCAAGTTAAAATAACTGCAGTTGCTGAAACCGTTCAACCGAGTGAAAGTGTAAAACCAGTAAATGATGCGGTTAATCTTGTAAACCGCCTTTAGATGTCAGCTGTGCATCTATACAGCCGACACAGTCAAATATTTCAAATCCGAACGTGAACTTAAATTGTCAAAATAACACGCCGCTCAAAGTAAAAGAAAATAAAATTAAGATAACTGTAGTTGCTGAAACCGTTCAACCGAGTGAAAGTGTAAAATCATTAGATGCTGCGGCTAATCCTTCCACCAATGCCTCAGATTTAAGTTCTAAAACAGTCAAGTCGCCCGATTCGTTTATTTTCACAGAAAATATGGTAAAAGAAAATGCGAACTTCCACTTAAATGGTTAAAATGACACGCCGCCTAAAGTAAACGAGAAAGAGGTTATTTTAACGAATGTAATTTCGAAAGGGCAATTGACCTCTTGTGAGGTTTCAACACCGTCTGCCAGCCCTGCATTCGACAGTATGGAGCGAAAGCAACCCCCTCCTGGAACTATGAACAGTGAAAAGGCTCCGGGTGTAACACCCCCCCCTGAGAGTGACCAGGCATCAGGTTCGAACACTGCTCAGGACAGCAACCTTGCAACGTCTGACCTGCATCTACAAGCAACAACTCCACAGGCCTGTCTGAACCGCATCTCCGATTTTGCTGATATCAAGGAATCAATCTGTCAGGTGCTATGGTTTTATATTTTTTCCATTCTAAACTGTATTTCTATCACAGCAATTATGAAATTTTCGACATGTAGAACTTTCATTTGGACTTTCAGCCATGATCTCAAAGAGATGAACTTTTTAAAATATCACAAGTCAAAATTTAAACTTTTAGCATGAACTTTCAAACTCCTGAAATTTCATGTATTTACATGTCATAAATTTTTTTCTGTTATATAATATATTCATGTATGTACTTAAATGTTTTCTGTTTTAGCTATCACCAGCAGTGATTGGTACGATAAAATTATTTCTTACCTTTGTATATAGATTTTCTCTCTAGTTTTTGAAATGATGTATATGTATATACTCTAATGTTTTTTTATTTTCTAGCCAACGCCGGCAGTTTTGAAAAAACTTTTTTTCAACATTTGTATATATTCATTATCTATATTTCTCTAAATGTCTTATAAATTGTATAACATGAAATTTTATAAGTGTATAAACATTTTTCTCTATAGTTTTGTAAATGATCTATATGTATGTACGTTAATCTTTTTTTTTCTCAAGCCATCAACAGCAGTTTGGTAAAAACCTTTTTTCAACATTTGTGTATATATATTTCTTACATATATTTCTCTCAATATCTTATAAATTGTATAAAATGAAAATTGATAATTGTATAAAATGAATATTTCTTATTGTAAACTTTTGTATTTTTAACTAAAAGTCTATGTATGTATATATTCGTATGGGGTCAAAGAGAAATTTTTTTAAAGCTATTTTGCATGTAAATTCGCGTTTAACAATTAACCTTAATACACTAACAATTTAGTTTTTTCCGTATGCAAATAGCTAGCGGGAATATCGCTTATCTATAAAATTACTGTCATTTATTTATCTACAAACTGTAGCGTACCTTCTTTTTGATTGATACTGTAAAATGAGTTTTTGTATTGTAGAAGTTCTCTGATGATTCCAACCCAAAGTACAGACTTTAAATCCGAAGTCCAATCTGTTTTCTACAAATTCTTACTTTTGATGCTAAAGCCGATATTTTTTTTGGAATTGTGCCAGCGTTTCTCTTTTCTGAAGTCAAAGGTGTTTTTTTTGGAAGCGTGCCAACAGCGGAATCCTTTCAAGATAACTCATACTGGACAAGAATATTTTTTTTTTTTTTTTTTTTGCACTCTAAAGCTGTTTTCTGGGTCAAGACTGACCTGCAGATGGATAAAGAAATAGCACGTTTTTTGTCAATAAAGATCATTTTAATGTCACAAGTTAATATGAATACTTAATGTTCGCACTTTCTGTTTAAGCGATCCTGTTTCTACTATTTTTTTTTTTAATTCATGAAATTTTTCTCCTTTCCATGTAAGGAAAGATGACTGTATTTCCCCGCTGTAAATACGTTGGACTTTAAATAAGTTAACTAAGTTTAGGGCATGGAGTTTCTGCCGTAAATCACGTCAGATGGAGCTTAAAAAAAAGTATTTTTATCGTAAATCTTTCCTGAGTGGGCAGTTTTAAGCTCAGCCTTACTTTTTTTCACTATTAGATAAAAAAAAAAAAAAAAAAAAAAAGCCATTAGTTATTGTTGGGCAGTTTAAATTTAAGTCCCCCCCCCCTCTTTTTTAAAAATATTATGTAGTTGAATTTTAAACAGTAAGTCACTGCAGCTAAATTTTCTTTGCATAGTATTGCAATAATTTAAAATTTGCACGGGTAAATACCCGTTGGGGATTTTTTCCGCGAATTTTTTCTTTTGGGGAGGAACTGTGAGGTACATTAGCGTAATGCTACAATTAAAATTCACACTTTAAGAGTAACACATGAATACGAAGGTTTTAGGATTCAGTCGACCAGTAGAGTTAGTTCTCATCCTAAATTAAAATCGTAACTTGTCATATGCTAATAAGTTTGGGAAGTGAGATGGATAAAAGGCGATGTATTTCATAGTGAAGATATAGTAGTAGGAAGATTGCTTTTAGGAGTTAGTTGGAAGGAAGATTGCTTTGGAGAGTTAGTAGCGGATATAGTTGGATGTAAGTCGAGTAGATAGCGGTGTCAGGGAATCCTCCTGCTATCGAAAGGTTACTGAGCCGCGAGGGTGATTGAACTTAAATGTAGTAGTGGAAATTATTTGTGGTTAATCATTTGAAGTTAGAATAGTGAGTATGACTTTCCATCTTAAGTTATAAACATATTAAATATGAAGTCCAACGCCCGCCTTTTTTATTTAAGCTCAAATTAAAGCTCCATTGATTTTATAAATCTGACTTTGTGTTATTTCATAACTTCATTAAGTAATTAAGTAAGTTTCAGCTTCAAGTTAAAGTTAAATAAGGATGGCGAAGTCTAATTCTCCACAAAATTATCGTGTTTTTACAATTCAAAGAAAATGGAATTTCAGTAATAAATACAGTAAAAAAATAAACAATAGTGTAAAAAGGTGTGAAACTTTGTATATTCAAATCTTTAAATAGAAATAATTCAGATTTTTTTTTTTTTTTTTTTTGTATTTACATAATCTTTAGCGAAATTTCTACACTAAAGTGCAAATATAGTTTTCGTCAAAAAAAAAAAAAAAAAAAAAAAAAAAAAAATCAAGAAGTTTAAAAGCTATTATGCTTTATTTATAATAAACGTTTATCTTCTGTTCATTGTTTGATTTCTTTTTTAGGTAAACATTATTTTAGATGGAATAAATTACTTTTATGACTCGAAATTCGAAATAGAATTTCAGCAATTGTTTTGTTTCGTAAGAATTCTACTAAAATAAATTTCAATAGAAATTTAAAGTATCTAACGTAATTTATTATGTAAAAAGTATGATTGGAATGTAAGCGAGATTAGCAGTTTTCATATTTCAGATAGTTTTATTTATTCAATATGACGCACAAGAACTGTATCTTCAAAAAAAAAAAAAAAAAAAAAAAAACATAAAGTTTCGAAACTACTCAGTTTTATCTATAATATATGTTTATCTTCTATTCCTCATTTGATTTCCTTTTTAGGTAAACAGTATTTCAGGCAGAAAAGATTGTTTCTATAACATTCAATTAAAAAATGTAGACATGGAATTCGCATTTATTATTATTATTTCTTTCTTTCTTTTTTTCGCAAGAATATTGCAACATTAAATTCCATTAAAAAAATAAAATATCTGATAATTTTTATTGTGTAATAAATATGTTGTTTTTGAAATATCGAACGATTTTAGTTAAATATTTCTTTTTTCACATTTTACTTTACGTATATAGAATTATTTTTTAAATAATTTTATACGAATATAATCTTATGCATTATTCTATGACAGTAAAAATATTCTTTTTCATTATTTTAAACTGAGCTATACACTGCGAACCAAAAACTCAAACAAGGACTTTGTTAAACTTTAATACATAAAGTGTTAGAAACGAATTACAAAAGCAGTAAACAAATTCAAAAACTATGTTAAAATGCTATAATTAAAACAAAATTGCTTGATATGCTTTTTGTGAAATCACTTTGTGTAAAATTAGAAAGAATTAGTTTAGACACAATTGCAATTCTCCATTTTTACTTTATTTTTTTATTAATTTCATGTACAAATGTAAAAGAGATGACGTCATGGAATTCGAGTACTTAAAGTCTACAAATGATAACACCCCGTAGTCGGCTTGCAGCTAGCTAGTGAAACTGAAGTATTTGAAATTACAAAGATTTGCGGTTGAAAACTGAAATTAAGCTCTTTTCGGAAATTGGGGTTATTATTAATAGTTGAAAGGAATCTATTTATCACGAATATCAAATGATAGTAAATATAAATTGGCATACAGATTTGGGAGGCTGCATGAGAGGAAGAAATGCCATTAATATTAGATAAAAATACTAGACAGTACTCGACAAATGATTGTACAGTCGGGGAAAAAAAAACGCAACACTCAACATAACTTCGTTGCTAATCAATGTAGAAAAATGTAATAGGTATCATTCGACGGGGAATTGTGAGTAGTTTCAGAAAATGAACTGAAAATTTGAATTGGGGGTCGTCTACATATTAAAACGCGCACCAACTTTGATTTTTTCAATGGTAACACCCTATTTTTATTTTATATTTGAATTCCTGGGATCGCGACAACGGGAAAAAGTATATTGGTTGTATATTTTACTCATTTTTTCACAGAGTTATAAGCGTTCAAAGTTTGAAGGTGCTAATGTTAAATTCATATTTCAAACTTTTATTAATATCTTCATAAAAAATAACTTGATCGATATAATTTTTTTTTTACGAGATACAGTGAAGAAACCCAAACATAATTCATCATTACTTTTGATTCTGAAAAATATTTTTAATTCTGAAAAATATTAATAAATTCATATTCATAAAAATTATGAATTATGACCTATATTAATTTTTACATAAAATGAATCCTAATGCTGAAAAATATGGGTGTGTAAATTTGCAGCTCATTCCAATTATTAGTTTTCGAGATATAAACAAATCTTTCTTTTGGAGGGGTTTAGGGGGCCGTCTCTTATATAGTTTTGCATGAGATAACGAATCAAAGCTTAAAAAATTACAAAGAAAATTAAACAAAATACTTTTATTTTTTATTTACGGGTCAAATTATATAACAACAACGTCAAGCGTAAAGAAATGAAACAAAAAATGATGATTTTTAGACATTAGTGTTAGCATCAAGAATTTCTGTTTTCTAAAGAAGACAAGCCCCGCCTTCATCGTTCTTCAAAACAAAACAATACAGTAAGGAAAAGTAAATGTGACATTGGGTATTCGTGTTAAACCCCTTATTTTATGTTGACAAAAATATGCACAAGTGGTATTTACTTCATCGATTGATTGGTGATTAATTTTGAATCTTTTAAACAAACACTAAAAGAAAAAAAATTAACTAAATAGGCGGGGTTTACTGTTTTAAATAGAAAAATAGGTTTAATGTGAAATTGTCAAATATAAAACACGAATGGAATTGGAATGCAAGACAGACCTGTAAAATCGTTTCTTAACTACCGTCATAGTTAAAAAAGGCTTAATCATTTGCTTCATATAATGTTTTATTTTATTTTGTTTATTAACTTATTTATTTATTTTGTAGGGGGACGATTATTATTTCAAGGACACTTTATTCTTTAAAACTTTATTAATATATTTTAACTTTATACATTTTTAAAAACATACTTTAACTTTTATAAATATATTTTAACACTTTTTGCGACTGCAGGATTTTGTCTTTTTGACAGTAAGACCCGCCTACGGGCATTATACTCTCAAAATAAAATATTTCAGAACAAATTTTCTGTATTCACAATTATATTACAAATGGATATACATTATAGTTATATTCTTTCTAATCAATATATTTCTATCCATAGTATATTTTATTGCAAAAATATGAACACTGGGTACACACTTAAGAAATATGTAACACACAAATTACGAAAGAAACGCCCACTGACAGAGTTACAGATTTTCAAATGGCGTGAATCTACGTAAGCGGTCGCGAAAGGGTTAATTAAGAAATTATATTTTCATAGAAATTATAAAACGAATCGTACAGTTCCAAAGATTTCAACTGATCCAAAACTGGTAAGTGCGATTAAAATTGTTTAATATTTACTTCATGAACACTTACAATAATTTTTCCGAAAAGATTTAGTTTATGCGTTGTTGTATATATATATATATTATTTCATTTCGTATATTATGTTACACCTACGAAAGAAAATTTAAGCTTTATTGGTGATCAGTACAGCCATAATAGACACTTTTACTTGAAAAATATTGCGCTTTTTTCACAGAGTACTGTGTGGAGTAATCGCAAGTGTAATGTATTTAAATAGATAGACCTAAAATTATCTAAAACAGTACTGAAGTATATATAAATCTAAAAAATTGAATTCAGGATAATTAAGGAACTGAAAACGAGGCAACGTTTTATTAATTACTATAAATATTTTTTTTCCTGGAAGATTTTCGGTGTGAAACATTAAAGTTTTTTCTATTTCTTATAGGATCTTAATTTTATTTTTCTACGTTTATAGATAACCCCCTAACACATTTTTGATTATAACTCTATAAATACTAAAGATAAAGTATACAAACAGTATACTTTTCCGCACTGCCAGACTCTCAGAAATTTGAAAATGAAGTCAAAATTGGGTGTTGCTATTGAAAAAATTTGGCGCTCACTTCAATATGTTGATGACCCCTAATTGAAAATTTGACGACATATTCAGAAAGTGCTTTGAATTTCCTGTTGAATGATGTGTATTAGATGTTCCTGTGTGAATTAATAACGAAATTACAGCGGGTGTTGCGTTTTTTTTTCCCCGACTGTACGTAAAGTAACAAGGTCTTCGTGTCAAAAGATACAATTTTCATGCAAAATTTCTGAAACAGTAAAAATAGTTCACAGCAAAATGAAAAAGTAACCAGCTTTAAAGCAACATCATAAGTCACAAAGAATGTTGTCGATTAGAAATCCCATAACATAGGGTTCGAAATGGCTATTGAAATTAGTTATTTAGCGAAACACATGTAGAATCTAAATTCTTCAGGTGCTTTTAATGTTGACATGATTTCTGCAAGGAATCTTGATGTTGCTTTAGTCTCAGATAAGATGGGGGCTCGGTGATGGTTTAGGCACCATATTCTACGATGGGCAAGTGTCCCTGACTTTTACAAATGGCCTTCAAACATCACAGTATTATACTAGAATAATGGATGATAACCTCTTGTCATTTGCGAAGCTTTTAAATGGCCAACAGTTGTAATCCCTACCAGTTAGAAATTTAATTTTAGGAACTAATAAATAAACAGTTGCTAAAGAATAGGTTTTGAAACATGTTTATGTTTATTTATTTATTTATCTATTTTTTTGCCTAAACTTTTGAAACACAGTTAATGTTTGTTGCAATTTAATAACTTTTAATAAGCCTGAGTTATATTTCACTGTTATTAAACTTCATTGTATACATAATACATTACAATGAAGCAAGTTAATATATGTTGATTACATTTTTTGAAATATATGTGAATTCGTCCATTGTCTATTGTATGTATGTATATATATCACGACACTAATCCTAATGTATATTTTAGGATTTCCCGTCAATTCGGCACATGTTAACATTATCCCAGACAGCTGATACTTTGCTAAAAAGTGTATAGTCAAAGAAAAATAATGATACAGGGCATGCGTGTCGGATTAAAAAAAAATAATAATCCCCATGTAAAGGCTATTCTTATATATATATATATATATATATATATATATATATATATATGCATATGCACTGTCATTCTTCTACATGAAATTGTAATATTTTCTAAAACGGTATTTATTTAAATTTATTGAAATGTATATTTAATTCAACGGCTAATGTGGTTAATCTAATGTAGCTAGAGTATTGCCTAATGTAGCTAATCTAATAAATATTTAAACAATCAAATAATTAACCAATGTTACAAAGTTATTAATGTTTAAGGCGTCATATATGTATTTAAGTATATTTAAAATATCATAAACTCCTTAGACATTCAAATTAATGTCATGCAAACAATGATATTTTTTTCCATAAAAATTTATTGCAAATATTAGAATTCACTGAATTTTATTTATACTTTGCTATATATTTTATAAATAAATTTCATGTAAATGATATACATGCTCTTTCAAAGTCTTTTTCTTATGCATTAATTTTTATTTAAATGTGAATTACATCAGTATACATTTTACACAACTTTTTACATAAATTATATATTTCTGAGTAGTGTGCTTTATTCCATATCAAGAAATAACCTGCCTTTTAGTAAAATAGAAATCACAAAAATATTAAAGAATATGTTGTTTTCTGCTTTAAAATTATTTTGATTTAGTTTTAATAATAAAGCCATAAACCCAAAGATTTGCGCGTTAATTTGAAAAATTATGATGACAATAGTGCAATGAAAGTCTTTTTGAAAAGTACTATTTATAGATTTTTTCTTCTGTTTTGTAAGAAAACCCGTATTTATATTTTACATACAGGGTCTTTACTAGCTGAAAATCAAACGTAATGAATACCTTATAATTTTATATTTACTTTTTAGAAACTTTAATTTCATGAAATAATATATGTTTGGGTATTTGTTTGACATAAATGTTGTAAAGAGAAAAAATATAAATATAAATAAATAAATAAATAATAATGATAATAATAATAATAATAATAATACTGTACATCGTGAAATTTTATATTTCTGTTTTACATTTTATTTTATTATACATAAATATATTGCGAAGAAAGGAAAACATTGTTAACAGTACAAATGAAATCTGTGTTTCATTTCACATACGTTACAAGGACCGTAGTAGTCCTGTCGGTAGAGCACTGAGTTCGTAATTAAAAAATTACGGGTTTGATACTTGAGTTGGCCACTGACCGTCGTGTACATTGATGGTGGTTCGTTCACTTAAAATCTGTCGTGGCCACAATTTTCTCCATGTTCCCACACCTACAACCACCATGATCCAAGTGAAAAATCACATATGTGTTCCATTTCCATGCCTAGAAAGAGATTAAATTCACAGGTCAAAGAATGTATGACGGGAAAAATTTGTAAGTATTTCATTTTCAGGTAATAAGCCATATTTGAATAGATTCCAGATTTAAATTTGCCTTCTATGGTCACAAATTAGACAACCTCCCGACCAGTGCTTAGTCGTAAGTGCCAAGATATTGAAAAAATAATAATAATACCGTCAAGTATCTGTAGTGTACGTGATAAATAATGCCGAATATATATATATATATATATATATATATATATATATATATATATATATATATATTGAAAACCTTTTAAAACACTGAATATATGAAAACAAGAAACATTGACAAAGATAAAACAGAAAAATTCAAAAAGAGGTTGCGACTATCAAACATCCATAAATTGAAACATGCAAATTCATTACGTTTTCAAGGGTGTAGAATGGATGTTGCATGTAAAGTAGGTGTTATTTCTGTCTTGTTGTATGCAAATTGCTAAATATTTACAACAAGCTACACCCTATAACACCACCAAAAAAAAAGAAAATTAAAACTGAAAAGATATGTGAAAACCATATGAAAATCATATATATATATAGTAAATATAAAAGAGAAGTTTATTGCAAATGTTAAAGAAAAAAAAAATCCCTTTTCGGCAAGCTTAAAGGCAAAGGCAGATTCCCTTACGTTAATGTTACAAATGTAAAGGAATTTTACATATACTTTAATACTTAGCCAATGGCTTTGTTCGCACACATTGTATTATTTAAGTCGCTATTCTGTTTCAAGAAATTTAATTTTCAACTACAAGAGGATTTTATTCAATCTACTTAAAATTTTAGGCTAGATTTATTGGTCTATAAATGTTTGAATTTTTTAAAATTCTAGCTCATAATCATTCAACAAATAGAAGTCTTAAAGATATACAATCCCAGCAATGGTGAAACCCGGAGGGGGCTATTGGGATACTACCCCCCCTCCCCACCCAAGCTTAATCAAAATTAAAAGTTTTTTTTTTTTCTTTTTAATCCATATAACTGTTGTTCAATATCTATTTTTTAAAGAAAAAATAATAGAAACGTGAAAATGCACTTGTGATCTTACTATGGTCAAGCTCTGGTAAGCCTGGCGTTGCTATGGTCAAATCAAATACAGATAAGTGGCAGCGATTTTTGGATAGCTATTTCATTGCAATTTTTATTGAATTATTGAAAGTTTTGTATTGTGCTTTTGTGATTCTTATTGTCAGGAGGTAAAGTGAAACTGTTTTGGTTCACATAAGCTAGAACATTAACATTAACATTAGTTAACATTGGACCATTTGGTACCGCTGAATTTCAACGTTAATTGTTATGAATTTAGTAAATTGTATGATTTGGCGAGATTTTGGTGCCAAAACTTGCGACTTAGCAATGAAATTTGTGATTTGACGGCAAAATTTGATAGCTGACGACGAAATTTTGACTTGCGGCAAAATTCGTTGTCTGATGACAAAATTTGGCGAGCTTGGCGATGGAGAAAGGCAGCTTTAGCGTCATTATATTTTCTTTCCACGCGAGAACCTCGTATCCCTTCCAGACCAATATATTATTTCGACAAGATAAAAAGTCAAAGGAAGCTGTAACGTATTACTCTCAATCGTAAGTTTTAAATTCTTGCCTAAACCGACATTCTAAACTAGTCACCACAAACGATATTTGTATTAAGATTGACGTATTTTTTTAATTTTATATTTTTAAATGATTAATTAAAGCGTTTAACATGTTTTTTAATTAAAACACTTTTATTAACATGATATGATGCAACTATTAATGTATGTAACGGAATTTTGCAATTCAATTTTCGGCAACTCCTTGTCGTCCGAAAGACCTAAAATTTTGCACACGACTTCATAATCAATGATAATACTAGATACAAGTGTTTCCAGGCACTTTTCTCATCAGGGGCAGGTTCCAGGGGCAAACAAAAAATCTATACTTATACAAAACTATCGTACGTGACACAGGATTTTGATGTATTTGTATAATGTCGAGTAGCATCAATTATTATTTTTATTATTTTTAATAAAGATTTAAAAGTATGTAATAGTTTTCTAAAACCTTTATTAGGTCACTTTTCAATAAAAGAGTATTCTTTATTTTTTTAAATGGTATAATTTTATTTATCAAAATAAGGGTATTCGTGTAATGAAATACTTTAATTTAAATTTAAGTTTTTATGAAAACAAACTTCAACGGAAAATTCATTAGAATCCTCCCTAGATCATTTGCCAAAGGGATAATATCTAAATGTCCCCAAATTTATTACTTTTTCTATCATGCCAGTTTAATTAGTTTAGCATCCATTTACACGATTTTTTTTTTTTTTTTTTTTTTTTTTTTAACGATGACATTTATCTTTTACATTATAGCATCTAAATCTGCTTAGCCCTAAGATATGTTGATTTTATTTACATATTTATTTATTACCATGTTTTTATTAACTTCTATTCTTGGTTGTTTGTCCGGTAATGTAGTTCATGATGCATATATATGTTTTTCGGAAAGGATTAATATTTTATTTTTAAAACCACCTTTTTTTTTATTAATTCAAATTTCCCTAACTCTTTAACCAATCACATTAGAACGTCCATCTTTGGAATATCGATAATAAGGATTTCTCGCCAAAAGTTGCCAAAAAAGTCACCAAATTTGGCGCCAA
Organism: Salticus scenicus; assembly: GCA_963930645.1. Lineage (NCBI taxonomy): Eukaryota > Metazoa > Arthropoda > Arachnida > Araneae > Salticidae > Salticus > Salticus scenicus. The sequence goes on along the minus strand of OZ005649.1, from coordinate 279,712,475 downwards.
ATTCATTACCTGCATATTGGAGCTTTTTAATGCGTTTTAAAATGAAGATTAAGCTATTTTAACGCGAAAAAGATTTGGAAATGCAGAATATTGACATTTTATCAACTTACTAAGCCTCTTTGAAAGAATTTATACAAAAATAAATACAATTATTTACAATTTCGTAACAATAGGCATTGATAAAGTACTAATGTAGTTAGTTCTATAGCTGTGATTCAACAGAAAATTTAAAAACATTGTTTATAAAAAGTTTATAAAAAGTTAAATCTTATAATTATATATTAACTTTTATTTCATTTGTTTAAAATCACGGATAAAATTTTATTTCATTTTTCTCAATACATTGTTGTAATAGTAACGTCATATTTTCTGTTAAATTAAACTTTTTTTTTTTTTTTCTTTAATCAGATTATTATATTGTTAAAAAACATGATTAAAATTTTATTATATTTTTAGTGATCATTTTTATTATCATTTGCACGTGACATAAGCATCAGATTATAAATTTTTGCAATGAAAGCTATAGAAAATTCGTCTTCAACACCACGAAAAATCACTTTTTAGCTTGTAACTTCTAAGCAATTGAAGCTATCGAAAAAGTTTAAATGCAAATATATATATATATATATATATATATATATAAACTTTTGAACGGAGGGTGGTTTTGGGTTCTAGGGGTCATGATCGGTGAAGATTTGAAGAAATTTTCCAGAAGTCGTGTCATGAGAACCATTGCAATAGGTAGATCTCCTATAAGGGATCTACCTAAAAGAAGAAAAACTAGTATACAGAGATTTCTAAAGCTTACGGGCTGTCTTTAAATTAAAATATGAAAGAATTAACACATTTAGATGGAAAAAAGGGGTTAAAAAATATGCTACAAAATAAAAAGTTTACTTTAATAAATCTGTTCTTTTCTTTTTTTTTCCTTCTTTAGTATATCGTTTTTCGTAAATCCATTAGCTAAGCTTTTCCATTCCTTATTTTTGGTGTGTTTTGGAAATTATTCTATATATAAAATTTATTGTTATTCAAGATTTTAAGGATTTGTCAGTTATTTTTAAAATTATACTTTTCTAATTTATATTACTTTTCTCATATTTGTAGATTAGGTGCTACTAATGAAATTTTATCTTTAGTAACACTTTTTTTTTTTTTTTTTTTTTTGTGTGTGTAGATATTATCAACAGTTTACTTCAATATTTATTTGCATATGCTTTTTATTATCTAAAACTATTAAATAATACCAATAAAAATTTCTGTCCCATGAAAATAAAAATAATTATTGTGTCAGAAATCAAGTCATGTGCGAAAGTAAAAAAAAAAAAAAAAATACATTTCTGAAAGATTATAACACATGAAAAATGTTTCAAAATTTAATGATTTAAACTTAAAATTATATATAAATTTTCATTTTCCCCAATAATCATTATTTCGAAAATCCTTTTTGATACACATTTGGCACAAATATATTTTCTCACATTCTTTTGTATAAACATATTTTCCCAGTTTAATTTACTTCACAGCACTAAAAACCCGAAATAGTTTTTCTTCTTGGAATTTTCCCCAAACTCTCTTTTGTTTCTTTTAAAACTACATTCTGAGACTTAAAATAATCGTCTTAAAACGACAGTGGAAAAAAAAAAAGAAAAAAAAAAAAAACATTTATTTTTCTTTACTCCCAACATACTTTGTAAAGAAAATATATCGTGTTTTTAGAAGAAAATACTGCAAGGTATGCACCTTCTTCAAGATTCCATACAAATAAATATCAATAATGAAAAATTAAAACATAAGTATATTTCACCAATAAAATTACTAACATTAACTATAACATTAATAATAATAATAAATAAATAAAAATAATATTACAATTTTTAGTAAGTGATATTAATCTTTTGTTAGTTTCATTTAAGTATACGTCAGAATTTTCATGAATAGGAATAATAAAAAAGGAATTATTTTATAAGAAAATTATTTTATTTTTCCAGAAAACAAATATGTAAAAATGTATAAAAAATACTATGAATAAATAAATGCTGACATTTGGGTTAAATGATGCGTTTATTGCTATTTGATTGCATCTGAGAATTTCTTTAAAAATGTGAAATACATTTTAACTTGCATTTGTTAACAAATCTAATGTTCTTTTATTCCTTTTGAGACAATTAAATTGCATTTTTAAAAAGAACTCTGTAATAGACTTTTTTTGTGTTCGTTCCAGTTACAGATATTACAGGGCAAACAATGAAGCAAATTTGAAAATAAATATTGATAACCATTACAATATCTTCGTAAAATAAACACAGAGTAAATATTTGATTTTAAAGGAAGGAATTATATGAAAAGATGACATATAATAAATAATTACAAGGTTATGAAAATTCGTTTGAACCAAAAAAAAAAAAAAAAAAAAAAAATGCTATATTAAAATAAAGTACATTTAACTGATTTAAAAATTCAACATTTGAATATTTCGGCGAAAATCTTCAAAACTAGTGTACATTTACAAAAATAAAAAATAAAAAATAAAATAAACTGTTTCACGTAAAAAAAATTGAAACTAATTATTAAGAAACAAATGAAATAAAAGTACTTTATATCCATATTATATTTTTAAACTCCCCTCCCCCCCCATGAGTATTCAATATTTTTCTCGTTGACTATATATATATATATATATATATATGACATTTCGTTTACTTGTACGCCAAGTACAGAATTCCCAAAATTCTTTATACGCAAACTCTGAGAAGCACAAATATTCACACAGACAGCCAGTTATCTGAAAGTGGTCAAACCGTGTTCAGGATATTCTAAAACTTTTAATTCCTTCGAGATCTAGAGATAAAAAAATTTCACGGATTCAGTACTTTCACCTTATATACATATATATATATATATATATATATGTGTGTGTGTGTGTGTGTGTGTGTTTGTAATAGTAGTAGTAATATAACCTGGAATAATGCGGATGTTGTTGGGATCCTTCACCAGTTTCTGGAGTCATTAACTTACACATTTGCAGTTTAGGCAATAATCACTCTTCAGTTAGATTTAATTGGCTTTATTTAAATCCATTTATGACTGAAGAGAGTACAGAAAGCAATGGACAGTTCAAATTAATATTAAGAACTGATTTCGACTGGGGTTTAGTTGGACGCTGTTTCCGAAACTTTGCTATGGATTTATCGGAACTTGAGGCGCGCCGGCAGCCGCCGACGGCCCCACGTAATCTTGTTCGTTTTTAGCCGATAATAGTTTGAAGATCTCTCTAATTTCTGTAATCTAATTTTTGCGAGTTTCATGTTTTCTACCCATAATTTTTGGTGTAATTTGGTGTTTCTAATATCCTTCTTATTTATTTTTTTGATTACTTCATTTAATAAAACACCTCTTCTTTGTTCCTTATTAACTATTATACTTTCGTTTTTCCCGGACAGTCTGGAACCTTTACCTGCCAAAGTCACCAGGTCATTAACACAATATTTATTATTTTACATTTGACATAAATAATCAATCCCTTATTTATAATCATGAATGTTTTATTTCTTTTAACATCGCTAATTTAACACTTTTATTGAATTTTCCGACACCAGATGCTTTTTTTATTACTCATTAAACATATTTATAGAATATTTCTAGACATCAAAATACTTATTCAGTTTAAATGATTAACTTTTTTATTTATTTTGGAGTGACCACGATTGCAATTTCCGTTCTTTCTTTCTTTCTTTCTTTTTTATTTTTTTATGCTTTTAGAGTAACTTGCAGCCTGATATAAAATCTTTTTAATTCATTTTTCAATATTACTTTGCAATATAAAAAGAATATCCTGAAAATATGAAAATAATAATTTAAAATATAAAAAAATATTAATTTAATTCTTACCTTTTAAAGTAAAAAAATAAATCAAACTTGAGTTCTAAATGTTAATATTTTTAAATGTAATTGTTATAACATGTTAATAGTAAAAGGTTTTTATCTCGGTATATGCTTCGCACAAAATGCGGTTTTAATGTAAGTAAGTGTTAAAAAAAATCAGACATGACTTTTTTATATGCATTTTATTATACGTTTTATACGTATTACACGTATACTTTAATATTTTCATGTGAGAGGTCAATGGTTCATAAATAAACAGACATGTTCCTGTTGATATATTCACTTTATCTGACGAATAATCTTGAAACCATCTAATAAAACTAATAATTGTACCAGCGTTATGTACATCGTAGAGCATGAATATCTTTTTTAATTAACGGTAACCTACAGCCTTTTGCACTATACGATCTATCTCACAGCCCAGAAAAAAATAGTTAAACGAACAGCTGAGGATTTAATAGAAGTTATTCTAATGCAAATGACCTACTTTTATATTCTTTTTTGAAAATGAAATGGCTAGAAATTGCAAGGCTATTCTAAAAATTCTGATTAAAATTCCATTTCACATTAAAATGATTCTTTCAGATTGGTTTAACTTCCAACAACTCCAAATTCAGTTTACTACTATTTCTCCAAATTTAGTTGCTAATTTTTACAGTTCGCCAGGAACGTCGTCAAGCCCTGCCGTCGTTAAAGGCAATAGTATTTCATTATGTTCCTCATGCATTTAGATGTATTTTCACTGTAAAAACCATTTAAACGAAGGAAATAACTTAAATTTTTGCAATAATATTATTACGTGAGCTCTATTTCTAAATTTTATATGTATCTGTAAAATAAATGGTCAAAAAATCACAAATAATAAAAAAAAAAAAAAAAAAAAAAAACTCGTAAAGAAGACCTTTGAACTGAAAGTCATGCAGTACAAACAAATGTGTATGGTGAATATATAGATGATAAAAATGACCTAAATACAAAATTTCTTCGTTAAACGTGACGTCTTTTTTGAGTTATTTGAAATGCTTGTATAAACACATGCGCATAAACAAAACTATACTGACATACATAATCATTACTGACGCAACAAAATATGATTTTGTGTATCACAAATATGTGTATTAATTACGTTAAGTTGTATAGAATAAGTGTTTGCCATATTCTCAATTGTAGATCTTAAATCCTAAAGATGAACTTAATTGCTTAATTAGCTAGTAATAAGAAGAGCTCGAGACAAAGTTAACAAATAAATAACAAAGTTTATTAAGCATTCAATATCAAGGAGGGCGTTGAGCTAACTGAATTTAAATACGTGCCTTCAGGAAATAACTTTAACAAGACATAAAATAAAAGTGTCTCACCAATGCTGATCTTTTCGGCGACTGATCTCGGCTACTACTAACTATTCTCACTTTAGAGTGTCGAGCGGATTCCCGATACACGACGGACTCTTTTCTTAACTTACGCCACAATACTACACCTCTCTACCATCACTTCACACACACCATAATCCGGTGCAGCTCAGTATCACCGCCAACTCCAACTCGCTATAACTCTTTACTCCACACCTATCAGCTACCAATTCATCACCCCTAGCAATTCACTATCCTTCATTTTATATTACATTCAACAAACATCCTTTCCCTTCATTTCCATCAAAACCTTTTAAAATCACTTCTAATTAATCTAACACTGAGATCCTTATTTCTTCACTGCAGCTTCATGCCGACATAAAACTAACTCGACCAAGACATTCGCCGAGTCACTGGCGACGAAGTGCTTTAACCGTCCCAACTTTTGGTGACGGTCCATAGTCTCGACCTCACAAAGTTATGTGATTTATCAAATTATACACAAGTTTACATAACAGTATACAGAACTATACATCAGAGCCGAAAGTTTCGTATCATAGACAATAATTCACTGGAAGTATTTTATGAGTCACTGTACAAAAAACCGAAATGCTAATTGTAACAATTTCAATAAAAAACATTCTATAGAACATTTGAACATCATATATCACCTGATCTCACTCTAAAAATATTTTTTAGTGTACAAATTTGAACATAGGCACAAGGACAACATGCAGATAATTAGATTGGAAAATTGAAGTCTTAATCACTTTTACACCTCGTGGAAGATATTTGAAAGGCATTACAGAACTGAAAATTGAATTTCAACAATTTTTTAATATATTCCTTAATGTATTTGATATTTCTTTATGGTCATAAGCAAATGGAAAATGTCAATAATATCAATATGCATATGCTTTTATGCTGATAAATATAGCATTCATTTTATCATGTTTTTTTAACGGTTCAAAATTGAAAATATGTCTTTGAATAAATGAATTTGTTTCATAAAAAGAAAGAAAGAAAGACAGAGAGTGAAAGTATAATGCTTCCAAAGCATTTTAAAATGTTATTCGATTTAGAGCGCGAGAAAATTACTAACGAGTACGCGAACGCACGATCAGGCACATCGAAATCATAAATACATTTTCTTTTACTTTAAAGTATTTAAAATATTCAAATACATTCATATATTATTAGTGCGATAATTTTATCAGTTTTTCGTGTTCTAGATACAAATGAAATGATTTTATTTTTGATTCTACATATTCTGGCCAATTTATCTGAAATATATTTTAGTTCCGCTATTTTATTTTAAGTGTATACTAATCCTTTGGACGACTACTTCCTTTTATAACGTATTATAATATATTATGTTACTTTCCCGTAGAAATATTTTTTTTATTCAGTGAATACAACGCATTTCATTTTAAATATTTTTATTTCTCTTATCCATGTATGATACAGAAAGTAATATTTTTCTTTTCTTTCTTTATTTTTTATTGTGTTTTATCACTACATAAATTTATCAAACTCTTACATTGAAAATTTTGTGAATCACACACACACGCACACACACACACACACACTCACAAACACACTCACACATATATATATATATATATATATATATATATATATATATATATTAGTATTTGTAAAACAAAAATTCATTTAGCCGATAATCTTCAATGGTCTCCACAGTAAGTAAAATAATTTATATTAACTCTTAAAAATATCTTAATACGACCATTTGTATTTTTAGTACTTACTTATTCATTAAGTTTAATATTTAACCGCTCGATTTTTTTTAACTTTGCATATCATAGATTATTGTAATATAACTTGGCTAATAAAGTATTTTATTTGTTTTCCTATCATCATTTTGTCCCAAGACAGAAAGAGACTTATTTATAAGTTTTAATATTTTCGGCAACTACACGGCTGTCTCGAATTTGAGATTTAAGCCTTTCCCTTTCTTTATAACTGTTCCTAATACGATAGGAAAACATATTTAGAATGGCAAATTTTTTTATTCAAATTTCTTAGAGATTTTGAAGCGATTTATATTCTGTGGTGTGAAAAAATATTTTTCTAGCATATATAATTATAGTCAGTGCTCTTGACAATGCTCTTGACAAGGCATTGGATATTAAAATCAAACCGTCATTTTAATCACTTTTCAACAAGTTGAACTCTTTTCAACGATTTTTAAAAGTGTTTGTGACTTTGGATTTTCTCCTTGTTTGTCCGTCTACAAGAACTCTAATTTCTGAAAATATTTTAGAATGTCTTTAAACAGTTGTATGTTAGTTATGTTCACTAATTTGTGTTTTTTTTTACTGTAAGTACTATAAATAATATAATCAAAAAGAATACCAAAAAATTCTAATGCATTTTATGAGAGACATTTCTGTAAATTATAATTTCATATTTTGTGCTGCACAAAACATTCCGAAATTTACACAAATTATTTATCTGCACAAAAGCATGTTTTATATAAATATGAAAAGATTAGCATTAATTCTTAATTTGCAGCGTCACACAGGGATATTTAAATACAATAACAGAAATAACTGGAAATTTTTTAAAGTGAATTTTCAGATAAGATAAGGATTTTTAATATTTTCCAACAAAATTTTATAATAAATATTGTGTATTGATTTTATAGTATTTATGGTGGTTTTATTTGTGTATTTCCCTACCCGCCTGTCCGTACTCATTTTTATGGCATTATTTAAAAAATAATAATAAAATAAAATAAATAAATAAATAAAAAGGAAAGTAATCGGACTGTATGCATTTCATAAAGGAATTAAGAAAAGTTTTCAAATACTTTAAGATATTTGAAAGATATTTTACTGCAGATTTTAATTTTTTAAGCTGCATATAAGAAAAGAAAAATATTGATAAAAAGTTCTATGATACATAAAATTATAACTCTATAGAAAATGATACAACTAGCTAATTTGAAAATTTCGTCAGATTTTCACAAAATTGGTAATATATAAGTATGAATAGAATTATTTCAAACTAAATTTTTTACAGTAGAAAGTGAACCATTTTTTACAGAATAAAGTACACATAGTACAAACATGAGACACAGCTTTGTCAAAATATTCCGCTGAAATTTCTTCTAATGGACTCACGTCTGGACTACTTCTCGTAGTACTTACGCATAGACAAAGACGATGTATAGAGACACTATAACCTTTCTTTCGATGGATTTATATTACGAAGGTAAAACTATTTCGAGTAAATACATCTGGATAATTTTGTGCAACATTTCAGAAGATAAACACAAGTCTAGAGTGTTTGCTTAGAAATTACCGAGCTAAAACAGTTGAATTTAATAAATGGAAGTACAATTCTGTATTTTTACAATACATATACGTTCAGGTTACATTTGTGTGGTATATGGAAAATTGATTCATTTTGTCAGTAAATGCTATATACGTTTAAGATTGATGTAGAATACATGTTTACTTAAAAATATTCCTGAAAATTTTACATTTTACTGATATACAAATACAAAAAAAAATTTGATATTAAATATATTTTAAAAATGGTAGATAATATTTGCTTATTTGAAGTAAGCATGTTTAAAGTAATTATATGTAAGCTTTTTTTAATATTAGAAAATCATCAAATACTTTTATTTTTTCAGTTCTATCAATACCCTGTACACATCTTTAAGCAGAAACAAGCAATGTAATACATGTCATTTTCATTAATTTTTATCCATTATTATGCACATCAGCCCAAAATATATATATATGCGTCTGTAAAATCATTTTGCATTTTGGACAACAGGAAATTTAAATAAAAAATGTTCTTCGCATGTTTTTTTTTTATGCGTGTGTGTTTGTGTTTTCGTTGTGTGTATAATGAAATATCCCTTCTTTTTTTTATGTTCTAATAAATAACTATAAACAAAATATGAAAAATAAATATCAGAAACAACTTAAACAACTTGTTATGTAGCTCTTTTTTTTTTTTTTTTTTTTTTTTTTTTTTTTGTTAAATGAGAAGCAGAAGAATTACAGTTCTTTAAAACTTTGTATATATTTTTAAATGCCTAAGAATACATTCTACCTGTTTCTTTCCTACTGATATTGTAATTATCCTATTTTTAAACTTCACTGTGAAATTTTCCGAAAACTAAATTCAGTAGAAATAAAACACATCTTTATAAATGGACGCATGTTTAAGTAGCTCTTTAAAGTTCCTTATTTATTCCTTATTTATTTTTTAAGAGATTCTTTTTTCTTTAAAATAAAGCGATAAATCCTTTAAAGTAAAGTGAAGAAAAAATTGCTTGAGATGATTTTATTTATGAGGTTTGATTTTAGAAAATTTGTTTTTGGAAACTTTTTTTTTTTTGTATGAAATAGAATAAGCTTCCATTTTCCATAAATACTATTGCTACTTTCTTAAATCTTAAACTTTATTTTTTTTTCCAAGAATATTTTTTACGAAAAATTACTTTCTTATAAACTATTATTCAAAAAAAAAAAAAAAAAAAACTTTAATAAGGTATTGGATTTCAACGAAAAATTACTTTCTTATAAACTATTATTTAAAAAAAAGCTTTAATAAGGTATTGGATTTCAAAGGATTAAAATTAACTTTATAATTTGCATACAAAATACAACGTTGATATATTCATTCATTCTCAAATTCCCCATTTTGTTTCACTTTATTTTTTATATAAGCTTTTGTCCTGTCTTCTTACACATACAGTTCTCTTATATGAGTAGCAGGCTTTGTCCACTTCGCTGATCACTATATTTAAATTAATACTTAAAATACCATATCACTGATTAATATAAGAATCACAAGAATAATAAAAGAACTCATTGAAATCAGTCAAAACCTCGATTTTGGTTCTCAATATCATTAGTAGGAATTTCTTGGCCACAGAATTCTAAGTCCATGTTTCCACAGCCTGCGGCAGCGTCTTACGCTATCACGCGCAGGGAAAAAACGTTTCCAAACAGGATATTCGGTTCAGTGCACAGTGAAATCGTAGCGTGTTTCACGTTTCACTGTGTAGGTACTAGAACGAACAGTTCGCGGTAGTGCAATACCCACTCGCACTGAACGCACCATGCATTGTCTGGCCATTTCAATTTTACGGGCAAGAAAGTAAATCCCACCAAAAAGCACAACAAAAAGTGTCTTCCTGAAATGAGTTTAATAGAGTGATTCCCCCCCCCCTCTTTTTCCTCTCTAAAGAAACAAAATTTCGCAAATGCCCTATATAGAATGTGTTAGTTACACATAACCAATCAACAAAACAAAAATCTTACTTCCTGAGACAATACTGGGCAGCTTTGGAAAAATTTATTTCACGCCTACCCCGCACCAAATAGTAGAAGAAAGGAAATTTCGGAAAATTCTGCGTGTTAGGACCACTTAAGCAAACTGAAAAAAAACCACCTTTCTCAGATAATTTAGAAGAAAATCAGAATTGAAAATGCTTTTTTTTTTCCATTTTCTCTCCCCTAAACCCAAAGAGGGGATGAGAGGACATTTCGCAATGTCACTTTATAGTGCTTGTTGGAAAAATTTAGCAAATATATACAAAGAAAAAAAAAAGAGCCTTTCTTGTGTAATTTGCAGCGGTGTTACGCTTTAAAGTTGACACACAAAGTGATTTTGTGTCTACCCCATATGGAAAAAAAAGAGAATATCGCCAAATCCCACCACAATGTTGTTGGGTGTAAATAATAAGCAAAATCACACCAAATTTTGTGGAAGAAGCTCACCTAATTTCCCCAGGGCAAATTTAACGTAAAAAGGAGGATCTCGAATTTGCATCCAGCTACCCCCCACCCCACCCCCCTTCCACAAGATCAAAAATCGGAAAGAGATAAATTATATTTTTGTAAATATACTCCGGAAGGCGCCTAACCATATTCATCTACATTGTGCCATTTTTGTAGAAAAAATATTCTACTGGAAAATGCAAATTTTATGAAATTCCCCCAGAAACAATATTTTTTTCTTTCCCCCTTTCAAAGAAAAAAAAAAATGTATGTTGTACTCGCGTCGAATCTCCCTATCTGCATTTTCTTCACAGTGATGTAATTTGGAGGCGTGTTATGTTATCAATCGTGTTTTTGCTGGAATTTGGAATATCTCCGTCTTAGTGCGTATCATGGCTCTAGACAATCTTTTACGCCGAAATTCGCAACCTTGTCCCAAATTGGGTCGTATGACAGTGTTGAATAAAACAATGGGTGTACTCTTTTAAATGTATAGAGGAAATGTTATGTGAAATCACATTTTTCCCGCTTCACCCCCCTCCCCCTGGGGACCGAATTTTACAATGGGAAAAAATTTATTTCAGTATTTGTGTTTGCTAAAATCACATTTCCCCTCCGTCTCCCCCTCTGGGGATTGAATTTCCAGAAATTGGTTTTTAGGTATTTGTATCTACTATATATTTTAAAGAAAAATTCTTAAGGTGTCACCTTTTTTGTTTGAGATATGAAGGGACATGTAATATCATGTGTTTCGCTCACCTCTTTGATGAGCCGGATTTCTTAAATTCCAGAAATTGGTTTCATGACTTTGTTTTAGCTACATTTTAAAGCATAAATCTCAGGGATTTTTTTTTTTTTTTTTTTTTTGAGATATGAGGGGTTTTGTAAAACAACATTTCGTCCTGCTCTTTAGGGCCGAATTTCTTTAATTCCAGAAATTGCTTTTATGTGAGTGCATTAGCTGAATTTTTAAGAAACTTTGGAATCCGAAATCTTAGGAATATGTACTTTTTTTGTTTTAGAGTTTAATAGTTATACTTGAAAGAGTTGAAATCGTTATTTGTCCATGTAAAATTACGCTTTTTTCCACTCTTTCTTTGGAGACTGAATTTCGAGAAATTGATTTTCATGGATTTGTTTTTGCCATATGTTAAAGCGAAACTCTTAAGTAAATCTGTTTTTTTTTTTTTTTAGATATGAAAATTACGTGAAATCACGCCCCTCTCCCTCAAATTATTCTAAATTCCAGAAGTTGTTTTCTGGATATTTGCATTAGTTATATTTTAAAGCAAAAATTTTACGGATTATCTTTTTTTTTTTTTTTTTTTTTTTTAAGTTTTTATGAAATTGCGTTTTGCCCTCAACCTCTACCTTGGGGTGAGAATTACATAAATTCACTACAGAATTCTACATCATAGAAGGAATGTTTTCACTAAATCTCATGCTTTTTAGGCGCAGGGGTTTGGGCTGGACGATGATGAATCAGTCAGACCTTTATTCTCTCAAGACAAACGGTTTTATAGTATTGGTGGACAGGTTTTTATATGTTTTAATCCACATTTTTAAAATGTATATTGTATGGGATTTTTTATTTTGTTTTTTCCCGGCTTTCAATAAGATGCCACTTAATAATAGCATATAAAAAAACAAACTTTGATACTAAATAACTCGCTCAATTTTTCTGATAAAGAAAGGAAGCATTTTGAGTTATTATTTGTTAGGATGAGACGGAACGTTTAGTACATATAATCATAGGCGCCGGAGGACTGTATAAAAGTTAAAGTTCCAATTGTAAAATGATGTTTTTATAAAAAAATAAAGTAAAGTAAAAACTTGCATGTTTTAATCATTTTTGTTATTGTAAGTATATGTCTGCAGTCAACGGTTTAAGAGAAAATAGCTTCTTATTAGCTTTTCTTTGTATCCTGCATAATGGTACATAATTCCTGTATATATATATATATATATATATATATATATACTAGCAGGCTACGCCCGCTTCGCTGGTCACTATTTTTAAATGAATCATTATAATTAATGAATTCTCAAAATTGCGTTAATTTTTATCATGTGAAAAAAAAAAAAAGAAAAAAAAAACTCTGATCGGGAAAAATGTCGCACCGGTTCCCCACTGCTTTCGGCAGCATAGACCCATGCGCGATGCGCACGCGCGAATGCATATATATGAGCGCCCTAATAATTTTACAAATTCGAATATATCCGCAATCGATTTGTAAGTATCGAAAACCTCTATGTACCAATTTTGAACGATCTAACTGTATTTTTATTTTTTTGCCCCCTTCTCCCCTCCCCCCTTCTCCCCTCCCCCCTTCTCGCCCCTCCTAATAACTTCACACTTTCGAAAATATCCCCATTCGACATGCAGGCCTCTTCAACCTACCTGTACCAATTTTGAATGGCCTAACTGTATTTCTATTTGTTTTTGCCCCATAGCCCCCCCTTACCACCCCATCCCCTCTACCCACCCCTCCTAATAATTTTACAAATTCAAAAATATCCGCAATCGATTTGTAAGTATCGAAAACCTCTATGTACCAACTTTGAACGATCTGACACTATTTTTATTTTTTTGCTCCCCCTCCACTTCCCCCCTTCTTGCCCCTCCTAATTTTACACAATCGAAAACATCCCCATTCGACTTGCAGGCCTCTTAAACCTATCTGTACCAATTTTGAACGGCCTAACTATATTTCAATTTGTTTTTGCCCCATAGCCCCCCCTTACTGCCCCACCCCCTTACCCGCCCCTTTTAATAATTTTACAAATTCAAAAATATCCGCAATCGATTTGTAAGTATCGAAAACCTCTATGTACCAACTTTGAACGATCTGACACTATTTTTATTTTTTTGCTCCCCCTCCACTTCCCCCCTTCTTGCCCCTCCTAATTTTACACAATCGAAAACATCCCCATTCGACTTGCAGGCCTCTTAAACCTATCTGTACCAATTTTGAACGGCCTAACTATATTTCAATTTGTTTTTGCCCCATAGCCCCCCCTTACTGCCCCACCCCCTACCCGCCCTCCTAATAATTTTACAAATTCAAAAATATCCACAATCGATTTGTAAGTATCGAAAACCTCTATGTACCAGTTTTGAACGATCTGACACTATATTTATTTTTTTTGCCCCCCCCCTCCACTCCCCCCTTCTCGCCCCTCCTAATAACTTTACACAATCGAAAATATCTCCATTCGACTTGCAGGACTCTTAAACCTATCTGTACCAATTTTGAACGGCCTAACTATATTTCTATTTGTTTTTGCCCGATAGCCCCCCCCCCCCTTACTGCCCCACCCCCTACCCGCCCCTCCTAATAATTTTACAAATTCAAAAATATCCGCAATCGATTTGTAAGTATCGAAAACCTCTATGTACCAATTTTGAACGATCTGACACTATTTTTATTTTTTTGCCCCCCCTTCCCTCCCCCCCTACTCGCCCCTCCTAATAACTTTACACAATCGAAAATATCTCCATTCGACTTGCAGGCCTCTTAAACCTATCTGTACGAATTTTGAACGGCCTAAATGTATTTCTATTTGTTTTTGCCCCATAGCCCCCCCTACCGCCCCACCCCCCACCCGCCCCTCCTAATAATTTTACAAATTCAAAATCATCCGCAATCGATTTGTAAGTATCGGAAACCTCTATGTACCAATTTTCAACGATCTGACACTATTTTTATTTTTTTGCCCCCCCCCTTCCCTCCCCCCTTCTTGCCCCTCCTAATAACTTTACACAATCGAAAATATCCCCATTTGACTTGCAGGCCTCTTAAACCTATCTGTACCAATTTTGAACGGCCTAACTGTATTTCTATTTGTTTTTGCCCCATAGCCCCCCCCTTACTGCCCCACCCCCCTACCCGCCCCTCCTAATAATTTTACAAATTCAAAAATATCCGCAATCGATTTGTAAGTATCGAAAACCTCTATGTACCAATTTTGAACGATCTGACACAATTTTTATTTTTTTGCCCCCCCCCCCTCCCCTCCCCCCTTCTCGCCCCTCCTAATATATTTACACAATCGAAAATATCCCCATTCGACTTACAGGCCTCTTAAACCTATCTGTACCAATTTTGAACGGCCTAACTGTATTTCTATTTGTTTTTGCCCCATAGCCCCCCCCCTTACGCATGTGAAATCACGTTTTGCCCCCCGCCCCCCTTGGGGACCGAATTTCAAAAATTCCAGAAACCGATTTTTAGACATTTGTATTAGCTATATTTAAAAGCAAAAATTTTACGGATATCTGTTTTTTTGTTTGAGATATGGAGGATTTTGTGAAATTACGTTTTGCCCCCCTCCCCCCCCTTGGGGGGCGAATTTTGTAAAATCGCTTGCGGCGTTGTCTTTCTCGGGTCGTGAACATTAACCGTGCCAAATTTGGTCCCGCTCGGTGAAACGGCCTAGGATTCTATAGCGAACACACACACACACACACAGACAGACTCTGCTCTTTTATATATATAGATTATTAAACTAAGACTAATAATCATATGAACTTTATGCGTTATATAAAAGGCATTATTCTGCAAAATGATAATGCAAGACCGTACTGGTCATTTCTGAAAAAAAAAAAAATAATAATAATGAACTGGAGTCGGGGGTATTGTCTCACCTACAATACTCGATCGACATTGCGCCATTGAATTTCTATTCATTTCAACTGATACAACATTGTCTAAGTGGAAAAAAATGAATATTTGTATGATGTCAAAATGCTATCTCCTGATATTTTGCAAAAACATTAATTGAATTTTTTCGATCCCGCATTGAAAACTTGCACACAAATATGAATGCTGCAAAAAAAAAAGGCCAAAAAATTTTTGATAACTAGATTGATTACATAATTAATCAAAATCAAAAATTGTATAAAATTATATGTTAAAATTTACTCTAGAAAACATTACTTTCCGTTCCCCCTAATATTGCAGACATACATATATATATATATTATACGCAAGTTTTGACTATGAATCAAGTCAAGTTCAAACAGATCTTTTGTAAAATAATGTAAAAAGTACTGTTGTTCCATTAAATGTGTTCACAGCAATCTTTTTTCTTTCTTTCTTTCTTTCTTTTCTTTCTTTTTTTTTTTTTTTTTTTTTTTTTTTTTGTCTTTTTCTATTTCTTTTCTATATTTCTTTTTTTTTTCCTCTCATTCCACACTTTCCCGCCTCATTATACAGAATTATTTATAATTATTTTACAATTTAATTTCCATAATGCATTGTAAAATAAATAACATAAGTTATATATATATATATACTAGCAGGCTACGCCCGCTTCGCTGGTCACTATTTTTAAATGAATCATTATAATTAATGAATTCTCAAAATTGCGTTAATTTTTATCATGTGAAAAAAAAAAAAAGAAAAAAAAAACTCTGATCGGGAAAAATGTCGCACCGGTTCCCCACTGCTTTCGGCAGCATAGACCCATGCGCGATGCGCACGCGCGAATGCATATATATGAGCGCCCTAATAATTTTACAAATTCGAATATATCCGCAATCGATTTGTAAGTATCGAAAACCTCTATGTACCAATTTTGAACGATCTAACTGTATTTTTATTTTTTTGCCCCCTTCTCCCCTCCCCCCTTCTCCCCTCCCCCCTTCTCGCCCCTCCTAATAACTTCACACTTTCGAAAATATCCCCATTCGACATGCAGGCCTCTTCAACCTACCTGTACCAATTTTGAATGGCCTAACTGTATTTCTATTTGTTTTTGCCCCATAGCCCCCCCTTACCACCCCATCCCCTCTACCCACCCCTCCTAATAATTTTACAAATTCAAAAATATCCGCAATCGATTTGTAAGTATCGAAAACCTCTATGTACCAACTTTGAACGATCTGACACTATTTTTATTTTTTTGCTCCCCCTCCACTTCCCCCCTTCTTGCCCCTCCTAATTTTACACAATCGAAAACATCCCCATTCGACTTGCAGGCCTCTTAAACCTATCTGTACCAATTTTGAACGGCCTAACTATATTTCAATTTGTTTTTGCCCCATAGCCCCCCCTTACTGCCCCACCCCCTTACCCGCCCCTTTTAATAATTTTACAAATTCAAAAATATCCGCAATCGATTTGTAAGTATCGAAAACCTCTATGTACCAACTTTGAACGATCTGACACTATTTTTATTTTTTTGCTCCCCCTCCACTTCCCCCCTTCTTGCCCCTCCTAATTTTACACAATCGAAAACATCCCCATTCGACTTGCAGGCCTCTTAAACCTATCTGTACCAATTTTGAACGGCCTAACTATATTTCAATTTGTTTTTGCCCCATAGCCCCCCCTTACTGCCCCACCCCCTACCCGCCCTCCTAATAATTTTACAAATTCAAAAATATCCACAATCGATTTGTAAGTATCGAAAACCTCTATGTACCAGTTTTGAACGATCTGACACTATATTTATTTTTTTTGCCCCCCCCCTCCACTCCCCCCTTCTCGCCCCTCCTAATAACTTTACACAATCGAAAATATCTCCATTCGACTTGCAGGACTCTTAAACCTATCTGTACCAATTTTGAACGGCCTAACTATATTTCTATTTGTTTTTGCCCGATAGCCCCCCCCCCTTACTGCCCCACCCCCTACCCGCCCCTCCTAATAATTTTACAAATTCAAAAATATCCGCAATCGATTTGTAAGTATCGAAAACCTCTATGTACCAATTTTGAACGATCTGACACTATTTTTATTTTTTTGCCCCCCCTTCCCTCCCCCCCTACTCGCCCCTCCTAATAACTTTACACAATCGAAAATATCTCCATTCGACTTGCAGGCCTCTTAAACCTATCTGTACGAAATTTGAACGGCCTAAATGTATTTCTATTTGTTTTTGCCCCATAGCCCCCCCTACCGCCCCACCCCCCACCCGCCCCTCCTAATAATTTTACAAATTCAAAATCATCCGCAATCGATTTGTAAGTATCGGAAACCTCTATGTACCAATTTTCAACGATCTGACACTATTTTTATTTTTTTGCCCCCCCCCCTTCCCTCCCCCCTTCTTGCCCCTCCTAATAACTTTACACAATCGAAAATATCCCCATTTGACTTGCAGGCCTCTTAAACCTATCTGTACCAATTTTGAACGGCCTAACTGTATTTCTATTTGTTTTTGCCCCATAGCCCCCCCCTTACTGCCCCACCCCCCTACCCGCCCCTCCTAATAATTTTACAAATTCAAAAATATCCGCAATCGATTTGTAAGTATCGAAAACCTCTATGTACCAATTTTGAACGATCTGACACAATTTTTATTTTTTTGCCCCCCCCCCTCCCCTCCCCCCTTCTCGCCCCTCCTAATATATTTACACAATCGAAAATATCCCCATTCGACTTACAGGCCTCTTAAACCTATCTGTACCAATTTTGAACGGCCTAACTGTATTTCTATTTGTTTTTGCCCCATAGCCCCCCCCTTACGCATGTGAAATCACGTTTTGCCCCCCGCCCCCCTTGGGGACCGAATTTCAAAAATTCCAGAAACCGATTTTTAGACATTTGTATTAGCTATATTTAAAAGCAAAAATTTTACGGATATCTGTTTTTTTGTTTGAGATATGGAGGATTTTGTGAAATTACGTTTTGCCCCCCTCCCCCCCCTTGGGGGGCGAATTTTGTAAAATCGCTTGCGGCGTTGTCTTTCTCGGGTCGTGAACATTAACCGTGCCAAATTTGGTCCCGCTCGGTGAAACGGCCTAGGATTCTATAGCGAACACACACACACACACACAGACAGACTCTGCTCTTTTATATATATAGATATATATACTTAAAAAAACTATTTCAATTTTTCAAAAATTTCTTTTCGCAGTGCCAGTGCCAAATTTTTATATTAGATTTAAATACATATTTTATTTTTATTTTTAATTTTGTTTATTTATTTATTACAAAAGTAAATTGTTGTCTTACTTCTAAGGTTAATCAGATAAAATAACGAATGATACATTCAACAAAAATAACATTTAAAACATATAAAATTAAAATATTAATTAGCACATCTTAATTCGACAGGTTAAAAATGTAGTATTTTCAGCCTGAAATACAAGAAAAAAAAAAATAGGATTTTCTATAACTTTTTTTTTTTTCTTTTTAATAAAACAAAATCCAATTCCCAAAATTAGAAATTGCTAGCATAAATGCAATTTTAAACATTTTTTAACATAAGTACTTTTAATCACATCCTATGTCTCTCAAGCATACACATACACGCCCGTATTCACATATATTTTGTGGTTATAAGAATTATAGTTGTTTCAACAGGAAAAAATGGCGATTAATTGCTAAATAGCCTGTAGTCTACATTTAGCGGAAGTTTGGAGAATATCACGGAAAATTATGAACAGCTAGGTTAAAGATTGAGACGTGATCAAATAATTGGTTAACATTTTTACAATTAAAAATACAACATTAAACTCTTACTTCATATACAGTAACTACTTGCTCTTTTGCTCAAATATTCATCAGATATAATGAATGGTATTATCAAGTTTTAAATTTCAAGAAATATGCAAATGCAGATAAAGAAAAAATAATATTATAGAATATTTCAGAACAATAATTCGATAACTTTACAATCACTTACATAGTTAGATACTTAATTGCTTATTTACATAAAGTTATTTATAATTTTCAACAACTAATTTATAAGTTGTCTTCAGTTTATTGATAAAACTTTATACTTTAACTATTGCATAAGCTATATTCCGTAAAAGTATTCATATTTTGTTTGAAATAACATTTTGAAGTATCGAATAAAACCAAAAAGCAGGCAGACGCATGTGTATCTGGTATGTCGAGCTACAAGTGGTCACGAAAAATCAGTATATGAACTCAAATGCATTGCAATTTCAAACAAATATTGATTGATCATAGTGTTAAAATAAGTCGGTTATACCGATTATTCGAATTAAGAGTATGCTAAAACTATTTAGGAGTGGGTACAATAATAGGCAGAATTTTGCTACATCTGTTGTATTCTGAAAGATGAGAGTAAATATATGTGCCTGAGAAGAATGTGAAGTTGTCAAAGGTATTGTCTAGATTTCTCAGTCCATCGTCGATGCCAGTACCACTGTTATTAAGTGAATAATTAATAGTTTTCATACACAAATTAAAATAATGCCTCTTATCCATACGGTAGAGAGAAAGTATTGATTTTAGGTGAAGTTTTCGAAATTGCGTTTTTGTTATATTTACGTGTTTTGATGTCCCCTGAATTAAAAAATAATGTTTTTAGCGCCTGGTCTGTGTGTGTGTCTGTCTTTTATCAATATATCCCAAAAACAAATAATAGCAGAAATTCCAAACTTGTTATTCTTAATATGTATAATATAGAGATGCTACACTAAACATTTCGTTTAGATCAAACAAATGGTTCGTGTACAGAAGCGCCCAAGAGAATTCAAATACTTTATGTCTATGGGGGAAATTACAGGTAAGTGAAGTTTAATATATGTAGACTGTACTAAACCAAATGAACCCAATACATATTTTTATATTCGTAAAAACATGTTTCATGTAGAATATGGTATAGAAATCATTCACTGTTCGCTTACAGGGCTACACAAAAGAACTAGGGTTCTAGTTCTTCAGATGTGCCGCTTGTTATTAATATAGGATTATATTTATGTTTATAATGTTAGGTGTACGTAGCTTTCCGAAGATATACAGAACTGCCATTATTTAAGCCATAAAAATATTTTTTATTGTATGTGGAAGTGCTTTATGTTAATATTTTACCGTGTTTAGAAAAGCTGCTTAGGAATTAAAATATATTTACACGTTTTTAGGCTTCCTGAATACTGAAGTCAAGATTTTAACATTTGGTTAGAGTGTGTCAGTTAGAGTAAATTAAAAACAAATAATTTCAGGCGATTTAAATGTTGTATTTTGAAGTTCATACATTTGTTACTAGAAATGTTTATTCAAGATTAATAAGTTTCAAGGAATGTTGTTTTTGAAAGTTGTCTGAATAATTTTAAATGAACTTTTGAATTTAATGACTGATTTGAATTCTATATAAATGTAGGTACAATAATGAGATGAGGGGTTAAGGGAACGCTAGCCCCCCTCACATAGAAGTATTTGTCAAATAAAGCTGTTTGGAAGTCTAATTTGTTTTGTTTTAACACAGGTTTACTCAACACTACTTGTTATCTTACCCCTCAATCTCCAATCTATATTTATAGTATTCAATTTCATGGTAAGAGAAAGTTGTGAGTGACACACCAGATTATTTACTTTCTCTTATCCTGATACATGATATAGAAAGTACTGTTTTTGGATCAAATTTTCGAAATTGAGTTTTTGTTATACTTGCATGTTTTGAGGCCCAATGAATAAAAAAAATCATGGTCTGTGTATCTGTGTGTCTGTCTGTTATCAGCATATCGCAAGAACAAATAATAGCAAAAAGTCCAAAATTGGTATTCTAAATTAGTATGGTACAGGGATGCTACACTAAACTTTTCATTGAGATCAAACAAGTGGTTCGTATTCAACGATATCCAAGCGATTTCAATTACAATATGTCTACTGGGAAATTTCAGGTAAGTACAGTGTAACACCTGTAGACTGACTTAAACAATGAACAGAATTATACGCATAAAAGCATGCTTTATGTAGATAGTTGTACGGAAATCATTCATTATTCACCATTCTCAAGACTTCCCAATGTATTTGGATATATTGCGGCTATACTTGAAAACTGCTGGAATTAGAAATACTTTTGTGTTAGATGTTGTTGAAGTAAGACTAAATTTAAGTACACAATATTAATTATAGTGCATACCGATTGCAGACAATACACAGGGCTACACAAGTTATAAACTAAAAGATTTTTTTTTCTATTTTATATAATTGATGTAAGAGATTTGCTACATTTCACTATGACTACAAACACTGCTAAGGAAGTAAAATTAAATTTTCATACGCATACTTTAAACGAATTTTTTTTTTTTTTTTTTTAGTATAATATCACGTTTTGAGGTGCTCTGATTACGAAACTCCAATTGTTACTGCTCGATGTGTATTTGTTATCAACATAAATAAATAAATAACTAAAAAAGCCGCAGGAAATTCAAATTTGGTATTTTGAAGTCCTTATTAGGTTGCCACTTAAATTTTTTGTCAAGTTTGAAACAAATTAATAACAGCTTTGATTTTTTTTTTTTTTTTTTTAATAATTGTATGCACTATAATTGAATAATTGAACGGTGGGTTGGGAGGGGAGTAGCCTCGATCACACAGAATTACATGCCAAATAAAACTGTTCCTAAACCTATTTTAGATTAATTTACAAGTGCATTGAACATCATTATTTTACGCTGTTGCCCTTACGACTTAATATGTAATCTATCTTTATGGTAATGAAAGGCAGGGTAAAAGAAAGAGGAGTGAGTGGCACAACAGATTATTTTTTTTTTCGTATTTAATCACTGTTCTTATGCTTTACACATTAATTGTGCCATGAATACTATGAATTCTGCATAATTTCGTATTTGCTTCTAAATCTCTATGGAAAAAAAAAAAAAAAAAAAAAAAAAAAATTAGAGTTTTTCAAAAGGATTCTTCGTTCTAAAATTTACATACAAAAAAAAAAAAAACCTTTTGTTTTAAAATATCTTAAAATACCTTAAATACACTCCTTTTTCGTATCCCATGGTATAAGATGTCTTACCAAACTAGGAATAATGTAGCACGTAATTTAATAAGAAAAATTTCTTTTAATTATGGTACATATGTTTACAAAAAAAAAATCCTTTGCGTTTATCCTTAATTAAACAGGCCACATTTTGCAATATTTGCACGTTTTGTGGTTCCATTATTCCGAAAAATAGATGTTTGTCGTATATAAATTTTTTCTATAAATATTTGTGTCTCTTCACGCCATAACGCAAAAACTATCACCAGAAATTCAAGATAGGTATTCCAAATCTATGCCATTTGGAACGCTAATAATAATAATAATAATAATAATTATTATTATTATTATAATAATAATAAATCGAACTAATAGCCTGTTTACATTGACATAAAAACTTATTCACGTCTACTATATCTACGGGAGAAATGGCTAGTAGAGAGAGTTTTACTTGATATGACTGAACTAAAAAAAATGTAATCGGTATACATCATTATTTCCAAAAACGTGTTTGCATAGTATATGATATGAAATGTATTTATCTTTCATTGACAGAGGTTGCCATAAAAGTAATCAGAGCATAAAAGATTATTAGCATTATATGCGAAACTGACTCAAACTGCAATTCAAGTTTACCTCTTAAATGGGATGTTAATTTTAAGTACATTGTTTGATATTTGTAAAACATAGATAATAGACATAATCAAAACTAGTCCATTGAATTTCAAAGAATGATGCGAACAAAACTGTCGATTATAAATTAAAATAAATTTATAATTTAAAATCGGGTTTAAATGTTTAATAATGTAGCTAAAATATTTGAGTGGGAATGTAGGGACGGTAGCTTACTTGCAGAGAAATTTTTCATACATGCACCCACCCACCTTTATAAACGCACACATACACACAAGCGCATATATATACACACACAGAGATCGATAGATAGATAGATAGATAAGGATAACCTAAAAGATTATTTTAATCCCTGTATAAGAATAACATAAATCATTTAATTCCTGAATTGATGCCAATTTCAGAAAAAATAAGATTATTAATCTTATGAAATTAAAAATTATTATTATTTCGTTTATTTTATATGAAACACTGATCACACTGTGCTGCAAAAAACATTTTTTTTTTTCGAGCCCTGATACCATTTTTGCTGATTAGTATGTAAAATGACCTCCTGAATCCAAACATGAGCCCCATTTTGCCCAATGACCCAACTTTTTTCGGGGCACAAACCCTCTCCCCCAATTTTATAACTGTTCGATAATTTTATGGTTACAAATTTGATTTCGAGAATGGAAAATAATTATTTTAACACTTAAAAAGAAATATATATGTATATATATATATATATATATATATATATATATATATATATATATAATTTATAATAAATAATAGTAATAATTGATTAATAAAATATAATAAATGTATTAGATAATTTCATTGGCAAATCTAAAATTTCCCCTTGCTACAAATGTTCATGTTTTAGAATTTTTTAACTTTCTAACCTCTCAGAAGATATTTAAGAGTGAAAATAATCCCCCATCCCCTACACATCAAAATTACAGCCATACAATTTAATGAGGCAAAATGAACGTCATATTCGGATTGAGGAGGACATTTTACATAAGAATTTTCAAAAATGGCGTTGGGCCGATTTTCATGCAGGACAGTGTTATTTGTTTATTTATTTTAAATTTCAATTCAAAGAAAAGTATACACAATTGTTTTAAATACTAACGTACTATAACATATTATCTGTAAATTTTTTCTCACATTGTTTAGTTTTAATTTCGCTCATTTCCTTTCTCCTCAAATTGATGGGTTTTTTTTTTTTTTTTTGTATTAAACTACCTTTTATCTTTTTTCATTAATTAACTCTTAATTTGGAATTCGTAAAAGAAATATACTTGTAAAAAATACCAAAAACCTTTTTCTCTTTGCACGATTTGCTTATAAATTTTATAACACTAACACACGTTATTATTACTCATTAGAAAATTTAATCTCGACCACGTGCTCGGTTTATTAGCATAATAAAAGTCAGGTTGGATGAAACTTTTTCCATTCCATTGACCGCATAGAAAATTACGTATTTAATCTGCTTAGTTATCTTAGTAGCAAACGTGACCTTAGAATCCTTGCGCGTGTAATAAGGGTATGCATTTGACTTTTGCGATTATTTTGAATAATTTATGTTAGATTCAATTAAGAATGTTTATCGACTATGAAATAGGTTTTAATTTTCATGATCTATGATATCTACACAGTGAATGAATAGAATACTTAAAAATTTAAGACTGATCGACTTTTTTTCGGATTGTGAATTATTTAGCATTTGATATTTAATATTTTTATAATAGTTATTAATAAGACATTTTTTATGAAACAGATAAATTGAAATATATTCTAATTTTACTGTTCTTTGTGTATACAGTATTATTATTTATTACTACAAATATAAATGTATATATATATATACTAGCAGACCCGGCCACGCGTTGCTGCGGCTAAGTAATACGTTGATAATTTGATAAGGTATATAGTATTTCCCCACTAGTGGATTTAGCGATTTTTTTTTTTTTTTTTTGCGCCTTTTTGAACGATAACGAAGTCGTTCTGGATTCTTTGCAATAAAATACGGTAACCTGCATGCTTTTATTTTAGATTTATGATTTAGCTTATGATTTTATCATTTATGATTTTTAGATTTATGATTTAGCCATAATCGCCAAATCCAGTTGTGGAGAAATACTATAATTGTTACCCACAACTATAACTTATAATATAACTTCAGTAATTATATTCGGATAATTATAACTTCAGTATCAGTATATCCCCACAGCTGAATTTGGCGATTTTTCTTTGGCGCCGTTTTGAACGATAACGATGTCGATCTGGACTGTTTGTGATATAATATGGCAGCCTATATGTTGTTTATTTTGTATTTATTATTTTATGTTTTTGATTTATGATTTAGATTATCATTTATCATTTATAGATTTATGATTTAGCCATAATCGCCAACAAAAAATTGCCAAATATCGTTGTGGGGATATACTGATTAATATATTACTGAAAAGATTAATATATTTTAACGAAGTGGTGAGAAGATTCTGAGTATGTTAAAATTTTAATAGTAAATTCAAGTTAATCAAGAAGGAAAGCATTGAGGATTAAGATAAGAAAATTGCAAGATTTTAAGATCGCATTTTCAGAAATAAATATGAGTCAAAATTTAATGCAAAATACATATATAAATCACAAATTTAATCAGGAGCGTTAAATTGGTAAGTTATTAAAGAAAAAGTAAAGAAAAATAAGAGAAATAATTAATTAAAGTTTCGAACATCGATCATATAGATTAGCGTTACAAAAAAAATAAACAGACTTAAACTCTTCCAGACTTTTAAATACGTTTTAAATTAAGTTTTTAAATTTAATGTTAAATAAAACAGACTTTTAAATAAGTTTTAAAATATTGAAATGGTTACTTTTTATTTAGAACGTTATGTATAGATCACAAATTTCTTAAAGAAAACGAAGTGATACAGATTAGAATAATGCAACAAAAATTTAAAAAGCAAGGTTATGTCGTAAATAAATTTTTAACACACGTGTCACGTGAAATAAATTGTAGCATATACATAATGTATCTGATATAAGATATTAACATGTTGCAGCGGAATAAATTTCATATCTATCATCCTTGGCGGAAAAAAAATAATATCGCCAAATTATCTGGCGCACACATTTAATTCCTTTCAAAAATCATGGTTATTTTAACAACTTATATTAAGAGCGTAATGAATAATATGAAACAATATTTCACACAATACATATTACGAAAATATACATCTAGCTTGTATATTTTCGTGTTACGTTTTTGATCGCCAAATACGAAAAACTCCAAGGACGACAGAGCTTTGAAATTTAAAATTAAAATTTTGTCAATTTAACAGCAAAATAACTCAATCTAACGTATGCACATGATAAATAATACATATCTATACAAAAATATGGGGATTAAAATCCGGAAATAATTTTCCTCGTTTTTAATAATTTTTTACAAAAAATACAATGGGCCATTAACATAAGAAATCTTTTTCTTGATTTCACAGACTGTCAGTGACGTCACACTTCGCTTGTGTATAACTACATACTTTATCAATGCGAATAAAATCTTTAAATTGATTATGACGTCAATTTTCGTGAGATGTATAATTTAACTTTTTATAATTTTTTAACGTTCACGTTTGATTAAATGTATTTACTTGTATGTCGAAAGAAAATGAACTCGTATTTTTTCTTTTTGGCAACAATTAAACTTATGGAACTCACAGATATTTTGGAGCAACTTTAATAAAGGTCTATAATTAACAAATAATTGCAATAAAACAATATTGTGACAATAAATTGAGATAAAAACTATCCTATCTCTCAAGTTGGACCAAACTGCACACAGTGTGCAAAATTTCATTAAAATCGGTTCCTTAGTTTAGGAGTTTACCCCGGACAAACATCGTGACACGTAATTTATATATATATACAGATATATTTTTTTTTTCTTTCAGTAAAGATTGCATTTTATTATAATAATGCTTAGCTTTTTTGTAATATATATTTCATCAAAATAAATTTTAATTACTATTATAAGGTTACTTTTACTTGCAGTTAGTACATTTTTGTAATCGAGTAATTATTATTTAAATATGAAAAATTTGAGAATGATTTTTTTTTTTTAAATTAATTAAGTAAGTATTTTTTACTGTAAATTGAATATGTTTACTTTAAAAAATAAGACATTTTTATTAATTTTAATAACAAAAATAGAATGACAATATATATATATATAATTAAGAAAAAAAGAAAAAATATAATTTAATTGTTTTTCTTACAAATATAATTCAGTTTTTTTATACAACTATTCTTTAATCGTACCATATTTTTTAACTAAAAGCAAACATGGTCGATTTCGGTACTGTCAAACATGTATTGTGACGGTACGCAGATTTTGTGCTAATACCGAAGTGAATAGAGGCATTTTCTAGTAAGTTTTTTTTTCATCGGAAAACAAAATGTAAAAAAGCAAACAAAAATGATTTGTGAATATTTTCAGAATGCGATAAACCAATGTAAATCAGTTCAAAAATGTAAGTACAAGGTATATATATGCAGTATTTTCTCTGTATTTTGTTATGCTATATCGAATTAAGCCAAAATTTGAACCGAAAATTGCTTTTTCCGTCATTATAAAAATGACTGTCATTCCCTGTTATAGGCACACTTGTTTTTTCATTTAAAACTTGTGTTTCAATTTTAAACTATCCAATATGGTCGTTTATGTCAAAATAACGCATTTTATTAGTATTTGTATGTATGTTTTAGCAATGTCAGCCCGGAAAAAGTCAACTGATCAAAAAAAAAAAAAAAAAAAAAGGGTTTTCATCTGTTGATTAAAGCAATTTAGGATTGCTTAGTGGAAAAGAAATCCATAAAATTGACTGTCCGAGAATGTAGACTTCCTTACAGCATATGAGTCACTCCAGAAGAAGCCTGGAGAAAGTAAGTCAACTCTACCTTTTAAAGTACCGGCCAAACGCGATAAAAATTGAATTCTGAAAAATCTAAGGATGTCGACTTATGTGTCATCTGTTTGAAGCACGTGTCACTATGCCTAACAGTCATTTCAGTCAAGTGCAACGAGTGTAATCGTTTGGTGCATTTAAAGTGTGCCAATATATATGCAAATTATTTTACTAGTAAACATTGCACTTCTGATTTGGAGGACGAAGAAGATGGCGAATAAAATTGGAAAAATACCATTTTCCGTTATTATTTCGGCCAATGAATCCTTATAACAGAAATATTTTTTCTGTATTTATGGTAGTTTTTCTTATTATTTTCCCATTTTTAGCATATTTTTCAAGTGTGCCCACAACTGGGTAAATTTCTTTTTTCTTTTGGCCAAAAGTGACCTCTTCACAAAATTGGTAACATACAGGGTGAGTTTGACATAATCTGTCAAACGAACAGCCCATGGGGAGCATAAAACACCATAGACACCCTGTCCTATCTCTAACCGTTTTCGAGTTATGGTAGATAGAAGAAAAATCTGTTTTTTACGCAAAATAAGCACATGTTTGTAAAGAGCAGAAAAAATCCTATCGGGTGACACCATTTACATCAGAATACCTTAATTTGACGGCGAGCTACAAGCGCTAAAACATTGGCGAAGTTTAAAATCGGGTTGTCGCCAAATTCTTTAACCGGCAATTCTGCAAACACCGTTCAAGCTACAATCTGTCAAATTTACCAAAACTTCTCCATTCGACAATCTTTAGAATGAGCTGCAAATAAACAATATCGGTGTTCTATTTCAGGAGTAATTTAGCCTTTTGTTTTAAAAACATTCATCACAGAACTCGACATTCGTCGAGAAGGAGACTCACGGAGTGCCATGGCCGTTACTGATTTCATGTCCGTCTTCAGCCCGCTGTTTTGTCGGTTGCAAAAAAAGAAAGTTTTAAAAGCAAACAAGAAAAGAAGCAGTTGTATTAAGTTTACAAACACAATGGAATGGAAACAAAAGAAGTATGTCGATTCTCACGTCTTTCACAAAGGAATATGCAAAAAAAAAAAAGACGTATATAACGTTTTTGATTAAAGCACATATGCATTCGAAAGGATGTGTAAAATTTAGTGCCGCTGCTGAAATTGGTCATCCCCACACCTGATACATGTCCTTGCCCGCTTACGAAGGGAAACCACAGTAGCGCTTAGCGAAAGCTCATCCCTAAGTTTTATTATTGCATCATCGAGCCGGCTTCTTAAATCTTGCAAACTGGCAACTTCTAGGTGGTAAACTTCTTGCTTGGTAGAAGCTGTTTTTTTACAGGGACACAAAGAAAATTCTTTATCATTATGGCCCATGGGACCAAATTTTTAAAATTGCAATAACATCTAAACGCCTTATTCAATTGAGCTGAAAATTTATATGAATATTATAAATCACTGCTGAACTAAATATAAGCATTTTGGCGAATCTAGCATTTATAGGTTTTTACAGGGACACAACGAAAAATTCTTTACCATTATGATCTTATGGGCTCAAAGTTCAGTAGCGTTAAAAAAAAAAAAAAAAAAAAAAAAAAAAAAAATCGTGTAATATATG
Organism: Salticus scenicus; assembly: GCA_963930645.1. Taxonomy (NCBI): domain Eukaryota; kingdom Metazoa; phylum Arthropoda; class Arachnida; order Araneae; family Salticidae; genus Salticus; species Salticus scenicus. Next base: position 279,682,587 of record OZ005649.1, on the reverse strand, counting down.
GAGAAAAATACCCAAACACTCAATTATGGTTTTCTCTCTTTTGTTTGTTTAACAACTCCTCTTTTTTTACTTTATCTACAAAACCGTTAAGAGTCCCTAGTAGTCAGGTACCTTCCTTTCTCCTTCCCCATGTAATCCAATGGGATTTTTGCTTCTTTGTATTTTTCGGATATCTCTTTCAAAAATAAAGTTTTTCAAATTCTGTTTTTTGAATTCCACTCTTTGAATATGCCACTTTTTTTCTTACTAAGCAATTTTTAAAAAATACAATTTAAATATTTCTTTTTAAGATTGAAAATTATATCGTTAATTTTGCTTAATGAAATAAAATATTGAAATTTATTTTTTAAAGAAATTGCTTAGTAAGAAAAAAAGTGGCATGTTCAAAGAATGGAATTAAAAAAATAGAATTCAAAAAACTTTATTTTTGAGCAAGATATCCTGAAAATAAAAAACAACAAAAATCCCATTGGATTACATGGGGAAGAGAAAGGAAGGTATCTGACTACTGGGGACTCTAAAGTCGAGTTGAGTCACTCCATATTTTTTTACTTTTTAAACTTCCTTGTAAGCTTGTATAATATAAATTATCATATCCTTTTTTTTCAGCCATTTGTTATTGCTGAAATACTGTCCGTTGCGCAGAAAATTAAGTCCGAATTTGTTGCCAGGCTTAAAATGAAAATGTATACTTTTGTGTGAAATAAATTACATCATTACTTCACAAATGTAATCATTCTTTGTAATGAACAAAGAAAATACCGAAAGGAGTAATAACTCTTGTTTTGAAATGTTTTCCTGAATAATGCTGGTGAAAAGTTTCAACTAATGAGTTCAATATAATTGGTTTCATTTTTAGTTGTTCATTTTTAGTTTAGTTGTTTGGTTTTTAGTTCGAGTAATGAGGGATTTACAAATGTATATATTTATTCTAAACATTCTAGGTGATAAAATGACTAATATTATTGCGATTTGAATATTTATATATACTTAAAATTACACGATAATTTAAATAGGTATTATAAACACAATATGTATTAATGAAATAAGATTTTTGTCTACAAATTGAGAAGAAGTAAAACATTTCCAAATATCTTTGCATTTGACGCTACAAACAAGTTTAAAAAAAAAAAAAAATCATAATATGTTGTGTGCGTATGTGTTTGTTTATAACACATTTTTGCCCAATCATTATATTAGGACGGTTGGACGGAAAAAATTTAAACTAGAAAGGTTTATAAGCTTTTTCCTCAAAGAATATTTTATAGATAAACAAATTCACAAATTTAATTAGATTTAGGGATAGTAAAAAGCTTTTTCGAATTTTTAATAACACATTTTTCTGTAAATCGCACAAATTGGAATATTATGCTATATCTGCACCTTTCAGGCAGCAAGAAATTAAACGATGCCAAGACAGTATATATGTATCTATAAATATAATATTTTTCTCTATTGTTTGTTCTAACCATTTTGAATTATTTGTATTTTTATTTTAACCAACTAGATTTTCTTTTTCTTTTCTTTAATTTTTATGTTTATGTAATGTTTTTATCATTTTTTCAGATTTCATTTACCTACTGTTGCTGATGGTTTTAGTGAAGTTATTGATATAAAAATATTCCTCTTTTGCAATCGATTCAAATTTTAAGCTTTAATAAAAAAAAAAAAAAAAAAAAAAAAAAAAAAAAAACTGTTTAAATAAAAGTGTGTTTAGTTCTAAGTTAAATTTTTATTTCGAATGTTACACTGCTATTGAATTTAAAAAGAAAGTTCATTTAAAAATGCTTTAAATTATTATTAACAAAACTTGTGCCTACATTTCAAGTGTTGTAAATCAGTCGATTTTTCAAAATTTTTCTTTGTTGATGAAAGATTTAAATTGTTTACAATTTGACTGAAGTACTATTACACTTTTTTTTCAGTAATATCTCGTTATTAGAGATTTTTCTTCTTATGACCTTATGATGTTAATATATACTAATACACTGCAAATAAAAGGGTCTTAAAGTAAGTCATAAAACAACTGCAACGGTATTCAACACACGTAAATGTCTTAAAATGTACCTTAGACGTTATAGATATATCAATTTAAGACAGAAATATGTCTGAAATATCAATTCAGACACAAAAATGTCTGAAACACGTAAATACGTGAATTTTCAGACAGAAAATGCGTTTGAATTTTCAGACAATTTAGAAATTCAGACACTTTCATTACTTAAAAAAATTTTTCATATGGAAACTACTTTAAGAAAATATGCTTATCCTACTTCCTTCTACATTCAGTAAATATATTATTATTTTATATAATAAGCAGTTAAACTACTTAAATTATGGTAGCTTTATGAAATTATATTTTTATGGAATAATACTCTAGGGATGTGAACGATATTTGCATGCTATTATCTTTAACAAAAATCATAAACAACATATTTAGACACAAAACTTATTCCGTTAAAAAAAAAAAAAAATCTTTGTCTTTAAAGCTTACTTATATTAAAAGAAAAAGTGTGAAGACGGACGTAGCAAGTAATGTGTAGAGAAGTAAGCGAATTTATAAGTGAACAATCATGAATAATTTGTGCATATTTTTTTTTCTTTCTTCTTATTATTATTCATTTAAAAACTTTTTTCTTCCACAAATTTACCTACATCTAAATGTAAAACTACAAGTTTTTCTGTATTCATGATTACAGTTCGTTTTTATTTAAATATCACTTTAAGTAAAGAAATCGTTATCATCGAGGGATGCAACCTTCACATACTTGTTATGCATTATTAACAAATCCTGATCCTCTAAATATGAAATTTAAGATAATAATATTTATGAAGTTTAAGGTACCATTCTATATGTAGTTTTATGGCAAAAAATAAGAAACAAAACATAACACTGCGATTTGTTTCACGAATATTGCAGTATATTATATCATAAAAACAAGTATTGTTGTATTCGACGGTAGCGTGATTGGTAAATGCTTTACTCCGACAATACTTGGCTCGAGGTTTCGGGTTCCTTAGACAGTGTGAGTTTGAATCCCAACACAGGAAAATGGGACACCTTTTTTTTTTTCTTTTCTTTCTTCTTTTTTTTTTTTTTTTTTAATATTTCATTAATGCTCTAAACAATTCTAAAATATATTTTTAACATAAAAACATAATCGCACGACATATTTATTTATTCATTAAAAAGCCTTTAAAACGGTAGTTTTTTAATCCTAACATGGCGGTGTTTTTAAGCCTGAAACATGGCGGCGTTTTTAGATACATGCAATATCTTAATTTCTGATGCAAAAAGGTGTCTTAAAAAGTAAGACATATTTTTTTTCACTTAAAAAATGACCCTCCACTTAAGTCACTTTTTTAAACTGAATTGGAGACATTTACGTTTACAGTGTATAAAGAAATATATATAAATATAACTTTTACACTACCTATACATATATATTTTACTTTTTTCTTTTAGTTTATTCAAAGGTTTATTTTTTGGAAAACATTGGATTTAAAAACAGTGCAAGGTATTTTAAATAAAAACATTAATTTATAATTTTGCATTACAACAGTTTTTTTATAAATATAAATTTTAGTTTACACCTTTTTGGAAATTATATTCTAAGCCTTTGCTTACATTTTAATTATAAATATTTAGAATTATTTACATTACAAATTACCCTCACACTTTTCTAATACTTTATACTCAGAAAATAGTTATTTCTTTTTTCGATTAGTTTTACTTGCTGTTGATAATTTAATTCAAGTCATTCTTAAAAGGACATTTCTATTTTAGAAATGATATATTTTCTTTTATTTATTTATATTATTATTATCGTCACTATTAATGTTACTTTTATTACTTTCCGAACACTATAGTGAGGAAAGTATTGTAATCATGTCAAAAATCCGTATTCGAGATTTTGATGTTTCTATACGTTTCGAGGTCCAACGAGTCCGTTTTCACTATTTTTACGATGATGTATGTATGTGTGTGTGTATGTATGTGTGTATGTATGTGTGTATGTTTGTGTGTATGTATGTGTGTATGTCTGTGAGTGAACACGCTAGCGTCTAAACGCTTTGTTCGAATGAGTTGAAAGTTGGTACGTATATTGTAAGTCACCATAGTACGAACCCTATAGATTTTGGTGAATCTAGCGCTTATAGTTTTTTTACAGGGACACAAAGAAAAATTCTTTATCATAATGGCCAAGGGACCAAAATCTTAAAAGTGCGATAGCATCTAAACGCCTTATTCAATTGATCAAACTTTATACACATATTATAAGGTCACAGATACTCAATCTGTATAGATTTTGGAGAATCTAGCACTTATAGTTTTTTTACAGGGACACAAAGAAAAATTCTTTGCCAAATTTTTAAAAGTGTGATAACGTCTAAACGCCTTATTAATCTGAGCAAAGAATTTGTACACATGTTATAGGTCACAAACTGTATAGAGTTTGGTGAATCTAGAACTTACAGTTTTTTTACAGGGACACAAAGAAAAATTCTTTATCATTATGGCCTATGAGACCAAATTTTTAAAAGTGCAATAGCATCTAAACGCCTTATTCAATTGAGCTGAAAATTTGTATGAATATTATAAATCACTGTTGCACTAACTATAAGCATTTTGGTGAATTGTGGCCACCACGAGACTTTCTTCTATATTTTCCTATACAAATTCACTCAGTAACAATAATAATAATAAAAAAAAAAAAAAGTGGGACTTTGACAAAATTGTGGGTAAAATGTGAAAATTTGTTTACGTTTGTCAGAATTTATAGATTTTTACAGGGACACAACGAAAAATTCTTTATCATTATGATCTAAGGGCTCAAAGTTCAGTAGCGTTAAATAAAACCTCGTGTGATATATGGAGAAAAATACTCAAACACTCTCTTATGGTTTTCTCTCTTTTGTTTGTTTAGCAACTCCTCTTTCTTTATTTTATCTACAAAACTGGTAGTTACTCAATGTTCGGAAAGTCGAGTGGAGTCACTCCAGATTTTTACTTTTATTAACTGTACCTTGATTCGCAATTCAAAATTCAGTTTAGAATTTTGCAGAAAATTTTACATTTATAAAAATAAATAAATAAATAAATAAATAAATAAAATAAAAGTATTTTAAATACGAGGAAAAAATTATCTTGTATATAAAAAAGTTAAATTTTTAAAATTTTATTTTAAGAATTTCAGATGTGGATAAATTCAAAGAATGAATTGTTAGAATTGATATATACAATTTAGACCTTGATTAGACAAGAATAGCTATACACTAAATCGAAACACATTTCTCTCTTCTATTCCCAATTTAATTTAAACACCGCAGATCGAACACATATATAACAGCGCTGATCGGACTCCGATATCATAACAAACAGTATAGTACGTTTAAAAACCCTTATAATTTTCCTTTTATTCGGAGATAGTGAGGGGGTGTATTTGTAATTCAACTCATTCTCTTATTGATTAATTTTTTTTTAAATTTAAGGTATTTATTTCAGTTTTGTCACCAGAGTAATTATGTAAAATTGGCTAATAAATAAATAAATATATATATATATATATATATATATATATATTAATCTTAAGTAAGCAATAACTATTTAATAAAAAAATGCTTATATTTTCTCTATTTTTTGGTGCATTCTGAATGCAATTCGTTGGTTTAGAAAATTATAATAATAGTAAAAAAAAATTTTGTCTAGTAATATATCTTATTACAAACAAAAACCGTACGAAATACATCGATTTCATTAAAGGACATTTTACATTTCTAAGAATATTTGTGTTTATTTTACACAACTAAATATACATAATTCGATAAGCATAGTAAACATAGGCTATAGTTACAACTCATTTCAAAGTATATTTTTTGAAGGTTTGAATTTCAAACATTATTATTTTGTTATGGCAAAATGTTCACATTCAGTCATACCCCAAGTTAAAATTCATGCTAGTACCAGCAACAAAAATATGCTAGTTATTGCTATGTATTGCTATGTCTGCTAGATTTTCTTGCTATTATATGCTTTATAATGCTAGCCAGCATCGAATGCTATATTAGCTAGCTAACACGGCAAAAGCATGACATGCTATGTACAATCATTGTATGCTTATTTGTTGTTTAAGCTTCTTCCAAAGCATGGAGAGGTATGTACCTTAACAAGCTATTGTATGCTTTTTCATGCTTGCCAGCATAACATGCTATGTAGATAGCTTAGGTAGAAATAGCATGACATGCTATATCCCAGTAAGAAGTGCTAACTTGCTGCACAAGCTTCTTCTAATCATGGCAAGGTATGTACCTTAATAAGCTATTATATGCTTTTTCATGCTTGCCAGCATAACATGCTATGTAGGTAGCTTAGGAAAAAATAGCATGACATGCTATTTCCCAGTAAGAAAAGCTAACTTGCTGCACAAGCTTCTTCCAATCATGGCAAGGTATGTACCTTAATAAGCTATTATATGCTTTTTCATGCTTGCCAGCATAACATGCTATGTAGGTAGCTTAGGTAGAAATAGCATGACATGCTATATCCCAGTAAGAAGTGCTAACTTGCTGCACAAGCTTCTTTCAATCATGGCAAGGTATGTACCTTAATAAGCAATTATATACTTTTTCATGCTTGCCAGCATAACATGCTATGTAGGTAGCTTAGGTAGAAATAGCATGGCATGCTATATCCCAGCAAGAAGTGCTAACTTGCTGCACAAGCTTCTTCCAATCATGGCAAGGTATGTACCTTAATAAGCTATTATATGCTTGCTAGCATAATATGCTGTGTAAGCAGCTTAGGCAGAAATAGCATGGCATGCTGTATTCCAGTAAGAAATACTAACTTGCTGCACAAGCTTCTTCCAATCATGGCAAGGTATGTACCTTAATAAGCAATTATATACTTTTTCATGCTTGCCAGCATAACATGCTATGTAGGTAGCTTAGGTAGAAATAGCATGGCATGCTATATCCCAGCAAGAAGTGCTAACTTGCTGCACAAGCTTCTTCCAATCATGGCAAGGTATGTACCTTAATAAGCTATTATATGCTTGCTAGCATAATATGCTGTGTAAGCAGCTTAGGCAGAAATAGCATGGCATGCTGTATTCCAGTAAGAAATACTAACTTGCTGCACAAGCTTCTTCCAATCATGGCAAGGTATGTACCTTAACGAGCTATTATATACTTTTCTATGCTTGCCAGCATAATGTGCTACGTAGGCAGCTTAAGTAGAAATAGTATGGCATGCTATATGCCAGTAGGAAGTGCTAATTTGCTGCACAAGCTTCTTCCAATCATGGGGGAAAAGGTACCACAGTGAGCAATCGTGTGCTTGTAAATGCTTGCTAGCATAATATGCTATGTAAGCAGCTTATGTAGAAACAAGATGATGTGGTGCTATGTGCCAGTAAGATGTGCTAATTTGCTACACAAGCTTCTTCCAATCATGGCAAGGTAGGTACCACAATGAACAATTTTGTGCTTGTTAATGCTTGTCAGTATCAAATGCAATGTACCAAAGTTAAGCAGGAAGATGTATTAATTTGTTTTGTATGATTGGAACAACCCCTGTAGCGTAGATATATTGCCCAACCATACTAAAAATGATCCGTAGAGATCAATACAAAAACTTATCGATATCAATAGAATTCTATTGGTATGAGTTTATTTCTATGGATGTCCCTACCGCTATCAATAGAAGCTATTGACATCTGTAACCTATTGATTATATCCTCAACTGATATCAGTAGACCTTTACAGACATTATTAGAAATTTGATAAGTAGGCTGCCGATATAAATAGAGTTTTATTGATACGAATTGATTTCTATGGATTTCCCTACCTTTATCAATAGAAGCTATTGTCATCTGCCACCTATTAATTATATCCTCAATCGATATCAATAGATCTTTACAGACATCAGTAGAAATTCGATCGGTAGGCTATTGATCCCAATTAGTATCTGTAGAAAAAATGATATTTGCAAATTTTGCTCATTTTTTACCAAATCTCGATAAAAAAAATTAAAATGTTTAAAAATCTGTATTTCCCGTTTCAAAGCATGTTTTAAGCGCAATGACGTATTCCTCTAAAAAACATTATTTTTCATGCTCCCTCAGGGATCCCCCTTGGGGGGGGGAAATCACGTTCAGTATTACAAAATTTATATCTGCGAAGTTTTGATCGAAATTTTAAAATATTCTATTTTTTTCATTGACATTTTAATATAAAAACTGATTTAAAAAATTTCAGCATTCAAAGAAAATTGGTTTTGAGGTATATGCATTAGGTTTGCAAAATTGATTAATTTTTTCCAAGTCCCAGAAAAAGAAAATGGTTCAAATATTTAAAAATATGTATCCCCGTTTCAATGCATACAAAATGTCATGCTAAACATCTTTTTAGAGGTTCTGAAGTATTCCTCCAAAGAACATATTTCTTTTATCCCCCCCCCCTCCAGACGGTATTCCCTATCATCAATTGGAGGGGCAAATGACGCTAGTAACTCAAAATTTACAGTTGGCAGAAAAATTATTGAAGCACAAACTTAGATTTCTCATATATATATGTATAGTTTGGTTGCTATTTTTTATCATCAGCTTACAGCATAAAAAGAGCGTAAGGCTAAGATCATGACGCGACAAATATTGAACTCAAATGTATTACTCGAAAAAAATCTATAACATTGTTTTAAATTAACGTAGATCTATGGTTCAACCATTCGTTTCAAAGGTATTGACGAGTTTTTTTAAATATATCCATACTGAATATTTATACCAAATGGGGGCTATTTCCTCTCAGGGGATGTTCTAAAATGCACATACTTTTTCCTCATAATTTACAACTACAGTTATCAGTAATTCCTATTAATCTCACAATCACTTCATAAAAAGTAATTCTCATTACATACATATTTATACGAAATTTTGTTCTGTACTACACCCTAGCACACAGTCACATGTTTTCTAAAAATGGTCAAACCATATTAAGGATGGATGGTTGGGTTTTTCGTCGCACTAGTGCTGCGCAGATGGGTAATTGGCGACGGTCTGGGACACACCCCTAGAGGTGGTTCGGAGACATGCCATCACAATTTTGATCCTCCATGGAAGGGATGGCTCTCCAGCTTCGGTAATCCCAGAGGTATAATTTTTCATGGGAGCATGGAGGACATTGCGGCCATGACAGATTTTACGTGCACCGGCAACCGGTGATGTACACGACGGTCTCTGGCCGGCTCGAGTACAGAACCCGCAATCTTCCAATTACGAGGCCGGCACTCTACCGACTGGGCTACCGCGGCCCAGGTATTAAGGACCTCACAAAACATGTAAATCCATTTAAAACTAGAGTTCAAAAACTTTCACGAATTCATCATTTTTTTCTTAGATATACAGAAGAAAGTATAAATAGTTAAATCGTGCTTGAGACTTATCAAAACATGTGAATCCATCAAAAACGAAGAGTTGAAAATTTTTACTAATCTTCTTTTGAAGAAAGTAAAAAAAAAACTTAAGAAGTTTTTTGAAACATTGTAAAATTAGTTTGTTATGGTCATCACAAAACTGCTTTCTGTATATTCTAGTACAAATTGTAAAAGTATTACATATTGAAATTATTTTCCTTCGAAATTAGGGATAGCGATAGTCCTCGGAAAATGAAGACATTTGGTTACCTTATCAATGAATGACTGAAAAATATTTACCCCATAGTGTAAGGTGACCATACGTCCTCGAAAATCGAGGACTGCCCTCGAATTTTGACTTTTTTAATTTTTGTCTCCAAAAGTTCTTTGTAAATTGTGATGACATGTCTCCAGACCACCTCTAAGGGTGTGTCCCAGACCGTCGCCAATTGCCCATCTGCGCAGCACTAGTGCGACGTAAAACCCAACCAACCAAAAATTCTTTGATTACTGGGGGAGACTAAATGTCCCCAATTTTAAATATTTGCAAGTATTTCTTTCAAAATCGTAGTCCATTCCGTGGAGGATCAAAATTGTGACGGCATGTTTCCAGATCACCTCTAGGGTTGAATCCCAGACCGTTGCCTAATGCCCATTAAGCACTAGTGAGACGGAAAACCCATCCATTCCAATCCAATCAAAATTGCAGTCTAATGCACAAGTACACGTACAGTGTCTAGAATATACAGTTAAGTCTACTATATTATATAGTAGTCTTATATACAGTGGGGCAATCGCTTATAATCGAATGCTTAAAATACTGCTAAAATAATTAAGCTTCCTAGATGGCGCTTCGATCGATTTTTTTGCTCAAACCGAAGAGCTGATTGGATTTTCCTAGTTTCGTCTGCTCAATCACGTCATCTAAGAACATAATTAACCAATAGGGAGTCTCGGTTTTAATTTCGTGACACTAACTTCGATTACAGTAATTTTTTTAGTACAATTTTATTTCCCGCTTTCCACACTGTTAATTCTATACGTTGAAGCACAAATAATTGGATAATCTTGGAAATCAACGAAACTTTGAAATAAAGACCCTCATACTTCATGAGCAGAGAAAGAATCATGCACTACTAATTAGTATATAAATTCTATCTTGCCCGATTTATGTTAAGTGAAAAATAAAATTTATTTTATGAAATTTTCACAAAAATGGCAGTTATATGATTACCACAAATTGCATTGATACATTGATAGGAGAGAAAAAGAAATGATTTTCTTGTAGTTATGTAATCGGGAATAATTTCTGCATTTCTGGGAGTGGGGATTCTGAAGATTAAAATGAAATGCTGTTATTTTGTGTTCTCTCCTGTCATCATAATAAAGTGTAAATGGGTTCTATAGACTTGATTATTTTAATAAAGCTGGGATAGTTTAAGGGAGGCATACTATTGTAACAATCGCAGCTATCGTAGATCACAAGTCGGATCGTACACTCCGCAGCAAAAGTATCCGAGCACTAGCAATAATTCCCGTCTTAAAAATGCACATTTAATACTGCTTCGTTAAATAAATCCTTGTTGAATCTCGTTCTTAGTCTGTCTAAGAACATGATACGACAAGGACAATAGTATGCCTCCCTAACTTGCATAAACATATCGCAGGCTCAGCAATTTGTCATAGAAAAAAGTGTTTCAAAGCATTTTGTTATGTATAAATCAGAGTTCTTTTTATTAATTATGCCTAGCATATAGCTATTAGTCTTTTATATCCCCGAAAAAGTCCCGAAATAGAATTTTCAATGTCCTTGAAATTTATTTTGATTTGGGGACAAACGGTAATTTGTTAAATCAGTGTTTGAAAATATGGTCACCTTATCATAGAGCTTAAGCGCAATATACCAAAGAATATTACATTAAATCTTTTAAAAAAATTGAAATTGCAACGTCGTAAGAGGCTACATTTTAAAATTAAGAATATGATTTTTTATTAATATTGGTTAATTTTTTTGGTATGAGAAAGCAGGTATGGCAACGTAGCGCTTGTTTGTTTACAACACGGATCAAGAACACGGAGTAACATTAATAGGAGTTGAAGGTCCAATGGGAGAAAGCTACGAAACTGTGATCTAAATTTTTGGTAAATATTGAGGGCGCCACTTGTCATTCCTCCCTACTTCGGCGCGGATATACTGTTGTTTTCAATAGAATTTTGCTGAAGAACATTTAAAATTTTTTATTTTAAGCAATTAAATTTGTTTGTAAGTTCTTAAAACTGCAGAATTCAGATGTTTCAAATAAATGCTTCGTTCCTAGTTGTAAAACAGGCTATGATAGTGATAAGAAAAACAAAAAAAAGCTCTAGGAGAAAAATAAAGTCCGAGTTCGTGTTTTCTGCACCTAAAGTAAGTTTATTTTTTTTCTTTACAAAATTTCATCCATTCTCCTTCCTCCCAATTGTCTGTTTTAGATAGCTTCGGTTCATAAGAATCGTCATTTTTTAAAAGCTTTCTTTCAAAGTAAAATTAGTATAAAATGGCTCTTAAAAAAAACATGTTGGTTAGAATACTCTATTTAATGAAATTTGCTTTCAATCGAATTTTTTTCAGCTTGATATTATTTTTAAAAAAATAATTAAAACGAGACATTTCCCCATTGAATAACATTGCGGAAGCTGGAGAGAAGGAAGGATTGCACGCTGGCGCCATCTGTAAACATTAGAAATCAACATCACAAAATTTCAGCGTTACCTTCTTCTCCTGTCTTTTTACTCCGTGATCAAGAACAAGATTCAAGCAAGATGGATGCTGCCATGTGAGGAAAACGTAGATGTTCTGATTAGGATTACTATTTTAATTATCGAGGTAAGTTCATAAATAAAACATTTGTTACATTTTAATACGTTTTCGTTTTTGTCATTCTCCAGTACATTTAATTTTGGACATAGCTGTAGGAAAACAATTATAATTAAAATTTTTGGTATGTTTACCAAATCGTCCTTTAGCGTTATTCTGAATGCTTGTCTGAACGGATTATATTTAAGTAGCATCGAAATGTGTTCAAATGTGTATGTTTAAAATAAGTCAAAATTATTTATTTCATAATAAAAGTTCATGAAATTCATCTTTTCGCTGTACGATATTTATTGTTTGTACGGTATTCATTGCTGTACTTCATAGCTATAACAATTTATCGATTAAAAAGAAAAAAGAAAAACTTAACTGTGGTATGGAAGGCATAATAAAACATTTTAAAGGATAATTTAACATAAAATCTGACAAAAAATACAGGAATTTTCACCTGGATGTCTTCAAATGAATAAAATAAAAAGGTAATTTAAAATAAAACTAATATATCCTAATATAAACAAACATATTGTTACTTAATGCTTAGCAAATATCATTTGAAAAAAGAAAAAAAAATTATACAATCAAAAGAATTGATAATTCCATTACTATTTTAATATTTTCCCCTTACTCTTTAACTTTTTTTTTTTTTTTTTTTTTTTTTTTTAAGAAGGGGGGGGGGGGAGTACAATTGGTAGTTAAATTGAAGGGTTCTGATTTTTTTTTTCTTCTTCTTTTTAATTTTTTAAACATGTTTAAAAAAAAAAAAAAAAAAAAAAAAAAAAAAAATCATTATTTAAAAAATATTATGTGGACTGATGTTAAATAATATAAATTGGTATGAAAGTGAAAGGTAGACTAATAAAAGATCATAAATTTGAAAATATGTTCTTTTCTAAATAATGTGAGAAGTAAACAATAATTGATCTTTTCATTTGTTTTATCTGTTAAATTAGATGAGATTAAATTAGGGCGTTTTATTTACAAGTCATTTAATCATTCCGAGATTACAAAGTAATGTTAGAGATAGTTTGTTTTTACTGAATCTCTCAACCTTTTCTTGAAATTATGTTCCTATATTTGTATACGAAGTGGCTAATCGGACCGTTTCTGCAATTTTGTACAGGCTATTCGGACCATCTTTTCCAAGGAGAATAAGTTAGCACTGATAAAAGAGTGAAATTTAGACATAATACAATGTGTCTCGTCCCCATGCAGGAAAAATTATCTTTTTACTTTTTTTTAAATGTGGGAGTGTGGTAGAGATTAATTATTTTCACAGTAATTTTGGACTCTAAATGATGTTAAAATTCTTCATAAAAGGGCAATAACTCAAAATAATTTTTATAAAGCAAAAATAAAAATAATGAAGATTTCAAAAATTGAATAATAAAAATAAAAAATGCAACATGAAAACAGATCTTAGTAAATGAGTATTTTTAATCTTTGAAAAAATCTTCGCAATATGTGTTATGAATATACATAAATATGAATAAATGTATAACATATGAATAAATCTGTATATTCAACTACATAGATGCAATTGGTTTTTTATTTCTTTTCCTTCTTTAAAAAATAATTAAACCATTCCAATATAATTCGATACAAACCAAACCCAATTTTCTATACAAATATATGTATGATTTTTCTGAAAATGACATTTGTACTTATTTTGTAATGTTTTCTAACAGCAATGTTGAAATATATATGAATTGTAGATCAATCGCATTATACACTTTCAAAATGCTAAAAGTTTGAATTTGTAGTTGAAACAAGCAAAATCATTAGTATATTACAGAGAAAATTGAAGATCAAACAAACAAAATCATTATTATGACCAGCGTAACAAGGAAGCGGTCTGAATCTCTTATTTTGTAATGTTTTCTAACAGCAATGTTGAAATATATATGAATTGTAGATCAATCGCATTATACACTTTCAAAATGCTAAAAGTTTGAATTTGTAGTTGAAACAAGCAAAATCATTAGTATATTACAGAGAAAATTGAAGATCAAACAAACAAAATCATTATTATAACCAGCGTAACAAGGAAGCGGTCTGAATAGCCCCCCCCCCCCCACTAATCGCACCGATGGTCCAAATAGCAACGGCATATTTGTATAAGAAAATTCTTATATTTTCATATTTGAATGCTTTGACCCCTGCATTATTAATTTTCTACTTGATATTTCGCAAATTATTTTATAAATTTACAAATGGGGTATCATTTAAAAAAAAATCTGAATTAAACTCTGGTGTATAGGTACTGTAATCTGAATTTGAAAACTCGCCCAATTCTTAGCAATTACTTTTGCAACTTATAGCGTATTGTTTCAATTTCTTTATTCAAGTGTTTATTTCATCTGAGAAAAATATTCAAAAAATTTTAAAACAATTTAAAAATACACTATTTGACAAATGCTATTTCAAAATATTTTTCTTGTAGTAGGGTAAATTTAATCTCACACGGCAAGAAGCGATAAACATTCCAAACATAGATTGTATCATTGCATAGGATTATAATTTGTCAGGCCCCACAAACTATAATTAATTACAAATTAATTATAATTAACTATTACAAATTATAATTAATTTTCATTTTTAGAAAATTAAGTTCCAAGCTAATGTAAGAATAAAAACTTGTTGTGTAATTTAGTGAATGTTTTTCGTAATTAGCAACAACTTTTTAAATTCTCAAGAAAAAGCATCCAAATCCAAGATACATAGACGTGCCAAGTCTTCGTTATTTTCAACGGAGACTTCACATTGGAAAGTTTTTATAAATGTTTCCCTTTTAATTGTATTTATACGTCGAAAATATATGTGACAGATTCCTTTTTAAAATATCAATGTATAAATCTGATTTAAAGATTAGTAATGTTGACACCTATGAAGATACCAATCGATATCTACAGGTTGCTCTGTAGGTGCCACTTGTTTGTCTGTTACTACAAGTTTACAGTTCGAGTAATCTGTATGGGTTATTGTAGTTGATATTCAAGGCTCACTACTAATAGTAGTAACCTGAGCAATCCAGGTCCCCTAAATTGTTCATTTAAGGTAATTTTTTTTTCTAATGTTTTCATATCAAACCATACTGAAAATTCTTGCATGTTTGATTTGTAGTATTATGCATAGCTCATTTTAATTATGAATATTATATATTTGTTGTTATTGTTTAGATACAGAAAAAGAACTGGAGATATTTTAGATTTAAGTGCTGAAGGAAAGAGAAGAATGAAAATTAGAAGGATGTTTTCCAAAAGAAAGAAAGGTATGTGTATTTATTAAAATTAAATACAAAGTTAGCACAATTTCACTGCTAACTGACAAAATTTATGTAATTTTAAAGTTTGAAATTTTTTTTTACTCCCTGTGGCAGAATTTTTTCCTGCTTTCTGCGACAAACCTCACTAGAGCTAATTTCTTTCTGTAAGATATTCAATTATAAGTAGTGTGCAACTGCATTACTAACCAGAAATAATAATAAATAGATAAATTATTATTTAAATGATAAGTGAAATAAATATAGATTATAAATATAATTATTTTCGAATTCATATTAACTTACTGCCCACACATATTATGTTCTACTTAAAAAAAAAAAAAAAAAGAATCCAGTTTTCCTGTATTTAAAACTTGGTTTATGTTAAAATTCCTAATCCTAAGTAACTTTGGAATTTTAGAATTTCATAAATATTAATATAAATAAACATACAAAATATTAAATATGTCTACACATGCTTTGTATATATTTCTGATGTCTGAAACCAGTATATTTACTTAAATTTTTATTAATTATCATCAATAAATTGTTTTAAGATTCGTTAATTTATAAACAGCATAATACTTAGATGTTAACTTATATATGGCAGATATTATTAATTCATATTTCTAACCAGATTCAAGCACATTTATAGATTCTGAATCTTGACGATATAGGCTTTTGACAGTTGAGGTTTCTGACAGGTTTTTGACGGTTTAAACCCTTGTCATGTCAAAAACCCAACCCTGAATTTATTTATATGCTAATTTGCTAATGGATAAAATCTATGCCTTTTGCAAAGCTGAATTCTAAAATATTGAAAATCTTGCTGCTAATTGATGTCTGTCACACTTTTGTCGAAAGTCACACATCAGAAATTATGCAATACTTTTGCAAATGAAATTAAAAGTACCAGGCTATTTCTCGAATAATTGTCTAACATTTATGTTTTTTCGCAACTAAACTATTATTTTCTTGCTAATCGATAATAATTTCACTTTGTTTTTTCAAAACTGATTCTTGAAATACAGATTGCTATGCGTTCTGCAATCGGCCATAATCGACTAAATAATTTGCTGTTATTTAGCTACTAATCGATGAAAATTACATTATTTTGACAGTTGAAGTCAAAATTTTATGTTTAATATGTTATTATTTAGCCTAATTGAAAAAGGTTGTAATACTTTAAAAGCTGATTTTTGTAAATTGTGATGTCTTTATAACTGATAGTGAAAATATGTAATGCTTTCTCCGATAATTAATGAAATTTAGATTTAATTGGAATTAATTGCTGATATAGTAGGCTTTATTTCGATGCTAATTGGTGAAATTCTTGTTTTTTATTTTTATTTTTTCTGCAATTGCAATTTTCTGCAATGATTTGCAATACAGTCGAACCTTGTAAATGTGAATCTCAAGAGAGATACATTTGTTTATGTTTTCAGTAGTTCATGTTATCAGTAACTAATATTTATATAACTAAACTAATCTTCATCTTGACAGGAAGTGTAGAAACAGTTCATGTTAAGAGTAATTCACGCTAACAGTGTTCACGTTAACGAGGTTCGACTGTATATGCAATAATTTATGGCCATTTACTGAAATGTGGAATTTTAAAATTGTAAAAATTTATGTAACTGCAGTAAATTTACGTAATTGCAACTAATTGTTAAAATAAATGTTATTTTGCTAAAAACATGTAAATATTTAGCCTCCATAATCAGGGTTGAAAAAAACCCAGCCCAGTGGGTTTTATCAGGGTTTTTTGGGTTTTATCAGAGTTTTCAGGAATATTTTCTTCCTTCTTTTTTTTTACTTTAAGTATATCATTCATAATAAGATAATTTATGAAAGTAAATATTAATAATTCATTAAAATTAAACAAAATTAATTTTTTAAATTTCTAAAGTCTTTTTGAATTTAATTTTAAAATTTCTAAAGTATTTTTATAATTAATGGTTGTTCTTTTAATATTCTAAAATTCTGTTTATTTGCCCTTTACAACAAAAAATTGGATTTTAATAATTATTTAGTGTTGCTTTATTAAATTTTTTGTAGTCGTTAGATTCTCATAAAATATTTTTAATTATTGTTCCCAGGGTTGGTCCAGGTTTTTATTTTTGGGGCCCATTTTTGTGAAAAAAAGAATTGTTGTTTGAAACCTTTCATTTTAACAGTTACTCTATCTAATGTTTAACATCAAGTTAATAGCATTTTATAAAACAAGTATAGACGCTCATTAAAAATAATACTGTAAATATGGAAAAATTTTACAAAAGTATTTTTATTATAAAACAAAATTTTGTGAAGGGCTGTTTTTAAAAATCTGAATTTTGTGAAGGGACCCATTTTAACCCTCGCTTTCCCAAGATGGGGTCATTTTGATCCCATTTTGTAGTTGAAATTTAGTTAACCCCGCCTCATTCAAAAAGTGCACTAATTCGCCAAAGATAGCAAACATAATCTGTGGAATGTTGCAATTTCTAAACGATACAGAAAGGTGCAGTGCTGGTGATTTTCGCCAAACCTGCCAAGCGGCGCCTGAAAGCACTTTTTCTGCTGTAACACGTTGATCTTGGGAAAGCGAGGGTTAAGGATATAAATTTTGTGAAGGGGCCCATTTTAGAGATTTGAATTTTGTCAAGGGGCAGCAAAAGGGTCCCAATTTTTGCCGGGATCGACCCTTGGTTCCTCTAAATTACCTAACAGTGTTGCACTGTTAAAGTTTTCAGAATTTTTTAAAAATTTGATTTTGATTTATATTTTACATTCCCTGAATCCCACAGTTTTATTTGTATTAATAAACAACTCTTATTTTGCTTATATATATATATATATATGTATTTAAAAATTATTATATTAAATATACCTTATTTAAAATCCTTAAAAAGCTTGAGCTGATATATTTCGGCGTCCCTAACAAGATCATCTTCAGAGCTCGAAATGACAAACTACAGCTGGGCGGTATGTTTACTTTTCTTCTCTTCTTCTTCATCCTTTTCTTCACTTCGCTTCGTTTGCTGAAACAGGTGCTGCCATTCTGGTGGAATTATACTATGTTCGATGTCATTAACAGAATTGTTAGATGTTAAGATTTCAAGGGTTTCTCTTTTTAGGGCAAATGGTGTGAATTATAAGGGGCTATTTTTTGATAATTAATGGAATTAGTGTTAATATTTTTAATATTGTTAGTCCTTGAACATGCAGTAGAGTGTTTATTATATTTGAAGTCGGCGAGGTGTTCAGAGATACGTTTTTTAATTTTGCGTTTTGTCATTCCAATGTGTAGTTGGCATTATTTTTATCATGAAACTGAAAATTGATTTTATAAATTCCTGCGGTGTGTTTAAAATGAATTGGATCTTTTTCATTTCATATGCATTGGTATATACAGTCGGACCCGCTTAAATGAATAGCTGCAATTCCATCTATATTAATTCGATTAAGCGGAGTATTTGATTATTCGGGGAAGACTAGAAACGCAAATACATGGTTAACTAGAGTGATTTTATGCTTACATGAAAAGATAAATGATCGATACCTCTTTCTTATTTAAATATTTAACTAAGTTAAAATATTATAGTAATTTATATATGCAATTAATGCTGGAATAAATACAAAATAAATAAAGTATACTTACAATTTTTATTTTTAATCCCCCCCCCAAAAAATAAATAAATAAATAAATAAATAAATAAAAATTTATATATATATATATATATGATTGATTATTTTGACATAGACTTATTATTTCAATTTCTATTTCTAAAGCACATTAATAGATTATAACCACTTCGATGAGATACAAAATTACGATGAATAATATTTAGGATTTTGTAACTTCATCTGTTGTTGGAGGGGGATCTGCTTGTTTTTTTTTTTATCACTTTAATTTAAAGATTTTATAGAAAGATTAAACTTTTTATCTCTTTCTGTTTCTCCATCTTTATCCACCATCTATGAATTCAAAAAGTCATCTGAAAACTTCAAAAATTTGTGATTTGTGTGAGATCATATGTATTTTAATTTCTAATTTCATCATCAGTTGCTGATTTTATAAATTTGTTTTATCACCAATTTTTATCACCTCGGCAGGAATACTGTCTCATGTTTAAAGAGCCCTAGTTATGTAAGGTTTTTTAAAAGAAAAACGGATTTTTCTTTTCTCTCTCTTTTTTTTTTTTTTTTTTGAGAAAGAGAGGAAAAATTAGCTCAGAAATAGAGAAATTTTATTTAAGAAACGTCGTTCGAGTGTTTATGTGATTAAGCGAGGTGGCATTGTAAAAAATATTTCTTTAAACGAGGAAATTTAACATTACTTCTATGGGGAAAAAATTTGTTCTATCACTTTATATTCTTATAAGCGGGGATATTCGATTATCCGTTACCCAATTAAGTGGGAACGACTGTATTTTTGTTTGGTTTAATCGGAATATTAATGTTATGTTTTTTGGCTTCATTTTTAATTTTTACAGAGGCACCTTTACAATAGGGGATCGTTTTATTTTTTGAGCGTTTGGAATATGATTAAGGGTCATTCCATGGTCACGTGTGGGACATTTACACAGGCATTTTGCAGATAGATTCTATATTAGCAAACCTAGATATTTTTAAAAAGAAATTTGATGTGTTTTTTCTGAATTGCATATAACTCTGTATTTTTTAAGACTAATATGTTTTTGAAAAGTATCAAAATACCCTATTTCAAGTCATTTAATCAAGTGTACCGTGTGGGACGGAACTGAAATGACAGAGATCTACTTTTTGATATAAATGAAGAATTTCAGTTAATTGAAATAAATTATTGCATTAATATATTTTTTTTTGCAAAAAGTATGCATTTGTAAGTGATGTGCATTAGGTTTGATTATGTTACTAATAATATTAATTTTGTAATCATTTTTTAAAGTTTGCAATAGACTGTTTTGTGTATGACATTTGTAAAAAAAATGTGTGATGTCTGATGTCCCACATGTGACAGTAAACAAAAAAAATAATTTTTATCTTATATTTTGTAACATTCTAGACTTTTATTAGTTAGCACTATAAAATATCTTTTTTTTTTTAATACAATTTAAGGCAGAATTTATCTTTTTTTTTTTTTTAAAAGGAATTTTTTTATGCAGTGTGATTAAATGAAATCTTGTAGTACACAACTTCTTTTTCTCTTACCTTTTTATTGAAGCATAAAATGACAAAATAATACACACACAGAGGGGGGGGGGGAAGAGAGAAGAAAAAAATACTTTGAATTTTTTCATTAAATTTAAATTGACCACAATATTGACGTCTGTCGGTGCAGAATTTTATCGTATGTGATGCAGTCAGTAGAAACTGACCACTTGTACTTCTCAGATATCCCTCTTGCTTCTTGCATAACCAATATTTGAATCTCATTAGAAATTTCAGTGTATTATTTCTACTGGATATGATTTAAAATCAAACATAAGTCTCCTTTGCAAATATTCAAATTTTCAACATGACACTTTTCATTATTGAGGATTTTTTTGGTGTCATTTGCATTATATACTTGTAGTGGATTTTTGTTGATACTGTTGTATTCCTGGAACATTAGATGCTGTCTCCCAAGGCTTGTATGTTTTAATTTCCTTCTTTATTTGTTCTTCGGCTTGAAAAAAAAAGAAAAGAAAAAAAAAAAAAAAACCTATTTTGGTATTTTTCACAGAAATAGATGTAATTCAGCTTTTGTTGATTGAATGATGAGTCCACTCTGTGCCATTATTTTTTACCTAACAAGACGCTTCACGCGTATGATGCATTCATTTTTTTAGTACTTGGATCCAGGTTTGTATTGCTTAGGTGATTTTTTCGTAATGTATTTGAGTACTCATACTTTAAGGATTTTAGTTTCAATATAAAATTTACATGTATTTTACATTTTCACTTCTCTGATGGTGTATTTTTCATAAAGACGACATTTTTAGGTCATAGGCTGAAAATTTTTGAGGAGCATATCAAATATAGGAATTTCCTCTCTAAATATAGAGAAAGCTTCTTTTAAAATCATTGTTAAATAATGCATTAGGACAACTTTCCTTTGTCCTTCTTTCCATACACAGATGCTATCTTTCATTCCAGCGATTAACCTTAAATATGAGTAATTTCAGAACACAATCTTAATATTAAGTATTTATGACTCTTATCTGATATTTATCAATTTATATTAGACAAAAAGAAGAAGAAGAAGAAAGAAAAACTTAAGCTATTTGAGTGTTTTATAAAAACTTCCCATTCATGATGTCGCGTGTGGGACAAAAAGCAATCTCTAAAATTTCTCATTCTAGTGAAACCTACTTGAATTCAATAAATTATTCAAAGAACAGTTATTAATTTATGTGTAAAAATAAAACATTTAAGCATAATAACATTTCGTTGAGTTTTTATTGAAAAAAAAACATCTTTTCTGGCAGCACCTGTTTCAGCAAACGAAGCAAAGTGAAGAAAAGGATGAAGAAGAAGAGGAGAAAAGTAAACATACCGCCCAGCTGTAGTTTGTCATTTCGAGCTCTGAAGATGGCCCCATTTGGGATGCTGAAATACATCAGTTCAAACTTTTTAAGGATTTTAAATAAGGTATATTTAATATAATAATTTTTGAAATCAATCCTTTTTAATTTTTAAAATGTATATTTTTTTATTCTGTTTTAATAAGATAATTATAATTTTTTTTATGGGAGATTTTTTAGGATTTTTTTTTCTACAGAGCAGTTTTAGAAACTCCAACATTTCTAAAAATTCTTTGTTCATGTTATAATAATGTATATAATATTTGTTTTATGCTATTTATATGTTTATTGTAAGTTAGATAAAAGTGGAATTTTATATAAGGATTTTGAAAAAAACCCACCCAGTTTTTTTCAGGTCTGGCAAAATCAAGCCAAATCTGTCCATAATTCAATAATATTCTTTTTTTGTGTATTTGATTACTGAAATTGTCATTTTTCGCTACTGGTTTCCAAATACATAATTCTCTTCTCTCATGCGATTTTTTAAAAATATTTTTATGAAGAATTGTTTTAAAACTACCAATTTTTGTGAAATAGTCGTTTTCAAATCCGAAATTTTCTTAGAATTACTGCTGCACTATAAAAATTGAGGCATAACATATTCGATTATCCCAGTGTTACAGAAAATATTCTTTTCTTTCTCCAATGGTAAGTACTTCGTCAATAAAGTTCTAAGTTTTCCGTGATTTTCTCCGAAACTTGCATGAATGTGGACTGAAATACCTTAGTAAATTTCCCATGGATAACATTCTTTGTAGGTCGGATTTTTCTGTGATTTTCTCCGAAATTCTTGTGAATACGGACTAAGACACCTTGGAAAATCTTCCACAGTGGACAGGCTTCTTTCAGTATTTCAGAAATTGCCATAACAAATTGTTGATTATATATAGATAAACTAAGTGATTGTAATAGACAGATAAATAATATGCCATAGAACTTTGTTTATCTAAGGTAATGTGGACCGATGGAACCTCAGATAATCAAAAACTCAGGTTAAATGGACTCTATTGTAAATCGAGGGAAAATATACAGTAACGTTTAAAATGAATGGAAACACAACCAATGAAGTAAAAGAATATACCTATTACACATTTAAATGTAATCAGTTAAAAATGCAATACAATACATGCATACATGAATTATAAAAAAATAAAAAAAAGTACTGTGCTCTCAAAGTCGAAGTTCTTTATGCCATTTTTTAAGGGTCACCTCAACTGGGATGTGGCACTTTTTAGATTACCTTGGTTAATCAGGGCTTGGATAACCGAGGCTCTGCTGTATATATAAATTTAAAACTTTTTATGAATAATAAAAAAAAAATTAAAACAGCATTTATGTAATTTTGTATTTGTTGGTTTTTATTGAGCTTATGTATATATGTAATAAGTACAAAACTATGAATAAAAAACATAAAATGCAAGAACTTGTAACAATATTTTCTGGTCAAAAGCAGACACGACCTTACGCCCCCATAACAGAAAATGTGAGATTACATCACAGTTTTTTTTTTTTTTTTTTTTTTTTCTTTTACAGTCTGCAGATTATTTTCAAAACAGTATTGTGCAGAGATTCCAAATGTCCCGAATTTGGTAGGAAAGATTGAAAATCGCCATCTTTCTCCATCTATAGCATAAATATCAATGTTTATTTTAAACTTGCTTTATGAGGTTCTACAAACTGTGAATAGATAGAATTGTTCAATATCTTTCACTGATGTAACTTTTTATGGTACTCTCCCCCCCCCCCCAAAACAATCAGTGATCAAATGCCTTCTGAAATCTGTGATTTCTAATTGTTTTCCCCCCACATCATCAATGTCAATGTTCTTTTTAAACTTACCTAATTAGATTCTAGAGCCTATGAAGAAGTAGAATTGTTCAATATCGCTCACTCATATAATATTTTATCCCCCCTCTCTGCTAATGATCAAATGCCCTGCAGAAGTGTTGCGATTTCTAATCTTTCTTCATCCACAGTGTAAATGTCTATAACATAGCTGCCAAGTTTTATGCCCCGGGCATAAAATTTACGTTTTTTTCACATTTTTTACGCTTTTATGCCTAGATTGCTATTTTTATTCTTTTTCTACTGATTTTCATTTTTTTTTTTTTTTTTTTTTTTTTTTTTTTTAATTTGTTTAAGTATTCGATTAAATTTAATAAAAAAAGTTAAAAATAAAAAAACTCATCTTAAAAAAAAAGTATCTAAAAAGTACGATTTTTGCTGCTAATGCTTAGTAAACAAAGATCGCAATGTATTTGATCAATTGATTGATTCTGAGTTGATGCTTCTATAACTATCGTTGGTCCCCATTTATTGGTTGAAGCACGCTCCGTTTCAACGTCATCGCTTCAGAGGCATGGTGTGTGTTTTTCCTCCTCACCAGACATGCTCGGTTCACCTCAACCCTTGCGCATCTTACAGAAACGGAAGCATGGGAAACGTGGGTGATGTTCGTTTTGTTATTATGTTTGTGCTTACAATTGTCACACGCTTTTGAAAATTTTGATGATGGCTGAAAAGAAATCTTATCAACTGTTTAAAGATAGCTATAAAACTGAATTTTGATGTATAAGAGCATCTAGTCAGGGTGAAAAGTTTGCATATTGCATTTATTGTCAGTCCAGTTTTACAATTTCTCATAGCGGCAAATACCATACAACCAAACACATTGGAAAGAAAAGAAATGTCTATATTTATGCAAAATCAGCTAATATTAGCAAAAAGAATAAAATACATTACTACTTCAAGGAAGATAATCAATTGTATTTACTATATTCTGAGAAAGTGTTTAAAAAAAAAATTATTTCAACAAATGTAGTTTTTACATTGTATTTTAATAAATGAAGCTTTTAAATTTATTTTTCCTTTCCGTTTTTTTTTTCTTCTTCTTTTTTTGAGTTTGTAAATGTAATAACTAATTAAATTGAAAAATAGTTATCTGAAATATTTAAAAATAATTACTGTATCTGATACTTCTAAGCAGTTTGAAATGAAAACTATTTTTAAAATAAATCTAATGTGAAATTCAGACTAATTGCATCACTGTGTGAATATATTAAATTTGTAAGTATAGTAAATAATTATGAATGATAGCTAAACTTTACATTATATTACTTTTTATCAAATGTTAACGTATTTAAAAAGTAAATTAGTGATTTTTTTTTTTTTTTTTTAAATACTTTTAAAATCTTATATGCCAAAACAGAAAAAATCCCATTTGCTTCTTTTTTATTTTTATTTATTTTTTTTTTTTTTTGGGGGGGGAGGGGGGGTGCAAATTTTTTTGTTCGTGCACTGTTTTACTCCTTGGAATTTTCTCAGTTTGGCAGGTATGCAATAATCTTTTTAAACTTGCTTTATGAGATTCTAGAAAATATAAAGAAGTAGAATTGTTCAATATCTTTCACTTGTTTATTTTTAGTTTTTTTGTGTGTGTGTGTGTGTTTCCCACCCACTCCCAACAGTCGGCAATCACATGCCACCTGTAATACTTGCAATTTCTAATTTTTCTCCATCTGCAACATAATTGCAAAAATGTCTTTTTAAACTTACCTAATTCGATTCCAGAGCTCATAAAGAAATAGAATTATTCAATATCACTCACTCATATAATATTTTATTCCCTCTCGGAAGAAAGTTCTGATAGGTGATAATGTTTTCCTTTTCACGGATGTTTAATATTTCTACAATTCTTTTTCTAATTTATAAAGTAGATTATAGTCACCTAAACAAACCTCAAAATGTCGGCGAATTATATCATATGACTCATTTACTTGTTTCAGAGGGGGGAATGGATCGATTGGCTCATCATTACTTTCATTTTCATATTTTTCTTGCGAGGAAGATGTGAAAATTTCTTTGTCATCTTCTGTCATCTCGTTTCCATCCAATTCTTAAAATTGCATGAGCTCTGCCTAAGTGAATTTCAGCTGTCTGAAATCACCTATCCCGAAGTCTTCAAAATACCAAATTTCACTGTGCTCAAAATCATTAATTACTTTTTCATCATCCCATATTTCACATTCGATATTTTCCAATTTTGCTTTTTTCAACAACAATAAACAATTTTTAATTACTTTTAGAAATGGAAATCTTGTTTAAGAACACATTTTTTAATAAGGAAGACTGTTCAAACTTTATTCGAATAACCGAGGACGGTATGTGAAAAATATTTGTTTAAATGGGGAAATTTAACATTGTTCCTGTGAGACTGATTTTGGTTCTAACGAATTTTATTCGAATAAGCGGCGTATTCAATTATTCATTACCCAATTAAGTGGGTATGACTGTATATGTATGTATATACTAGCAGGCTTTGCCTGCTTCGCGGATCAGTATATTTAAATGATTTCTTTTTAATTGAATAATTGAAACTTTTCAATAAATATATTTCAATTGCCGACTATTTTCATCACAGCTTTATTATGGGACCTCCTTGGCGATATTAAATATTTTTTGAACTTCTCGAATCTGTACAACAAAACTCATTAAAACGAATATTCTCTAATACAGTCCAATAGTAAAGTTAATTCTTCGAATATTCTGGAAATAGTCGAAGGTGTTACTCATGCAGCAAAAGTCACTATTCGATGAATGTTCTGGAACAGTCTAAAAAGCAGTCACTTGTCCCACAGGAGTAAAGACAATAACATCAAATACTCCAGAGCAGAAATCTTTGCTAGCTGACAAAAAATATCCAGTCGCTTAGAGCTCAATCCCTAAAGTGCACTCACTCAGAAGAAGTCTCTGAATCGCAGTGACTACATACTCTCTCGCAGAAATCAACTCACTCCTATTTATAACTTTTGAAGATGATTCCATCGAGAATCCCATGGAAAGATTGAGATCTGTGCTCCCGTGTGTTAGAGAGCTTCGGGAATTCTAAACTACCATTTTTCACCAAATTTGGTCGTCCACTCATCAAGTTTGTCACCAAGGCTGACCCCACTGAAAGTGAATGAACTGCCCTTTTATTTTCACTTTGCCTGTAAAACTACTTTCATTGCAACAGTACAATTGATGCAGGGCAAAGAATTAATCCCTTATAACAATATGCTATGAGCACTATTTCTGCCTCATTTTAGACAACTAATGTTTTTATGGTTATATATATTTCCCATTAAATCTATTTTTATTTATTTATTTAAATATTAATTTGAATTTATCAAATATTTCTGCCCGACGGCATACAAGTGAAATCACACATATCAGTTCGTTTATTTGTATGATAAATTAGCGTAGTGATTGGTATATGAAAAATAAATAAATAAATAAACATTATCGTCCTACACAACTTTATTAAATTTCTCCCTTGGCGGCTTTTGAATTTTTGGCGCCATATTAGCAATGGATAAATGTATATATATTTTTAAAATAATTTCTTGTATAAAAGGAGGAGCCCTATTTTGCTGATACTTTTATCGGACACCTTTTCGTTAATTTATAAGAATTCTTCATATTCTGTTTATATTTTTAATAGTTTTTAGACTTGCTGAAATAAATTTTCCATTTTTAAAACTGCATTTTTTTTTCTATAAAATTATCTACTGAGATAAAAATAGATCATTTGTGTGGCTACTATTTCAGTTTATAATTTTTGTCTTTTTGTAATATTTTATAATTTATTTATATTTTTGATGCTTTACTTAGATTAAAATGGCTGTTGCTAAATTAAACTTCTTGGCGAAAAACATTCGGTATATTTCAACGCCAAAATTAAAAAAAATAGCCCTGTAGGATCTATAAGTAAAACTGATAAAATAAATTTATAATTCATAGAGTTTATTGTAGTAAAGAAACGCTATGCAGTCGAATGTGACATCATGGACAGTTTTTTTTTTTTTTTTTTTTAAATAACAACTTGACAGTAAAAATAGTAGTTAAAAAAAATGTTTTAGAACAACATGTAATATTATCATAAAGTATATTAGCACTTTATCAATGTGCATAAAATTTTCAAATTGATAATGACGTCAACTTTTCAAAGATGCATAATTTAATATTTTATAATATTTTATATTATAATTTTGGTTCAACAGAAGTTCACCACCAATCTTCTAAAAATCCACAAATGGTTTTAACATCAGGAACAAAACTCTGATTCATTTCAAGGTTTAAGAAAAGTTGCTAGATTATATTCATCCTGTATTTCCCTTTGATACAGTTTATTACGCCCATATCTAAAGGTTGAATTTTTCATGTAGCATTTGATGAAAATGACATTATGTAATGTTTTTAAGCTGAATGCTTGTGTTTATGGGCAGCACAGTTATCAAACTAATCATTGTACAAGCTAGCAAAATGCACATGCTCTAAAGTAGTAGAAACAAGTATTTCTGAATGATGAGAGAGGAACAGACAGAAATACATATCCAATTGTGCATTTATTCAAAGAAAATACATAGGAAAAGTGAAGCTTTAGTTTTAACTTTAAAAGTTTGTTTAAACTTATTCAAATGGAAAAACTTCGCAATATCCGATACTAATGTTTTCAGTTGTTTATTGTAACCAGTCTCAGACTTTATTAACCCTTTAAGGTTCACTACTTAATTTATTTTAAAAATTACTAAACTAATTTTAAAAATGGCTTTTAGCCACATAGCTGATCATAAATATTTAAAAAATAAAAAATTAGCATTGTTCCTTTTCGAGGAATGTTCGGTTTGAAACATCTGTAAGTAAACCTTATTAAATTCAAATAATATTTAATTTAATAAATAAATCACTTTATAAGTAAACATTACCGGCAACATCAACTTGTAAAAGTTGCATGGATCCCAACATTTCAATATATTCCGGAGTATTTTAACCCTTTGCGGGGCAAGGTAATTCTGATCATTTAAATTACACTGCCACCGTAATTTACAAACATAATTATAATACAAGAAATTTTAAATGTTCATGTTGAAAAAAGGGCATTTTCTGCTTTGTTATAAATGTAAATTTTTGCTAAAAAATTTCTGGGATGAGTTTTTGCTCTTGAGAATTAAAATTAGGTGTTCCATCAGCGGGAACACTACGACTCAAAGGGTTAAAGCATAGTAGATTCAAAGGGAGCAATAAAAGTTTGTACTAATCTATACTTTGTTACATCCAATTTTGTTTTAAGTGGACTTTTTTTAAAAATTATTTATGTATTTTGGGAGGGGGGGGGGACTGTTTGTTTTAAACTGTGCCAACACTGTTTAAAGAATGTTGTTTAATGACTAAAGCTTTGGGTATATAGCACTTAATTTACAAACTGTAAATTTCAAATATACTTTTTCAGTCAGTTTTCCTTTTTATATACAGTGGGTAATCAAATTATTAGATTTTTTTTTTTTTTTTTTTTGACATTTTTTTAAATACTAGATTCATACATATATATATTTCTTGTTTCATTTTCATTCCAGGTCAAATGAGAGAATATCTACTGAAAAGAGGGAAAGACATGTGTGGAAGTGAGGCTGAAATAAAAAAATTACAATCGATATGTGTACCTCGTAATAAATATGTTTAAAGTGTGTTTTTGACTTTTCCTTAATAAATGGAAAAAAAAAGAAATCATAATAAATCTTTTTTAAATAATTTGCTTTGTCCTTTTCTGTCCTTACCCATTTTGGGTACTTACCTTGGTATTTATTTTTCAGTGAGTTCTATTCATATATAAAGTATCTATGATTAGTATATAGTATGATATTATGTATATATATATATAGAGTTTTAAGGTAAGTTTAAGAAAAAAATTGAAAGTTTTTACAGAATTTTTATTTTTTATTTTATAAAGGCTAAAAAAAATGTATATTAATCTGAAAATAATAATGCAGTATTATATCATACATTTTTCGTAAATTACTTGATTTAAATAACAGTACTTTTTGAATAATATATTTGAAGATCTTTATAAAGTCATTTTATTTAAATTAATAAGAACTTTCTTTTTTTAAATGAGAAAGAGCTGGTAATAATCACAAAAATTAAGATGCAATACTGGGGCGGATTGATACTAATTTAAATATCTTAAAACTTATGGCAATACTTGCAACTCATTTCTAAAATAACATTCAGGAAAGAAACATTTTGGTTAAAACTTAAAATAGTTATAATTATTTTTAAAAGGAATATAAATTATATTTAAAAAAAAAAAAAAAAAAAAACCAAATGTTCAAAACTAACTAAATTTAAAATATTTTTTACTGTACCATTGTACAACACTTATTTTTTAAAGTTTTTTGAAAAGTAATTCAAAGAATCCTTAAGGCTGCTCTCAAATAAAAACTCACAATTTTTTGAGATGATATAAAGGCTGTTTTCAATGATTGAAAAAAGAAAAAAATGTAGATATCATTTTTAAACAGTAGAAAATAGAATAATGTTTGATGTTTTTAGAAATTTTTTATTTTAATTATCTTCTAGTATAGCTCCGTACCATTTTAATTTGTAAACTCTTAATAATTGAGATATTATTTTTGTAGTAATAAAGAAATATATATGCAGTGGAGAGTCAAATATCTGCACAGCTCAGGACCAGATGTTGTGCATTTGGCGGATTTTGGAGCCCATAAAAAATCATTTTCAGTTTGAATAATAAAACCAGAATATTAATCAAATTAAACATATACAAGTGAATAATAACACAATTTCACTTGTATATTAAATTATTAGGTATATAAGAATAACACTGAACATTAAATATATATATAAAGAAAACAATAAATGAAAAATGAAAAAATATTCGTCAAATTTAGACAAAATCTGTTCACATGCAGTTTGTTTTAAACTACACTTTAACATGCACACATACATCGAGATTTTTTTTTTTTTTTGTCTATTGTAAATAGTTATCAATTCTTATTTTGTAACTCAAATTTATTTTTCAAAGTATTTAACTGAATTCTTCCGTAAACTATGTATTTATCAAATAGCATTTTAAAAAATTAATTTATTGTTTTCCTCATTGATAATGATCATCATAATAATCATAATTTTCTTTGGATTAATTTAATATATTGTTGATAATTTCTTTATATGAAACTTGGTTCTTGCAGTTTTTCATATTTTTATTATTGTAATCATAAAATGCAAGCACAAAGTCTGCATTCAGGATCCTTTACAAAAATTCTGCTTTGCAGTTTTGTAACTTAAATTTCATTGTTTGTATCTGAAAAGCTATGCAAATTTCAGACTTTGACGGATTTTAGATCGGCAGATTTCTGGCTCTCTCTGTCTATATATATATTTTCTTTCTTTTTCTTTTTTTTCTTTAAGTACGTCAAAGTTGGCAATTTAGTTGATGATTTTCATCCCTTTTTTGTGATGTGAAAGTTTACAAATTAGAGTTTTGAGAAGTATTGTATTTAGAGAAAAAATTTAAACTTATTTCCCGTTTTAGGCATTTCAATGCAGAATTGCCACGCTACCTGGAAATCCTGGAACAGTCAGGGAATTTGAAAATTGACCATGAAAGTCAGGGAAAAGTCAAGGAATTTTAATATTTTAGCCAGAATCTGGAAAAGTCAGGGAATTTCATACAATGATTGCCAAAAAAAATTAAATTTTCCTCCAATGTAGAGTCATTTTTCTTGTTTTTTTCTTAGCTTTTGCCATTTTTTAAAAACAAGACCTCTTAGAAAGACCCCCGCATGGAGGGCAATCTGTCCTTAGGTCAAAGTAATATGTAACTTTTGTGTTTTCAAGTTTTACCATAATTATTTTGCCCTCAATGCAACCAATGCACAGTATGTGGCTAGACTGGAATTTTCTTAGAACACATCTGGAAAACCTGGAAAAGTCAGGGAATTTCATTCTCCTATTTGAGTGGTAACCCTGTCAATGGTAATGTCAGAAAAAGTCATACATTTTCATCAAAAATTAGTTCTGTGAATCTGATGAAAATTGTGCATTATTTGCCACAATGTTATCCATTTAAGAACAGCTTTAAAAATGCTTCTCACCATTTCCCACCAATTTCAGAATACCGTGTTAATGAGTGGGTAAGGTAACTAATCTTCCATTTTAACATCCTTGTAGCATAAAATTTACTTATAGTAATATTAGCATAAAAATTGAATGGTTAACTGTTCACTAATCAAAATAAGAATTCATTTGTAGCACAACATTCTAAGAAATCATTATTAGAAGCTTTGCAGGTGCCATCTATATGAAATAAACAGAGTTAATTATTTGCATTCCATTATAAGTACCATTCCTTGCATCCCTTTTTATTTTTTGAATATATATATATTAAGATAAAAATTGATTACTGATTTAACTTTCAAAAATACCCAGTTTTGTGGTTTTCACACAGGCCTTAGGTAAATACCCTAAATTTGGCTAGCATAAATAAAATTAAAAGCAACTGCTGGTTGAAAAATAATGTTATAATAACAAAAAGTAACAGATGGTAGGAAAGTCCTGCTATAATAGCAAAAATTAAAAGCAACTGATGGTAGAAAAGTAATGCTAGAATAGCAATTAAAAAGCATCTATTGGATGTGAATTACTGCTAGAATAGCTGAAAGTGCATGCAAGTGGTGGTCTAGATTGCTGCTAGGCCAGCAACTTATTCAAGCAACACAAATTGGATTATGTATGCTGGACAAGCAATAAAAGTAAGCCAATACACACCATGATATGCTGGTAATTCTGGTAGAACCAGCAAATATTAATGCTAGTTTTTATGCTATTTTACTTGCTGGGATACAGCATTTAATGCTAGTCCAGCAAACAAATACCAGAATGAAAAGCTGGATTATGTATGCTAGATAAGCAATAAAAGTGGGCCAAAACACACCATGACAAGCTGGTAATTCTGGTAGAACCAGCAAATATTAATGCTAGTTTTATGCTATTTTACTTGCTGGGATACAGCATTTAATGCTAGTCCAGCAAACAAATACCAGCATGAAAAGCTGGATTATGTATGCTGGACCAGCAATAAAAGTGGGCCAAAACACACCATGACAAGCTGGTAATTCTGGTAGAACCAGCAAATATTAATGCTAGTTTTATGCTATTTTACTTGCTGGGATACAGCGTCTAATGCTAGTCCACCAAACAAATACTAGCATGAAAAGCTGGATTATGCTGGGCAAGCAATAAAAGTGGGCCAAAACACACCATGGCAAGCTGGTAATACTGGTAGAACCAGCAAATATTAATGCTAGTTTTATGCTATTTTACTTGCTGGGATACAGCATCTAATGCTGGTCCACCAAACTAATACCAGCATGAAAAGCTGGATTTTGTATGCTGGACAAGCAATAAAAGTGTGCCAAAACACACCATGACAAGCTGGTAATTCTGGTGTAACGAGCAAATATTAATGCTAGTTTTATGCTATTTTACTTGCTGGGATACAGCATTTAATGCTAGTCTAGCAAAGAAAAAAAGCATCTGTTGGTTGTGAATTTCTGCTAGAATAGCAAAAAGTGCAAGCAAGTAGTGGTCGCGATGGCTGCTAGACCAGCAAAATATTCAAGCTACACAAGCTGGAATATATATGCTGGACAAGCATAAAAAGTGTGCCAAAACACCACATGACTTGCTGGTAGTTCTGGTGGAACTAGCAAATATTTATGGTAGTTTTATGCTATTTTACTAGCTGGGATGAAGCATGTAGTGCTTGCCTAGCAAACAAATACCAGCATGAATTTCGACTTGGGACATTTCATTTCGTCAATATTTGCTGTGTTTCAGCTTCAGTTTGACAGGTATTTTGCTGTACAAATATACATTGTTAAACCAATCATTACGAAAATTGGTACACTTATTAATGAGGACAAAATTAGCAAAAGTTTTTTTTTTTTTTTTTTTTTTTTTTTTGTGCTAGAAGCCTATTTCAGTCGGTAGAGTTGTCGAATTTTTATAATACACTCTTAATTAGTGCTAAAGGCCTATTTCAGTCGGTTTATTGAATGGGGATTTATTGAATGAAGTCCCCCCAAGGCTCAACTTTGACATGAGTCCCCCCCAGGCCCAACTTTGACATGAGTCCCCCCCAAGGTACCCCTATTTCAGTCGGTACAGCGTTGTCGAATTTTTATAATATACTCTTAATAGTGCTAAGGGCCTATTTCAGTCGGTTTATTGAATGGGGATTTATTGAATGAAGTCCCCCCCCCAGGCCCAACTTTGACATGAGTCCCCCCCAAGGTACCCCTATTTCAGTCGGTACAGCGTTGTCGAAATTTTATACGTCACTCTTAATTAGTGCTAAGGGCCTATTTCAGTCGGTTTATTGAATGGGGATTTATTGAATGAAGTCCCCCCCAAGGCACAACTTTGACATGAGTCCCCCCCCCAAGGTACCCCTCTTTCAGTCGGTACAGCGTTGTCGAATTTTTATACGTCACTCTTAATTAGTGCTAAGGGCCCATTTCAGTCGGTTTATTGAATGGGGATTTATTGAATGAAGTCCTCCCAAGGCACAACTTTGACATGAGTCCCTCCCCAGGCCCAACTTTGACATGAGTCCCCCCCCAAGTTACCCCTATTTCAGTCGGTACAGCGTTGTCGATTTTTTATAATACACTCTTAATAGTGCTAAGGGCCTATTTCATTCGGTTTATTGAATGGGGATTTATTGAATGAAGTCCCCCCAAGGCAGAACTTTGACATGAGCCCCCCCCAGGCCCAACTTTGACATGAATGCCCCCCAAGGTACAACTTTGACATGTGTCCCCCCAAGGCCCAACTTTGACATGAGTCCACCCCCAGGCCCAACTTTGTCATCAGTCCCCCCCCAGGTACAACTTTGACATGAGTCCCCCCCGCAAGGCACACCTTTGACATGAGTTCCCCCCAAGGCACACCTCCCCCCTCATTGGGAAAAAGAGAAAAAACGTTGTTTTGCGGCTATAAGACAGTTTGGATTTCCAACGTTATTTGTTACAGTATCTGCAGCTGAAACACATTGGTTTAATTTAATGAAAACATTATCATGGAATTTAGATCGTCACGAATTAATTAAAGAAGAATTTGTCGATATTAACAAGTTTAGTAGTAGGCCACTGTCACTAAATTAAAATCTGTCAATGTCAGATTTTCTTGTTTTAAATAATGAAATAATGTCGTATCTGTATAATTTTTTTTTTATTATTCAGTCAGATAAATTGTCCAACAGATATGAAATAAAGCCCATTTAAACTTTCAAATTATTAAGTATTAAGAAAAAAAAAAACTTGATGCTTCCTTTTTTTCAATCTTCGAATAAAAATCGCTCATATTTTATCAGATTTTTAATACATTATGAACGTAGTGCGTAGTTTCAACTAATTTCTTTTCAAACGAAAATATTTGTCGTAAAATACTGCATATTGGAAAAAGAAAAAAAAGAAAAAGAAAAAATTCATTAAGAAGCTTTTATATTTCTCAAGGATATTTGTGCTTATATCCTTTACACAAAAACTGAATACTGATAACTAAGAGAAGCATCGTAATCATAGTCTATAATCGCAAATCATTCCAAGGTAATTTGTCTAAAAAAAAAAAAAAAAAAAATGTTTAATTATTTAAAAAAAAAAAAAAAAAAAAAAAAAAAGATTTTTTTTTCCCCGTTATGAAAGTAAATAAATTTATTCGTACGTTAATATTAACTATATAATTTTTATACCGAAAAAATAGACATGTAACAATATACTTTTATTTAAATTGAGGGACAAAGTAATTTTTGTATTTAATTGTAAAATTTATTACGTATTTAAATATCGATTCTAAACTATAGTATTGACACGTAATTCAAAGTCAAAACAAATTTCTAATGTACAAATTCGTACTAAATAAAATAATCTGTCGTAATCTGTCGTACTAAATAAAATTTTATGGCTAGCAATTTTTTTTTTTTTTTTCATCACTGTTAATTTCTTATTTACTTTTCCTTTATTGTTATTTTCTTATTTTCCTTTCATTCATTTATTTTATATTTCATTTTTAAGTATATTTAATATTGTGTATTCTTTACATCCAGTAAAATTTATGATTTTTCGGCAAGTATTTTTTAAGATACTTGATAAAACATGTGAAAATGAAAACGTTTCCAGTTTTGTGTTAATAATTTGTAGAGTAAAACAATAACAACAACAACAATACTACTAATAATAATAAATATATATATATATATATATATATATATATATCTGTGTTGTACAAAATTTTATCATCATGTTACATCCGATCATTTTGCATTACGTCCGTAAAAGTATGTTACTCGCAGTAGATTCTTTTTTTTTTTTTTTTTTTAGTGATATTGAGGAGTTTTCGAAAGTACAAAACTGACGTTTTTTCATGAGTCTTAAGATAACTGTTCTCATGAAAAATGATAAATGTGTTTATTTTTTTAGTACTCGTATTTAGAAAGTTTTGACAACGTTATACTTATTTGCTTAGTAATTTATTATCGTAACTAGTACAGATTCCAAGCAACATTGCAATGCATTTAAAACATACATTTAAATTTATCTTCTTTTGAAAATTCATATTCTCAAGTAATTTTAATTATATGAGTGAATCGTGAAAATTTTATCCAATTTCCTAAAAGGAAAATGGGACGAGTTCAATAATTTCATTTTGAAGCAACCTTTCAATAATTCATACATTTTGATTTAGATTTACTCAAACAATTTACTTAATAATAGTTATTTAACTAATATCTCATTTCGAAATTTATTACAGCAAATTTTCAGGTAATGCCCTTAACTTTTAATTTAAAGCCGTTGCATGTTAATCATAAATAAACATATATCGAATGATTCTTTAGTTTAATATTTATGAAAATAATGGCTCTAATAAGTTGAGTAGTATTATGAATGCTTATTTGCAAATAAAACCCTTTTTTAGAGTGTATGGATATTTACTGAATCAAGAATATACATTTTAATATTTTAAGTATATAAATATCTTTTAGATTTATAGCAATTTCAATACATTTTTCCCTTTCATTACATGCATTTATTACTTAAATATTTAGTCTCTTTTTTTCAGTGAATTTTACACATTATGACAGTATACTTTTGTGAATCAAATTATACCAATTTATGATTTATTTTTACTACAATAAAATTTTAAGCATAAGAAAACAAATTTAATTAGTAAAAAATCTTGCTAATGTTTACTTACGATATAATTCAAGGAGAAATTGAATAGTACTTCGATAAAGAAAATATTGATTAAGTTTGTAATCAGTGTTTATGAGATATTTTATCCTTAGAGTGCAAACGATTTATTTTTATCATCTCCTTGGGAATGACACTGTAAATTTACTTGTGGAAATAAGAAGTTTGTATAACAAATTTTATCAAATAGAAAATTTGGAGGCGATGCATATATACATTTTTTTTTAAATACTCAATATTTCTAATTATCACCAACTCAATTTTGCGAGTCATAAGCTCCACAATTTAAAATTAATTATAAAAAGATTATGCTAAAGGTTTGTCTTAATAATGTTATAGCCTTTTTTAATCTATTTATTTAATTTTGATCATATTAACTGGGGTTATATCATTATTATGCATTTGATGAAATAAAATAAATATGTGGAGTATCGGCCGGGTCTTGATCTGCTTCAGATCCCATCATTTAACTAATCGATAAGTAATTTAAATAATTGAATAATTGTTCAGCACGAGACTCAAATATAAAATGTAAATAAACTTTTTATTTAAACTTTAAAGTATAGTAGGGAATGACTTTTTACCAAGATTCCAATCAAAAACATTGTAGATAAATTTACTTAGGAAAATACGAAACTTTTATCTCCCCCTTGGAGGAAATAATTGAAGTCGGATAACACTGATCTCCGAAGATAAACCAGATAACGCCAACTCGTAGAATAAAGACAAGTTTCCCTTAATCCTCTCCTCTACTAAACTTCAACAATACACTGCCGAAATAACTAACTCGCCGACACTACAATACTTCATTGCTTACTTTAATAGCATACTAGCTGGGACTTTATTCACCCCTAACATCGACTCTCCTTATTATTTATTATTTAATTGATAACATAAGCATCCGATTTGTATGCTTGGTTCTCTAAACCCACTTATAAATCTTCGTCAGATAAAGACAGATAGCCACGACAGAATTACAGTACAAAGATTTGAAAAAAGAAATTTAAAGAATAAAAAGAAAAAAAAAAAAAAACTAAGCTTTATTCATTTTATTGTAAAATGTTAAGCATGCTTGAATGCATTTACCCTCCCCCAATAAAAATAAATAAATAAATAAAAAATCCTCACTCTAATAGTACATATGGATAACCTTTTAGTTGAACCCCAAAAGTCTGAGAAATACGAATATGCAGTTTCTACACAAAAGTTTTATGTAGAACTACAAAGTATAGTTGATATAAGCAAAAAAAGGCGATAGTTATACAAAGGGCCAAATGAAAAGTTCATTTTCACCTACTCGGCAGTTGATGGCTTAAAATAATAGATTTTAGCAAACATACATAAAATATTCCTTAGAACAGTGCAAAATTGTGTGATGTATAATGGTTTAACATTAATTTCAGAGTTCATTTGAACCAAAAGTTCATGTGAAATTTTGAATTTTTGTCTTGAGAGGAATGTCCGTGCTTCCATAAAAAGAAAAAAAAAAATTCCAAAAGGGTTTACGTATCAATAATTTTGGTTCATTTCGGCTATAAGAAATACACTTAAAAAAATAATATGCGGGGATTATTATGGATTATTATGGAACGGGATTATTATGGATCTGATTTATGGTTGTGCTGATGACATCAGGTGAAGTTAAGTCTCGAAGTTAGTGATGGCTGTTGAACTTGTCGGCTAATCCACAAGGCTCCAGGCTGGCGGAACGAGGTTTTGGTTTCCCCAAAATGCATGAACAAATGCTTTTTCTGCAGAAGACTAGTAGAGTGGTGAGTTCTTTTGTCTTTGACGGTCTTGCAGCCTAGTGATGAAATGATGTCTATGCTGGTTGTCAGATAATCTCACGGAATCAGGAGCAGACAGAGCTTTGTCGACGTGCCTTGCACTGACAGATGAGGAAGGAGAGGACACTTCGGAGCTTTCGGTCGACTAAGAGGTTGGAAATCATTAGTGTGCACAGAGTCGGGGGCGGCTAGGCCTTTTTGCGATGGAATTCTGCTAGAGGATTGTGATGACCAGGAACGTGGTCTCTTCAGGAAGAGGTTCCAAGCTTTCTTCTTTTTAATCTGCAGTAAAATAAAAAAACGATTAGTAAAAGAACAGTCGCGTTTGTGACCTGTTTGCTTTTGGTATTTATTCTGAGGAAAGTTTGTGGAAACAGCGTGGCACGCTTTTTTGCAACTGGTTATGGTAGCACTTAAGTGATCAGATGTAGCTTCTTGCATAGATTGTGCGTGGGGTGTTGGTGGATTTGGTACATTATCGCCCTCGAAGAAATCATAGCCTCTAGGCTCGTAGCTGCGATGAAAGAAAACTTTCTTCAGTTGGCTTCGAACCCGATGTACTGAAGCTATAAAAAATTTCAGTTCGCTCTTTGAAAATTCTTATTTGATCAATGTCGATAGTCGAAGGTGTGCCGTTAAGGTCAATCAGCATATTATTGTTCTCTACTTTTAAAACTGTAAAAGAACTGATGATTTGGTCCGAATTTTCCCACATTTTTATCCTGTTTAGAACTGAGAAATAAAGATTCAATGAGTATTTTGTTACCAACTTTAACTTCAAAATTCTGCGACGCAGATTAAAATACTTTGCTTGCTGCTTTTGAGCTTCTTGCAAATTTTTTCTGAACCTCGGTTAGCAGGGTTTCAATATTTTGAGTAATAAACTGTGATGCATTTTGCTTTACTAAAATAAGTTTCTGAAATGGTGTTAAAATTTTTCTCCCTAAAAACATTTCAGCTGGATTTTTACCAGTTGCATCACTAACTGCAGTACGTGTGGTATAACCGAAATGATACAGAAACTGATCCCAATTATCATGATTTTGACCAATGTATGTTGCAAACATTTGGATTAATGTTCTAGTAACACGTTCAGCCTGATTGGCTTGTGGCCGATAAGTTACCGTAAAGGCATGTTTAATTTCGAGTGTATTGCAAAGTTCCTTAAACACGTTACTTATAAAATGAGGACCATGGTCCGTTACTATTGAAGGGGGCCCCGTAACGATAATTATAATTATTAAAGAATGCAGTGGCCAATGCTTGTGCTGAGGCTTTGCGTAAAGGCACAGATTCTACCCATTTACTGAAATAATCAATCATTACAAACACATAACGAAATCTGTTAGGTTTAGAGAGGAGGTACGGACCGATTGAGTTGAGTCTGAGAGTTTGATTTGGAAAATCTACTTTATTAGGAATTAAATTGCTTTCCGACTTTATGTTTTTATACTTATATTGTTGGCACAAGCTACAACTCGAAGCATAGTTAAAAACAGACTTCTGCATTTTCGGGAAGTAAGAGGCATTCTTGGGTTTTTTATACGTTTTCCTAACACTGAGGTACCCCGCAGTTGGTGAGTCGTGAAACTCAAAAAGGATAGCTTGACTAAGAGATTGCGGAATTACAATTCGTAATTCAGCATAAGAAGATAATAAATTTGAATAAAAAAGCAAGCCATCAATTAAACAAAAAGATTGGGACCAGTTTACAGTAATAGCTGATTCTACTACAGAAACAGACTCTGGATTCTCAAGATACTTATATATTCGCCGAAATGCGGGATCATTTCGCTGTTCCTGTATTAACGCTTTTTGAGCTTAACACAGACTATGGCATGGGTGTCTAAGCAAAATTTTAATTAACACTTAAATTTAACGGCCTTTGAAGAGATTTAACTGGATTTGAATGTTCGAAAGCAAAGCTTATAGGCATGGTTCGTGAATTAATAGTCGAACCTATATTCTCCGATTCATAGCTAGCAGATTGCGTACTAACTTGAAAGCATTTTAATTTTTCACATTCAATTACAACATTTATAGTTAAATTAACTACTAGATTTTCAGAAGCACAGTTATTACAATACGAACTAGGTTGAAAACATGTTAACATTGAATTTTCATTTACAACATTTTCTTTTAAATTAGATGAATCTTTCGACTTGAGAGATTTAACACTTAATCATGATTTATCATTATACACTGTTAAAAAAATGCAGAAAAAATACAGAAATTCTCTGTAATTTCAGAAAAAAAGTCGTAAAATACGTTTTGTCTACGTAATTTTTCCGTAATTTACGACTTTTTTTCTGAAATTACAGAGAATTTCTGTATTTTTTCTGCATTTTTTTAACAGTGTATAAAGGTTTAACGGCAGAATGCAATTAAATATCATTTTCTTTTGAATGTGCAGATAACTGAGATTCATCATTAGAAAAGTATCTAGAGGCAAATATTAAGTACACATTATTTTCTTCTAAAGAAGAGTAAGCTCGCTTGGCTTAATTTAGTACCAGCAATAGATAGAGATTTATTACCAAAGTTAAGTTTAACGTTATTTTCTTTCATGAAATCTAGCCCAATTATACAGGAATACTGGATATTGTTGATTATATGAAACGGCCATGCGACTTCTCCCTGGTTTAATTTTACATTTAAATAGAGTTCTCCCCTGTTTAGACAGGATTCACCTTGCAATTCAATTACATTACAGTGAGTGATACTTAATGGTTTAAAGGGAAAATATTTAGCATAAGTATCATACGATAAAAAGCATCGTTCGGCTCCTGTGTCACAAAATGCAGGCATAACAACATCATGTAGGAGAATGTTTAAGTGAGGTAAGTCCAATGGACGAATAACAATAGTATTTAGGGAGAATTTACTTGGTTATTGGGAGAGTTCGTTGGATTCCGTGCAACATTTTCAGGTTGATTTACATTGTTGTTTCCCGGCTGGAAAAAGTTATGACCTTTGTCTTGACTGTTGAAATTGAGTAGCATATAGCGGTCGATTGAAATTATCATTTTGAGGGGGGGGGGCATATTTTTGAGCCGTTCATTTTTAACATTTACACTTTCCCGCTGGCGATAAAAGTTATTTGCAGATTTTGCAGGATGTCGTTCCTGATATTTATACAATATTTGAAAAAGATCATCATAAGATGTGCAGGTTTTAGATCTAATAAATCTTGAATTTATATGGTGAAGAGTGGGGTGATAATACCTAATGCTGTAGAGAAGTGCAAAGTTAGTTCCAATTGTTTATTTATATCAAGTGTGCTTAGCAAAAAGGTTGTGGGCTTATCGTAAAACGATATTTTTATCGTGTAGA
The DNA here is from genome assembly GCA_963930645.1 of Salticus scenicus. Lineage (NCBI taxonomy): Eukaryota > Metazoa > Arthropoda > Arachnida > Araneae > Salticidae > Salticus > Salticus scenicus. Next base: position 279,640,323 of record OZ005649.1, on the reverse strand, counting down.
TCTCTTGACGCAATTTGGCTTTATCAGCAACTGAAGAAAAGGTATTTGTAATTTTAAGTTTTAAGTCATCATATGTAGGGTTTTGACTCAAGGAAATGGATGCGGTATTTTGAAACCAAAGTTTGGCATCGCACTTAAGAGCAGATTTTAGCAGATTAAATTTATAAGCATCCTCGATTTTAGCCAAATCAAAATATTATTCCAGCTCATTAAAAAATTCGTTTACGTTATTTGATCTAGTGAAATGTGAAATATACTCGAGCGGAAGGAGGGGTATCGAGCAAATCGGGCGCGACTGTGGAGTCTCAACCCGGTCTTGATCTGCTTGTGACTCTATCATTTAAGTAATCGATAAATAAATTAAATAATTGAATAATTGTTAAGTACGAGACTCAAATGTAAAACATAAATAAACCTTTTTTTTTTATTTAAAGTATAGGAGGGAATGACTTTTTACCCAGAACTCAATCAAAAACAATGTAGATAAATTTACTTAGAAAAAAATGGAAAATCTATCTCAGTTTTGGAGGAAATAATTGAAGTCGGATAACACAGCTCACCGAAGATCAAGCAGATTACGCCAACTCGTAGAATGAAGACAGGTTTCATTTAACTTTCACCTCTACTAAACTTCAACAATGCACCGCCAAAAATACTATAATACTTTATTGCCGACACTATAATACTTCATTGCTTACTTCAATTGCATACTAGCTGCGACTTTATTCGTCGACTCTCCGTATCATACTCCACTATCATATTTAGCCACATCGATGTCAAGAACCTCCACGCTTTTTCGCGAAACTTCAATAACCATCCGTATTCACTTACCCTACGCAAATTACTTCCTCTTTAGTGGCTCCTTGTTGGCCTAAAATCATTCTAGCTTCCTTTATTGCGTCATCGACCATTGGCATTAATTCATCCTTACTTCAATCTATTGCGTCACCGGGATTCTAGTACCAGACTTTAAATTCTCAAATTTCGGAGCTACGCTACGATCTACTTTAGCGGTGGTCCGATGTTAGGCAGACCGAACTAACGTAATTCCATAATTCTAAACAAGTTAATCTATCTTACCAAAGTTTACCTGCGGCGACCTGAAATTGATTCAACCTCATTTCTTCACAAATATGATGATAAAAATAATGTTACTTATTTATTTTATTTTATTTATTTATTTATTTTAAATAATAAAAATTTTAACAATCATATGTTATTTTCTCAGATGGTATATAATTGTTCATATCCAACTCTTGTATTAATGTAAACTACAAGCTCACAAAAATATTTGCAAAAAACTATGAAGTCTACTATATTTCGTTAAACTTTTCTCAGATTAAACAGTTCATATCAGATCATCAGTATCGACCAATTATCAGTCATAAAAAAAAGAACTTAAAATGCCTGTTTTTAGTTTCAATTGTGACCAAGCTCAAAAATAAAATTTCTGCATTATTACATAAGATTCTATTTAATACTCAAAGAAATTTTATATAAAATATTGTGTAGTTCGGCAGGTATTTTTCTTTTCATTTCCAACAGAGTATTTTTGTACACCAACTTCACAATTAAGCTGCATTGTCATTATATATTTTAGCAGCCGATATACAGTCGCCAGCAAAAGTACCCGAGCACTAGCGAAATTTCCTATATAAAAAATGTGCACTTAATACAGTTTTGTAAAATAAATCCTTGTGTATCGGAAAGATGTACTGAGAGAATAACAGTACCAAAATTAGTTTGAAAAATTTCTTTTGAATTTTCATGTTGAATATTCGTCAGGCTCTGGAAATCCAGTTGAAGCTAAATAAAAACAATGTAATGACATTGATTTATGACAACCGTCGAATAACAAATCTTAAGACCGTTTAGTGATTAAATTTATCGAATTCAACCGATTATGATCACGTGAAACGCCTTTGTGTAACTTTGAAAATCGAAACTTTGGTTCAACATATACTTGCAGAAAAAAAAAAAAAAAATCTTGGATTAAAAAAGGGTGAACAGGCTCAAAATATTTTGAAATTCGAAATTCATCAAAAATTGCAAGGTTATCGGTTGAATTGAATTTCAAGGCGACACCTTTTTTAGTTTCTACCGGGCAATAATACACTGAAATCTTAAGTATATTATCATCAACTGAAAAAAAAATAAATCATTCCCTCAAACAGAACTAGTCAATAGCAAAGATGAAATGTTTCCACAAGGTAACCACATAGAAATTTAAGGTTTTAGAAACCTTTTCCTATCCTATAAATTTAAAATCTGAAGAGCTTTCCAAACCTTTTAGTAACAAGGCTTAAAGCTTGTGACAAGGCATAACACAAAATTAAGTTTTAATTTTTCAGTTTTTATGTGCAGGCTCTCTGAATGTAACAACGTAAAGGTAGTTTTTAAGGATTTTTTATGCAGGCATTTAAAAGGTAAGAACATAAATGCGGAATTTAAGGATTATTTAAGAGTGGTTGTCAAAAAGTTTGAAGCTATGAGTTTTTATATTCAGTGCCGCCATCTTGTGAGGAAATCTAGATTTTTTTTTTTTTTTTTTTTTTTTTTTTTTTTTTTAATATTATTATATAATTATCCCATTTACTAGCCGAAGACAGAACCCTCGATCTTTAACACTTGAGTATAGTGTGATAATCACTCGACTATCAGCGACTACTTGAATATTTCATTATAACTAGTTGACATAGGCAGATTCTGCTCAGTTCCCCATCATACGTATGTTCTCATAAATTTTAGTGCAAGACATATTATAGTCATGTTAAGAGAAATGAATTTGATCAAACTCTTAATACAGTGATAGAAAGAAATCCCCGCCTAATAGGCTACCTAACATTGAGTTCGATATATCCATCTTACTCTAATCTATTATAAGATTAGATATCTAATTTATTAGTGACAATTTCATAGTTTAGTTTCCATGCTACTATTACCAATGCAACAATCCCGAAGATGCATATTGATATGGAATATCGCCCAATTTTGCAATGGTCATAAAATCTTAAATTTCGAATAACTTACGAAATTTTCCTATTAGAATATTTGTAGTCAATGATGTTCAGACAAGTATCATAAATATTATTGCGAAGTTGTATGATATATTTATGATCTTCAAAATGGACGTTTATGCTAAATTTTGCCCTATTCTACAATGTTAGAAAAATCGAAAATTCCAAATAACTTAAGACATTTTTTAATTAAAAAATTCATAGTCAGGGATGTTCATGCCAGTATTCTATTTTTTTTTTTTTTTTTTTAAGTGTTCGGACATGTTTCTGTTAAAATATCCCTCAAAATGGACGTTTCTGAGAAAAATTGCCCTATTCTTTCATATTAAGCAATTCGTAGATTTCCAATGACTTTAAATTGGAAAATCAAAAAATGGAATTCATAATCAAGGATGTTTACGCCAGTATCTCATATAATATTTTAAAAGTACTCTGACATCTTTACGGTGAAAATATTGCTCAAAGCGGACGTTTATGCGAAACATTTTCCTATTGTGCCAAGTTAAAAAATTCGTAAATTTCGAATAATTTGCGAAATTTTCAAAATAGCATGTTTATAGTTAGTGGTGTTCATCTCGTAATCAAAAGTTACATTTGAAATTTGTTCCTACATCTTTACAACAAAAATATTTCTTTTCAGGCACATTTAAGTGAAATTTTGCCCTATTCTCCCATGTTAAGAAAATCGTAAATTTCGAATAACTTCTGAAGATTTGCATAGGGTTCTTGCCAAGGTCATAAATGATATTTTAAAACTCGTCCGACCTCTCATCGATCATTTGTTTGAGAGATATCGTGTACGCAGACTAACTAAATATCTAAAAGACTAACAAACTAACAGACACCTTACACACGGACACTAAACCCATTTATCGATTTTCGGATTCCTCACAACTCAAAATGTGGAAAAAAGTATTAAAAAAAAAAGAGGTCGACAATTTTCACGATTACCTAAGTTCCCCATACCTATAGTATGACGGGGAACTAAAACAGAGTTTCGTTATGAGTTATTATAGGAAGATATAACTAAACTAATGGATCTGCAGATCATGAGCCTCAACGTTCTATTTGCATCAGACATTATTCAACAGATCATTTTTATTTATTTCTTATTATATAATAGTATTCGATCGACTTGTTACCATAATCAGATACATTCCTGAGGGGGGCTGCCGCCCCCCTAAACCTCCCGCAGTATCTCTCTGTGTATACATATTTGTATTTCATATAAAGTGTTACGGAATTGTAAAAAATTGCATTTATTTTTGTATAAATCTTTCAGAGAGACTTAGTAAATTGATAAAATGCTAATTCTGTGCATTTCTAGTCGTTTTAGTGTTAAAAAAACCTAATTTTCCCTTAAAAACGCATTAAAAGCTTCAGCAAGGGAAGAAATAGATTTGGCGCCAAATTTTTGAAACTGTTTCCCTCCTTGGCGATTTTTTTCGCGACCTTGGGGAGAAAATCCTTATTAGGGATATATCAAATATGGAAATTGTAATCTCATTGGCTGATGAGATACGAAAATTTCCCAGAACAGTCTGTGTTTGTTAGAAAAGTATAAAAGGAGCATTTTTTTGCCAAGGCGGTCAATCTCAGATCTGTGTTAGTTTCGTGAAATGCTTGCTTTGCTTTGAGCTTCTTTGAATTAGACTTGTTTTATGTGTTACTAGCAGGCTACGCCCGCTTCGCTGATCACTATTTTTAAATGAATGACAATAATTAATGAATTCTCAAAATTGCATTAATTTTTATCATGGGATAAAAAAAAAGAGAAAAAAAATTCTGATCGGGAAAAATGTCGCACCGGGTCCCCACTGCCTTCAGCAGCGCAGACCCCTGAGCTGCGCGCACGTGTTCCTTCACCATCCTTATGACTTCTCAAAATTTCATGTTATTACTCTTTAAAATATCTTTCGAATGGTGTATTAAAGAAAATTTAATCATAATTAGAATTTGAAATATTGGAATTTTAAAATATTACAGCGCCATCTGACGGTCGAAATTTCTGTAATCTACTGTTCGATTCCAAATCAACAAAGCTTTCAAATGATGTATTACTTATGAAATTATTTTAATTAGTATCTGAAATACAAAAGATAACCGATTCAGGGCACCTCAAAACGTGTAAATCAGGTGAAATCTCGAACCCCACTTTCGATAATATAAAAGTACTTTAAAATATCTTTCGAATGATGTATTAAAGATAATTTAATCGTAATTAGAATTTGAAATATTGGAATTTTAAAATATTACAGAGCCATCTGGCGGTAGAAATTTCTGTAATCTACTGTTCAATTCCAAATCAACAAAGCTTTAAAATGATGTACTACTTATGAAATTATTTTAATTAGTAGCTGAGATACAAAAGAGAACCGATTCAGAAGACCTCAAAACGTATAAATCGGGTGCGATAATATAAAAGTACTTTAAAATATCTTTCGAATGATGTGTTCCAAACTTATAAAATTATTTTAATTAGTAGTTGAGATACAAAAGAAAACCTAATCAGGACATTCTAAAACATGTAAATCACGTGAAATCTCTAATTCCATTATCTACGGTTGTCGGTTAATGGAAGTAAAACGAAAAATAAATATTTTTTAGGTCCCCAAAACCTGTATATACCACGGTAGTCGGGTAATGGAAGTAAAAAGAAAAATAAAAAGTATTTATGTTGTACCTTCAAATGTATTTAATTGCTATGGAAACTTCTATCGTCTATTGAGCGATAGATTACGAGTTAGAATAAAATTTAATTTGCAATTAAAATGTAACTGCTTTGTTTATTAACCCAAATTGTTGAAATTTGAACTCCATGTTGGTTTTGTGCTGCATAGTTTGTATATTAGGTAAAAAAAAAAAAAAAAAAAAAAAAGAAGAAGAAAAAGAAAAAAAAAGAAAATTTGAAGCATTTTGAAATTTGCAATTTTTAACCCCAGTTTAAGATCATGTGAAATTAATGACTTCCGCATGTTTTCTTTCCGTTCGAGACAGCCGTAAAAATCGTCTGCTGATAGAATGCCTCTTTTTATGCAATAAGCCGTGGATTTTTGGTCATTTTTCGATCAACATGGGTCAACGTTTTAATTAATATCTCCGAAACTAATTAAAATTTTTATATTCTGTTTTCAGTGGGACCTCGGGAAGGCTCCAGAGCATCCGTATGTCAATTCTTGTACTTCTGCGTTCAATAGGGGCTGAACGTATAAAAGAACAGACAGACAGACAAATATTTCCATCTATTATTATATAGATACATAGATTGCTAAAGAGTTTGTACTGTTGTTTTGCTGTTAACGGCTGTTGTTTAAGCTGTGTTTACTGGTTGAATTGAAGCTGATACTTGGTTTATAGACCTGTATTTTTCTGGAACTTTCTGTGAATAAATCACTGAATTTTTGCAAGTTTCGTCTTTTATTCTCGGACAACTTACGAACTCCAAGTACGCAAAAATACGTATTCTTAATAAACGACGGTCTTGTATTATTTCCCTGAATTCCATAAATGCCAAATTTCATAACTATCAAATTTCATTTTTAAAAAAATTACATAACATATCGGAAATATTTTGCGTAAACTAATTACCAATTCTATGCCCGCAATTTTCAACAGAAAAACATGCTTTTAAAATGCTAATAAAATTTCATTATATTTGATGGGGCGTAACCATGTTAAAATAAACTTTTAAGAAATAGCAACTATAGACCGTAATAGTAAGAAATTATTTTATGTATCCCAGAAAAGTAGCCACAGTCATTATAAACGCCAATAATAAGAATAAACCTAATTAATTCTAACTCATTATTTTTTCAAACTAATTTGACATCATTTGGATGATTACACTACATACTCGGAATCATTTTCTGTGGTCCCATAAATTATTTAGTCTATACATCCCCTTTTTTAAGAGAAAACATGATTTTAAGTATATGGTGTATGTTAATTTTATTAAGTCCGATTCAGCATAAACGCATTAATTGTGAGCGCTTAAATAAAAATTTGTCCATAGGCTCTAATGTTACGAAATTCTTTTGTGTATCTCTGTAAACGAACCATAAACATTGTACACACCAGTAAAAACTATTCAGCTTATTTTGCTTTTAAAATTAATAATTGTTCCAAATTTAACATCGTTTGGATGACTACGTGACATTATCAGAACACTTTTGTAAGGTCCTGTACATTAATCAGAAAGCTTAAGAGCACATATTTTCTTCAAACAACATAAGTTTAAGCCTCTTACTCACGTACTCTAATTTAATTTTCTTGATTGCAAAGTAATGATATTAAAATGCGTTTAAACGAATTTCACCCCATACGCCGCAATATTAAATATTTTGGCGTATCTCTGTACACAGTTTATAAACAACATAGCAATAAAAATTATACAGCTACTTATATGCAAAGCTGGAACGTGTGGGCCAATTTGCAAGTCAATCGAATGAATTTTGCTGTCGCTATTGCGGTACATACAAATTCTTCCCATATGCCTTAATGATAAGAAACACTCTGGCGTGTCCCTGTACACGAACGACAAATGGAATACACACCTAACACTATACAGTTATTTCTGTTGATCTCGTGAACATGTGTACCAAATTTCCAGTGAATAGTGTGTATTTTGGGGCCGCTATCGCGATACATACAAATTCTTCCCATAGGCCGTAATAATTTAACAAAAAAAAAAAAAAAAATGACGTGTCCCTGTACACGAACTACAAATGAAATGCATACCAAAAACTATACAGCTAATTTCGTGGGGATTATGAACATGTGTACAAAATTTCAAGTCAAATGCGGGATTTTTGCAGCCGCTATCGCACGACAGACAGACAGACGGAACACGAAATCCTTTTGAGTCTCAACAGAGGGCCTCCACTGACGTTTCGGCAAAAATTGGAAGTCAATAGCTTGATTTTTGCGGTGGCTACCTTGCTACATACAAATTCTTCCCGTAGGCCGTAATGATAGAAAAATTTTGGCGTGTCCCTGTACGCGAACTACAAATGAAATACACACCTAAAACTATACAGCTAATTTCGTTGGTCTCATGAATATGTGTACCAAATTACATGTCAATAGCGTGATTTTTGCGGCCGCTATCGCGGTACATACAAATTCTTCCCATACGCCGTAATGATAAGAAAAATTTTGGCGTATCCCTGTATACGAACTACAAATAGAATGCATATCCAAAAGTATATAGCTGATTCCGAGGGGCGCATGAACATGTGTACCAAATTTCAAGTCAATAGCGTGGTTTTTACGGCCGCTATCACGCGACAGACAGACAGTCAGAGCCTAAAACCGTTTTGAGTCTCAACAGAGGGCCTCCACTGACGTTTCGGCAATTAAAAAACTGGTGTACAATCAATATTTAAATTCGAAAATTTCATCCCACACCATAAAATTAATGAAAGCACTACCGGTTTTGAAAGGTCGTGGCCTTTTTTCTTCAGCTGCAAAAAGCGTGCTACTCTCTTGGAGGCAATAGCAAGACTGGAAGCAGGGCAACATCCAAAGACGGAGGAGCAAAAAAACCAACCAATAGGAAGCAGCCTAAAAAACCAGTAATAGAAGAACACAACCAAAAAACAGGAAACGCGAGAAGTAAACACACAAATAGAGGAACGAATTATATCTTATATATTAAAAAAAATTATGAAAACTAAAGTCAGTCCGTCTGGCCGTTCTATCCGGCCGATTTCCTTCATTTTTTACTTTCCGAACACTATAGTGAGGAAAGTATTGTAATCATGTCAAAAATCCGAATTCGAGATTTTGATGTTTCTATACGTTTTGAGGTCCCCTGAGTCCGTTTTCACTATTTTTACGATGATGTATGTATGTGTGTGTGTATGTGTGTATGTATGTGTGTATGTGTGTATGTCTGTGAGTAAACACGCTAGCGTCTAAACGCTTTGTTCGATTAACCTGAAAGTTGGTACGCATATTGTAAGTCACCATAGTACGAACCCTATAGATTTTGGTGAATCTAGCCCTTATAGTTTTTTTACAGGGACACAAAGAAAAATTCTTTATCATTATGGCCTATGGGAGCAAAATCTTAAAAGTGCGATAGCGTCTAAACGCCTTATTCAATTGGGCAAAACATTTATACACATATTATAGGTCACAAATACTCAATCTGTATAGATTTTGGAGAATCTAGCACTTATAGTTTTTTTACAGGGACACAAAGAAAAATTCTTTATCATTATGCCTATGGGGCCAAATTTTTAAAAGTGTGATAGCGTCTAAACTCCTTATTAATCTGAGCAAAAAAATTGTACACATGTTATAGATCACAGTTGAACTAACTGTATAGATTTTTGTGAATTTAGCACTTACAGTTTTTTTACAGGGACACAAAGAAAAATTCTTTATTATTATGATCTATGGGCTCAAAGTTCAGTAGCGTTAAATAAAACATCGTGTAATAGATGGAGAAAAATACTCAAACACTGTATTATGGTTTTCTCTCTTTTGTTTGTTTAACAACTCCTCTTTCTTTACTTTATCTACAAAACTGTTAATTACTCAATGTTCGGAAAGTCGAGTGGAGTCACTCCAGATTTTTTTTTTTAAATGAAAGGTATTTAGACACAGATATGTCATCAATCATTGAAATTTACTCAACTCCCACCTTACTCAAGTTATACTCAAACGCGATTCTTCCCTGTACATTTCTTATGGGACACATTCACTCAAGCAATTCGAATTCTCATAGCTCCTCTTCTAATGAATGGATCTTGATCGTTTCACTCTCAAAACACTCAGTGGATCAAGCTCTTTCTTTTGAGCTATTAACTGCTTAAATTCGTTGAGTTTGAGGAAAGTTACGCGTGCACAATCAACTTTATATTCAATTTTTTCAAGAATTTTTCAAGATTTTCTTGCGTTTGGTGTAAATCAATTATTTGAAAAAAAAAATCTATCCATATATTAATTTGAAACATGTTTTTGTCTGTCTCCACTATATTGAGAGAATTACTTGGTGTAAAAATTTGGTTGAGGTGTCTAAAACAAGGTCTTGGTCTGTAGATGTGCTATGAGAAGAGAAAAATTAAAAAAAGTGGAACGGTTCACCCTCCGGGGGGAAAACGGGTGGGAAACCGTTTCCCACCCGTATCGGGTTAAAAACGCGTTTACGAGTTTAACTAAGCTTCAAATTGCTTCACGGTGAAGAAATTGTACATATGGGAACTACAGTTGAATACTAAAAAATAAATATCTGCGAATTTGGAATTTTCGATTTTAAAGGGGGGAAAAGGGGAAAAGTAGATTTGGAGGAGAGGGGAAAGGGGGGAAATTAGTTTGAAAGGGAAATCCGTTCTAGACCCACACATGTAGCACCTCATTTTAAAGGTCTTGAAATTTCATGTCGATTGGGGATGTTTGTATACAGTATAGTGCGACCCCTAGTGGTGAAAAATGAAACTAAGTGATTTTGCTGTAGACCCTATCATGTTACATCTTATTTTAAAGGTCTTGGTATTTCCTGACCGTTGGTGATGTTCGTACAGAACACAGTGCGCCCCCTGGCGGTGGAAAGTGCAACAAAAGGATTTGGCAGTTGACAAAACCATGTGACACCTTATTTAAAAAGTCTTGGAAATCCAAGGCGATTGGTGATAGAGGTCTTGAAATGTTATGTTGATTGGGGATGTTTGTATACAATATAGTGCGCCCCCTGGTGGTGAAAAATAGAACTAGGTGATTTTGTAGTAGACCCTATCATGTTATATCTTATTTTAAAGGTCTTGGCGGTGGAAAGTGCAACTAAAGGATTTTGCAGTTGACACCACCATGTGACACCTTATTTGAAAGGTCTAGGAAATTCAAGGTGATTGGTGATGTTCGTATACAACATACTGCTCTCCCTGTTGGAGGAAAGTGGATTTTGCAGTGCGTGCGTAGCATGCCTGCTATACGGTGCCGCAGCCACAGGCAGCGGTAACACGAGTCAGAGGTTCGTTCGGTTCAAGGTTAATTTTTGAGAATTTTTTCATGTTAATAGTGGTCTGCATATACGTGCCACAAGCACTGGGATACGATCCCGAGTTCCGTTCTGTTTGAAGTATTTTTTTTTTTTTTTTTTTTTTTTTGTTACAGATTATTATTATTATTATTATTATTTTATTTTATTTTATTTTATTTTATTTGTGATGTTTTCATTTAAAAACAGAAATTCAAACAAAATCGAGTTAAAGATATAAAACCATACAAATTTAAGGTGCATTTAAGGTTATTATCATGGGCCCGGGCAACACCGGGTGGGTTCTTTCGGTTGCAGGTTAATTTTTGGGAATTTTTTTTATGTTATTAGCGGCTCACGTATGTGCTGCCACAGACACCGGTGTCACAAGACTGAGTTTCGTTCGGTTCGAGGTAATTTTTTTGTTACAGCTGATTATTTTTTCGCGATGCCTTTATTTAAAAATAGAAATTCAAACAAAATCGAGTTAAAGATATAAAATCATACGAATTTAAGGTTCAATTAAGGTTATTATCATGGGTCCGGGCAACGCCGGGCGGGTCAGCTAACATGTAGCCTTAGTATTAAAAGAAACAGAAAATAAAAGATAGCAACTGTTCTATTTGGAGTCAGTTTGACGTCACATCGACAGTACTTTGTAGAAAGTGATGTCATATATAGTATTTTAATTTATAACCATTTTTCCGAATTTCTTCTTTTTTTTTTTTTTTTAAGTGAAATGTTGTAAAATATATTAGATGTTTTAACTTGAAATACATTTAAATAATGATTTAATAAATAATTTAATGATTTAATTAATAAACGATTTTTGAAACATTACGGTCAATAAAGTGACCGTCGAAGTCGACGGGGTCCAGCTAGTATATATTATTTTTATTTAAATACCTAAAATTTCAATTTTATTGTTTCTGTTGATGATGATGATTATTATTATTATTATTTATTTAAATTTGGATTTATTGATTTATTTTACTTTTATTTATTTATTTATTGTATTTTATTTTTTATTTTATTTTATTTTTTACAAAATGAAGAAAATTTTTTAATCAAGTTAAATATTTTTTTCATTCAAAGAAGTTCTTTCCTGTGTGAATACTGGATATCATTATCGTAAAAAAAAAAAAAAAAAAAAAAAAAAAAAAAAAAAAAATCATTGCTTGAAAAAAAATCAGCCCTTTTGAATCAGCGGTGTGAAATTAAATAGGACCGGCAAAGGGTTATCTCTATATTACATACCAGACAACATTCTAATTAATATTTCGTAAAATTGTTAGCATCCGCTTTTTATTTTCACACCATTTTTTTTTCTGGAGTATTTTTCTTCGTAATTAATCGTATTTATATTTGGAGAAAATTACTCTAAATCTGTGGGGAAGATGGTGCGAGTACTAAAATTATGTCAATTAGAACGCTGGCAGGTATGACAATGAGCTTGCATCAATTAGCTAAAAAGCTCTATAATAACTTCCCTTCTTAATAAAAACTAGTATGTTGTGGCCACCACGAGACTTTCTTCTATATTTTCCTATACAAATTCACTCAGTAACAATAATTTAAAAAAAAAAAAAAAAAAAAAAAAAAAAAAAAAAAGTGGGACTTAGACAAAATTTTGGGTAAAATGTGAAAATTATTCTAAGTTTGTCAAAACACGGAAACCGTGGGACTTTGACAAAATTTTGGGTAAAATGTGTAAATTTGTTAAAGTTCGTCAAAACACGGAAACCGTGGGACTGACAAAATTAGGGGAAAAAGCAAAAATTAGTTTAAGTTTGTCAGAACACGGAAACCGTGGGAGTTTGATAAAATTAAGGGGAGAGAAAAAAAAAAAAAAAAAAAAAAAAAAAAGATTTTTTTTCTAAGTTTTCTTTCGTAAAAAGTAAAAAAAAATCGATAACTTTGTTTTAAATTATCACAGATTTATAGTTCAACCATTCGTTTTAAAGGTACTGACGAGACCTTTCGAAAGATACCCATCTTGAAAATATTTGCCCTATATCACCCTGTTAAAAATTTAGAAAAAACGGGATGGCAACGCAACCTGTAAGACGATTTTTACCAAAAGTTGATAGGCACTAATTTATATCAAGGTGCAACTACATACCAATTTGTATGAAATTCTGTGCAGTAGTTCCATAGATACAGTTGCCACAAAATTTTGTCACACACACACAGACAGACAGACAGACAGACAGACATTTTCTAAAAATGGTAAAATCGTGTTCTACAGCTCTCAAAACGAGTAAATCCATCAAAAACCCGAAATCGAAAAATTTTACGAATCCAATACTTTCTTCTATTGAAGATAGAAGAAAGTAAAAATGCTGTATATTTATTAAGAATTAAAAAATTTTATTTAAAGAAATCTTTGTCATTATTTAAATTATATATACATTGAATTAATAATTTAAATATAATGGTAGCAATTTATCCTAAATAAGTGTTGAGTGTAGTAACGATAATCTTCATATTATATTCAAAGCACCTGTAATGATAAATAGGAGTAACTTAATCTTTTAATAAAGTTTTGATCAAGCATTTTTTTTTTTTTTCAATTCCATATAATTTCTATTTTTTTTTCCTGAAATAATACAATAACAAAATAATAATAATAATAATAATAATAATAATAATTTTCGTAAAGATATCAAATCAGTGAAATGCAATGCAATTTTTTTAAACGCGTGCTTGTTAAACATGAATGCTTTACAAATATCATATTTTACTTGTCTAAAACCTACATAGTTTTATTTTTATGAGAAAATAATATAAAGAAATGCATTACCTTTCTGTTTCTATGAAAAACTGTTTTAATGTATCATTTATTTTTATTGCAAAGTAATTTATACAAATATTTATACCATACATTTATTCATGAAAACGGATATATTTCTGAAACATTAATCGAAAAAGCAATCATGTCGTACTAAACATACAAATATTCCATATTTCTTTTTGAAGCAAATTCAAGCACGTCAAATATTTACAGATATTTCTGTTCTCTGTTTGGTATTTTAGAATTTTATAGCTTTTTTTTCCTTATATGAAATGTTTGATTTTTTTTTTTTTTAAATATATTATGCACTTCATAACCTCATTGTTTTCGTAATAGACATTAATTCTGAAAAATGTCGTATTAAAACACCTTATTTCTCCTAAAAATTAGTTTTTTTTAAATTATTATTATTATTATTATTATTATTTTAAAAATTGAATTCATTATTTTATTTAAAGCATATAACACAAAGTTCATACAAAATAAAGTAAATAAATATATAAATAAATAAATAAATAATAATAATAATAAAAATTAAAACACTTTTCATCATAATGCACACTAGCAAGAAAAGTGACAAAATTCAACTATGCAGTGTTTGTGAAATTTTAACATGAAGTTACAAATTAATTAAATTAAAACACTAACTTCCCTAAATTGATACTGACACAAATGCTCCCAGGCTATGTAATATAATATAATTTTATTATATAATAATTAGTTTCATAGAGGAATACTGAATTAACCAATAAAAATTTAGATTTGGAATTGAAGCATTACAAAATTGGACATATTGAGAAAGTGAAAAAAGTGTAGAAAAATAATTTGAATTTACCCAAAATAGTGCTTTATTTTTGGTTTGAATTACTTCAGGATTTCTAAAGTTATCTAGATGACGAATTTTCAAATAGTCACCATTTTGGAACGAGAAGGTGAACCACGTTTTTAAAGCACTCGGTTAAGACCCTAATATACACTATATAATTAAAAATCTCCTATAACCGCATCCTACAAAGCAAATAAGTGAATGTAACGCTACTAAATTTAGTATACAGACTATACACGATATGCGCTCACGGAATTTCGAGAAAAATTAAATAAAATGTCCACCAGAGGTAAAACAAACAATTTAACACAATAAGCGAGCAAAATGGAATACAGAAACGATATTAACAATCCAGAACAAGAATTATGACTAATAAAATGTGTAACCGGGAAAAGCTGTCAGTTCTAGGGGGAAAAAAAAAGCGAGATTTGCATGTTTAGGAAAAAGAGGAAGCTTTATGCAAAATAGGTATTACTTAATGTGGTTCGATGACAAGGTAATCAGAAACTAGTCAAAAAATGTTAATACTGTTTCTGTATTCCGTTTTGGTTGTTTGTTGTGTTTAAATTTAATGTTTTTCCGGAAAAGGCTCCCTCTGAAGGACATTTTGGAAACTTTTTTTTATAATTCCGTGAGCGCATCTAGTGTGTGGTCTATATACCGTATTTCGTTGCATTCCGCTCACCCGTTTGTGATGTAGGATGCTGTTTATAGGGAAGGTTTAGTTATAACTACCCTGTATATCATATTTTAACCAAATCAATCTTTAAATGCGGTTTAAATGTAATAATGAAATATTCAAGTGGTTGCCACTTGTAAACAAAAGTTTGGTTCAATTTGATTATCGAACTCATTTAATCTGTTAGTGAGATAAATCAAATATGAAAATAATGGTCAAATCAGTTGAATATTTCGGAAAATATAGCGACGGATAATTTTCAAGTGGCCGCCATTTTGAAACAAGATGGTGGACTAGGTTAACTAATAAAGTTTGTTGAGACCTTCTTCTGAATGTCTACATACAGATTTTTAAGTGAATAGATTCATAAATATATTTTTCACATTAATTTGAAATTTTCAAGTGACCACAACCTCAAAACAAAATAGCAAGTCAACGGTTAACGATTTCATTCAAGATATCTGTTGGATATGTCCCAACATATGTAAGGTACAAAACGTTTGAATAATTATTATGACGATCAATTTTCAATTGCCTTCATAATTTCAAGTGGTTAACAAATATTTTTAAGCACTGAATGCTGAAGCAAGTTAATAAAATTTGTTTAGACCTTGTATGAGCATTTACAAATTGTGCTTTAAGCGAAAAGATTAATAATCACGCTTTTTATGTGAATTTCAAATTTCGATTAAACGTTACTTGGAAACAATATGGGGGACCATCCATACTACCGAATTTATCCGAAATTGTCCAAATTTGGTTCGAATTGATTAAATATTTCAGAAATTACCTTAATATCCGTAATGACTTTCTTTTATTTCAAACTGAAATAGCTATTGCTTTGGGATATTTTAAAAATCATGCATTAAAAAGAATAAAATGTTGCTTTTAGAAAACGCTCAGTGGATTAAAGCGAAACATAATTTGGAGTGTTAAAAAGCAATAATTTTCGAAAAAGAGAATATAAAGGCAACAAATTTGCAAGAAAATGTAGCAAAATTGAAAATATTGTGCACATTTAAAATGAATCCAGGTAAAATTAAAAGTAAATAATTAATTAATTAAAAGAAGTTTGAAACAAAAAGAAAATGATAAATAACCTAAAAGCATTGAGGCTATCGCCAGGTCAGTGCATCAATGTAGGGTTGAAACAATAAGATGTTTCAATAGTTACTAGTACAAATAAAATATTCAAAAATAATAATAAATTAAAAACTTTTTCTATTAGCTTGATTCGCACTAAAAAGTATGAAATGTTTAAAATGAAGTGCTGCCACCTAAATTTCATACTTTAGTTAATTAAAAAAAAAAAAAAAAATCTAATTGTCGTTTAGAAAAACTGTTTAAGCCTCTGGATTCATAAAAATCGCCATTTTCATTTGGTACTGAATTTGTAACGAGACGCATGTTTTTTAAAATGACAGAATGGAATTAAAATAAAATGTTTCCACCTACATTTCATACTTTAGTTAATTTACAGGAAACTAATTGTGTTGAAAAACCGGTTTGCACCCCTGGATTCAGAAAACTCGACCCTTTCATTTGGTACTGAATTTGTAACGATAGGACTGATATTTCTAATTTACTTTCCCTTTTTTCTGTTTCTATCCCGGATTCGGCAGAAGGTTTATGGCAGAGAATGTGAGCTAAAAGAAAATAGTTAATGATAATAATATTAATAATAAAGATTTTTTTATAAGCTTGATTCGCACTAAAAGGCATGAAAAGTTTAAAATGAAGTTTTGTCACCTAAATTTCATACTTTAGTTAATTTAAAAAATCCTAATTGTAATCTCGAAAAATACTTTGAAATCGCCCATTTCATTTGGTACCGAATTTGTAACTATAGGACTGCCATTTCTAATTTATTTTCTATTTTTCTGTTTTTATTCCAGATTCGGCAGAAGGATTATGACACAGAATGTAAGCTAAATAATATAATAAAAAATCTGATGAGAACCAATTACACGACTTCCATTACCCACTTTTTCACGTATTATATACAATTTTTAAAAATGTGATCAGAAGACATAAAATTGACCTAACGATGTAGACACCTAATGAATTTCCTATAAGAGAAAGCTGATATATAAACATGTAAAACAGAGTTTACATAGCGAGTTAAAAAATAAATAAATAAATAAATAAAAATAAAAATGGTAGAGTTATTTTTTGAAACACCAATTTGCGAGATCTAAAACTGACCTACCTAAGCAGGATGACTGTTAATTTTCTTGTAATAACCACGCATTATACGAGAAAAGATATTTAAAATGCATTTATGTAACAATTTTCAAGAAAATCGTTAGAGCCGTTTTTGAAATACCAACTTCTTCGAAAACTTGGCAGACTCGATTATTGACCGGAAAACAACAATTACATACAAAAGATATTTAAAAAATAGTTTATTCGGCGAGTTTGAAAAATCGTGCAGCCGTTAAAAAAAAAAAAAAAAAAAAAAAATGCATTTCCGAGATCTGAAATAGAGCTATTTATACAGGACGCCTGTAAATTTTCCTGAGCTAACTAAATCATTCTCAATGATATCTAATAGAGCGTTTCTATAACAAATTTGAAGAAAATCGTTAGAGTCATTTTTGAGATACGGACTCACCACTTCCGGTTTCCGATGTTCCACTTTCGATTTTCCAATTTTCATCAAAATTTGAAAAATTCATCTATTCACCAGTTTTGTCTTAATTCTGAAGTTTCGTAGCTCCATATTTATTAGTTTCAGAAATATGATAGTCAGAAGATCGCTCCCACCCCACACACTCACACACACTGACCAATTGCGAAAAACTCATTTTTTAGACTCAAGAGACCTCAAAACATCTAAATAAGGTGAAAACTCGACATCGAATTTTTGGACCGAATACAATACTTCCAATACCTACTGTAGTCGAGTAAAAGAAGTAAAAAAGAAAAATTAATCTTACATTGCCTATTGGTCATGTGTGTTAGAAATCCCAATAAAAATGTAACTTTTTTGTTACCTAAATTTCATACTTTAGTTCATTTAAAAAAATCTAATTGTATTGTCGAAAAACTTTTTGAATTCCTGGATTCAGAAAAATTGTCCCTTCCAATTGGAAACGAATTCGTAACGATAGGTCTGATATTTCTAATATATTTTCCTTTTTTTTCCGTTTTTAACCTGAATTCGGCAAGAATGTTTATGACGCAGAATGTAAGCTAACAAAAGTCTTTAACAAAAAGTAGCTTACTTCTCTACGTCTTAAAAATATAAAAGAACACTACCACCGCAGTTTAGAGCATAAAAATAAAATAAATAGTTAGATAAAAGGAAAAAATAATACAAGCTGTTCTATAATTTATATAAATATAAAAATGTATAAATAAGTTCTAAAAGCAAATTTCATAAAAAATGAACTACTAAATATCTCAAACAAAAGATAAATACCAAAAGATAAACAACTACAAAAACTTAACAGTTACGAATGGTAGTTATAACGTAAGACGGATAAGCATTTAATTTCGAAATACCGAAAAAATTGCAAAATACTTCTTCAAGGGTATTGTAATTGTTGCAATTTTTCTATCAATTTTCGAAAATAAAATATTTTTTAAAACTTAATTCTTAGCCATAGACCCCCCTCACACAGAATTCTTGGCAATTTTTTTTTCCCCAAATATAATGTTAAATTGTTTTGAATTTAGGTATATATATTGTAATTAATATCTTATCTGTTAATTTTATAACTGTATTTATAGTAGTAATATGCACTGTAAGATACAATAGTATGGGTAAAATACCAAATTACTTCAAAAACAAATTTAATTATTATAATTTATTACTTACTGTAAATTATTTTTTTGAAGAAAACGTATAATTTTATACAAATATATATACATATATATATTGTACAATTATATTTTTCTTTAGATATTTAAAGTTGTTTAATTTAAACAGATATTTTATTAGTAAAAATAATAGCTATTTTTAACAAACATAACATTTACAATATATATTTTAATAACATAGATAATTTTAACCAAAGAAATTATTGCATTTACATATTCATCATTTAAACAATTAAAATAAATACAGAACTAAGGATATACTTCTCATACTATTTCTAATAATCTACTTTTGAAATTTACTTAATAAACTAATATATTTTACTCTATGTTCTATTAACGCATCTTCACTAATTTCATTTACAAGGCAGTGTTTGAAATTTAAAGAATTGTTCTTTGTTGGAAGTTTTCTCGAAACTCTCGTTAGTTTCTCTTAAAACTGCTTTCCAAAACTTTAAATAATTGCTTACGCATAATAGTAAAAACACAAAAGTTCTTTTTTTTTTCCTTTGATTGAATAAACTTCGAGAGTAAACTACATTTTATTTTCTGAAAAAAGTGCAAATGGTAAATAGTTTATAGAATTTAAAGTTTCCTGATAAAATATGCTGAAATATTAAAGTTGTTTTTGAAAAAAAAAAAAAAAAAAAAAAAAATTATCAAGAATAAGTGTTGTCTGCATGTATGTGCTGTGTATAAAAATATTGTATATATATAAATAAAAAAAAATACATATTTTTTATTTTGTTTTTAAAGGTTTAAATAAAGTAATTAGAATTGCTAAGCAAGTAAAATGAAGTTAATATGAACTATGAATAATATATATTTTATTTAACTATAGGTCCCTTCACAAACAACTGTTTGTATCCTTAAAATTTCCCTTTTTTAACTACTGTCGGGGATTCCCCGTTCATTCTTCTGTTTCCAGAACAACTGACTGTCCAGACGGAGTGACGCGCGCCTCTTTTGATTGCGCCACTCTTTCGTTTTAAAATGAGAAGTATTCGAAAGTTTTATTTTAGAATCAGAACAGAAAAGGACCTTGAATAGAAATGAGGCTACGAGAAAAGCGTTTTGTTTACAGACGCCCCGGTCCTAAAGAAGAACTTTTTAAAACTATTAAGAACTAATGTTAAGAATTAATAATTAAGTACTAATGTTAAGAGTTAGTTAAATTATCTACTTGTAAGTAGCTTTTTGTTTGTGTTTAGTTTTCATGTATGCTAACCAAGGATTAAATTCTGTATTCCCAGCAAGAAGTGCTCTTCGTTCGTCGACTATTTATTAATGGATATCATTTTTCATAGCTGCCACCTTCCACACCCGGACTTATTGCACTAGAAGTTTTCAGGTGAGACCCATACATATCTTATTAGTTAAGAAGTTATTATAGTAAAGAAATTTACCATTAGATTTTTGAGAACTTTTTTTAATCAAAATTAAGAATTTGTAACGGGTCTGAAAGACATAAACCATAATTTAGATTTAAATCATAAGTAAGATTTCGTTGCAGCAACAACTACATTTCTTGAGACCATGGGAAACTCTGTACAAATTCTAACTCAAAGAGTCTTGAGTTAAAACAGTGGTGATAACCCTAGTCGTTGGGAAAAAATAAGTGATAAGTGAACACCAAATAACTGGATATTTACAAAATCCCAAAATGTCGTTCAATTTGACACTTCTGGAAGCCTTTGGAATCGTCCTCAGTGCTTGGCGTAGGAAACATGTTTATATATACACTCGTGTAATGATTATACACACTCGTATATAGTTAGTTATTAATCTCATTTTAAATAACATTTTCTCTACCTTTTGTTAAAATAAATAATTCGTTAAATTATCAAATCTAAATGGATTCGTGTTACATATTTTATTTTATTTTATTTATTTATTTTATTTTAATTTATTTATTTTAATTTTATTTGCTTAATATTTTCTTTTTGTAGTAATTATTATCTTTAATTTTACTTTTCAGTTTGTTAAAATATGGTCTTGCATAGGTTTTCGGGAAATTTGGGCGCCCGTAAAACTTGTTTAACCCACTTCATCCATGTTAGTCGTGGTAGCTTAAGATTGTTCTTCTTATTGTAGTTTATATGTTTATATGTTCATTAATTCTAATGTACTTTCCTGGTGTTTGGTGTGACTGTATTTCTTGTTATTATTTTTTTTTTTCAGATTCATTAGTTTGCTCATCAAAGTAGCGCCACGTTCAACGTAGCGCCACTTAAGTCGATGAAATTATTAATTAGATCAAAGACTAGTTAACATCTCATAATGAACTTTAATGAGATAATCAGCTAAAAATGTAATTATTTAAAACCTCATGTTATCTTTAAAGTTATTAAATTTCATTACCAAACTGGTTAAAAAAATAAAATAAATTAAATAATATTTTAAAATAACATGTTTATTATTATTATTATTGACAAAGAAAAAAAAATGAAAATTACATTTATTTACACATAAAAAAACAAAAACATAATAAAATTTTTACTAAAATATTATCAAAAACTAATTTAACACAAGCCTCTGACAAAATTTCTTTCAATATTGGTTTTAAAAAAAAATTAAATAAATAATAAAGTGTTATTTAAGCTTTATTATTCATATGTGAATAGGTGTATTTACTTTTATGTCAAAGAAGTTAATGATTTTTTTACTTCACAAACTGGGTGTTTTTATTTAATAAGTGTATAGCTAATGTGAGATTTTTAATTAATACATTTTAAATTAAACTAAATTATAATTAAATTATAAAATTATTAGAAAATATTTCTGCCATTTTTGTTTTCATTTGATGTCTCATGAAATGTCATTTATTTAAATTTCTCTTTAATTCGAAATTCTTTAAGCACAAAGTCAATGCAAACTTGATACTAACATATACAGGATTTTTAAGAAGAGTTTTCATGAAATAGGTGGTGTGATTATGCTCACCAAGGCAAAAAATATTTACTGCGGAGCAGAATGTCACATGCCATTTTCAAAAGAGGGGTTTAAAAACATTACGATCAAGCGCAAAATTTTATGTGTGATATAATTTCTCTCATATAAGAATTCTTCATTAGAAGCACATTTCCAGACCATCTCCATCAAGTATCCAGTATATGCCAAAATTTAATGAGAAAGAGCAGCATCAAAGATTGCAGATGATTGGTTTATAAACGTTCCGTGAGAAGCCAAGTAAAGCAAACACTTTAATTTTGAAAGCAGTATGCCTCAATATAAGACTAATACCGTAATAATACTTTTTGAACAACATCGTAGAATTATAATAGAGTAAACATAAGCAAAAGTCATATGTATGCATCTAATGCATGCTTTCGTGTGGTTTGGCAGAATTCATGTAATCTTTTCCCTTTATTTTCCCATTATCCTTATCACATTTGCAACATTTCTACAATGCAAAACTCAAATTATGAATATCTATAAATAGCCTAATAGGCACACATGGTAAGATCACTGCCCTAAGAACACATTGTCTCCAAATGACATCCTCAGGATGTCCTATGGATAAAAAGACATCATATGGACATCCTCAGAATGCAATACGGACAAGCGTGTTGTTAAGGTGTGGATTCTGAATAATATTACAGAGACAATGATCTTGATACAAAAACTGAAGGGACTTTCAAAATAGCAACAGAGGCAAAAAGATTTATTACGAAGAAAATAGTCTTATTTGGAAAATTTAGATTTTTTTTATCCAAAATAACTCTCATTATTTTGATTGGAAATTTCGTTTTAACATCAGAATATTTTTAAAAAATTATAGCTATTTTATACAGAGTTATAACTTAGCAAAATTAAGCAGGTCAAAAATCTGTAAAATATTTCTGGTGTTAAAATATTTTATTCAGTTTATAAATACATAATTTGTAAAACTACTTTTAATAGCTAAACTTTTTAAATGTTTTCAAACACATTTAATTTTTCTTAGTATGGGCTGCATATTAAGTGTCGTAGAAATATCAGTATAATTCCAGTATAAAACCAAATTTATGTGATTGCACTTTTAGACTATAATGATTTATTCAGATATCTCCTCCTCACAGCTTATGAGGTATTAGAATCTCGAGTATATATGTTGGATCTGGTGATATATCACTTTGTATGTGTAGGTATTTTCAATGCGTGTTTCCTCATATCATTTGCTAACCAACGCACACCTGTTATCATGTCGTCAGATGTGACGTATCTGTATTACGTAACTAACAGAAGAGAGAGCTGCGCATCCATCGCTCCTCAGTTTCTATCGGTCTGTACGAGAAAGCTGCTCTAAGCGTGCGGCATAGAAATACCAGCAATGTGTTCTTCTTCTTTTCTTTATTATTAAATGTTATTGTGAATGTTAAAAAGGACTCGGATTACTCTGTGGTCCCATTTAAACCCACAGTATGTTTTGTGAGACAACCCCTTTTTTAAAAACTCTTATTGCACCATATTCTGTCATATATTATATTAATTTACGTGTATTTCTATCGTGTTGCTTGCTATTAATATGATTAGTTGATTAATTTTCAAATTATATGTCATGTCGATAAAGGTCTTGTATTCGTTTTTTTTTTTTTTTTTTTTTTTTTTAGTAATGTGTCTTTTAACCATGTTATTACACTATCTAAAAGCATGCATATGAATTTTTGTAAGACTATTCCTACAAACATCATAATATATATACATATTTTATTTATTTAAATATAAAAAAAAATATTATTTTCTTTTATAAACCGTTGTATACGTAATTACATTTTCATTCTTTTAAATTGCGTAAGTTTATTTATTAGAAACTAAAACAATACATTTTCGTTGTAATATCATTAAAGGGTAATTTATATTTTTCTTAGTGACAGGATGTGCAATAAATCGTAGTCTTTGTGTCTCCCTTACGTAACGATTTTCTGGCGATAAAATTTGGCACAATCATTGGCATAAACTGTTATAACGGACTTGCTAAATTCAAAATATTTATATTAATTTATTCCAGAGTTAAGGGATTATGTTTGGCTGTAAAATTTGGCACTATTCCGAAAATCTTGGCATAATTCAGCAGTTAGATCGTGATTGCGATCAGAATTCGCTCGTAAACTACTGCTGTAAGAACACGTAATCGCGAAGCAGTCTCTCTCTCATCTAACCCTCTGAATGTCTTTTAGACTTAATAATATACATTTTAAGATACATTAAAAAAAAACTTTTTTATTCCCATGCTGCTAAAATAAAGATGTTTGCTGCAAAATTATTGGTTTTTCTTCTTCACGGCCTGCATTTTATTGTTCCTGGAGTTTTTTGCGGACTTAGCCTATAACTCAAGTAAACATTTCCAGTATAACAGGTTTATAATTAGACAGACATGAACTTGGATAAATTTATTATGTTATTGTATAAAGTAAATTTTAACTGATTTTGAAAACAAACTTAGAAAAAACAACATAGTGTAAATTATTAAAAATTACATTTTTATAAAAGACACGTTCATTAAGTTTTACTTAACTTTCTTGTCAATCCATATTGCTAACTGTTTTTATTTTTACTTTATTTTCTCTTAATATACCTAAGAGACAGACAAAAAAGAATTTCTGAATATAAGAATTAATACAAGATTTGTGGAAACATTCATAAAAGGAAACGGCTTGTCCGCTCATTGATTTCAAAAAAGAAACTTTATTTCGAGAACGTATTCGCTTCCTTTCATCCACATTTACGCAAGTGAGCAAAATTGTGAATGAAAAAGTGTTTCGAGTGTAATGTCATGGTATAAAGTGTGTCCGTCGCATCGAGCAAACTGATAGTTAAGACGTCGAGGCACTTTCCTCTCATAGTTTTTATAACATCTGTCTAATCGTTATTGCTAACAGGACAATGTCTTCCATATGCAGCGAAAATATTTTGATTAATATATATATATATTAATTTCGTAGAATTATTTTAGCATTTTAACAATGCGAACAGTTAATAAATATCTTCCAACAATAGATTAAATGATACTGATATAAAATAATAATTATCTTCTTCAACTGATTGATATATATTTCTTTTTTTTTTTTTTCTTTTTTTTTCTTTTTTAAGATGAAATTAGCTTTTAAATACTGTTATAACATCATGATCAAAATTATTCCTAGAATTTTCTTTCTTCTGTACATTTATTAACCTATTTCTGATATAAATAAATATACGTAATTATAATACCAACTTTATTTACTACATACATAAATTATTGCATTTTTAATAATTTCAAAAAGGTGGTTTAATTAATTATTCTCTAGTTTTTAAAATTAAAATTTACCAAATATTATGTCAACGTATTGAGAATAAATATAATTTACAATCAGATGATAATAAAATATTCTTCATTTTGCCAAAGAAAAAAGGAAAAAAAAAAGAAAGAAAGAAACTGACACAATATGTAATTTATTAATGTAATGTATGAAACATTTTATTTAAAAGGATCATTTAAGATTAGATATAACCAAAGTCTCGAAATCGCAATCCCTTGATTCATTCATAACCGAAAATATATTGAACCCTAAGGATATGATGACTTATTGCTTGGGATAAAATATTTAGTAATAAATGAGAGTAATTTTTACTCTGTAACGATATATAATCAATTTAGGCTTCTCTTATCCAAAATAAACTCCATGAAGTATATATATATATATATATATATATATATATATATATATATATTGTAGAATTTTGCTTAGGTAAATTAATGACATTTTCTTTTTCTTAATTGCATATAATAAATTTTATCTATTTTTAAGTAAAATTTTATTTATTTTGTTTAGTTATTTTATTTACAAATGCTTAATAACGCATAAATCACTTTAACATTTAAATTAAATGTAAAATTATTTTTATTATTATTTTATATTTGATATGATAATATATTTTTTATTTAATGTTCAGTTTTGCAGTGGCGTCGTATTAGAACTATATATATTTTTTAATAATAATAACTTTTAAACCAGCCGGCACATTTAACTAAGATACACCTGAGTGATCGTAATTCTTTTTTTACAATTGAATTTATTAATAAATTTTTTTGATTAAAATAAATTGAGAAAAAATTGAAAGACGTACTCACACATAGTCATGTATACGTACTTTCGACTTAGATGATTTATTCAATAATACAATTATTAATGACTTACATACAACAATGCTAATTCTTTTTAATGACAATCAACATAGTTTCAAAGCACAAAATATCTGTTCTTTACTTTAAAACTATACTAAATTTCACTTAATAAAATAATTCTATTTTTTTTTTACAATAATAATACATACAAGAGTGCAATGAAATGTGGTTCTTCTAATGGAATCTGGAAAAAACTTCCCCCACAAAACTTCCCCTTCAAAACATCCCGTGGAAGAAATGCCCCCTGGAAAAATGTCTCCGGAAAAAATACTCTCCCGGAAACATCTCCGGAAAAAATACCTCCCGGAAAAAACGTCCCCAGAAATATATTACGAAAATTTTGAAATTTCACACCTATATCTTGTATATGGAATTACTTACAAAGTTTATTTATTATTCAGAAAAAATAAAAATAAAAATAAAAATAAAATAATATGTTTTAGACATTGCAAAACTTTCTTCACTATCATTTTATATAATAGCTGTTAACATGTCTAAACATAGGTGACAACTTTTCAAAATTTAATTTTGTCACAATTAGTTTTTCCTTCTTTCTGAGAGCCAGTGGTTTGTTCCACCTCCCTATGCCTCCATCTTTTCTGTACGGTCATTTTTCTCTTAAATGAAAATTATTGTATTATTATTATTATTATTATTATTATTATTTTTAATTAAACATTTACACTGCTGTGTTCTTTAGGGCAATGTCAAATGAAATATTTAAAAGATAATGTCTCGATTAGAAAATGTTTCCGAACAGGAATTTTATTTTATGTCCCAAAATTTAAGACGGGAAAGTATTAATATAGTGAAGATTAACGAAAACACAAATGTTAAAGTTTAGTCCCCATATTTGCATACAATATATTTTTTCAAACTTGTAAAATCTAAATACTACAACAATTTAACACTCCGCCCTTGGTTACCGAATAGATTCGGTTTGCTTCAGAAAGAAAAAAAAAGAATTGTGTACATGTACTATGTATTTATAAAAGTTTTAAATCAAAAACATCATAAAAAAAAAGAAAAAAGAAAAAAAAAGTATTTAATGTTCCTTGTCTATATTGAGTTGGATTTTTTTTTTTTTTTTTTTTGTTAATGATTCTGTTGAATGTATTTATAATGATTGATATGTACACTTCTTTCCTCGTACATTACATTGTAGTACGTTTCAATTATGCATTAATTTCTTGCTATTTGTAAAAGCTTTAGTTTATAAAAGTACAGTTCAAAGACATGCTAAATGTAGGTCGTCATGTAAATAAAATTCTTTCATATGTGGCACCACTAAAATAGAATTATAAATGATATACATACTATTTTTCAATAGGAGAGTTCTGTATGACTGCCGGCGCTAACAACTTGGGGGGTCCTCCCGCAAAATATTTGAAGGAACCCCTGTAAACCACATAAAACTGCTACAAATCATATAAAAAATTGTATAAAAAATCGGAACTCTTGCAGGCTATATTTGTGTAACAATAATTAGAAAAAATCTTGCGCAAAATTGAAATTAGAATTTTCAAATTATTAATGTATGAACTTGTACATTGTAAATTTCAAGCTGCAAGATTTAAGATATACGTGTGAAAAAAAAAAAAAAAATCGTAATTTATATCCCAGGGCTTCTTTTACGATGGGACTTTTTCCAGGGACGTTTTGTGGGGGACTTTTTTCCCTAGAAATGCTAGTAGTTTATTATCTAATCTGTAACTTTATTATTGTGAAAGAAATTTCTCTTTATGTAAGGACCTAGTATTCTTCAAGTATATAGATTTTATTTTTATTTTTATTTTTTAATGATAGTAAAACTAACTCCTTAATTGTAAATTATCCGAACGGGTTTTCATAAACTAAATTTCCAGAGTTAAAATTTCATAAGGGGTTTTTCACATGCTGCGTAATTAATTTGAAGAATTATTTCAATCACATTCCAAAAGTATTGCTTTGTGAAAAACTCCTTATAATTTTGTAACTCTAACATAATTGTGTTTATTTTCAAGGATTTTTTAGACCAAAAAAGGGTTTTCACAAAATTGAACATTTGAAAAGTGGTTAAAATAATTGGATATTAAAATTAGTTAAAATTAGTTACGCGGCCTGTGAAAAACCAGTTATATAATTTGAACTCTAGAAAAATACCTAAAATCTAGCTCGTTCTTTTGGCAACAATTTGCTATATTTTCACTCAATTTAAATGACCATTTTATAAAAGTTGTCCAATATATCTAGCTTTCAACCTATGTAATAAAATGTTTTCTATTTTTCACGTATGGGCAGTGAAAACGTTTTTCATAAAAATGCTCATATTTCATGAGATATTGAAGACATTTCTATTTTGATTGCAGTATAATGCTTTAAAAGTGTTTTTATTTATTTATTTATTTATTTATTTTTTATTTATCTAAATGTGATAATAATTTTCGTTTAAAACTCTGTATATTATAAATAAAGGACATTCTAATTTTTTGTTTTATTTTATTTTTATTTTTATTTATTTTTATTTATTTTTGTTTTAAAATAAATGTTTCTATCTTCGTAATTTAACATGCTATCGTCACACAAATACATCCACAATTTTTACTGGATCTATATTAGCATATCCTAAAGTTACAGATAATGCCGTTCATTGAATGATACTGTGTAATCACAAATATTTTTGTTTTTTCTCAATTTGTTACCAACCCCCTAAATGTTGTCTTAAATCAGTCTTTGCTGAAAAAACATGAAGAAAATCCAGTTCTTTAAATACCCAATGCTTAAAAAAATTTCATCAAGGGATAAGTTTTCAAATTAAGATAAACTATTTGTTTGAAAATCTTGCTAAACTTTTGAGCAGGAATGTATTTACGCGAGATAATAGTAATACAGTGTTTAATGAAAATTAATAATAATAAAATAGATATAATTGCACTCTTCAAACAATTATCAGGTTTCTATAAATAAGAATTATAGTACTTCAAAAATTATTATAAATCCAAAATTATTACAATAATTCTAATTTATTTTAAGCTCGTGCTTGTAAAGATATTTTTTCCGATAAACTTATTACAGAAAATTTAATTCTTATGTTAGGATATAAAATATACTTTAAAAATAACTACGTGAAACGTCAAATATATAATAATAATATTTTCTGAAAACTTTTGCGCTTCTTTAAACATCTTTAAAATGTAACCTTTGTTAGAAAAAAATTCTTTCATTTTTTACACACACAAGCATACACACACACACACACACACACACACACACACACACACACACACAGATATATATATATATATATATATATATATATATATATATATATATATATATATATATATAATGAATTAAATATATAATTTCAATTAAATCTGATTCATTGCTTTTATGTGGATTTCGGGCTCAAGGCAATAAAAAGCCGATTTTTTTTTTTTTTAATCATATGTGGATAGCATCCCTTGGCCTTAATATTGGACTTTAAACAAGAAGTACCGCAACTGTTACAGAAATTGAAAATCATTTTCTTTCAGTAAAGAACCCATATGTTCGTGTATATTGTACAATGCAATTTGCATAGATATAGTAATAAGACATAGATTGATCAGCGAGAGGGAAAAAGCGATACATTTTTTTTCGGGAAAAGTCACTCTAATGGCTGCCTTTCCCCGAGTTAATCACACACAGGAATACACACGGATAATTTAGTAAATAAAATTTATGAATAATTTATTTGCTAAAAGTTAATGAAAAACTCCAGATACAGTTTCAAAATCCTTTTTCTTTTTATTCTTTTATTCAATACTCTCTAATGGCTGACTTTAGAACTTTTTTTCGGCATCAAAATTTTTTGCTCGATAACATGGGGATGATAGATCTATATATATTACTATATCTATGGCAGTTTGCGCCATGACAGTCGTATTGTATTGCGATTCAAATATCATTTTTAGCTGACATTATTTACATTATGATGTTTAAAGCGATATTTTTTGTAAAAATATGGAACTTTTTTTTTTTTTTTCTATATTTAATTTTTGTATATTTAGTTAAAACTTCATGTGATGCTGATTTTTTTTTTTTTTTTTTTTTTTTTTTTTTAATTACAGATTTACTTGATGTTGAACATTAACATCACCTTTTCATATTAATAACCTTTTCCCTTTTTTATGGTATTTGGTAATATAATAAAAACCTAATCCTTTTGTATAAGTTTTGAACGGGCTTTAAAAAACAAGAGAAAAACAGGCACAATCAGAATTAGATAGCTAATTCTGAAAATATTTTATTTTTAATACTTACAATTCTTTTACAATTAATAATGACCTCTAATAGAAGCATCCTGAACTGCAAAGGCATATGCTGTATGTAATCTAAGTGGAATATCGCGGATATTATTTATTATTATTGTAGTGTATTTTTAGAAAATTATTTAGGAAAATATTACGACCGAGCGCAACAGAAATTCTAATGACACATTTTCTAAAGATATTTTTTCTTATTTGTGAAATTGTCATGTGGCCAAACCGAACAATTATGTCAGTTTATTTAAATATCTTTAGAGAAGCAACCTACTTTAACTTAGCTTCGCCAGTGAACTAGAGATGATAATGTGGATCTAACAACAGCATGAAGTAAGTTGACAAACCCAACGCAACCCATACAGACAAAACTAAAATTTGGAACTTTTTCTACGACACGTGACTATCTACTGTTGCAGATATAATATTTGCTCAATTATTAAAAGCGCTTTCAGTGAATATCACTAAGTTAATAAGGGTGCAGACAAGAGTTTAAACAAATCTTGGTATATATATGTGCAGACGAGTTTTATATGTATAAGCTATTAAACAATTTAAATTATTGCATTTTTTTTTTTTTTTTTTTTTTTTACTTATACATACAGCATATTTGAACAATGTCACAGAACAGAAAATATTTATTGCTAGCAAATTTTTTAAAATTGCATTTGTGGAACACATTAAGCTTTATTTTAACATAAGAGCCAAATCTTATTTACTTTATAAATGCGTTTTCAAGAAATGTAAAATATTTTTTAAATATATTTAATATTAAAATTGTTTTACTTAGTGATATAGAGGAGACTTTAAAGTAAATTGAGTTTCTTTAAAATTTAAAATAAAATGGATTATATATGTACAGTTTTGTAAAAAATGGTAAAGAAAAAATAAGTTATTTAGCATTTTTGCTTTGTTTATATTTTTTTCTCAGGAAGAAAAAAAAAAAAAAACTTTAACAAAAGAAGAAACATACTAAATCAAAATAAACTAAAGAAAAAATATTAAGAATGAAAGATTATAAGTAATCTAAAAGGGCTTAGATAAACTAGTAAAAATATTTTTTCGTTGAAAAATTGTTTTCATAAGCAAAGTTTTGTAAAGCAAACAATTTATTTTATTTAAACAAGTTTTTCTTATTCATGTTTTTACTTGCAAATTTTCTAAATTAAAGAAATTTGTTGAATATTTTTAGATGCATTAATCGAAAAGAAAGTGCTTAAAAATCAATATACATTTTTTTTTTCTTGCTTGGAAGTGTCTTATTGCTTTAATAGTATCGAATATATTACTAGATGTTACTATCAAGGTAAAGAAATATATGTATTATTTTATGTTCAATAATCTAATTCATAATAAGAACATTTATTATTTTAATATCTCTATATTTTCATAAAATACTACACGAATATTTATTAAAGATATCTTATATATATAACGTATTTTCGTTTTTCAGGGGAAAAAAATATAATAATAATCTTGATTTTCTTACTGTTATGAAGACAAACACAATAATATGAGCTTAAAAAACTAACGGATATTTGCGGTAATTGTACCATTTGTAATGAAAAATCCAGATTGCATATTTTATTTCTTTATAAAAAAATAAAAAATAAAAAATAAACTTAATCTCTACTTATGGGCTCCGGAAGCTGAAGCCAATGTTATTCTATATGGAAATTTGCCCCGTTATAACTCATTAACCAACTTATATTTTTAATTTCCTTTTTCATATTCAAAAAATTTACAACTGTTAAACAGGTTATCGCTTTCTGAAAATTGATTATTTTAATTTATAAGATTTCCTTTTTAAGCTAAAAATGCAAAATTTCATATTGTGAAAATTTGTATTTTACATTTTGAAAATAAAATATTAGGAAAAAAAAAGAAAATTTTTAGAAAGCGTTAACCTGTTCACCAGTTGTAAATTTTTAAACGTGAAACGGATTTTATAAATATGTATAAGTTAATGAGTTATAATAGGACAAATTTCTCCAGAGAATAGCACTGGATTTGGCTTAGACGTCATTAAAAAGTTTTAAAAATCAATTTTTAGAAAGCGATAACCCGTTTAAAAGTTTTGAATTTTGTAAATGTGAAGGCGGAATATATAAATATGTATTAGTCAATGAGCTATAACAGGACAAATTTCTCCATAGAATAACATTGTATTTTGTTTCTGATGGCGATAAGTAGAGAGCCCTCTTAATCTAATTTTAGTTAATATTTTCAGTGAAAATATATATCTAAACACATTTGACTTCGGTCCCGGTTTCTCGTTATTATTTCATATCAATTGTTAAAGGTTTTCTTATTTTTTCTTTTTCTTTTAAAACTGTTTAATGGATTACTACCACATAATGAGTCTTTCTCACTCCATAAAATTCCATTCCGCCAAAAATTTATACTTAGTTTTCTGAATACATTTTATTAATTAATTGTTTGTTATTTTTCTTATTTAAATATAATATTTAAATAAGTGTTTTATAAGCAAAATATATATGCTTTGAATGCAATAAAATTCATCTTTCAATGCATTTGATAATAAATTTATCTATCTTTTAATGAGGTGTACAGGGCTCGAGTAAAACTACATATAAAGATTCATTTAATCTTGTTCGAAAACTACAATACAAACGGTTTCTTTTAAGATTATAAATAACGTTTAAATTACGGTTTGTTAAATATATTTACAATAATACCCCCAAGCAAACACTTCAATATTCTTTATTTACTAAAATATAACGGTTTAAATAAAATTGTAAAAAGAAAAAAAAGTGAGAAACTGTTCCTCTTACCTAACTTGTTGATGTGTGGTATTTTGTATTAGTATACATTACCTTTTCATAAAGAATCAGACACTTTTGTTTCAGACGTCTTGTTAAAATGTTCAGACGTCTTGTTATTACCTTTTCATAAAGAAACAGACACTTTTGTTTCAGACGTCTTGTTAAAATGCAGAAAATATTTTTGCGAATTATCCTGAATTGCGAATTATCCCCTCATATATTTAATCGAATATTTTATTAGGAAAGCAAATAGCTATTTGGGTGTCTGTTTTTGGTATTGTGTCACTCAGAGGAATGAACTTCAGTTCGCATTCTTTTTCTCCCGTTTAAGAAAAAAATTCGTGGTTCAATCGAATTAATATTTAGCTACTTTTAGTGAAAATACGCTTAGTAGACTTTTTTGCGTAATTAAAATTTAATTTTAGAAGTCGTAATCGTAAAATTGTAATTTTATTGAAAATCTAATTAAAAACTTGTATGATGTGCCACCACAAGACTTTTTTTCTATATTTTCCTGCACAAATTCACTAAGTGCAAATAATTTAGTAAAACTATTACATTCATTAAATCTATTATTTATTAAAATTATATAACAGAATAAATGCAAGTGATTTTTATCTTAGAGAAAACTAACACTAAATGTACAAAGAAAGACAGCTTTATTGTCTATAAATAACATCTTAAAAAATGCGTTTTTATAATAGTTATCTCATATATCAAGTTTCGTACAGTTACATGGCATAGAAGCTGAGATATATACCCTTCCCGTTATCGAGAAAATTTGCACTATAGTAGCGCCACCTATTAGACAATAAGCATCCAAATTGAATCAGCATTATGTCTCATAATGGCCTTGTC
Organism: Salticus scenicus; assembly: GCA_963930645.1. Lineage (NCBI taxonomy): Eukaryota > Metazoa > Arthropoda > Arachnida > Araneae > Salticidae > Salticus > Salticus scenicus. Next base: position 279,606,130 of record OZ005649.1, on the reverse strand, counting down.
ACATACCAAATCTTGTCTGATAATACGCAGGATATAGCCTTCCATTAAATTGTGAAAAATGCTACGTAACAGTGCCACCTTTTGAGCGGTTGACACCAAAAGTTGATAGGCTCTAACTTATGTCAAGATGCCTCTACATACAAATTTATAGGCAATTATGTGCAGTAGTTCCTGAGATATAGCCTTCCCTTAAATTTATAGCAGCGTCACCTCTTGTCCAATAAGCATTAAAATTCAACCAGCATACTATCTCATAATGACTTTCTCACATATAAAGTTTTGTTTGATTATACGCAATAGAACGTGAGATATAGCCGCCCCATAAATTGCGGAAATCACTGTATAGCAGCGCCACTTGTTGAGTAGTTGACACCAAAGACTGATAGGCACTAATTTAGGTCAAGCTGCATCGAATTGTTTTTTAGCTAATTTTAGTAAAAATGCATTTGGTACATGAAAATATGTTTTGTAGAGTTTTTTTTTTTTTTTTTTTTTTTTTTTTTTTAATTAAATTGCAATTTTAGAAAGAGTAATTGTATTTTTAAAATGAAATATATGAAAATTTTCTTGTTTAATCGAGTTCATCATTAGCTATTTTTATTGAAAACACTCATGGTACATTTTTTATATAATATAATTTTAACTTTTCCGAGGAAATTAGCGTTCACATCTTATAACTTTACAGCTGGCCAACCTAAATCTTATCTGAGATTATTAGTAAAATTATTCAAAGTCAAATTATTCCTATGTTTGAGAATATATATATATATATATATATATATATATATATATAATTTTAATTGTTTTACTTGAAAATTTACATGTAGTCCGGTCAATCTAGACATTCGGTGATACGTAAAGTTACAACAAGCTGATAATCAGTAAAATTGTTCAAAATATAATTATAAATAAAATTTTGAATTTCCCCACCATTCCGGTGTATGGAAAAAATTTTACTCAAGGTCAAAGGTAAAAAAAATGAGTTTTTCCCGATTTTCAGCAAAACGGTAAGTTTTATCATACAAATACCTCAGACAAAAATTGTAGATCATAAAATTATCTAGAAAAAATGTATCAATACTTTTTTTCCTACGAGCCACCGTTTCTGAGATATTACGATCCAAAAAGTTGTAAAAGTTGTAATCATCATAATATGCACACGTTTCCACGCCACCTATGAGGTAGTGTACTTAGCGTGTTTTTTTTTTAACGTGGCTTCCCCAGTAGGCTTTATCCACGAGTCAATTATGATCCTGTTTAATTTGTAACTATTGCAAAATAACGGAAATTAGCAAAGATTGTAATAAATAAAAGCGATGTCAATTAAAAAAAAAAAAGTAATGAAGCTTATTCGTTTGATTCAAATTCTTCTTGTTCTTCTTCTTGATCTTCTTCTGGTTCTTCTTCTTCTTCTTCTTTTTCCTCCTCTTCTTCTCCCTCCTCTTCTCCATCTTCATTTATCAAGGTATCCAGATCGAAGTGCCCTGTAAATACTTTTCTGCAGGCAGTTAGAACCTATACCCGATGCAGTGCGGGCGGAAAAAGAGATCCTGTTGGCAGTGGGTTCCCGAAGCAAGGTTTAGAACAATTTCAATCCTGTTTTTTTTTTTTTTTTTTTTTTTTTTTTTACATTATGTTATATAAAAAAAAAAAAAATAAATAGTGATACAATTCTTTTGAAAATTCATTTAAATATAGTGACCAGCGATGCGGGCGAAGCCTGCTAGTTAATAACTAAAATATAAAACTCAAACAGGAATAAACAAATGCGTCAGAAACGTCTACGTATTTGTAAAGATTTGGAATTGCTCGTATGTCTTGAAGATTATTTGTAATTACTGTCATTGCCATGATTATTTTCTATACTAAAAAAATAAAGTTACAAAGTATACGTTAAAAGCAGTTTTCCAATATATTATTCAAAATAAATAATTTTAATGCATACGGTTATACCAGACAAGCTAACCATACATTTTCGCACTTGTTTCTCGTCATTCATAGATCTCTTGTTAACAAATTTCTTTACTATAAACATAATTTTTTGTAACATTTATTTCTTAATACAATTAAATAATCAATATTAATCGATTTTTCAGAGAATTAATTAATTATTCCTTAAAAATACGTGAATTAAACACATACCTCATTCCGATGCGCTTTTCTTTCAGGAAGATCATAATTACTTTGCCTAAAGTTCACACTTTTCTTTTAAAATTAAATTTTTCCATTTAACGGCCCTCTTCACTTACCGTCGTCGGAAACCCGGGCCAATGTTATTCTATGGGGGAATTTTCTTTACAAATAACTTATTAACTAATGCATATTTTTAAATCATGTTTTCACATTCAGAAAATTCCCAACAGTTAAAATTGACGGACCTTTTTTAAAAAAGTATTATTTTTAATATTTTATTTTTAAATTGCAAAATGAAAAAAATTCACATATTGAAAATTCGTATTTTGCAGCTTCAAAATAAAATATAAAAAATTATTATTATTATTATTATTATTATTATTATTATTATTATTTTAAAGGTCCGTCGATTTAATAGCTGGAAATTTTTTGAATGTGAAAACATAATTTACAAATATGTATTAGTTAATAAGTTATTTGTAAAGAAAATTTTTCCATAGAATAACATTAGCTTCGACTTCCAGCGGCGGTGAGTGAAGAGGGCCCTTAAACCTCTTATTTCTTAATTATTTCAAAATAAAAACTAAAAACTGTCTTAAAAATATATATATATATATATAACTTGTTAATTAAATCAAATATTTACTTATTATCGCATTTTAAAGAATATGTTCCTTGAAATTAGTACTAAGACAGGTGATGGGGGCTTGTTTAATTTGTAACTACGCTGAAAAGGTAAATTTTTTTTCTCCAAAAAAATAAATAAATAAATAAATAAAAATAAATAAATAAATAAATGCATTCTTTAGTGCAATGAGTTGAAAAATACTATGTATTTTGTGTCGGAAAAAAAATATATATATGTATATATTCAGTTATTGCTGTACTTACAGAACGCATTCTGAACGAAAATTATTTGAAAAGAATGTAAGATATATCAAACGTAATTGCTAAATAAAATATTAAAAAATCTGGTGTGAAGCAACCGCACGACTTACATTACCCACTATTACACGTGTTATATGCATTTTTTTTTTTTTTTTTTGAGATATTATGTACATTTTTTTAGAATTTTCCAGTAAGAGAAACTTGATACACATGTAAAGACATATAAAACAGAATTTACGTAGCGAGTAAAAAAAAAAAAAAAAAAAAAAAAACACGCGTCAAAGTTGGGCCTTGGGGGGACTCATGTCAATGTTGTGCCTTGGGGGGACTCATGTCAAAGTTGTACCTTGGGGGGGACTCATGTCAAAGTTGTGCCTTGGGGGGGACTCATGTCAAAGTTGTGCCTTGGGGGGGACTCATGTCAAAGTTGTGCCTTGGAGGGGAACTCATGTCAAAGTTGTGCCTGGGGGGGACTCATGTCAAAGTTGTGCCTTGGGGGACTCATGTCAAAGTTGTACCTTGTGGGGGGGACTCATGTCAAAGTTGGGCCTTGAAGGGACTCATGTCAAAGTTGTGCCTTGGGGGGACTCATGTCAAAGTTGTACCTTGGGGAGGACACATGTCAAAGTTGTGCCTTGGGGGGACTCATGTCAAAATTCGGCCTGGGGAGGGGACTCATGTCAAAGTTGTGCCTTGGAGGGGACTCATGTCAAAGTTGTGCCTTGGGGGGACTCATGTCAAAGTTGTGCCTTGGAGGGGAACTCATGTCAAAGTTGTGCCTGGGGGGGACTCATGTCAAAGTTGTGCCTTCGGGGGGGGACTCATGTCAAAGTTGTACCTTGTGGGGGGGACTCATGTCAAAGTTGGGCCTTGAAGGGACTCATGTCAAAGTTATGCCTTGGGGGGGACTCATGTCAAAGTTGTGCCTTGGGGGGACTCATGTCAAAGTTGTACCTTGGGGGACACATGTCAAAGTTGTGCTTTGGGGGGACTCATGTCAAAGTTGTGCCTTGGGGGGACTCATGTCAAAGTTGTGCTTTGGGGGGGACTCATGTCAAAGTTGTGCCTTGGGGGGGACTCATGTCAAAGTTGGCCCTAGGGGGAGACTCATGTCAAAGTTGTGCCTTGGGGGGAGGACTCATGTCAAAGTTGTGCCTTGGGGTGGGACTCATGTCAAAGTTGTGCCTTGGGGGGACTCATGTCAAAGTTGTGCCTTGGGGGGGACTCATGTCAAAGTTGGGCCTGGGGGGAGACTCATGTCAAAGTTGTGCCTTGGGGGGGGGCTCATGTCAAAGTTGTGCCTTGGGGGGGACTCATGCCGAAGTTGTGCCTTGGGGGGGGGTCTCATGTCAATGTCATTTTGAAAAGATTTTGATGAAATTCTGGCAAAAGCAGAATTTAGTTTAGGACGGAGGGCTATTAGTTTTTTTTTTCTTCCCTATTATAACATCGCTTTCAAATTATTCAATTATATTTTCGATAAATTTTAGATTTCGATAAATGTCCAACTATCGAAAAATGATTTCGACAATTGTGCAACTATCGAAAACGACAACGCAAAAATCGCTGTCTAAGACTAATAGGCCCTCAGTCATAATAAATACTTAAAGCAAAAATATCTTTAAAAATATATGCAATTTGTTAAATGTACAGAACATAACCTATATAATGCTTTTTTTTTTTTTTTAAACACTTTAGTATTAACGCATAACTATTTTCATTTAGAAGAATTATATTTTTTAAATGTAATTGTTACAAATCTCTCTATTTGTTTTACTTTATAAAATCATTTATAATTATTTTCTTCTGAACTTTTATAAACTGTACATCCTAAATATAACTTTAATTTTCTGACATATATGTTTAAATAATTTTCACATTTGTGTCTGTAATATTTTTTATTCTTTGAAAAAAACGAACTTATACAAAAATACATTCAGGTTATTGACAGAATTGTCAATATTTTCAAATCAAGAAAAATATTTTGTTCTAAATTTTTAGGCATACAGTACCCGCCGCTTATTAAAATCCCATTCGTTCTGAGCAAAAGTGATTTTATTAATCGGCTGATTTTTATATCCGGCGAATGTTCCTGCACTGAATAAAAAGGTATTATTTACCTGAATTTGGAACGAAATTTCAAAAGATACCAACTAATGGAACTAATAAACAATATTAATTAATTTTTAATAGGTAATTATTTGATTGTTCATTCAAAATAAGTACTAATAAATAATATACACGTCTTAATCTTCGATGCGCTCTCGTTTGAGGAAAATCATCAATACTTTGCCGAAAGTTCTCGATTTTCTCTTAAATTTAAAATATTTCCTTTTAAAGCTTCTTGCTTCTTAGTTATTTCAGAATAAGAACTAAAAATTGTCTTTTAATTAAACATTATATATATATATATTAGGGGGTCCGGAAAATAATGTCGTTTTGAATTAAAATACTGACATCGAAAATGTATCCTGGATAAAATTTAAGATATTCATAGGTAACTTATAAGATGGTTATTTGTAAAGTACCATGTAAACACTGTTAAACAAAAATTTCCGGTTTCATTTTATTAATTCAAAACGAAATTATTTTCCGGTCCCCCTAATATAATTTGAATAATTTCTTTGCAACACTCAGCAAATGAAAGATAGATGAAAATAACAACATATGAAATTTTAAATGAGATGTATTACGAATAAAATTATTGTCACGATGATAATTTAATTAAAGTACACTGAGTTGTAAAAACATGTAAAAGTACTTACGCAGAAGAGAAATAACACAAACATAACGCATAAGCCTAACCATGAGATAATTTGCATAATCCATTAATCCAATAGAAACATTCATCAAATAATAGAAATGGAAAGAGATAAATTAACCAAAAGTTCTGTTAAAACAAAAGGGAAATAGAATTTTAAATGCTGAAAACCAAAAATGTTCACGAATCAGGAAACTTGGATCTAAGTCAGCATTATGCAAGATTTCGGAAAGCTGTATAGCTAATTCAAGCAACATACAACTCAAGTCTCTATCTTGCAACAAAACAAAGAAAGAAAAAAAAAGGAAATTAGATCAAACACTAACACAAACCAAAATTGAAAAATGGAATAAGTATTTTTAATAAGTCCACATGTAACCGATTCCGTACAAATATAGTAGAAATAAACAGATTGCTAAAACAAACATTAGTGAACAGAAAACATTAAAAGTAAAGAAACGTTTAATCGATCTAGTTGCTTCTGAAATGAGATAAATGAATGCATTAAGTGATAGTTATTAATCTTTAAAAGTTAAAATTTAAAAACATTATTAAAAAGATGATATTTAACAGGGTTATTTAATTTTAACGTTAATCTTTCTATTTTTCAGTTTAGATTTAACGTTCAACGTAACGTGAGCTAGCGCCATCTTATGTGAAAAAGGTGATTTGCTATTGAGTAATTACAGAAAATGTACGATTTGATTTCCAATTTTTACTTTAGTTTAGTTTAATTTTTATTCTTAAACAAACTCATCAAAATGCCAAGAAGTGATGATTAAGACATTATGAGTATGTTTATTTGTGAATTATTATTTTAATTTTAATTATTATTTATTTAGTTATTTATTTATTTTTTTAGAATTTATTAAAATTAATGAAACCACCAAATTTCATTATGCATAGAATGAAATCTTATATTTGAATAATTAAACAAATTTAATGTATGAAGAGCTAAAACTTAAATAATATCAACCAGAAAAAGAGGATGCAACCTGCAATTGCGATAATACTATGCTTCCTTTTTTTAAATAATTAAATTCATCAACCCACCCAACCAACCAGCCATACAACACCACCCTTCGTCCTTAATCAACCCTTTTCCCTCTAATCCTCCACATTTTTAATTTCATTATATATATATATAGTGAGACAGTGGACATTTATTGATTTTTAATAGAATATATATTTATATATATATATATATATATATATATATATATATATAGAATCACTTGAGAACCAAATCAAATTTTTAACTTATTACCGCGCTTTGAAGAATACATTGCTTGAAATTATTACTAAGACAAGGAATGGGACGTATTTAATTGCTGTAAATGTAAAATTTACTGTTGCAAATCTAAAATTTTCAACACAAATAGGTAACGGAGGGATTGCTGTATTTTATTTTCTATTTCATTTTAAAAATAAAAAATTACAGCGTAAATAAAAATTTGTTTAGTGTGCATAAATGACATTTTTGCTGCTGAAGAGATTTTCTTGAGTTTATTAACCGGCGATGCTGATTTTATTAAGCAGCGGTTTTAAAATTAGTTTGCATTGATTTGATTCCGGTCCTGGTAATTTAATCATATTAAGCGGCTAATTTTATTAACCAGTGATTTTATTAAGCGGCGGTTACTGTATATTGAAAATATTATAATGCAATAACGAGCAATACTATAGTGCACTTATTAGAAAACATGCAATTTTTAATATTCATTTAAAACATAATGGTAATTACTTACATCAAAAACAAAAACATGCAAAATATATGCATAAACTTTAATTTAAAACTATTTTAAATAGATAGAGATTTGGAGCCATTATCTGTCTCTATATTAAAAGAAAAAAAATACTGCTTAATTTATTATTATTTTGTGTGTGTGTATGTGTCTGACACTTTAATGTCCTATCTCCTTGCAAACAAGAAAGTTTCTAATATCGCAGGAGATGCAGTAGTTTACAAAGTATAATTATATCAACGAATATGCTTCTCTTAGACTTGAATTCCTCTCAGAATAATTAACCAAATGATTTTCCAATATTTCAGGTACACAAATCAAAAAAAAAAAAAAAAAAAAAAAAAAAGACGTTGTCAATAAAACTCGCGCTGAAATATATTACATATATTATAAAGTCATTAGAAAACATAACTTTCCATGTGAAATACCCATTTTTTAGAAAATCCGTAAATTGATGTAGAGTTTAAGGCCGACTGAATAAGCTAGGGTCCTAGGCCTATAGGTGAAATCCCCCAATTGTGGGTTTTTATAAGGGGTCTAACTCGTATGCACGCGAGTTTCGGAGAAAACCACGGAAAATTCCGAATGGCTAGGTCGTTGAGCGCAGCCTATGATCGAACCTGGCTCTTCCTATCTACCAGCTTTGAGCGCAGAACCTCTCGGCCGCTGGTGAGTCAGAAAACCGTTATATCCATTTAATATTATTCAAATATTTATTATATATGTTAATACCTTGTAAAAAAATAATAAATAAAATAAAATAAAGTAAAATAAAATAAAATAAATAAAATAAATAAATTACTTTTTTAATTCATGAGATATTATGTTGCAAGGAAATTATTGCAATTCTTAATTCCAAAAAATTGTACAATAAACGCATTATCAAGTGAAAATCTTGTATATCGTAATTTTTCTCAATTTAAGCATTAAAAATATTGCATTTTTTACAAAAGAACTTTTGTCAGCACTCTTTTAAAATCTTGACAAAAGACGATAAAATATAACTCGATAAAAATGTCACTAGTGAGTGACATTTTTATAAGATGCCATTTTTCATGTCATTCAAATATATTTTAAAAAGACTATTTTCTGCTTTTTGTAGAACAAAAAGGTTACATTTTGTATTTTAAGTTGAACAAATTTAAACTGTTGAAGGTTTGTGAAAAATTATTAATATTTATAATATTTATATATGCATAATAAAAAATCGCTATAATTTTCAATTAATAAATAAATAACATTTCATTGTACCTATGCAAAATAATTGTTGTTTTATGTTTTTAGGATAGGAATTATGTATATTTATTTTGTTTTCCGACATTCGTGTTTACATTCTCTTGCCCACATATGATAGTGTTACTTAGATTTCGATTTTTTTTTTCAATGCGTTTTTGGTATAATTATGTATTGGTAATTCCCTTGAATCCATAAATTAAATGTTTGTGATTGGTCTGACTCTGAGGTTGTCTTTTGGTTAGATCTTTACATGTTTGTCTATGTGTGTCCACGTGTGTCTGTTTTATTTAGATAGCAGACACAATGTATCTGAATGCATCTGAATATTTTAGTGCAGCCCTGTAAATCTGAAGGTTATAAAAATCATATTCTGTACAAAATATTATTTTAGCATATTAACAATAAATGTCAATTTCTTTGTGATTCAATAGAAAGTTCATTAAATGTAATTTATAAAAATGCCTGTCCTAAAATACAATGCATTGGCCTTTTTTATGTGTCCCTGTACACAAACCAGTTGCCCAGGACCTATCAATGCCATTTAAAATGGGGAACATTCCATAGTAATTATGAATAACATATATAATTTCGCAAAAATTCTGAAATTATTTACGGACGCTGGGGGCGGGTAGATGGACAGATAGACAGATGGGCAGTCGAACAGATAGATAAACAAATTGAAATAATATTCGCCCTTAAAAATGTTAAAAAGTGTCAAATCGCTTAATGTAAACGAAAATGCTGTTTCATCAAATTTACAATAAAAGTTTTCTGTGCAACTGAATATTTCTGTGTGGTTCTGTAAATCTAATGCTAATGATACTACATTCTGTAAAAAGCATTCTTTGTGCATACAAATAACATATTTCAATTTTATCAAGGTTTGTTCAATGTAAAGTTATTAAAATTCGGTTTTTAGAAATACCTCTCATAGAACGAATGCTTTGGAATACCTTCGAATTCCCTGTACACAAACCAGTGGTGGTATTTACTCTATTTTCAATAGCAAACATCTGATAGCAAACTTGAAAAGCATATTTCAATGAAATGAAATTTGTGCAAAATAAAGGAATTAAAATATAGTTCATAAAAGTACCTGTCATAGAACACAATGCTTTGGAATATTTTTGGGTGTCTCTGTACACATGCCAGTTGAGATATTCAATCCATTTTCAATAGGAAACATTCGATAGTGAACTTGAATATCATATATCAGTTTCAAGAAATTCCATGAATATTTACGAGAGTTAGAGCACGGATAGACAGCCAGCCAGACAGATAAAACGCAGTCAATAACACAATCTTTTGTGCACATGAATTTTATATTTTAATTTCATTAATATTTGAGCAAAGTAAAGTTCTTCAAATTTGGTTTATAGAATTACGTCTTATAGACCGCAATGCTTAGGAATAATTTCGGGTGCCCCTGTATATAAACAAGTAATGGTATTTACTCCATTTTCGATGGGGAACATCCGATAATGGACATGAATAGCATAATTCAATTTTATTAAGATTTGTGTAAAGTAATGATAATAAAATATGGTTTATAGAAATACATCTCATAAGACACAATGCTTTGGAATATTTTCTGGTGTCTCTGTACACAAAACAAAGATGTTCACTTCATTTTCAATAAGAAACATTCGATAGTTAATTGACTAACATATATCAGTTTCAAGAATTTCTGTGGATATCTAGGGGAGTTAGATCGCGGACAGGCAGACAGACAGACGGACAAACCGAAGTCATTAACACTTTTCAACCTTGTTGGCACTTGTTATAAAGGAAAAAAATTCATTAAAAATACATAGATAAAATGTACTAAAATTAAACGTACCAACTGGTCTATGTAATCCAGCAGTATTTATTTATTTGGTTGTTTGTTCCAATTGATTTATTTATGAAAAAGAAAATTTCATCTTATGTAACAGTAGATGTAACCTGAAATAATATATGTATATGTATATTTTTTAAGGCTACACAGTACCCTTTTTCAAAAAATGTTTTTTAGAGACATTTGCATTAAAACTACGTAATGACTTTGTTCGAGATTATAAAATTAAACTGATTCTAGTTAAAAAAAAAAAAAAAAAAAAAAAATCATTTTAGCAAGCACCATTTTTTTTTTTTTTTTTTTTTTTTTAATTTTTTTTAAATTTTGAAGTTTTTTAAAGCTTTTATAACATTTTTAATTTTTTATATTTTTTAGCTATTTTAAGTGATTTATATTCATTAGATTATTGGAAACAAAAGTCAGTATGGAATTAAAGATGTAACTTTTATTTAAATTAAAAAAAAAAAAAAAAAAAGGTAGGAAAACCTGAAAAAAGAAAAACACGAAGAATTTGGAAATATTAACTTTGGCATAAAAAAAAAAAAAAAAACTATAACCCTCAGACTTAAATCCATGCTAATTATTATAGTATATATATATATATATATATATATATATATATAAAAGTGTCTACAAAAAGTTTCAAGATTCTGTTTACAACAGAAAAAAAATCCTTAGGGAAAACATTAACATGAACAAAAATAAAAGTCTGAGAAAAATGCATTTAAATTTTGTAAAGGCATAAAATAAAAATTAAAAATATTTGTAGAGCTTTACTTTTTTTATATGTTATTCCCCACTAATAAGATGTCCTAAAACATAATTTTAACTCAATATAATAGAATACATCTTTTCTTATTTAAAGTATGTTTTAATAAAAACAGTAACGACAATGACAAATTAGCTAATATTTAGCTAATATTTTCATAAAAGTTGTAAAGACAATACATTTATACAAATTAATGATAATAAATACACTAATAAAAATTATAAAAAATACAAATTAAAAATAACCAGCTTTGTACATAACACCTTCAAGTTATTTTTTATTTATTTATTTATTTATTTATTTATTTTTTACGTCGACGCAATTTTGCAAGTTTGATTTACTGTTGCGCCACTTTATACTTCGCTAATTTTCGTTTATTTCGAAAATAACTTCTTCTATAATCAGTGAAATTAACCAAGTGTTGAGATGTTGAATTATAAGGATTAATTATAAGAATATTTGGTTCAAAATATAAACAATGCTAACCACGCCCCCTCAGCTGTCCCATTTTGAGGCTGCCAACACTCAGAAAAGTTCAAATATCTTTAAAATTATTAGGATTTCAGATCTACATTCTGGAGTGAACATTCACAACCGTCTGGACCATTGAAAAATGCAATCAGAAAAAATCGATATTTTAGTCATTTTTAGGGTACCGTGTGGCCTTAATTAGAAATTAAAAAATAAAGGCTGTCAAATAAATATATCATATGATACTTTTCTTTTTCTTTCCGTCATCTACGCAAGACAAATCGCTAAGAGGTGCAAAAATATAAATTCCTTAAAGATGGGGAATTTAGATGGGACAAATGGATTTATCTTCACAAACATACAAAAAAAAAAAAAAAAAAAAAAAATCTTTATTTTAAATCTTTATAAAAATCATTCAATTCATTTTCGTAATAATCAATTTTTCTCCGTATGTTCAGAACAGCAAACGTGAATTTTCGTGAAGATGAAAATAAGTCCCAAACAAAACACAAAAGCGCACAATATATGACCTCGTACACAGCCAAAGTTTGTTATTCTACAGGGAAATCTGTTTCCACAATTACACATCGTTTAATGTGTTTTCTAAAATTCCATTTTTCATGTTCAGAAAATTAACAAATATTAAATTAATTAACGTTTCTGCATTTTTATTTATTTATTTAATTTATTTGTTTGTTAATATTATTACTATTATTATTTTACGTTCAGTTTTTGCGTATAAAAAATAGTAAGAAAACTTCGGAGTGCTTTTTTCGCTAGGAACTGGATTGTTAAAAATCTTAAAAAGCACTTTTGGATAAAATAATGGTAATTTAACTACTGAGAAATTTCTGATTTTTAAAACGTAAGGAATAAATAAATAAATAAATATTTTAAACCATTAATAATTAAGGAAACGCATTTCTTCATAGAATGAAATGGAGTTTGGTTGTTGTCGGGTTTAGATATTGTACGATTTTTTGAAATCATTAACATCGTTACCGAGAAAATTATGGCGTATATCTGTATCTATATCTCTCTATATATGCATGTGTGTGTTTGTAACAAATCATGTGATTAACTCGTTTACTATAATTAACGAATTAAGTAACTGATTTATTTTAGAAGCTTATAATACGAAAGAAAGCAAAAGCCGACACTTTCTTCTTATATTGCAAGTTTAGAAAAAAAAAAATTGATACTATACCTGAGATATAATATTTTTACACCAGCATCACAAACTTCTAAAGATTTAAAAAAAAAATAGAAATTCTAACTTCTAAACTTTCATTAAATTATTTATTTTAATTTATAGGGGAGAGTGGGGTTGAATGGGAAGCAGGATTATTGGGACAGTAGCAAAATTCTTATGTTTTGCATGCACCAGAAACTTAACAATTTTTCTGATATATGGCAGTACTGAGGTCATTCATCAAGTGTAGTTTCAGAGTTGTGCTATCTATAGAAGGGCAGAATAAAATTAAAGTGCTTTTTCTGCTGCCTAACTTATTTTTACAGATTCAATTAGGTAGCAGTTAAGAAATTAACTAATTGCTTAAAGTTGATATAACTCTTATATGATTAAAAGGCATAATCTTTTACTGTGTTTATGATATTCAAGAAGAATATTGACAATTATTCAAAACATATTTACTATTTTATATGATCATGTGGTGGTGGGGATAAATGGAACAGTTTGAATGGGGATGAATGGGACATTCCCCACTATGTGCTAATTTAGAAACGTGCACAAGTATCATATTAAAACAAATCAAATAGATTTTATAACCTATAGTTCAGTAGTTATAACATGGAATTATGAAAATAGCATGGATTTAGAGAAAAATAGATTGAAATTAATTGCTCCGATTTTTGTTTATAATAATTATGATTAAAAAAATATATAAGTTAGAATATTCGATGCAACTTAAATCAATAATATCAATAATTAAAAATATAAATAAATAAACTAATAATAGTTTGATTAAAATCACGATTTCAATGAAGCTAATTAAATAAATCTGGTAATTATTAAGGTAATACATAAAAGAATGCTTATTTTTCCGAATCAGTCGAAAAAAAAAATATATCTGGATAATTTGTACTCTATTTTAATGATTTATATCTTTATAGTGTCTTATTTATTCATTTATTTTTAGATTAAATCTTATTAGATTAAATTACCCAAGCATAGAACACTAGGAAATGTGCGAACCGAAGGGCTTTTACCTTTCGATGTTAATTTGAGTCAATACATCAGCTTTTGTTAATTTCAGTGAATTCGTAGTGTGTAAGAAAATCACATAAACCAATTTAACTTTAAAAAATTATTTATTTTCTATTTTGTTTTCTTTTCTTTGTTAACTTCAGTCCTGTCCCATTCATCCCTACACGTGTGGAGGAATGGGACAATGCACATGCATGTAAAAAAAAAATATATATATTAATTAAAAATGGTAACTTTTTATTTAAGTTAACATGTTTATTTGTAACTGATTACTGAAGTGTGCTTATGAGTAATGTTACAAAGTTCTGAATTACATATGGTGAACGTTATTAATAAAAACATGAAAAATGTCCCATTCATCTCCAACCTCCCCTAATTTTTGCCAAAAAAATTAAACTTTAAATTTTATATCTTCTTTTTAAGATAGCACGTGATCATGTTTTATATAAAAATTAAATCATTAAATTCATTTTTTTACTTATTTTTATTTCATATTGCTCGCGCGCTTCTTCTTTCTTAATTCAAAATTATTAAAAAAAAAAAAAAAAAAAAAAAAAAAAAATCCTTCGATATTGTTTGTGACGATCCGCGATTGTAATGAAATGTTGTAGTGGGCTAATGTGGAAATTTCCCTCTAGTGGGCTAATGTGAAATTAACAATAAAACTGAACGGATAGCTTTCACGCTTTCGTTGATACACCATTGCTTGCTGCTGCTGTATATTCGATAGGATGAATAAATCCGGCAAAAAAGATAACACATGCTGCTTTGTGCTACAGAGTAACTCCAATGGATCAAGAAATCCGGAATTAAGCTTCCATTTGTTTCCAAATGACAAATATAAAATTCCAGAGGCTTCCGCTAATGAAAAAAAAAAGCTTTAGTTATAGTACAAGAGCTAGCAACGTCGAAAACACAAGAATTTTAAGAAAGCTGGTTTTTTAATATATCTTTACCTATGCTCTCTCGAACAGCGTGCGGGCTATCTGGCTGCCAGTAAACGTTGCGTTTATTAGTGCGCATCACACCTTTACAGGTAAAAATATTGATTTTTAAATCATTTTAAGAAGAATGTTTTCTTTTTCACTAACTTCTAAACACTATTGGAAACATGAATTTATTATTGCCAGACATTTTTGTTATTGACAATAATGTGCCAGATGCAATTTTTTATAAATAAAAAATAATAAATTTCAAACCATTTTAGTATGTCTGTCATTTTAATATTATTTTCTTTATATATAAATAAGTACAAAATTAATTTTCCAGACATTAATTCGGTTGTTTACTCAAACGGCAGACCGATTAATTGCTGTACAGTACCGCGCCATTCTGCCAGTTGTTAGAGAGATAACGGCAAAGTAGATAGGCGGAAGAGAAACAGGAATAGATTACGCTATTTAAAGTATCCTAAGTATTTTTTTTTTCAATTCTTCGATTATGATAATAATAAAACATTATTATTA
Source organism: Salticus scenicus (assembly GCA_963930645.1). NCBI lineage: Eukaryota > Metazoa > Arthropoda > Arachnida > Araneae > Salticidae > Salticus > Salticus scenicus. The sequence continues at coordinate 279,590,597 of OZ005649.1, read as the reverse complement.
AAATTCTTATCAAAATAATAAAAGATAGCTAAACAAATTATTTTTAAAAGACAGGGAAAAATTACGTTTTTTAAGTATCAAAATTTGATTGTTTATGGATCATTTTTAAATCATAAAAATCAAATTGTAACTAAATTAAATAATTTCATAAAAGATACAGGAAAAAATGGCATTAATGTAGTATCAAAATTCTTACTTTTATTTATAAATATTGTATTTGAATAATTACAATCTTTTTTTAACTCAATTAAGTATTTTTCAGTTCACAATTGTGTCTAAAAAAAGTGCATCTCCATAGTCGTCATCATCGACACTGCTGTCATTATTATAATTATCATCATCATCATCATGCGTAGTGTTTTCCTTGTCTAGTAGTGTAGGTTCTGTAAAAAAAAAAAAAAAAAAAAAAAAAAAAAAAAAAAATCATTAATAGGTTACTCTTTCTATTTGTTATTTTATAAATATAATACTTTACCTTTTATAATTATGTCAGCAACTGATGATGGAAACTGCTCCCAGCAAACCAGACAAAATCGTATTTATCATCGTTGATGACCCAACCAGAAGCTAACGGCGATAAAGATGTAGGATTTTTCAAATGAGCGTTTCTCCAAAACTTTGTCACGTACCGCACTCGCAATAAATGCTGATATAATTCAGTTTTACATGGAGGTAAGCTCGATGAATCAAAATTTCGAACGCTGGTACCGTCATCGATGTGTCATGCAGATGGTAGTATTTGTAAAACAGATAAAGCACAATTAGTCAAAGTATTCGAGAAGAAAGTTAGCAAGGTCAATCAGCAACCGTTATGTTTTGATATCAGTATTTTAGACGGTTTCTTCATGTTACACCTTATGAAAGAGGTACCGTAAACTTTCGATGGCATATCGAAGAAATTTCTCAAAATGATTTCACAATTTAAATCATTTCGCATTGACATTGTGTTTGATCAGTACTTCACACCTTTCATAAAAGATTGTGAGCGTTTACGTCGCAATGAATCAACCAGTAGCGTTTCCATCAGACCTAATCAAATTCGGCCTCATAATTTTGCTGGTGAACTCAAAAATACACAGTTCAAGGAAGCCCTCGTAAATTTTTTTATTGATCATTGGGCTAATGATAACATGTTTCCTTTTATTGAGAATAAAACTATTTATCTGAGTTTTGATAAATGTTACTCGTATCATGTTGAAAATAACCAAGTTATTTGAATCATTATCATGTGAAGAGCATGAGGAAGCTGATACTCGAATAATATATCATATTTGCCAGATACATTTTGACGTTCAAGTTGTTATACGCTGGTCAGATTCCGATATTTTGATTATACTTCTCGGCAACATGGATCACCTGATTGCATCTTTAAAACTTTGGATTCAATAGGGCGTAAGAAACCATGAACGTCTAATAAACGTCAATGAATTATACCAAGTTCTTGGTATTTCTTTATCGAAAGCTTTACCATGTTTCCACGCAATGACAGGGTGCGATTACACCCCAGCTTTTTTCCGGAAAGGCAAATTAAGGCCTTTCAAGTTGCTCGAGAAATCTGCTGAGTACCAGTTGGCATGTCAAGAGATTACAGTAGACGATGAACATGTACTCGAACGTACATTTGCCAGGTTAGAAAAATTTATATGTCACATGTATGGGGTGCATAACAATTGTTCAAATGTTAACGATGTTCGCTTCTATCTATTTTCAAAAACTTATCAATCGAAAAAATGCAATGATAATTTCGAAAAAAAAAAAAAAAATCGGAATTTTGATTCATCGAGCTTACCTCCATGTAAAACTGAATTATATCAGCATTTATTGCGAGTGCGGTACGTGACAAAGTTTTGGAGAAACGCTCATTTGAAAAATCCTACATCTTTATCGCCGTTAGCTTCTGGTTGGGTCATCAACGATGATAAATACGATTTTGTCTGGTTTGCTGGGGAGCAGTTTCCATCATCAGTTGCAGACATTATTATAAAAGGTGAAGTATTATATTTATAAAATAACAAATAGAAAGAGTAACGTAATAATGAATTTTTATTTTATTTTATTACAGAACCTACACTACTAGACATGGAAGAAACTACGCAATATGATGATGAGCAAAACGATCATATTTCATAGATGTCATGGAACAACTATAGTATTGGTCCACAAGTGCATTTGGTGATTTTTCTTTGGTGATTATGGCGAAATGTTGTTTTTGCAATGATTGCGATGGATTCCAAGCGTAAAAAAAAGCGTATTTTATTGCAAAGAATCCAGAAAGACATCGTTATCGTTCAAAACGGTGCCAAAGAAAAATCGCCAAATCCAGTTATGGACCAACTCTATAGTTGTATCTTTATTTTTATTTATTTATTTATTAATGTACCTTTGTTGTAAGATAACATATAGATGCAGTTAAAATACAGTAGAATTATTAAATAATAAAACGCAATAATTTTCATTGCATCCTATTATGCAATCAATTTTCCATGATGTAATGACGGAGAAAGAACAATATTAAATGCACGTGGCTATTATATTTGCTATCAACTCCAGTTGGGAAAGAGCCATCTATCTATGATTACAAACGCGGATACTGATTATTATTAATTTTCTTTTCTCTTTCTTAAAAAGAAAAAAAAAAAAAAACAGATTTTGATGAAATTCTGGCAAAAGCAGAATTTAGTTTAGGGACGGAGGACTAATAGTTTTTTTTTTTTTTTTTTTTGGTCAAAAAATGATTTCGACAAATGTCCAACTATCGAAAAATGACACCGCAAAAATCATAGATTGAGGCTAATAGTCCTCAGTCTTAAAAAAAAAAAAAAAAAAGGTTTTCTGTAGAAAAATAATGCACTCTTGATACAAGTAGAATATGTATATAAGACATCATGTAAATGATTCTTTTCAGGTACCAACTTCAAATATCTTTGCATTTAAATTTAATTCTCATTTATTAAAATACAATAGTTCCATTTCCAAGGACTTGAATCATACAATTTTAACTTCATGCACACCAAAATAAACATAGAAATTGTTCAGGTTTCGGGTTGTGCGGAATAAGGCCGATTGACTAAACTAAGGTCCTAGGCCTATAGGTTAATTGTCCTCCGTGGTTGCCTTTCTAAAATGTCCTAGTCCGTATTTATGCGAGTTTTAGAGAAAAACTACGGAAAATCCAAAAGGCTAGGTAGATGAGCACGAACGTTTGAACACTAGTGGGACTTACCGTTTTTTGGAAATATCAGTAGTATATGATGTAATAACTTCCTGATATTTTATATATTAGAAAAAAAAAACACAATAGACCAAAACATTTACAGTTTGTATAATGATTATTTTTCATTTAAAAAAATGAATAAAGAAGAAGCTGCTTTATTATTTTTACTATTATTATTACATATTTATATATTTATTGAACTAAATCCTTAAAAGATTTTTTTATTACTAAGCATAATATAATTGAAGTGTAATCTACTAACAATAAAATTTATTAGCACTGGTTAATAATAAAAAAAAAAAAAAACTCTAATCAGTAAAAGTTTTACCATGATTCCTGACATAGGCATAAACCTAAGATTTGATTACGACTGAACTCTTTAATTTAACCTTTAATTTACTTTTTTTTTTCTTTTATTCCGTATTGTGTTTCATGTTTATTTTTGCATGAAATTGTGAAAAAAAAAAAAAAAAAAAAAAAAAGGAAAGGGAAAAGGGAAAAAAATAACCCTCAATAAACACTTCATTAGAAGGAAAAAAGATATTCTATTTTATCTCTAACATTTCTTTGAGTAATGCATTACAATCCTTAACCGTTTTAATTCTCAGTTAATTCAGTTTTCATTTCTTATGAACTCATTTTATTTTATTTTATTTTTTAATGTGTGTTTATTACATATATTGGTTTAATAAATAAGCACCACAAAACTGGCGTTGTAAAAAATATTACTTACAAACTTTGAATAAACACCATAAAATGCAATAAACTCACAACAATTGTTTCGGGTCGAAAAAACGTGCGTTGCCGCTTTGACTGCAGCAGAATTATTTTTTAATAACCGAATTAAATTCTATATAAATGCAGGTGCATTAATGAAACGGAGGGTTGAGGGAGCGGTAGCCTTCCTCAACCCCCCCCACCCCCCACCCCTCACACAGAACTAATTATCATATAAAACTCTCCCAAAGCGTAATTTGAATTGTTTAACATAGGTTTACATAACATCGTTATCTTACCTCTTAATCTCCAACCTGTATTTATAGTATTAAGTTACAGGGTAAGAGAAAGTCGTGTGAGTGACACACCAGATTATTTTCATTATTCCACTTATGGCAGAATATTAATTTTTGATGCCCTCACCTCATTATTTCCTCATGTTATACAGAGAAATATGCATGACATTATACACAGAAGCTTCCGAGCCCCAAAATGTTGGAAGTCAAGATATGTATCTCTTTTTCAGTAGTCAATGCAGTCTCTGATATTCGTAAACGTTTTATATTCCATGTTATCATGCAGAGAGAGATTCATGGATTTGGCCAGAGGTGCTTTTAGGTGCCAAAACTTTTAAAGCAATCTGAGGAAATTAAACTTAAAATAACGCATTTGAAAATCTATATACAAAGCATGAAATAAATTCTTTAAAACGAAAATTTCTATTATTGAATAATATAGCTCATACATTGTCACATTTCTTTTACTAAAAATATTTTTCACGCTAAATTATAAGTTCAAGGCATCTTTTCATTTATTTTCTTCATTTTTATCGTATTATTTTTCATCATTTACTTAACTCTTATAAGTCTGAAATAAAGAAGTTAATTTAAATGGGGAATAAACGATTAAAAAATAGAAACTCACTTTCTAAATTTCATGCAAGGTCGTAAATCAGTCACTGGTTAAAATATTAAACTTTAAGCGACGAAATAATTCAAATTTTCGGAGAACAACAATCATGCATATTAAAACCTTTCATAAATCTCATTATGAAAAATGCATTCCTCCGCTTTAGAAAAATCGACCGTGAATGAGAGAACAAAGAATTTTATTATTTTTTTTTTTTTTAATAAGACAAAAATCCTAAAAAGAGATAAATAATTTTAAGACATTGCGTTCAAATATTCTTAAAAGGTTCTAAAAAGGAATAGGTCATAAATTTTAAGAAACAGCAGACGACAAAAATGCAACTTGACACTTGACTAATTTAACTTTCCTCTTGTATTATGAGGTATCTTGTTGTATAAGACATCTTTCTCTCTTCTTAAAAAATATGAGTTTTTGGTCTGTGAATTAATATCGTATGTGCTTCTTGGCGACATAATGGCGTCCATAAATTCTAGCCTTCGGCTTTGTGTGCTCCTCCTATGCAGTAAATAACTGTGTCGTGGGCGGCGCGACATTCTCTCTTCGTTGTCCAAATGATTTGTGGTAGCGAAATCCGATTGCAAATGTTTCGGAATCAAAGACGCGGGAAATAAATTTCTCAAAAACTCAAAGGTAACGACATCTTTTAGATAAAAAATAAACTAATCATTTTTAAGTATGTACATATAGGAAGAAAAATATTTTTTAGTGCTGAAAAAAGTTATATTAAAACTATTGATAGAAATTAATTATTTCTGAAATAAAATGTATTCGTGATATAAATGTGACAAAAGCTAAGACTAAGATTAAAATTATGTTACAAGTATTTTTGATTTTTTCGCATAAATGATATGATAATAACTTAAGTTTGCATGTAATAAAAAGACAAATAAGTATTTTTCTAGAAAAAATTATATATTTAAAATTTTGATTCTGAATTTTCATTTCAAATTTCAGTTTTATATTTAAAAATTCAAAATTCATTACTTGTTTTATAAGTCAATAAATATTTATCCATATGTAATAAATGTTGATTTTGTGATATCGGTTTAATGATTACTTAATTAATAACTCATGAATGCTAACACTTTCAGGTCTGAGCTATTTCGACCACACATCTCCCTGTGGAATGAGGGTTTTTGGTACTTTACATGATTTTTTTTTTTTTAAACGCCTGCAGATATGTATTTTAACACACACACACACACACACACATATATATATATATATATATATATATATATACATGTATGTACATATTTTTTATTATAAACTTCTAACTGTTCTAATTCATAATGGAAGAACTTTTTAAATATGTTAAGAATTAATATTTAATGATAAATTATTAAAAAAAGTATGTTTTAAAGTTAAAAAAAAAGTTCCACATAAAAAAGCATCTTTTTTAACAGATGTCAAGTTATCCATCATTTCCGCCAAATCATCTGCTTTTCGGAAATCAAAATTTCGTTTACGAGAACTCCACATCGTAAAACGAGCAAATACAGCTACCGAACGCTCAAAGTAATCAAAGAAAGAAGTTATCTGAATTTAGATCGTTATGTAATATTTACTTCGGTTTAGTGCTGCCATTTATTTATTTATTCATTTATTATTAGTATTAGTATTATTATTTTGGAACTAAATGGTTCGTAGATGATATTTGAAAAGTCGGCGAACGAATTTAGTCGGTACTTTTATTGCTCAGAGAGTTAAATTTCATCCCGAGAGAATCTCGAACTTAGTTCGATTCGCCAAAAACGGCAACCCGAGTGACGCTCGGGATTAGACCTCAAAGTGTTAATAATTTTAGATTAATATGTACAATAGATATGATTAAACGCAACAAAACATTAAAAAAAAAAAAAAAAATACACTTATTATAAAACCTGTATGAATATTCCATATTAACCTAAGAAACACAGTTAATAATGAATTTTCATGTGTTCTATATTATGAATATTATCTTTCTCATATTATCTTTTTAATAAATTCAACCTGTGATATAGTTATCGAAATTAAGTAATTTCATAAAATAAATCAGGACTTTTAGAGATCACTTAATAAAATTCTACATTTTTTATAGAAACCATTGTATTAAAAAAAAAAAAAAAAAAAAAAAAAACACTAAAATAACTAAAAAAATAATGAATAATTTAAAACCATTAACATGTAAGATTTTTTGTGAATTATTGATTAAACAAACTTTTTAACTGTAAGTTATGAATTCTACAGATTTAACAGTACAATATATATAATGACATAAATACAACATTATAAAAGACCTGTAAAACCTATAGTAGAAAAAGAAAAGTCATCAACATGGTTATCCTGTTAAATTATTCTAATTATCTCTGTTTGAAACAGAATTTTTACAAATATAAATGTTAATTCTTTTCTTACCTACTTTGGTTTTATAAATCCCCAAAATTTTTGTACAACAACATAGCAAATCCTTTTAAATTTCATTTTTATTTTTAAATGCGAGAAAAAATTAGATAGGGACTAATTCCTGCTGTTGCTCACTGGGTACGAGCGTGAGCACATGACTTGTAGATAACAAAAACCGTTATATTCTTCTAGGGTTAATTAAAGAAAAAATAAATAAATAATTAAATAAAACTCATTTAATATTAGAAAAGTAATGTAATAAAAAATTATCATACTACTTCTAATGACTGGGCCGTTTGCAGGTCTCCCGAAATTCTTTTATAGACGTATGTGAAATCCTGTAATAATTTATTTTCTATATTTTAATATGAGAAAATTTACAACTGGACTTCATTATTGCTGTGAAACACTAAGTCTCATACTAGAGTCCATTAATTTGCTGAAAATTGTTATATAAGAATTTGCTAAACCCTCTGAATTTTGTATATTTTAATACAAGAAATCATATACAAAAATAAGGCACGATAGTGAAGTTTATAGGAATCATGTTATTCTTTGCCTAAAATTTCTTATATTTAATCGCATAGAAGTTAAATATTAAGGATTTGACATAAAATTATATGAATTTATTGGATCTTGGAAAGCAACAGACTCGAATGTCAGTAACAGAAATAACATCATTTTTCATGCACGGGTTTTCAGATGACAGTGTTTTAACTTTGATTAAGTGAAATCGCATTTTAAATAATAGACTATCCTTAATTATTTAAAATACATGAAAAAAATCTTGTTACACTACCGTTTGCTAATTTAATTATCGAACGATTTGAAATAAAATCTTTATAAGGTGGCACTAAAGCAGAATAAGTGCTTACGTTTTATGTTGTAATGTTAATTTTTTCTTAGTTTCGTTCGCTTAGTACGTTTATTTATTTTTATCTTTAGAAGAGACGGAAACTGGTTGTAATATATTTTAGCTTTTCATTTTTCTAACATTTTGCACATAGCTCAGATATTTTTTTGATGAATGCATCGGAAAGCTTAACCTCCCCCCCCCCCCATTTAAAAAAAAAGATTTCAACAACACCAACTGATTATGCAGACTGCAAGTTTTTTATTTAAATATTTATTCAGCTATCATCTTAACAAAGCATATTGTGAATATGAAAGACTAATTTTAAACAATCAGTATAGCGTCTAGAATGCCTAGTGTGGAAAACGACCAACTAATCAGTGCACTAAATACACTACTCGGCATGAAAACTGCCTCTGACACCATTTCAGCATATTCTTATGCAAAATGACCTCCTGAATCCGAATATGACGCTCACTTTACGCTATCACCCACCGTTTTTTAGGAATATGGCCCCTATATTTTATCATTTTTCGGCGATTGTATGGCTATAAATTTGATTTTTATATGGGGGGTGGATTATTTTAACCGTTAAATATCTTCTGAGGGGCTACAGAGTTGGGAAATTGTAAAACATGAACATTTGCGACAAGGGATTTTTTTTTTTTTTTTTTTGGGGGGGGGGGGGAGGGATTTGCCATTGAAATTATGCATTACATATCTTATATATATATTTTTTAATCTGTTATTAATGTTATTTTTTAAACTTTATACATATATATATATTTTTTCAGGTCTGAAATTAATTATTTTTCATTTTTTAAATCAAATTCATGTTCATAAAATTGTAGGATAGGGAAAGAAATTGAGGGAATGGGTGGTGTATCTAGAAAACGATGGGTGACTGGGCAAAATGAGAGACATATTTGGATTTAGAAGGTCATTTTCATAAGAATCAGAAAGAATGGTATCAGATCTCGATTCTTTTTTTTTTTTTTTTTTTTTTTTTTTTTTTCAGACCTCTCACCAGAGATCAGTGCGATAAAGTTTACAGCTTGAAAAACCGAAACTAAAGCATTTATCGGATTTTTTATGTGCTTAGTTTACGTGACTGAACAGACGAAACGGGGACAAACGAATCAACTCTCGAACAATGTTTACCATTTGAACAAGTAATTCGATCACAGCGCGATCTTGAGGCTTAATTTTTTTTTTAGCAGTATTTTAAGCATTCGGTTATAAGGGCTTGTCACACTATACATTCTAGGCATTCTACTATCAGTTCTGATGCTTTTCATATTGTTATTAATGCTTAACATACGTGTTTGAAAATTTCGCAAGTTTAACAGGCATTCGAACTTATTTTAGCACAGCTATATTAAAGCAATATTTCTCATATTGAGGAATACCAAACTATTTTTTATTGTATTGAAGTAATAGTTGTTTTGAAATATCAGTTATGATAGTGATAGAACCTTTGCTGATTATTTACATTCGGTAATGAAAAATTCTCAATTTATTCACAAATAATTTTTTATAATTCATTGAATAAAGTATTAGTTTGCATAAATTTACATTATGTTGATCCTGTCATGAAAAACAAAATATAATTATATGAAATTTAAAATACGCAATAAACACCAATTCAATTATTGACTTTTTTCAACCTAAATGCAAAAATATTGGATCATAACAATGCATTGAAGCTGAGGAAACGGTAATTTAGGAGGTGTATAATTTCATTCTGAGACAGAGACTGGCAATCAACTCAATTAATCGTTCATATCATGAGTTTAATGTGTCCTTTAGTAGACATTTACAAGAACAAATATATGATAGGGAACGAGGCAGAATCGAACAAAAGTAACTTGTTTTTAGTTTGCATTTTACAACAGCACCTATTAATCTAATCAATATTATTATTATTTTTTTTTTAATGTGAGTAAATTTTCTTGCAGTCGTTTCTTGGAATTGGCAAAGACAATTTTTCTCGAAAATTTGCTTTATTTTTTATAAATGATAAAATACGCAAAAGAAGACCAATTTAATCTGATATACGCCTTGCAGTACTTTTTATTCATATATTTTTTCCTAACATATGTATCCTATTTTGACTCATAAAACGTTTTCATTTTTTATTTGTGTATTTTGAAACCATTACTAAAAAAATAAAACATAATTTTAATAAAATTCTCAAAGCCCATGGAAGTAAATATCTGACAAAAATAGTATTTATCTGTTCTTTTCCTCATCTGTATATTTTGAAATATATTAAAATTTTTCGAAACACCTTTTACATTAAATATGTTCTACTTGTCAAAATAACTCATTTCAACTCTTTATACATATTTCAAATTTAAATTTATTGTTCAAATAAAACCATTGTTGTTTTAAAAACTATGACAGACATGCAAACATATAAATAAGCGAATTTACAAGTTCCTGTTTATTAAATCCTTTCCGTATTTTGAAATCCGTAAAGTAAATTTATTTCAATATAAAAGTTGTTTGTGTTGGCTTTTTTAAATCTTGTTTTTCTGATTTATCACATACTTACTATAAATATAAGCAATGGGATTCATCTTCAGTGGCGTCTCTTTTTTTTTTTGGAAAAAAACTAAAAGCAACACATTATTTTTACATAATACAAATCTATAAATAAAATATTTGTTTTGAATCAAATTAGCCGTATGCTTTATTATTATTATTATTATTATTATTATTATTATTATTATTATTCTGTAACAAATTGCATTCAAAAAATTTTAAAGAACATAATTTGATTTTTCTTTCAAGGTACTAAAGGATTTTTAAATAACATGTAGAAAAATGAGTTTTTCTATTATCAAAAATAATTTATGTATTTTTTTCTGTTTAAGAATGCTTTATTTAATTTTTTTTCTTATAAAAAATAAAGTAAATAAAACCGAATATCCCTTTTTTCATAAACACAGGTGTTCTTAAGAAAATATAAATTAGTAATTGTTTTTTAAATATGCAACAAAACATTACTAAAAAACACAAGAATTTAAGGTCATATTTTTAGGATTTTAAATATATTCTGCGATAAATTCTTATTATCAAAAGAAAGTAACTAACGTGCAAACGTATAAAAAAGTGAATCCAATCTTTCTAATTATTCTTTTTAATTTTATTTAAAACGTGAGATAAATTTATTAACATGAAAAAAAAAAAAAAGTGCGCGATCAAATGTATATTTCATCTTCTTTTCATAATTCAGGGCACACTTAAGGTTATATTAAGAGTTATTTTTAACGACCTAAAAAGTTACCTTTAAAAAAATAATAAGTATAATAAAAAAGCGATATTAATAAAAAATCTTTCAGAACTTATTTTTAATCTCTTCCTCCGTATAAAGGGATACAGTTACTGTGTTTCAATCTCTGGCAAGGGTTACTATATCTGTTTCTTAAAATTTCTTTAAAATAGCTTTGGTATAGGAGCAAATTGCAAAATATTAAATTTTTGTTGTCATTTTGAAAACGAATTGAAATGGTTATCGCAATTCCCTAAGTAAACATCTTCGCTTTATTATTATTATTATTATTATTTTACCATTTTGAAAACGAATTGAAATGGTTATCGCAATTCCGTAAGTAAATGTCTTCGCTTTATTATTATTTTTTTTTCCTTTTCCCATTTTGAAAACGAATTGAAATGACAATTACAATTGCGTAAGTAAACATAAAACGTCCGTGCCAAATATCAAATTTCAATAACGAGTTTTGTATTGAAGCCATTACATTACGTTAGCTCGATTTTCTCAATTTTATTTTAACCAATAAAAAAAAATGTTTGCACCTTCCTTTTTTCCGACATATTTCGATTGAACTAAAAAAAGATTTTGTCGTGATTAATAAGTGTACAGATTTTTGATAAAACCTAATTAGCCAAACTGAAAACCCGTACAGATACTGTGACAAACTTTCAGCTTTAATATTTAGATAAAAACACAAATGTGTGCAAGTTTGTTCGAGATGATAGTTAAAAACTGATAACAAACCTGTCTGACAGAAAAATTGCTACTTGTTGTTCCAATATATATATATATATATATATATATATATATATATATATATATATATATTATCTAAATCATTCACATACCTTCATTTACATAAGTATTTCTAAAACAACCAAATATTCAAAACTAAAAAATATTTATTTATTTATTTATTTATTAACGTGCTAATTTGTTTAACACAAATATGTGCAAGTTATACGTTTATTTTGCACAATTACTGCATACAAATAAACACAATTGTGTCCAAGTTCGTTCAACGTAATAGATAAAAATTGGTAACAAACCTGTACGATAGAAATAATATGAATTGTTGTTAATATATATATATATATATATCTTTAACCTAAAATAATGACCTTCATTTACACATGTATTTCTAAAACATCCAAAAGTACTAAAAAGTATTAATTTGTTTAAATTTTTTAATTTGCATTATTATTTTTACATTAATTTACATTATTTTAACTTTTTATTTACATGTATATCAATAAAAAAAAACTACTTAAATAAATTAATCGCATCGTTGTTATGCGAGAGGGTAGATTTTCGTTTCAAGAAATCGCAGCCCGCACGCAGTGTAATGCCACAACAGTGATGCGTGTTTGGAAGAAAAAGACACAGGATAATCAAACGAGCCGAAAACCTGCAGCATGAACTGCGTGCAAGGATTCCTCTATGCAAGGTTCCCCTCTCGCTGAATCACAGACACCTCCGACTTCAATGGACTTAGAAACACAGTAGGTGGTGTGCCCAGTGGCAAAAAGTTGTTTTCTCCAATGACGCTCGCTACAATCTTGAGTACAATGATGGAAGAGTACGCGTCAGACAACATAGGGGAAACGTCAGCTCCCCCAGTGTGTTATCCAGTGTCATACTGCATAAACACCTAGTATCATGGTGTGGTGAGCTATTGTGTATAATTGTCGATCTCATCTAGTGCACATTGATGGCAACCTCAAAAATGATCGCTATATAAGTGAAATTTTGAAGCCAGAGGTCTTTCTCTTTTTTCGACGCTTTCCGGGTGCTTTATTTAAGCTGGATAATGCCCGTGCACACGTTTCTCAGACTGCACAAGCCTTCTGTACACAACAGGTTTCTCTTGTTCCATGGCCTGCTTATACCTTGGATATGTCACCCATCGATCATGTCTGGGGTTCCATTGGTAGGCGACTCGCTCGTATAACTGGTGGGGCGCGCAGTAAGATTGAACTTTGGAGTAAAGTCGAAGCCATCTGGAATGCCATTCCCCAGGATTACATTCAGAACCTGTATGATTCAATGCCATGACATGTACAGGACCTTATCGCTCAGCGTGGCGGACATACAAAGTACTGATTTCAAACCTTTTTTTTTTTTTTTTTTTTTTTTTTTTTTTTGTTATGTACATTCGATTGTTTATTTGTACCACTATCAGTAATATGTGGAATGAATTTCAATAATTTCTGACTATTCTTTCAAAATGTTGCAATTTACACAGACACGAGTGTATTAACAATTAGACAGAAATAATACCACAAAGACCACTTACAATTTATACCTGATGTTATAACTGAGCCATTTTCAATTTCAGTGTATAAATTTGTTTATTATTTATCCTCTATTTTTTGTAAGTTCACGTGCTGAACAATATGTCAAAGAAAAAAAAAGAGTTAAATGAATTTAATGATTTAATTTTTATGTAAAATATGAGCGCGTGCTATCTTCAAAAATTTGTTAAAAATGTAAAGATTATATGGTGCATGTGGCATCCATAGTTTGTTTTTTTTTTATTCAGGAAATAGAACAGAATAAAGTTAGCAACGATGTTAGTTGCATTTTTTCATATAGTTTGAATTTTTAATTTTAGTGAACTACATTTTACCGTAGGAATAATTTTTTTATGTTTAATGTTATAGGGAATTATTATACGAGCACAAGAGATGCTACTTTAATAATTTTAAAGTGTAAATAAGAAGTATTGGCGTCCGCTTTTATACAGTTTAATTTAGTAAGAGAAAAGTTAGGAATTTGCGGTGCTTATTCCGTTGCTTTAAAAAAAAAATAGTGGAGTCACTGCGACAGGACCTTTCAAGAGAAGTAAAATTATTTTGATTATATTAAGATTAAAAAGATGTTTAAAACCGTTAAAGGATTTTAAAAAGAAGATTTGAAGTGGGTAGCCAAAGAGATTGGTGAGACTTTGCCTTCGACATTCACAATAGCAAGCTTAAAAGAGCTGATTTTAAATAGTAAAGAGTATGAAAGGGATCCCGAATTTGTGAAAGATATTTTAGAAAATGCTATAGCTGAAAGAAAAATGAAAGAAGAAAAGCAAGAACAAGCTTTGATAGAAGAAAAACAAGAACAAGCTTTGAAAGAAGAAAAACACTGCAAAAAAGAAAAAGAACTTGAAAAGTTAAAGCTAGAAAAAGAAGCTAACGCATTAAAGCTAGAAAAAGAAGCGGAGGCATTAAAGCTGGAAAAAGAAGTAGAACTGGAGAATGAGAAATTAAGATTGAATCAAGATTTAGAATTGGCGAGAATACAATCATCTGGGCAAATTCAAACTGATGCTATTTTAAGTAATTATGAAAATAGTACTATGAGACGAAAATTTACTTTACCTAAGCTGGAATTCAGGAAATTTGGCGGAGAAATTAAGGATTGGTTGCCTTTTTGGAGCCAATTTGAACAAATCGATAAAGATGATGAGATTGTCCCAGAGGACAAGTTCCAGTATTTAGTACAAGCAACAATCGCTGGTTCACGCGCAAGAGAAGTTGTTGAAAGTTTCCCGCCAACTGGCGCCAATTATTCAAAGGCAGTGGAAAGTTTAAAGGCTCGTTTTGGCAGGGAAGATATTCTAGTAGAAGTGTATGTACGAGAGTTATTGAAGTTGATAATATCTGTGCAAACAAAAGGTAAATTTGCATTAACTTCATTATATGATAAGCTTGAGTCATATTTACGGGCGCTAGAAACATTAGGTGTTACCACTGATAAATATGCCTCCATTTTATACCCTATGGTTGAATCTTGTTTCCGAGCAGAATTTTTGAAGGTCTGGAATCGCTCGAATCTCTCTTCTTCCAATACGGATGCTGAAGGAAGGTTGAATAATCTGATGCATTTTTTGAAAACGGAAGTAGAAGGTGAAGAGAGAATATCTTTAGCTGTAGCGGGCTTCGGTTTGACAAAGCGTGAAGATAATAAATATTCTAAAAAGAAAAACGGTGCAAGTGCAGACTATATGCGAAATAAGATATCGACAGCTGCAGGTTTATTGACAACGTCTTCTGCTTTAGATTTCAAAAGGGTATGCATTTTTTGCCAAGGCAAACATTTGAGCTCTGAATGCTTTTCAACTCGAAAATTAAGTTTAACTGAGATACAAAAGATTGTAAAGGATAAAAATTGCTGCTTCGGTTGTTTGTTACCTAATCATACAGTGAAAAAATGTCGAGCAGTTTTAAAATGCATTATCTGTTCTAAGAAGCATGTGAATTTGATGTGCGATTTGCGTGATTCTCAAGGTAAAACTGCACAAGAAAGGGTTGAAGAAAATTCAGTCAGTAGTGAAGTAAACATGAGAAATTTTAATAAGCAAAGTGCTAAAGTATTCCTTCAAACCTTAAAAGTCAAACTCACCTCAGAAAACAAGCAAAAAACAGTTCGTTTATTGTTAGATTCGGCATCCCAAAAATCTTATATTTTGAAAAGTATAGCAGAAGAGATGAATTATACTCCCATTCGTCAAGAAGAAATGATGCATTCATTGTTTGGCGGAGTTACAACAAAGGAATGCCAACATAATTGTTATAGAATAAAGGTTAAGGATATGAATGAGAAGTTCACCTGTAATTTTGAAGTGATGGATCAAATTACTATATGTGAAAACATTCAACCGGTCACTAATGGTCCGTGGATTAAAGAGTTGAAAGAATATGGAATCAAATTATCTGATGTAAGTCATTGCCGTGAAGTTATCGAAATATCGATTGGTGCTGATATTATGGGAAAGATGTTAACTGGCAAAAGAAAGGTATTGACATCTGGTCTTGTTGCCATAGAAACATACCTTGGTTGGACATTGATGGGCAAGGCGCCTCACACCGAAGTCTCAACAGATAATTTAGCAATGATGGTGACGTCTTTGTTCGTAAATGAAGCTGATATCTCAAACTTATGGTGATTGGACTTGATCGGAATAACAGATACTATAGAAAAGAAATCTAAAAGTGAGATTGACCGTCAAACAAAGGAACATTTCTTAGAGACGGTAAAAATTAACAAGGATGGTCGTTACGAAATTTGTCTTCCTTGGGCTGACGACACATCTGCATTACCAGATAACTTGAGTTTGGCTGTAAGACGTTCAGAAAATACAACTTTTAAGTTATTAGCTAAGAACATGTACGAAAAATATGAAAATATATTTATGGACTGGTTGAATGAGGGGATCATAGAAGAAGTTCCTGCTACCAAAGTGAACTCTTATGGTAATTACTTACCTCATCACCCAGTTATTAAAGAGACCAGATATTCTCCTACGTTTCAGAGAAAGAAAATTCGGTGTAACCGCTGATATTAGAAAAGCGTTTCTTCAAATTAGCATTTGTGAAAAGGATAGAGATTTTCTACGATTTCTATGGTGGAAAGATCTAAAAGAGAAGAAACTTAAAGTATTTAGGCATGCACGAGTCGTTTTCGGTGTAAAGTGTAGCCCTTTTCTTTTATCATCAGTAATTGAATATCACATCAAAAATAGTGCAAGTTTTGTGAAAAATTTCAAGCAAAGGCTTTTGCACAGTTTTTATGTAGACAATGTCGCCACTAGTGTGCACAGTGAAGAAGATCTAAAGAAATTTATCTCGGACTCAAAGAAAATGGCAAATGGTGGTTTTAATTTAAGACAGTGGGAATGCACTTGTGATCACGATGAAACGTCGAACCAGAAGGAAACTCAAGTATTGGGTCTGATTTGGGATAAGGTTTCCGATACATTAAAAGTCAACATGAAATGGCTGAACGATTTCAACACAGAAAGGATTACCAAGCGAAGTATGTTATCGGAAGTTCACAAGATTTTTGATCCTTTTGGTTTTACTGCTCCGGTGATGCTTTATCCTAAATTGATGTTACAGAAAGCTTGGAAATTAGGTATTAATTGGGATGACGAAATAACTGGTGAATTACAAAAAGAATTCCTATTATGGTTCCAAGAACTTAAATATTTAAATGATGTTAAGATACCAAGATATATCAGGATCACTCCAGAAAACTTACATGCATGCACAATTCATACTTTCGTTGATGGAAGTAAAGATGCTTACGCAGCAGTACTATTCTTGAGGATAGAAAAGGAAGATCAAGGGGAAATAACTCTGCTTGCTGCCAAGTCCCGAGTGGCGCCTTTAAAGAATACGACTGTACCAAGAATGGAGCTATTAGCAGCTACTATTGGCGCTCGTTTGGCGAAAACTGATGTGGATGCTTTGGGTTGGCAGGAAATGAAGAGATATTACTGGAGCGATTCCTCAACAGTGCTTTCTTGGATATCAAGAAATGAGAGCTTGTCTGTGTTTGTCCGAAATCGGGTTCAAGAGATTCAGAAATTAATCAGTCCTTTATCATGGAAACATATACCAAGTGAGAAGAATCCAGCAGACTTGCCGTCTAGAGGCTGTAAGGCTAAGCAATTAACTTTCATCAGATGGTGGGAGGGCCCACATTGGATGAAAGATTCAGCAGAATTTAGAAATCACATGAACACTTCCAATGAAGATTGGAATGAGGAAGGAATCCAGAAAGAAAGGTCAAAGTCTATTTGTATGTTGACGAAGAGCCTGAATTTCCATCCAATAATAACTGGTATTACCGCTACTTTTCAAGTTATGAAAAAATCATACGTTTAGTTGCTTGGATCCTTCGCTTTAAGCATAATTGTTTAAATCCTGATAAGAGGAGTAAAGGCGAATTGACGGTTACTGAATTTCGGGAAGCTGACATAAAAACTCTACGTATGGTTCAAAAAGAATCTTTCTCTTCGGAAAGTGATGAAAGATTGAAGACATTACAAGCCTGTAAGGATGAGCAAGATGTCATTCGTTTGAAAACTAAAATAACTTACAGGAAAGATAGTGAAGATTTTCTCCATCACATAATTCTCCCTTCAAAGCATGAGTTTTTAAGCGACTTATTTTTTATATTCATGTAAAGAACTGTCATGCGGGGTTACAAATCCTCTTAAATTTGCTTAGAGAAAGGTATTGGATCCTCAACGGAAGAAAGAGTGTAAAGCTTGTGTTAGCCAGCTGTGTGATTTGTAAAAGGTTTAATTCAAGGGCTTTATGGACATCTAGTGCTCCTCTACCTGAAAACAGAGTAAAAGATTCTGCCGTATTTCAAATTACAGGCATTGATATGGCTGGTCCTTTGTATCTTAAGAACGATAAGAAGAGTTGGATTTTGATTTTCACATGTGCTATATATAGAGCTGTTCATTTAGATCTAGTGACCTCTGCTTCAACAGATGCATTTCTGATGGGTTTGAGAAGGTTTGTGGCTCGCCGAGGAAGATGCTCTGTTATCTACTGTGATACCGGAACAAATTTTGTTGGCGCAGCTAATTTATTGAGAAGCTTAGATTGGCAACGTATACAAAAATATGGGTCTGTCAACTCCATAGACTGGAAGTTTAACCCACCAACGGCGGCGTGGTGGGGTGGCTTCTGGGAGAGGCTGATTAGGGTAATAAAAGACCTTCTTAAAAGAGTCTTAGGATGCGCCTGTCTTACGTACGAAGAAATGACAACTCTTTTAGCTGATGTTGAAAGTGTAGTGAATTCAAGGCCTCTAACATATCTTTCTGAAGATGCGACTGTAAAGCCTATCTCCCCATCTATGTTTCTTCAAGATGTTCACGAAATTCAGCTTCCAGATGTTGATGCAGTTGAACAAGATTCTTTAACAAAGAGGCTCAGATACAGGCAGTCCCTACTCAGAGCTTTGAGAGATCGATTCAGATCCGAATATTTGGGTGCTCTCATACAGCGAGCAAATAGAAAATAGCCAGAAAAGGGTATCGCTGTCGGAGATATAGTATTAATTGAATCTGACAGCAAGAAACGAATCCACTGGCGACTAGGCCGTAGCACAGAACTTATTCCTGGAAAAATTAAGAAAGTTCGACTTGTAAAGGTTCAAACTTCGCAACATGAACTTTTACGACCTATTCAAAGATTATATCCTTTAGAAGTAACATCATCAAATAATAGTTCAAAACTGAAAGAAGCATACCATTCAAAGGAAACCTCTGCTCAAACTGTTAAACCCGTTGTAACTTCAGAAGAGGAACCAGTCAGATATAGCAAAGCGGGAAGGAGAATTAACGTCCCTGAAAGACTAATGTATTGAGAACTACAGCTGCAACATTTGGTTTTGATTATAACCTATAATCAAAGGTGGGAGGATGTTAAAACTGAGCCATTTTCAATTTTAGTGTATAAATTTGTTTATTATTGATCCTCTATTTTTTGTAAGTTCACGTGCTGAACAATATGTCAAAGAAAAAAAAAAGAGTTAAATGAATTTAATGCTTTAATTTTATGTAAAATATGAGCGCGGGCTATCTTCAAAAATTTGTTAAAAATGTAAAGATTATATGGTGCGTGTGGCATCCATAGTTTTTTTTTTTATTCAAGAAATAGAACAGAATAAAGTTAGCAACGATGTTAGTTGCATTTTTTCATATAGTTTGAATTTTTAATTTTAGTGAACTACTTTTTACCGTAGGAATAATTTTCTTATGTTTAATGTTATAGGGAATTATTATACGTGCACAAGAGATGCTACTTTAATAATATTAAAGTGTAAATAAGAAGTATTGGCGTCCGCTTTTATGCAGTTTAATTTAGTAAGAAAAAAGCTAGGAATTTGCGGTGCTTATTCCGTTGCTTTACATAAAACCTGAGAACTTTCACCCAAACACTTTCATGGCCATAATCACAGGTGAATGATTCTTGCTCCACGAAACACTTCATCTGTTTACAAGCGAACAAATTTGCGGTTTTTAAGGATTTGAGGCGGATTTATAAAATTTTTTTAGGGAGAAACACATTATGCTTTTTCGCGTGATTGTAAGCATTTTAACGTTAACCCGAAATTCATGTATATTGGTATTAAAATTTTAAAACATGATTTTTTACGAAGTTCGTAAGTTTAAATGCATTGTTCTTAATAAATCTATTAGAAAAAAGGCGTCCTCCATTAATTATTTTAGAAATAAATTAAACATTATTGAAGAAAGTATGCTTAACATATGTGATTCTTGAGAATTCCAGCTTTCCAAGAATAAAATTATCGATTACGAGTTGAAGAAAATCAATATACATCCAGACACAATAAAAAATTAAAATTTTGACTCAAAAAGAAAGGTTTCAATAATCAAAACAATAAACCCTACGATATTCATACACTGTTTTTTCTGATTACAAATTAACTTTCCACCAAGGTTCACTGCTTAAACTTGACATAAAGTTATTCTCGATGAACCAATTAATCTTAAAAATACCATTGCTAGTATTGAAGCTATCTCACATAATATTCCAAATAAACATAAAAATAATTTACGTAACATTTTCCAAAATTAAATCAATAAAAAATTAAAAAGTATCTACCAAGACTATGAAGATAAGAAAGCTCTTGATTCACTTGAAAATAATAACAATATTGCTTGTGTTCTTTCTGGCAAAACTAAAAGAATTGCGATTTTTAACAGAGATGGTTATAGTAATAAAATGGAAGAAGCTATACAGGAAATTGGTGTCTCTTAAATTGATAAAGGTCCTAACAATGAACATTTTGATAAAGTTAAAAAAAATAATTAAAGATGGTTGTTGGCCTAAGGACAGAAAACATAAAATAGTTAATTTCGCTCCCAATACTGCTCGAATGTTTGGCTGTTTTAAAGTCCATAAAGACCCTCTAAAATTCAGACCCATCGTTAACAAATGTGTAAGTCCTACTTATAGTCTGGAATTTTATATGAAAGACATTTATAATGAAGTTCTTCCTCCAAGTGATAATAATTTAAAATCTACAGATGAATTCATTAACTACCATCGTGATAGCAAATATTGTTATTCAGATAACTTTGTAAGATTTTATATTGTCAACCTTTTTCCTTCCATTGATATTAATGAGATTTGTAACATTATTAACTGTAAATTTAAAGAAAAATACAATAGTAATGATATTTGCACTACTTTAGTTTCTGCAAGTAATTTAATTCTTAAAGAAAATTTCTTCAGGTTTAATAAGAAAATTTACAAACAAAATAAAGGGGTCCCTATGGGGTTACCTATTTCAGGTATTATAGTAGAATTCAGAATACGCATTCTTGAAAACACTATCTTTAAATAGTTCGGCAATATTAAATACTGGTACAGATACGTGGACTATATATTTGCCGTTATTGATAATTCAATTCCTCCTGAACAAATTTTAAATAATCTCAATCAAATTGATAGCAATATTCAATTCACTTTAGAAATCGAAAAAAAAAAAAAAAAAAAAAAAAAAAAAAAATTAATTTTTTTTTTTTTGTCACCCTTCTAAAATACCCTAATAGAATAGAATCCACAGTTTATCGTAAAACCAACAATAGTAATGAAATTATTAACAATAGATGTAAAATTCCTTTTCGTTATAAAATTGCTGCTATTCAAGCTTATATTAATCGTGCACTAAATATTTGCTCCAATCAAGACCTTCTAAAACAAGAATTTGACAAAATTATTGATATTTGTAATAAAGCAGGTTATAGTCGTAAATTTATATATAAATTATATCACAATAGAACAAAAAACGTAATAATTCCCTAAATAATGCTCAAAACCCTCCTCCCCCTTATGCTACCTCAATTCCATATGACAAATTTGCATCCAATAAAATTAAAACTGAATCATCCAAAATAGGAATTAACATACCTATAAAACTAAATAAAAATATTTCTCAAACAATTCGTAGTAATAAAGATAAAATTCATAATCTAGAAACTGCAGGAATCTAAAAAATTAATTTTCAAAAATATGGGAGATTTTCGGTTCCTACATAGGTATGACGGATATAGGTATGACAAATTAAAAGACAGCATAAAAGAGCATTTCAATGACATAAAATTTAATAAAAATACCACTGCCCTTGCTCAGACTCACCAAAATGAAAATATTGATTTCGATAATAAAAAATGAAAAATCTATCTAATTACAATAGCTACTATTACGGAATTAAAAGAGAAGCAGTTGAAATTATTGCTTGTGAAGATGCTTGTAACTCAAGTGAGGCCGAGATCGACGATAGATGGCGCTATATATGAAGTGCATAACATATGAAGCATAATCGTAAACATATGAAGTGTTTCGTGGAGCAAGAATCATTCACCTATGATTATGGCCATGAAAGTGATTGGCCGAAAGTTCTCAGGTGTAAATTGTAAGTGGTCCTTTTGGTATTATTTTTATCTAATTTTTAATTACGACCACTTTTACTCATATTTTATAAAAATGAGTGTATTAGTTTATTTTTTTATTATTTTTAATTTTTTTCTAATAAACTAACTTACCATTTATTCATATCCAATGAGTGTTTCGTAATTTGTTTGAAAAAAAGTTTTAGTAATTATCTAATAAAAGTTCCCAACATTCATCTCCTCATTTATTTCTTTAAATATTGTTCATAGGATTTTTTATTTTTTTTTTAATTAAATGCTAAGGTCATTTATGTTTTGTTAATTATTATTGTTTTAAAAAATATTATTTTTAACAATAACTTTAATTACCAACATAAGTGTTATGCTGTGGCTCTCTGAAAACCTTTGTCGGTATCACAATACACGAGTATAACACTATCACATATACGAATAAGTTCGTACTAAATTTAATCAACACTTTAACAATTATGGGCATATGTAAATTTGTGTAATTGTAGTTTATTTGATAAAATATGCCTTCTAGAAAATGGAATAAAGTAATAGCATTCACGGAGCGAGTCATTTTGGATCCGCTACGATGATACATCTATATACTAAACATGAAATTTGTCGTTCACTTTTAACATATAATTATGGGAGTAAAGGGTTAAAAGTGGTATCATTCTAAAGGTATGATTAGCCAAATTTACAGAATACAAAAATTATTTTCTTACGATCTCAAAACGGTAATTTAAAATACTTTTATTTTTTATGCATTTTTTGATTTTATAAGAATATTATTTTCTATTAAAAATCCCTAAAGAAGAAAGTTCTTAAATATGGAAATTATTTAAGTTTCAAACTATGAACACACTAATTTGTATACATTAGCATTCCTAAAATCAGATTTTTCATTCTAAAAGGCAACGGCCAATAGAGTCAATAGTGTGGTATAAACGATTATGAGTGAATGAGTTTTATGCTATTATGCTATTATGCATATTTAATTTATGAGGACGGAGGGTATTACATCAGCTTTACCTCAAAGACACATTTTTTAGCTAAAACATAATGCATTTCAACTAACTGAAATTGACTACTTATTTTGAAATAAGTAGATTTGTTATTATATCTTCTACATATATATATAAAGAGATTATAAGATTCGGAATTTTTTTTCAGTTTCTTGTTTTCGATGAATTTACATGTTTTGAGATTTCTTGACCACAATTGAATATTTATTTTATTGATTGAATTTTTCTTCACGTTAATCGATAGATGGAGCTGTCACATAAAAATATATAGAAGAAAATATTATATTCGTGAATATTTTTGACTTCCAGTTTTTGACAAATTTACACGTTTTGAGATGTCCTAAGCGTGCTTCTTTGGAAATTGAATATTTGTCTGTGTGTGTATGATGTGTTAGGGAAATTTTGCAGTATCTCATGAACCAAACAGTAAAATTTAAATACGATTGATACTTGGTTAGACCTTTATACAAATTGGTACTGATTAGCTGTTAGAATATATTACTCAATAGATGACGCTGTTATTTTGTGATTCATCCCATTTAAGCCACAGCTATATCTCAATTTCTGCAGTGTATAAAATTACCAAATACGATATATTATATGTACATTATATAACACTATGCTGTTTTAATCTGGGTGCATATCGGCCGACAAGTGACGCTGCTGCGTTGTAATTTAATTCCGTTTACTAGAAGGCATTTACTTTGCTTCGCTTTGCTTTGCAAAAAAGTGGTCGAGTTTCGACCCCTAAGCGATACTAGTTTACTTTAATCATAAACTTTCTGCAGAATATTGGTCACATATTACTGATTATAAGATTTGTATATACCGTAAGATCCAATTTATACGTAAAATACAAAAAAAATATTCACTATTTTTTCTTGATAAACTTGTCTCTCACATGGAAGGAAGTTTCCCATTGATCGTTTTCTCCCAAAACTTCATTATTTCATTGCTTTTCACTTTTCAGGGCCTCAATCTTAACATCCTTTAAAATAAAAAAAAAATAGAAAAGAAAAACGTTTATTATAATTTTATTTACACCGTCATCAATAAATTTTCTGATCGTTAATACATCAACTCTAATATCTAAAACAGAAGTTACAACACTTTCATGTAATTTTTAAATTGTAGCTCCCCCGTTCTTCGTGTAATTCTCAATCTATTTCCTCTCCAATATTATTAATGATTTGTCTTTGTTTTTTAAATCATGTTTTGTCATAGCTAAAGTTATCATATAATATGCTTTTAAAGTAACTTTCTTACCTACGAGCTAACTAAAACTTACTATGTTTAAAGACTTTGTTAATATGTATAACTCACGGGCATGTCTTATGACATTGTTGTCAAGGCGACTTATGATATATTGGTGAAACGAAATATAGTTCTAAACTAGTGGATCTGCAGATCAGGAGCCTCAACGTCCTATTTGCTTCAGACATTATTCAATAGGCCATTATTATTTATTCCTTATTATATAATAGTATATTTTGATTCGATCAACTTGTTACCATATTCAGATACATTCCTGAGGGGGGCTGCTGCCCCCCTCAACCCCCTGCTATATCTCTCTTAGTATACCTATTTGTATATCATATAAAGTGTTACGGAATTGTAAATAATTGCACTTATTTTTGTATAAATTCTTTCAAAGAGGCTTAGTAAATCGACAAAATGCTAATTTTGTGCATTTCTAGTCGTTTTAGCTATAAAATAGCCTAATTTTCCCTTAAAAACGCATTAAAAAGCTCCATTAAGGGAAAAAATGGATTTGGCGCCAAATTTGGCGAATTTCCCTCATTGGCGATTTTTTTGGCGACCTTGGCGAGAAAATCCTCATTAGGGATATACCAAATATGGAAGCTTTAATCTCATTGGCTGATGAGATACGAGAATTTTCCAGAACAGTCTGTGTTCGATAGAATAGTATAAAAGGAGCATTTTTTTTTTATCCAAGGCGGCCAATCTCAGATCTGTGTCAGTTTCGACAAATGCTTGCTTTGAATAAGGCTTGCTTTATGTGTTATTGATAAACAGTTCGTACTGTTGTTTTGCTGTTAACGGCTGTTGTTTAAGCTATGTTTACTGGTTGAGTTGAAGCTCATACTTGGTTTATAGACCTGTATTTTTCTGAAACTTTCTGTGAATAAATCACGGAATTTTTGCAAGTTTCGCCTTTTATTCTCGGACAACTTACGAACCCCCAAGTACGCAACAATATGTATTCTTAATAAACGATCGTCTTGTATTATTTCCCTGAAATTCATAAATACCAAATTTTATACAAAAGAAATTACATAGCATATCGGAAATATTTTGCGTAACCTTTAAACTAATTATCAATTCTATGCCACAATTTTCAACAGGAAAACATGCTTTTAAAATTCTAAAAAAATTTCATTATATTTGATGGGGTGTAACCATGTAAAAATACACTTTTAAGAAATACCGACTATAGACCGTAATAGTACGAATTTCCTTTATGTATCCCAGAAAAATAGCCACAGTCATTATAAACGCCCATAATAAGAATAAACCTAATTAATTATACCTCATAAATTTTTCAAACTAATTTGACATCATTTGGATGATTACAGTACATACTCGGAATTATTTTGTGTGGTCCCATAAATTGTTTAGTCTATACATAACCTTTTTTAAGAGTAAACATGATTTTAAGCATCTTTATATTGCATGTTAATTTATTAAGTTAAATTCAGCATAAACGCATTAAAGTTCGCGCTTAAATTAAAAATTTGTCCATAGGCTCTAATGTTACGAAATTCTTTCGTGTGTCTTTGTAAACGAACCATAAACATTGTATACACCAGTAAAAACTATTCAGCTTATTTTGCGTTTAAAATTAATAATTGTTCCAAATTTAACATCGTTTGGATGACTACGTGACATTGTCAGAACACTTTTGTAAGGTCCTGTACATTAATTAGATAGCTTAAGAGCACATATTTTTTTCAAACAACATAAGTTTAAGCATCTTACTCACGTACGCTAGTTTCATTTTCTTCATTGCAAAGTAAATGCGTTTAAACGAAATTCACCACATACGCCGTAATGTTAAGAATTTTGGGGTGTCCCTGTACACAGTTTATAAGAAATATAACAATAAAAATTATACAGCTATTTATATGCAAAGCTGGAACGTGTACGCCAATTTGCAAGTCAATCGAAGGATTTTTGCGGCCGCTATTGCGGTACATACAAATTCTTCCCATACGCCGTAAGGATAAGAAAAGTTTTGGCGTGTCCCTGTACACGAACAATAAATGGAATACACACCTAACACTATACAGCTAATTCCGTTGGGCTCATGTATATTTGTACAAAATTGCAAGTCAATAGCGTTATTTTTTGGGCCGCTATCGCGGTACATACAAATTCTTCCCATAGGCCGTAATGATAAAGAAAACTTTGGCGTGTCCCTGTACACGAACTACAAATGGAATGCACACCCAAAACTATACAGCTAATTTCGTGGGGATCATGAACATGTGTACAAAATTTCAAGTCAATAGCGTGATTTTTGCGGCCGCTATCGCACGACAGACAGACAGGCAGACGGACGGACAGACGGAAACCAAAATCCTTTTGAGTCTCAACAGAGAGCCTGCACTGACGTTTCGGCAAAAATTGGAAGTCAATGGCTTGATTTTCGCGGTGGCTATCGCGGTACATACAGATTCTTCCCATAGGCCGTAATGATAGAAAATCTTTGGCGTGTCCCTGTACACGAACTACAAATGGAATACACACATAAAACTATACAGCTGATTCCGTTGGGCGCATGAACATGTGTACCAAATTGCAAGTCAATAGCGTGATTTTTGTGGTCGCTATCGCGGTACATACAAATTCCTCCCATAGGCCGTAATGATAAGAAAAACTTTGGCGTGTCCCTGTACACGAATTACAAATGGAATACCCACCCAAAACTATACAGCTGATTTCGTGGGGCACATGAACACGTGTACCAAATTGCAAGTCAATAGCGTGATTTTTGTGGCCGCTATCCTGATACATACAAATTCCTCCCATAGGCCGTAATGATAAGAAAAACTTTGGCGTGTCCCTGTATACGAACTACAAATGGAATACACACCTAAAACTATACAGCTAATTCCGTTGGGCGCATGAACACGTGTACCAAATTGCAAGTCAATAGCGTGAATTTTGTGGCCGCTATCGCGGTACATACAAATTCCTCCCATAGGCCGTAATGATAAGAAAAATTTTGGCGTATCCCTGTACACGAATTACAAATGGAATACCCACCCAAAACTATACAGCTGGTTTAGTGGGGCACATGAACACGTGTATAAAATTGCAAGTCAATAGCGTGATTTTTGTGGCCGCTATCGCGATACATACAAATTCCTCCCATAGGCCGTAATGATAAGAAAAACTTTGGCGTGTCCCTGTACACGAACTACAAATGGAATACACATAAAACTATACAGCTGATTCCGTTGGTCGCATGAACATGTGTACCAAATTGCAAGTCAATAGCGTGATTTTTGTGGCCGCTATCGCGGTACATACAAATTCCTCCCATAGGCCGTAATGATAAGAAAAACTTTGGCGTGTCCCTGTACACGAATTACAAATGGAATACCCACCCAAAACTATACAGCTGATTTCGTGGGGCACATGAACACGTGTACCAAATTGCAAGTCAATAGCGTGATTTTTGTGGCCGCTATCGCGATACATACAAATTCCTCCCATAGGCCGTAATGATAAGAAAAACTTTGGCGTGTCCCTGTATACGAACTACAAATGGAATACACACCTAAAACTATACAGCTGATTCCGTTGGGCGCATGAACACGTGTACCAAATTGCAAGTCAATAGCGTGAATTTTGTGGCCGCTATCGCGGTACATACAAATTCCTCCCATAGGCCGTAATGATAAGAAAAAATTTGGCGTGTCCCAGTACACGAATTACAAATGGAATACCCACCCAAAACTATACAGCTGATTTAGTGGGGATCATGAACATGTGTACAAAATTTCAAGTCAATAGCGTGATTTTTGCGGCCGCTATCGCACGACAGACAGACAGGCAGACGGACGGACAGACGGAAACCAAAATCCTTTTGAGTCTCAACAGAGAGCCTCCACTGACGTTTCGGCAAAAATTGGAAGTCAATGGCTTGATTTTCGCGGTGGCTATCGCGGTACATACAGATTCTTCCCATAGGCCGTAATGATAGAAAATCTTTGGCGTGTCCCTGTACACGAACTACAAATGGAATACACACATAAAACTATACAGCTGATTCCGTTGGGCGCATGAACATGTGTACCAAATTGCAAGTCAATAGCGTGATTTTTGTGGTCGCTATCGCGGTACATACAAATTCCTCCCATAGGCCGTAATGATAAGAAAAACTTTGGCGTGTCCCTGTACACGAATTACAAATGGAATACCCACCCAAAACTATACAGCTGATTTCGTGGGGCACATGAACACGTGTACCAAATTGCAAGTCAATAGCGTGATTTTTGTGGCCGCTATCCTGATACATACAAATTCCTCCCATAGGCCGTAATGATAAGAAAAACTTTGGCGTGTCCCTGTATACGAACTACAAATGGAATACACACCTAAAACTATACAGCTAATTCCGTTGGGCGCATGAACACGTGTACCAAATTGCAAGTCAATAGCGTGAATTTTGTGGCCGCTATCGCGGTACATACAAATTCCTCCCATAGGCCGTAATGATAAGAAAAACTTTGGCGTGTCCCTGTACACGAATTACAAATGGAATACCCACCCAAAACTACACAACTGATTTAGTGGGGCACATGAACACGTGTATAAAATTGCAAGTAAATAGCGTGATTTTTGTGGCCGCTATCGCGATACATACAAATTCCTCCCATAGGCCGTAATGATAAGAAAAACTTTGGCGTGTCCCTGTACACGAACTACAAATGGAATACACACATAAAACTATACAGCTGATTCCGTTGGTCGCATGAACATGTGTACCAAATTGCAAGTCAATAGCGTGATTTTTGTGGCCGCTATCGCGGTACATACAAATTCCTCCCATAGGCCGTAATGATAAGAAAAACTTTGGCGTGTCCCTGTACACGAATTACAAATGGAATACCCACCCAAAACTATACAGCTGATTTCGTGGGGCACATGAACACGTGTACCAAATTGCAAGTCAATAGCGTGATTTTTGTGGCCGCTATCGCGATACATACAAATTCCTCCCATAGGCCGTAATGATAAGAAAAACTTTGGCGTGTCCCTGTATACGAACTACAAATGGAATACACACCTAAAACTATACAGCTGATTCCGTTGGGCGCATGAACACGTGTACCAAATTGCAAGTCAATAGCGTGAATTTTGTGGCCGCTATCGCGGTACATACAAATTCCTCCCATAGGCCGTAATGATAAGAAAAAATTTGGCGTGTCCCTGTACACGAATTACAAATGGAATACCCACCCAAAACTATACAGCTGATTTAGTGGGGCACATGAACACGTGTACCAAATTGCAAGTCAATAGCGTGATTTTTGTGGCCGCTATCGCGATACATACAAATTCCTCCCATAGGCCGTAATGATAATTAAAACTTTGGCGTGTCCCTGTATACGTACTACAAATGGAATACATACCAAAAACTATACAGCTGATTTCGTGAGGCTCATGAACATGTGTACCAAATTTCAAGTCAATAGCGCTATTTTTCCGGCCGCTATCGCGCGACAGACAGACAGACAGACAGACACAGCCCAAAACCGTTTTGAGTCTCAACAGAGGGCCTCCACTGACGTTTCGGCAATTACATTTAAAGAAGTTGTAGTTTATGTTTGGAAGTCAAGAAATTGACCATTACTCAAAAATAATTTTAGAGTAATCAGAATTTCATTTTAGCTAAAAATAATTTGCAGGATTATATATATACACAGATTTGATTTTCTTAAAGCTTCCAATATGAAAATAAATAAATAAATGAAACGTCTTTATTCGTGACTAAGCTTGAATCTCAGACATATTGTCCGAAATCATACATAAATCTGAATTCTCGAAATACTCCTTTATGAATTTCGAAACATATTTTTTCTCAATTTCTTAGCGGATTAGCTCTTTAAATCTCTACAATTCTATTGACTAATAAATTTGCTTCTAGAATCCATTTCCTTGTTATATTTAAAGATAATACTTCTTGCTAGTTTTCATTTTTACAGTATACGACCTGTTCTTTTTAATGTTGACGCTTTTTCTGTTGATGTAACTTTATTTTACATCTATTAAATACCATGTCTACGATTTATATTATGAAAATTATCAAGATAAACTCATTTTATAAACATTATCAAAATTTGTTTAACAGACGAAGCGTTTACTATTGTTATCTTCAATTTACACAGTTACCATATCTCCCAAATTCTACGGGACACTCTGTGAAGTTTGCGTTCATGCAAACTCAATCTTAACTACTTACTTAGATAACTAAATGGGTAAGTAAAGAGAGCACAAGACTTGAATTAAACAATAAATAAGAGTTTATTTGAACAGATTAACGGTGAGGGCGGTCTGGCAATCAAGCTAGCTCAATCAGCGTATTTGCTTTATCAAAATATATGTATCAGAAATTAAATTAGATAATCTTTAATATCTCACATCAGCAAATAGTCGAAGGTATAGAGACGGTTGCACTCGTATACTCCGCTACTGCGACTTCACTGTGGATCAGTGGATTTCCTTTTGATCCAAATTTATATTTACGACTGCTAGTAGATACGCACACCAACACTCATCACTACTTAATTTCACGCAACTAAATCTCCACTACTCCACTTCTCAATACTCGCCAAAATAAGATTCTCCCCAATGTACTACACAATCCACTATAATATACACCAACATCCACTATAATATACTTCAACATCCGCACTTCATTTCAATCAATACTTTCAAAATCACTTCTAATTCATCTACCTCTCCGAACCTAATTCGTTCGTTGCAGCACCCTGCCGACACAAAACTAACTTGACCTCAACTTTCGCCGAGTCACTGGCGTCGAAGCGATTTTAACCGTCCCCACTTTCTACTTTGCTGGATCCAGCTTAAATTCAAACAACTGTGGAGACGTTCTGTAGTCTCAACCTCACAACTCTAAACAAAAAAAAAAAAAAAAAAAAAAAAATCAGACAATTTTTACTCTGTGACGACGATCGAATGTTGTTCACAGAAAAATAGTGTAATATATTTCTATTTCAAAATAGTGCTGTTACCATTAAAAATAAAAAATGTTGGCAAACATGGGTTTACCAGATTTGCTATCTTTTTTTAAACTTTTTTTTTTTACGTAGTATTTTCACGAAGTATCGTACTTTTAGTTGGTAAAAATACATTTATTGATTTGGAAAGCAAAAACATTAATCCCCTTCAAGGTAGTCACCTTTTTAAAACACACACTTCGGCCAATGTGACTATTATTGTTGAAAATACCTGCGGAGCGCCGTTTTTGGAATGGTGAGCAAACGTACCGTCGCATTCCGCATGGTATCTGCTCTTGACTCAAATAGGGACCCTTTTAGCGGAATGTTCAGTTTGGGAAATAGCCAAATGTGACAGAGAGCCATGCCGGGTGAGTAGTGAGCCTGACGAACCACAGGAATGTTGTGTTTGGCAATGAAGGTCTGAATCGAATGGACAGACGCGTTATCATGATGGAGCTTCCAAGATTTACTGTCCACAGATTCAGTCGTTTGCACCACACAGCATCAGAAACACGACGAAGGACCTCCTAGTAGTACTGCTTTGTGACATTTTGACCTTGTGGTGTGTACTCATGATGTACCACACCGCAGAAGTCAAGAAAAGCGGTCAACATGTCCACCGGTGTGCTGCATTCTTTCAAACGTTTGTACCACTCTTTTATGGGTAAGGTGTCATCGACCCGAAAGCCTGTTGAATCTTATGAATGGTTTACGCTCGGGTATCGCCAATCTTTTGGTAAAATTTGATTCAACATCGCTGCTCAAGTTTTTCTCTCACTTTACAAAACTAAAATTCGACGACCGCTCACTCACGTCTTCACTTATTGGTCGACTGTCAGCTACTGAAGCTTTCTACGGGCTGGAAAATATTCATGACTGAGCATGAGTGTCCCATCGCGCCTGCAGAGAAGAAAGTCTCTCTCGTTTCATTGGTTTACGCGTGAAAAATAAGGTTCGATATTTTTTTAACAACGCTCGTATTTATTCTGGAGCATTGTTAGTACCAGCCTTTTTTTCGCATCATAATTTTTTTAAAATAATTTTCTCCGATATATAACTATGATTAAATAGGATAAAACCGTACTTGTAATATACTGGTATGAATATGATGTGGATAGTAATACCACTCTGGAATATATTATACAATTTTGGAAACTTTGAGGATAAATCTTATAATTTGTTTTAATTTTTAAACTATTATTAAAATTTTAATTAAATTATTTTAACCCTTTAACGGGCCATTTATTTCTAGCAGTGGTGTATTAAAATATTTTAGGACTGCGATTGATTTGAGAAAAAGTACATTTAGCTTTTTAGTAAAAAATAATATGATTTTAAATCTCTGTAAACTCATGAGTGTACTTACCACTAAGTTCATTAATTTTAAATGTGAAAGGCATGGTAATCTGCCATTCCACATTAACTTATTTTTGGATAAACACTCCTTTATGGTGAAAATACTTACCACGCCCTTAAAAAGAGAATTTCTGGAAAAAAAAAAAAAAAAAAAAAAAAAAAAAAAAAAAAAAAACAGGATTCGACTCAAAATGGGACATTTTGTTATATTACTTTATTTTTTCTTGTATTTTTGTAGAGAAAAACTGCAGACGTAGTAAAGTATCATCCCACGCGTTCTCCATTAAAAAAATTGAAGACTTTCATGACAAATATACATGCCACGGTCAGTTAAAGGGTTCGATTAACTTTTCAGTTACAAAGTCATTTTATAATGCCAGATTTAATAACTATTAGTATCATTATAACATTAATTTCTATACTATTAAAGCATTCATTATAATTTGTATATTTTACCTTTTATAAATTGCGCCACTTTTTGAACCAATCAAGGAATTTCTTTATTTAAACATACTTTCTTTATCTAAAGTAATTACTTATTTGGTAAAATTCTTTACACAAAGAATAAAACCATTCACTGTTTACTTTGTCATAACTTTATACGATTTAGTTCAGTGAAAATTTCCTGACTTAAAGATTAGTTTTATTTGTTGAAACAACAAATTCTTAGCCGAAATTCTTTAAACTATGTTTGGAGAGTTTGATTTAAAGTACAAAGTTTATTTTCTTTTAATTCCTTAATGAACGCAAAACAAAAGTGCTTTCCAAATGTTGCAGAAAAATGACATCATCACAATAATGCGAAAAGTATTTTTAACCAGGCTATTTGAATATTTAAACATGCTACACAGCACTTAATATTTAGTCGCAAACAACAGCTGATTTAGTTCAAATGTAAAATTTTGATTTAGTTAAAAAAATTTAACATTGAAAATGAAAATCATTAAGCGTCAATAAAAACTTTATCACATAAATAAAAATCCGTTTTAATCATTCCATTTCATTATAGCATTCTGTTTTGTCATATTTTCGTTTTGTTTTATTTTGTATTGTTTTCTGTCAAAAAAATGTATTTTTATTTCTTTTTTGGTTTGATTTGGGTGGTCTTCGTTTTTGATCAGAATAATTGTTTGAATACTGAAATTAAATCATCTTTAAATTTCAAATGTTTGCACTGATAATATTATATTACTATATATATATATATATTATTTGAACATCATTTAGTTAAAACTGTCTAAAATAAAAGTTATAATAATAATAATAATAATTTCTTTTTAAATTGTTTATTACTTGGAAATACCTAGCTGTAAATCTACTTAAACTGGGTTATCTAGTAACAGAGTAATTCATTAAATCTAACAATTGAGATTTATATTACGGAAATATTTTCAGTTAGTGATTCAGATAACTTAAGAACACTCCATTAATTTATTAAATAATCTAAGTTTCTTTTTATTATTTCGTAATTTATTTATTTACATATATTTTAAATGTTATGCAATTATTTGTATAAATCAAATGATAGAAACAGTATAATTAAATTTTCTCAATTGAAGAAATATGAAAAAAATATATATATATACCAGAACAAATTATTTAAATATGACACTTCTTAAGACGAAAATGGATAAACTTTCATGCAGCATAAAAGCAGTATTCGTAACGAATGAATATCTTCTAATGAAAAGTCGTTCTTAATTATTTACGAATGACTCACAAAGCCATATGTTAAATGTGAGATGGCATGCACACTATTTTTGCTTATTTAATGGTTAAAAAAATGGGGCAATAATATTATAGCTTCAAACTTGTACGTTTTTCGCTGTCAGAAAAAAAGGATTGTAGCGGTTTTAAATAAATTGAAAATTTTTATTCTTGTTAAGTGGTGTTAACCGTTTAAGTTAGCACATTTTTAATATTGTATATGTATTACATATATGTATTTCATATGTTATATGCGCATGTATGCTAATTGTATCACTACGTATAAATACTAATAACCGTATAATTAATTTAAGGTAAACGCACCAGTAGTGGACCCTGTACCAGTAGTGGACACATTTTAAACTCGGAAAATAAGCTACCTAAAAATTTTGAAGATTCGAGCAATGTTCAGGAAGGGAGTTAGAGTCCTTTACTGTTAAACCCTTTAACAAAAAATAATTCCGGCCATTAGTTTTAAAATAATATTAGTTTAACCAAAAAAATTTACACTTTTTGTGATTTTACCGTTTTCTTCTTATCACTTTGAAAAAGGAAATGAAATTTTATTTGCTCGCTCTCTGCTTATTTTTAACTGATTTCTTCTACCTTTTGCTTTCATATGACTAAAATAAGTATGTAGAATTTATTTATTGTGATTTTTTGTAATCCTGTATTAACACATAGTATTTTTATGGATGTCCACTACTGGTGCGAAAAAATGTCATCATGACAAATAGTGGACAGCCCTGTCCACTACTGGCTCGTGTGACTTTTAATGCCAGGTCCAGTAGTGGACACAATTCTGTAATATAGCAATTTTAGAGTTGAATTTTAAAACAAAAATTCAAAGGGTCCGCTACTGGAACAAAGAAAGGGTCCACTACTGGGTTTTTAGTGTCCAGTACTGGCTAAGTTTAAGCCCTTCAGATTTTTTATTTTTTACATATATAAATGCTAAAATTAGCAATTTTCATAATACAGTCGTGTTAAGAAAGAGTTAGTAAAGGTCTGAAATATTAATTATTTTTTTTACTTTAAAATTTAGGAAATTACACAAAAAATAGCCGGAAAATGTCCTTAAAGTGTCCACTACTGGTGCGTTTACTTTATATGGTCTTTTTTTTTTTTTTTTTTTTTTTTTTAATGAAGAACATTTTTATTTTCTGAACATGCATACGTATAAAAAGTATTGTAATCATGATTTGCGAAATGGATGTTGGGTCTCGTTTAGTTAAAAAAAAAAAAAAAGAAAGAAAAAAAAAAAAAAAATGCTTGTAGAATGTTGTAAATTTATATTATTTGTGATTTTCTCGAGGTCTAGTTATGCAACTTTGGTCTTGGAAGAAGCTGCGCTTTTAGAGATAGCTAAGATTTTACACGATTTTTCGTGATGTATGTATGCGTGTATGCATGCGGGTGAGTGGTCACGATTGCTTCTAAATGCTGTATTATAATGAAGTGAAAGTTGGTACTTATGATACAGGTCTCTGTATAGCATGAACTGTATAGATTTCGGTGACACTAGCACTTACAGTTTTTATTTTTATTTATTTACTTTTACAAAGTCAAAAAGAAATATTCTGTATCGTTATGGCGATAACGTGCGATAGCTTGTAAACACCTTATTTGAATGAACTCAAAGTTTACATGCATATTATAGGTCACCATCGAGCGAAATGAATAGATTTTGATGAATCTATTCCTTACAGTTCTTTTTTTAAACGATCCTTAATTACTTAGTGTTAGAAATGTCGAGTGGTGACACACCAGATTTTTTATATTGTTATTAAAAAATATGCTTCATAAAAAATAACATATTTATTTTTTATTTATTTGTTATCTTTTTTAAATACAAAAATGAAACTTTCTTCATTATTTTATTTAACGAATTTTGCAGGAAATTGGTGTAACTTGACTACAGTAAAATATATTCTTCTTCTACCAACAGATTATTTCACTTGAGTATTGCCAGAAAGATTAGAAAAATGATGATTTAAATGTACTACTAAGAAAGTGCTAAAAATTTATACATGATTATTTTTTATTACATGTAAGTTTTCCGTTATTAGCAAACTAAAGATAACACTTAAGTATGTCAAGAAAAACTGGTTTTTTTTCTTCCAAATAATAGATTAAAATAACCACTAACAACAAAATACTATTACTTTCTTGTCAAACAAGATGTAATTGTGTGAAAAAAGAATTAAAAGAACATTTTTTTATTCGTTAAAATCTTATTTAAGTATTATATCATTTTAATATCAATAACAGCATTTTTATGAAATATATTAACTGTTCTAAAAATAGTGTTGACTAAAATAAATCAGTTGTATTAAGTAGTTAAATGGTACCAAATGATTGGATATTTTTAGGGGAAAATTATATATATTTTTACATTATAAATATAGTTCAATAATTAAAACATATCATGAAAAACATATAGAATATATATATTTTTTAAATGTCCGAACTTTTAGCAAAAATATTTATGTATGTAGTGTGTTTTATCTTAATGTTAATTCCAATTTTAAATAAAAATCACACACACTCACACACATACACACATGCATTGTGTTAAAAACTTTCATTTTTCGTTGATATTTTAATTATTCATTGTTGACATATACCAATAAAACGATAAATTGTTTATTTTTTAGTTGTATTAATTATATTTACAAATACACGTAAAATCGAAGTGTTTGGTGTCCCCCTCCCTAAAAGAAGTATGTTCATTTCAGTATATATATATTAGCACGAAAGACATTAAAAAAAATTGTCACTAGCTCAAAGAAGCAACAGAGGTATCCCTAATATGAAAACTGTATTACGACTTGACATTGTATTTCATATGATTACGAGAATGTGCTAGCCATTTCGTTGGTTTAGTTGGCCAGTTTTATACTATTAAATTCTTTTTAAATTTAAATATAAATCAAATAAACATTTTAGTGTTTATATTTTTTTCTCCTTGATTTAAATTTAATTTTCTTTCATTTTACATTCTTCCAGTAATACACCGTTTTCAAAAGCCAATAAAGTTTTCTGTTCTAAACAGAATCATATCTAACTTCTTAATAATAATTTCAATGTAGATGGTGATGTTTAGTATATTTTTTTCCTGCAGCATTCACTTTTTTTTACATGTTGTGAATAGATCCTAAAATGTTTTGAGAATCAATGGTTAAAACTATTGAGACGTTTCTAAATTTAAGAAAAAAAGAGCTAAAATCGGACAAGATAAAAATTTATTTTAAAATAAAATCAATCAGTTATCTTGTACTTTAAAAAAAAAAGAGAAGTATTTGTGCGTCTGTGTGTCCATTTGCGCTCTGGTGCTCATATTACTAATCACGGAGTTTCAAAACTTAACAGATAGGTACCTGGGACCTTGTAGGTGTGCACATCATCGTTGTATTTTTCGAATTTCGAATTCGAAGTTTTTTAAATTACGTTTTTTTCGATTTTAAATATTGGCTTCACTGTTTTATTTTTCTAAAATTTATTATTCATTTCAATCGTCTGAGTGCCTTAGCAACGGCCATTACGCTATTTATTTTTATTTATTTAATTCATTCATTTATTTGAAGGTGAAATTTTTTCTTTCCTTTTTTTTTTTTATTTATTTATTATATATATTGAAAATAAAATGGTAATGTAATAATAATTTTTTTTTATTCACATTATTTATCAGGGAAAAATGGTAGTATATAGTAGAAACGATTAAACTGATTAAAATTAAAGTTTAATTAAAATTTGTTTATTTTTTATTCATTTATTTCCTTTTAAAAGAAAAATATGTTTTTTATTTCATTTATTATATCGCTCGGAATGGTATGATAATATAGTTTAAAAAGCGAGAGTTATAATATACGTGGTTCAAAAACTAAAATATTTAATAGATGCAGAGATACAGTCTTTTTAGTTCTTAAATAATAGCAGATCTACCTGTCGTCGATAAGTACGCAGATTGCAGTGGCCAAGAAAGACCTTTCTGTAGGCAGGGAGAACCTGGGTCCAAAGCAGTGCGAGCGTAAAGATGCCGTAGGCAGCAGGTTCCCGAAACGAAGTTTAGAGCGATTTAAATGTTTTTTTTTTTTTTTTTTTATCACTTTTTATGCATAATGTGATGTAAAAAAATATGTATTTATTACCCTATTAATTTAAGTAGGCATTCAATTCTTTTGAAGATTCATTTAAACATAGTGACCAGTGAAGCAGGCTTAGCCTGCCAGTATTAAGATATTTGAATGTATCACTTATTGCATAGTAAATGCATTTCCCGAGAGTGAATATAACGTTTGGTTTAACTTTGCTGCTAAAAATTGACGGATGTATAATTAAAACCGCATACTTATTAGATAAATCTGAAATTAGATAGAAAACGTACCAGCCTAATTCATCCGAATTGTTTTGAACTATTTCATCCTAATTTCTGGTATTTATTGACTGGTTTAACTTAACTCTTCATTTATTTTACTAGTGATTTAGCGTTTTTCTTTTTTTTTTTTTTTTTCAGAATTTTTGTTTAGATATTTTGTTGATATTTTCCGTAAAGCGCCATGAAAATACTGATAAGGTAACGACACCAGTGCTGGTCACTCTTAAGCCCTTATTTTTAAAATGTTTGTTTTTTTTCGCATGTTATTCGTGTTTCATTCATGTATCAGCATTATACTTTGATCTATTTTATACACTGATTCTTCTACTTGTTGTTAGACGCTTTCAGTTTTTCAATACGTTAAGCCAATTTTAAAAAATAAATAAAAAGTAAACCTATAAAAATGCACCAGTGCCCGTCACTTGAAAAATGCGTTTCACCAGTAGTCGTCAGGTGTTTGCACCAGTGGTCGTCATGTAAATAAAACGCAACAATTTACTGAATAGTTTGATTTTAATTGCTCTTATACAAATTTTAATGAAACAAAATATCTTTGGCACATATTTAGACCCTAAATCCATTCTTAGGGTTTAAAACATAAAACATTAAACGGTAAATTTCAAAGTATTGCGAATAAAACATATTCATATGTGAAATAATTTGAAAATTGTTTGCTTTTAAGAAAAGTTCTCAAAATTTTATTCTTTTTGAAAAATATCTTTACTTAAAGCAAAGGGTAAGTAGCAAGGAAGGAGGTAATAATCTGGTTTTTAAGAGTGACTTTGCTCCAAATTATCGCAGTAAGATTGATTTTACCATGTTTTTATTAGCTCGTATTCTTGTTTATTTGTGCAGTACAAATCTTGCAATTGATTTTTAACTAACTTCCCGACTATCTAGACATTTGAAACTTTCAGAATAGCCAAGTACACGGTGACAATGCATTTTTTATATACGTTTAGACAACTGTTTCGATTCCCCGTTGCCTTCGGTAGCGTTTATATGATTCAATAGAAAATTTATTTAACTAACTTTCCGACTAGCTAGACATTTGAAACTTTTAGAATAGCTCAAAACACGATTACAATGCATATTTAATACTTTTAGCCAATTGTTTCGGGTCCTCGCTGCCTTCGGTAGCGTTGCCAGT
This sequence comes from Salticus scenicus, assembly GCA_963930645.1. NCBI lineage: Eukaryota > Metazoa > Arthropoda > Arachnida > Araneae > Salticidae > Salticus > Salticus scenicus. The sequence goes on along the minus strand of OZ005649.1, from coordinate 279,550,099 downwards.
ACAAATCTTGCAATCGGTTTTTAACTAATTTTCAGAAAAGCTCAGAACACGGTGATAATTCATTTTTTTAAATATTTTTAGCCAACTGTTTCGGGTACAATATCAATGTTTTTTAACATTATGTATATTTCTAAAAGTGCATAAGGAAGTCATGTGGTGCACACATCAGATTTTTTTTTTATATATAAAAGAGATATATAACTTTTATACTTCAGCAATCATGTACTCATCACGATCATCAATCTTCCCGACTAGCTAGACTTTTAAAATTTTCAGAATAGTTCAGAACACAGTGACAATGCATTTTTAAAATAATTTTAGTCAATTGTTTCGGGTTTTTGCTGCCTTCGATAGCATTTATATGATTCAACAGAAAATTTAAAAACATGGTATATAAAAAGTTCTTTTTAACTTGCAATTATTTATTTTAAACGCGTGGGTTTATTATGCGTACCTGACGGACACTATAAAGGAATTTGAGAAATCTTTTGCTTCTCCTTCCTCATTAAGTGTGGGGTGGAAGCAAAAACATGTTTTCAAGAGTAAGTCTGCTCCAAATTATATCAGGAAAGCACTTTTTTGATACGTTGATTGGTTATGCGTACCCAAACATATTGTAAAGGGATTTTGCGTAATTATTTCCGACCAAATTTTGTGGAAGGGGAGAAGAAACATATTTCTATGCATAATTCTGCTTTAAATTATCATAGAAAGGTGATTTTTTATGTGTGAGTTGGTCATATGTATCCAACTCCTAATATAAGGAGATTTTGCAGAAATATTTCGTCTATGTGCGGGTGGCCAAAAAAAAAAAAAATCAAGCTTAACTCTGCTGCAATATATTTTTTTTTGAGGGGGGATTTTTTTTTATGTGTTAGTTGGTTGTGTGTACCTAACACGCATTATAAGGCGATTTTGCAAAATTACCCTTCCCCTCTTCCCTTGGGCGGGCGGACAAAAAACACGTTTTTAACCTTAGCTCTACTCAAATTAATTCAGAAAGGCGGGTTTTGGTGCGTCGGTATTGGTTAAAAGTACGTAATATGTAATTTGATGATATTTCTTTAAAATTCTAAATTTACCCGTGGGAGAGGGAGGGGGGGAGTATAAAAAGCGGTTAAGTATATGCCGAAGGCAGTAGGAGCCAATCATTATATTGTGGGACGGAAAGCTATTACAGAAAAAAGTGGGAACATTAACTGCGGTTTAGACTGATTTCAAAGTTTTTTTTTTTTTTTTTTTTTTTTTTTTTAACTGATATGGATTTTTTCATATTTTATTTAAATATAGAGACCAGCGAAGGGGGCAAAGCTCGCTAGTATTATTCTACACATCAAGCTAATTTTATCAAATATTACGGATCTGTATCTTAAAATTTTTATTATTTAAGAAAAACAGTCAACAGGGTAATTTTGATCAACATTTTAACTATTTGTTTATCTTACATAATCAATATAATGGATAAATATCTATAGAATGTATAAATAGAATGTATAAATATCTATAATGTATAAATAGAACACTTGCTTAAGAAACATTTTTAATATTTAATATTTTCTATATAAATTTTTATTCACCTACGTCTAACATAACAAAAATACCTTAATTTAATTTTGAACTGACTTGCAGTCATGTTAATTATGAAATTAAGCCTTTGTATTTCATAATTTTCGTAATATTTATGACTTAAAATTAAATTATCTCGGTCAATAAAAAACTTATACAAAATGCACAAAAAAGTGCTTAAATGATGATTATAGTTTGTAACTAATTAGTGTGAAGCAACTTTAAAACATCACTTAAATACATCTTCGCAAAAGCATGACATCATAAAAATTTAAAATACATTAGACAGATGTATAGAGTAATAATGTCTGTTTTTCTAAAATATATAGCAGAAAACTAGAAAAAGTTCTTTATAACTAAATATGTTTATGTGTCATTGTTTAATTTTTCCAGTAAAATACAATGAAAAATTTTGGTGGTTTAAAATCAGTCATAGTGAATTAAAGGTACCATGACTGACTTTAGTTAAACAAGCTATAGAAGTGTTACAAATGCAATAAAGTTCACGTTCTTGAGGTTAAAATACATTCGTTTTCATTTACGAATACCCCTGATGACTACTGGTGCCGATAGTCCAACTAAAGTAAAACGTATACCATTATATTTCTAAACAATAATATAGTATTTTTAATCAAAACAGTTACTCGATTATTAAAAATGTTAAAACACCAGTGTTCGTCAGGGGTGACGAGCACTGGTAAAACGTCAAAATATGCACCAGTAGTCGTCATACCCTAAAAATCTTTATATTATGCGAAATTTTAAAAAGATGCACATAAATCGTATTCTACATTTCATAAACATTATATACAATGCTTTATGAGCAATGTCAAATACAGGAAACAACAAAATATATCAAGAAATGCATATATCTTTCCTTAATCATTTGCTTTACGTTGACTCAATCCAATTGTAATTTATCGTATACTTCCATTATTTTACTTCTCCCTACTCTTCCCCAATAGTTGAAATCGAACGTTTTATGTTATAAGAAGCAGAAGGCTTTGTAAAATCTTGTGCGTGTCCATTCAAATTCATACAGGTTATAAAACAGTTATTTTAACACTTCTTTTAGGAGGGTGACGACTACTGGTGCAGATTTTAGGGGTGACGAGCACTGTTATCTTTACTTTACAATGGGATAATTAAAAAAATAAATCATATCAATTATTCTTTTTCATTACTCTTGTTAATAATGTAAAATTATCTTACACATATTTTATTTAACAGGCAGATATGATTATTATTAAAGGGAACTTATACAAGAAGAAAATATATCATTGAATAGATAAGTATTCTTTAAACGATTAAAATTTATGTTTAAAAAAATTTGCTGCTTGATTTAAAAAAGTTTTTATGTGGGGGGAACATTAAGTGACAATAAAATAATAAATAAAAAACTCTGGGTCATAGAAACTTGTTTCGATAAGTGAAAGTTTTCTTTTCATTTCACTAGGGATTTTGTTGTGGTCTGTTAATGGTAGATGACATGAAGATGTCACGTCTTCGTAAACATTCTAAACATAAATACTCATGTTTCTTTTTCTTCGCAAACTGTTTATTTCAAACCACAAAGATAGGTTACATTTCTAAAAAAAAAAAAAAAAAAAAAAAAAAAAAAAAAACTTATAAAGAGATACGGTAAACAAACTCAACTTATATAAATGACATTCCATTTTCGCCAAAAAATAAAATTCAAATATCCCTGAGGCAAACGGATAAGTTTGGTTTCGAATAAATTTAATCAAAATATAAAATATTTGCGTTAAAGATCCGCAAAAAAGAAGAAAAACTCGGTAAAATGATAAACATGAAAACAGCTAACTTTGATTTGAGTTTTTGCCTCCGGTGAAAGTATTTAAAAAATGCATATTATGTTGGTCTTTTTAAATAAGAAAGTTATTGCTTTTACAATAGTAGTTTCAAAAGTTAGTGACTTAAATCTAAAAAAAAAAAAAAAAAAAAAAAAAAAACAATTTTTTGTTATTGTTTATTTTTTTAGGAGATGATATTTTATCATTTGAATTATGTAAAAATGCAACACAATTATAAGAGAAGAAAACAAAATTTATTACAGTGTATAAAACCGTAGAGTATATAGTACACTTATAGCGATAAATTTGCACTGGATAGTCTATTAAAGTTGCGAAATTGAATTTTGTTGTATGAGTTGGTTATGTGCATCCGACCACAACTGTAACGGGATTTTTCAAAATCCCTCCTTCGCCCTTTTGATTGTGGGACAAAATATACGATTCCATTCGTGCATCTGCTTCAAATTATTTTAAAAAATGAATTATTGGTGTGTAGTTTGATTATGTGTACCCGACACACATTAAAAAGAAATTTTGAGGAAATTTCCTCTTCTTTCCCCACTGGGAACAAGGACAGCGCAAAAAAGCATTTCTAAGCGTAACTCTATATTAATATATCTCAGTAAACCAATTTTTTGCATGTAAGTTGATTATTTGTACCGAACAAACAATATAAAGGAATTTTCAGAAATCCCGATCTCTTTCTCAGGGTAGAAGGGTAAAAAATCGCGTTTAAAATCATAACTATTTTCTAAATTTTCTGAGGAAGATAATTTTTTTGTATACAGGTTGGGTATATAAAACCAATTTGCAATATAAAGGAATTTTGCAATTTTTTTTTACAAATTAAGTTTTTGCGAAATACTTTTGTTCGGGGGGAGGATATATTTCCAAGTGTCATTTTGTACCGAAATACTTTAGGAAGGCGAATTTTTGTTCGGTAGATTGGTCATGGTTGCCCAACAACACTCTAGTGGTATTTTGCGAGATGATTCCACTTTCATCTTTCTGGGTGAGAAGGAATACACATTTTCAAACTTAAATCTTTCTAAACTTACCTCAGGAAGGTGGTTTTTCAGTGTGGGAGTTGGTTACGCAGTACACATAACAAAGTGATATATTTTTAATGTCCCTTTCCCCTTTGAGTTTCAGGAGAAAAATGCACAATTCTAAACGTGACTCTATTCCAAATTATCCCAGGAAGGTGGATTTTTGAAGTGCAGGTTGGTTATGTTTACACACCACACACTACACACTACACAGAGGTTCTGCGATATTCAATAGGGGTTGAATGAGTAAAAACAGTTTTCAATCTTTAGTTTGCTCCTAATTATCTCAAGTGAGTTTTGGTTTTTGGCCCAGAGGCAGAAACGCCGCGACACAGCGACATAGTTGCGGACACAGAAAAACGGTTTGCAGACAGTTTTTGTCTGCACTAATAAAAAAATTAGCCCGCAACTTTCGGACACTCTTTGTCTGTACTAATAAAAAACAATTGCTCGCAACTTTCAGAGAGTTTTTGTCTGCAGTCATAAAAAAATTGTCTGCAATTTACGGACATTTTTCGCCCACGACAATGCGCTACCGATGTATGACGTCTTAGACGCTCACTGGTAGGAACTCTAGAGCCCCCCCCCCTATAGGTGCCTTGGTCGGAACACACAAAACAGTGCTTAACAAGGGCGACCTAGGAGCCTAGATATCCCTAGATAGGCTGCATTATGCGTGTATTTTTTTCTCCTGTTACCTGTTACTGAGATTCTACGGGAATGTAGAAAAGTGCTATTTTTATTTAAAACTGCTCCAAAACTTCTCCTCCACTTCAAAATACACTGTATCAAAACTAAAACTATTACTTTTATTATTTATAATTATTTTTATTGTGTTGTGTCAAATATTGCTATGAAATATTTAATTGAATGAGTTAAACATATTTTATAATTGTTTATACGATATTGTTCTGTTGTAAAATTGTATTGTGTATTGTTGCGCGAGATCATCACTGTTGTTAAGCTCCCCCCCCCCCCCCCCTCAGATTGTCTCTATCAGCTTTCAGACTTTTTGAGTGTAAGCCATTTTCTACATGCAAATTTCGCTGACAGATTATGTAATTTTAAAAACCTGTCGCTGACAGCTACAAAATTTTCTGTCACTGGGGTTTTTGGGTATTGGTTAAATCTACACGACATCTACTTTGACTGAATTTTGCGATTTTTCAGAGTTCGGCAGTAGGCGGTGGGTAAGAAAGAGACACAATTTCAAGCGCAACTATGTTACAAATTACCCCAGGAAGGAGATTTCTGGTTTCTGGGTTAATATTTGGATCTGGGAAATAATTGTATTTTTTCGTTGCTGTAAAGTTAAATTGGGTAGATGGATAAGGGGTGTGCATATCGCGTATAGGTATGTTGCTATTACGTGCACTGGGGATCGGAACATGACAAAGTGCAGACATGAAAGATGCTTTTCCGAATGGATTGGTAATTCAACTTTGGCTCACATGTGAATGCGTTTGTTTCTGCTCGTGCGCTTAATTAAGGTGCTGCCAAAGGTAATGGAAAATCGGACTCAGTATTGAAAAAGCTGTTCTTAAAGACTACAAGAAACTTAACTGATGTCATGTTTCAATGGAATGTTTTTGAATTTTAAGATATTTTGGGTTCCTTCATTTTTTATATATTATATAAAGTAAAATGAAAATTTAAGAATTCATCCGGTGAAGCGGATAATACCTACTATTTTACAAATATATTAAGGTATTTAACCACTATATGCAGCAAAAAAATCAAACACATGTATTATAAAAATATTTCAAACACAGTATACGTTGTTTTTTCTTTTCTTTTCTTTATTTTTTTTTTCTTTAACATTGTATCATATACAATGGATGTACTATACCTATTCTGTATATGTAGATGCTTGTATTACATCACATTTCATATGATATTCATTATGTTAACATTACAGCTTACGTTGAATAGAATCCATATAATCCTTGAATTTCATTGATTTTTTTCCACCACTAATGATGTATAGTATTTTATTTATTTATTTTTTACAATAGGAAACTTTAATTGAAAAAGAAATTGATTGCTTAATAATAGTGATGGAAGAGTCGTTGAAAACAGGTGAGTCCGTATGAACCTTGTTGAACTCCTGTAAAAGAGTTATAATAAATTATTACTTTATAAAAATTCATTTAATAAAAATGCAGAATTGTTAATTACGTTATTTGAAACACCAAACAATTAAACGTTAGAAAATGTGAATTCTTTGAATTTATTTATTAGGATTTGTATTTATATAGATTAGAATTTTTACTTATTATACACCTGCATTTTACTTTTCTGTAATGTACAGTAATGGTAAAATGAAGAAGATGATATTTTATTGCAAGATAAAAAAAACAAATGTTTTATTATCTATAAATGTTTTACTCAGGAAAATAACACATGAATCATTAATAAAATTAAAGTAAAACAATGAAAACTTATCATACTTGTTATTAATCATATATATACTTACATTTGTTATTATATTTTATTTTGAAAGCTATATGTTTGTTTAATTCGAACTTAAATTGAACAAAAAGAATATAACCCGAATAAATAATAAATCTAGCCAAAACTGAACTTTATTTTCCATGCATAAGATTAAATTAAATCTGACTCACCTTTCCCTCGAAGCTTCATTTAAGAAGAGCTACACATCACGAAAATGATGAATCCGAATTAAGTATGAATCCGAATTTAATCACAGACTGTCTATTCAAAATATTGATGAAACAAAAGCAATATCATCGCTCTGCAAATTTTTTACATCGACTAAAGTTTTAAAAAGAATTTCGAATTATACTTGTTGTACATATTTTTCTGATTTAAATGACTTATCACAGAATATAGAATAAATTTTAACAAAGGATTATGATCGTAATATCATTTAGAATCGACTACGTATGAAATCCAAATGTTTTTAGTTGAATTGAAGATTATATCCAGAAAGACAATAAAAAAAAGGATGAAAGTTCTTGTATTAGATTTTAAAACTTCTTTGCACAGCATAAATTTTAAGCCAGCACATGAGAAAGAACACGTGCTACTGCCTTGGAGGCAAATGCAAGACTGCTTTTGCCTTGTGTCTTGCTTTTGCCTCCAAGGCAGTAAAGGCAGTAGCACGTGTTCTTTTGCACCTGATGAAGAATGGCTACGTTTTTTCGAAACTGGTTGTGCTGGCTTAAAATTTATGGTGTGTAAAGAAGTTTTAAAATCTGATATTGATTGTACACCAGTTTTGAATTTTGTTTTTGGTAAAATTTCTTATCTTTCATAATTACGTGACTGTCTGCTTCAAGTTAACTGGCGTTAGCATATCCGCTGCGGCTACTTCAACATGCTGCGAGGGCAGGGAAGGCTCCGGGGCAGGATTTGACGATCTTGGAAGAGGGATGATTTGAGACACCGGTCGAATCAGATTTCCAGCAGATGTGGTATGCACTTCGGCGACTCTAGTAACGTTGTCGGGTCCGGGAATCAGCCTAATGATTCTGGCGGAGTTCTACTGGATTGGCGGTGCTGCTTTGTTCTTTAGGATGACCAGCTGCCCTGGATAAATGTTATAGCACTTAGTTGCTCCTCTTGGTCTCTGGGTTAGGTTTTGGAGGTATTGGATGATCCACCGTTTGCAGAAAGTATCTTTCATCTCTATGAGGAGCTTATACCTTGAAAAAAATTAAGAGAATTGGATGTTAAAGAGGTTTCCGGTAAATCTAATAATGCAAATCCGATAAATAAGTGTCCAGGGGTTAGTGCTTAGAGCTGCTAAATTGTTGGGATCATTTGATAATTGTGGTAGGAGAGTTTACAACGAACTCGATCTGACAAAAGTGTAAACAGTTTGTCAAGAGTCAAAATGGCACCTTGGGTTACTTTTATTAATTTTTGACAGTTTGATGGACGACTACCATAGCCCCAAAAATTTAGAGTATGCGGAGGGATTTAATGCCAGGCAATTCTTTTGTGGGACATAACATTTTGTACTTCGACTTCTTTGAGTAAAGTAAATAACTGATTGATATAAGAAATGCTTCCCACAAAATTTCGCCAATTGTCGGAGAATATGTCGCAGTAGTAACCACGTCTACCTACAACGTATCGCAATGAAGCAAGAAATGCCTGTGTAGAAAGGCTAGAGACATATTCAAGATATACTGCCTTTGTGGCCATACAAATGAACAATGTAATGCACGATTTAAAACTAATTGATTTTCTCTTATGGGCATTTTGTCATGATTGTTCCTGGAATATCGACGCCAACTTTTAAAAATGTTCGAATAGATGTAAATCTGACTGAGCGTAAATTCCCCATCTTTGGAACTATAGGCTTAGTTGACACATGGAAAAAAAATAGGCATTGTCTCAATACTGATTTAACAGTGGATCGTAGAGATAGCTAGAATTTTTTTTAACATGAGGTAAAATAAAATTGTTATTAACAAGGGAAGATTTAGAGTTTGATTCTGTTGAATGTCAATGGTTTTTTCCTTAACTGCAACTGTATGTAAGATGTGTATGTTGGGTGTTTCAAAATTATAAAGCCATTTTGGGTCTTCCCACCAATCACCTTTGGCTTTAAATTTAGATGGTGATAATCCTCGCGTGGCACAATCGGCAGGGTTATCTTTGCCTGGAATATGTCTACAGGACACTAAAAAAAAAAAAAATAATCTGGTAAGACTTCTTATTTTATTACCTCTATGAGCTACAAATTGGTTGTCTTTATTAGGAGAATTATTTATCCAGTTTAAGGTAATGGATTAGTCACAATATGAATAGGTTGAATGAATAAATTTAATTGATTTTTTAACTGTGGTAATTATTTCTGCCAGTAGTAAGAACCTGCACAATTCCAATTTTGGTAGAGTAATTTCTTTTACGGGTGCGACTCTCTTTTTTAAAGCAATTAAAGATATATGGATTATATTTGTGATGACCTTTAAGTAGGCTACTGCAGCATACGCCCTCGAAGGGGCGTCACAAAAAACATGAATCTCAATTTTAATGTTAGTAGCATTTAATCCTACAGTGTAAAATAATTCAGTAACGTTACTCTTATACATCGGATACGTTCCTAGTTGTAATAAGTTTGGGGCAGTTTCCTGAGAAATCCAGGTTTTCGTTCATGAAACGTTCCTGATTTTAGGAATGTAGTAATATTTTGAACTTGTGAATATTTGATGGTTACTGATATTTTCAAGGAACATTACTGGTAAATATTCGGCACATTTAGCTGCCCAAAATTTCACAGGAAAGTGCGGAATTTTTTTTACATTGTAAATAGCGGGGAATTGACATAGGTTTAAATTCCTGCATTTCATTACAAAAAATGTTCCACTCCTGAAAAATATCTGTGTTGATCGGCTCATCCCAGGTTTATTTTTGTTTCCATAGTTCTTGTAAAAGTAATTTTAGAATGATATTTGATGGTGAAATAATACCTAAGGAATTAGAATTAGAATTGAACAATAAGAATTGTAACAGAAATAAATAGTACATCTAGCAAAAACTAAACTTTTTTTTCCCTCTGCATGACATTAAATTAAATCTGATTCACCTTTCTTCCACCTTTCCCTCCATACTTCAGCTGAGAAGAGCCACACATCATGAAAATGATGAATCCGAAATAAGTATGAAGTTGAATCATCGCTCTGCAAATTTTTTACATCGACTAAAGTTTTAAAAAGAGTTTCGAATAATGCTTGTTGTACATATTTTTCTGATTTAAATGAATTTTCACAGAATACAGAATAAAGTTTAACAAAGATTAATATTCATGATTGCAATATCATTTATAATCGACTACGAATGAAATACCCTTAATGAAATACCCCTAAATGACTACCTTTATGACGCCTCTTAAATTTCTCTTGCTCTGTTGGCGATAACTTTTCATTTATTCATTTTGGCACAATGTTTTGATTAAAAAAAAAAAAAAAAAAAAAAAACTAATTCCGATTTTGATTATACTTTTTTATTATTGTGTTTTTTAATCGATTTATCATAATAATTCTTATTTTTTTTTTTAAAGTATTTCCTATATATACCTTTAAAACATTGCTATGTTTAAAATGACACTGGCAAAGATTCTAAAGTAGCAACTGTTAAAAAAATCTATAAAATAATATCATCAGACAAATATCGTCATTTTAAATATTGTCCATTTTTAAATATTATTTTTTATCCTCGCGTATTTTATTAATTACATCATAATCATATTATTTCCACAAATTATACTCGTAACTGGTTTACGTTAGAGAATTATTATATAGATACTCTTTAACATTGTAACTTATGAAGTCATAGTCCCAATATACATTTTTTTTTTTTTTTTTTACTAAATAGAAAACACATTTTTTTTTTCTATTTTTCTATTTTCAGCGAACTTTATTACGAATAGTTTAGCTCTGCGCATACCACACCAAGAACACTTAAAACAAACAATTTACTGGTACAAATATACAATAATATATATAGTATTTTATACCTTATTGTATTTTTCTTTTAAATGTGTTTCAATAACTGGTTTAAAATATTAACATTTGATATAATTTAATACATTTTTATTTAAATATTCTTAGATTTTTATGCAGTCATTGCATTTAACTAAATTACCAAACAGAGATTTTTTGTATCAAAACAAATTTACTTTTCGTCTTTAATGAACTCAGTGCTAATGACATGAAAACTTTATTCAGTGTCTCATATTAAATTAATGATATTTTTCCAGTTTTCTGGGGTACCACTGCTTAATCATCCAAACATAATGAAAGGAAGAAGATTCCTTTTTTTCTCCTAATTAACTTGTTCACAGATACAAATGGTGTCATTTCCAGCAGCTAGTTTTTTTTTTTTTCTTTTATAAATAAAGTACACATTTCTGTTTCAAAGTTAAATATTTCCATACATTAAATATTTTCATAAGTAAGCACAAGAACGTGTTAAGCATGTAATCTAAAGATGTAATCCATAATAAATGATTCTCTGGAATTATTTATTTTCTTTCTTTCTTTCTTTTCTATTTTTCTTTTATTTATCTTTTAAATCAAATATCTGCATTTATATTCATGCAATGATAAAAATAATAAAGAAAAAAAAAAAATCTGACATTGACAGATTTTAATTTAGTGCCAGAGGCCTACTGCTAAACTAGTTAATATCGACAAATTCTTCTTTAGTTAATTCGTGACGATCTAAATTCCATGATAAAGTTTTCATTAAATCAAACCAATGTGTTTCAGCTGCAGATACTGTAACAAATAACGTTGGAAGTCCAAACTGTCTTATAGCCACAAAACAACGTTTTTTCTCTTTTTCCCAATGAGGGGGAGGTGTGCCTTGGGGGGGACTCATGTCAAAGGTGTGCCTTGGGGTGGGGACTCATGTCAAAGTTGGGCCTTGGGGGGACTCATGTCAAAGTTGTACCTTCGGGGGGACTCATGTCAAAGTTGTGCCTTGGGGGGGACTCATGTCAAAGTTGGGCCTGGGGGGGGGACTCATGTCAAAGTTGGGCCTTGGGGGGACTTCATTCAATCAATCCCCATTCAATAAACCGACTGAAATAGGCCCTTAGCACTATTAAGAGTGACGTATAAAAATTCGACAACGCTGTACCGACTGAAATAGGGGTACCTTGGGGGGGACTCATGTCAAAGTTGTGCCTGGGGGGACTCATGTCAAAGTTGTGCCTTGGGGGGGACTTCATTCAATAAATCCCCATTCAATAAACCGACTGAAATAGGCCCTTAGCACTATTAAGAGTGACGTATAAAAATTCGACAACGCTGTACCGACTAAAATAGGGGTACCTTGGGGGGGACTCATGTCAAAGTTGGACCTGGGGGGGACTTCATTCAATAAATACCCATTCAATAAACCGACTGAAATAGGCCCTTAGCACTATTAAGAATGACGTATAAAAATTCGACAACGCTGTACCGACTAATATAGGGGTACCTTGGGGAGGACTCATGTCAAAGTTGGGCCTGGGGGGGACTCATGTCAAAGTTGGGCCTTGGGGGGGACTTCATTCAATAAATCCCCATTCAAAAAACCGACTGAAATAGGCCCTTAGCACTATTAAGAGTGACGTATAAAAATTCGACAACGCTGTACCGACTCAAATAGTGGTACCTTAGGGGGGGACTCATGTCAAAGTTGTGCCTTTGGGGGACTTCATTCAATAAATCCCCATTCAATAAACCGACTGAAATAGGCCCTTAGCACTATTAAGAGTGACGTATAAAAATTCGACAACTGTACCGACTGAAATAGGCCTCTAGCACTAAAAAAAACTCAATTATGCTAAGGAATATCCAATATATGAATACGAATACGAATTTTTTAAATTAAAATAAAAAATAAATAAATACAGTTTCTAAACTTAATGTAATATAATTTTATTATTTACATAAGATTTATGATCAAACTTTTTATGTAGATTATATATATATATATATATATATTTTTTTTTTTTTTTCTAAACGTTTTAACATGACATATTTCAATTCGTTTTTTCTTTGTATCTATAACGACACTGCAATTCGGCAAATCCATAGTTTCACACATGTAATAAACAAAAGAAAGACCCCAAAGGTAAAAAATAATAGATAAATAAACAATTAAATAAACAAATACTATGTGAAGACCTGTAGTGACGCTTTGTGGCAAAATGAGACGTGAAACAATGACTATAAAAATCGTTTCAGCACATACAAATAAAAAGCCTGATCCTTACTGAAAGTAAAGAAAATAAACTTACGCACGCTATTGTCATGAGATCCGTTATTAGAAGAAGCATTTCCTTTCTCGTTAAAAATGCGGAACCCCTACACGGAGGGTTAAATTGAAGTTTTGCAATAAGTCTTTTTTAATTACTTTTTAGTTTCTACACATGTATCATTTACTACATTGTTCAACAGATTACATTTGCAAATCTACTTACGTGGTCTACATAAATAAATGTAGGTTGATCACGGGACACGAATATTTTTAAATATTTTACAGCATTTTTTATGATGTTGCAGGAAAGAAATGGATTTATAGTAAAATGTACTTCGCACATTAAAACTAATGTTCATGTCTTGCGGCAAAATTCACTGTAAATCAGACAATACACATTATTGAATATAAGTTTATATATAAATAGGTCAAACGTCTTGGCTATTAAATTATGCAAATTAATTTCTTTAAAGCTTGCGCATGCGTAGTTAAAAGTAATTTAGTAAAAATGCTCATATTTCTTAAGATACTTAAAAATTTATCATTCTGATCAGCCTATGTTATTTCTAATGTCAAGTTTCCTAAAAACGGCATTGCCTAGATCTAATACTTTACTTGCTATTTTAGTTTCCCATCATACTATAGATATGGGGAACTTAGGCAATCGTGAAAATTTTCGACATCGGTTTTTTGACTTTTTTATACGTTTTCAGGTGTGAGGAATCCGAAAATGGCAAAATTTGTATGGTGTCTGTCTGTAGGGTGTTTGTTAGTGTGTTAGTCCGTTAGTTTGTTAATCTGTTTACACGATATCTCACGAACAAATGGTCGCAGAGAGGTCAGATCAGTTTTAAAATATTACTTTCAATACTCGCAAGAACCCTATTCATTTGCAATATTCGAATTATAAAACTTCGTAAGTTATCAAAAATTTACGATTTTCTTAACATGGGAGAATAGGACAAAAATTCACTTAAACGTGCATTAAATTGAAACTTTTTACTGTAAAAATGTCAGACCAGGTTTAAAATATCAGTTTTGATGCCTGAAGGAACATCAGTAACTATAAATATGTTTCTTTGAAAACTTCGCAAGTTATTGGAAATTTACGAATTTCTTAACATGGCGGTAGGGCAAAATTTCACATAAACGTCAATCTTGAGGGATATTTTCATCATAAAGATGTCAAACCACTTTCGAAATATTATTTAGGATACTGGCATGAATATCATAGACTATGATTTTTTCAATTTAAAAAATTCGTAAGTTATTTGGAATTTACGATTTCTTAACATGTCAGAATAAGGCAAAATTGAGTATAAACTTCCATTTTGAGGATCATAAATACATTAGACAACTTCAAAATTACACTTATGATATTGGTTTGAACATGATTGAATACAAATATTCTAATAGGAAAATTTCGTAAATTATTCGTAATTTACGATTTTATCAACATAGCGAAATTGTAAATTTTTCATATAAATCTGAATTTTGAGGATTATTGCATTTGAAGTAGCAGCAGGAAAACTAAACAACGGAATTGACCCCGATAAAATAAATTAATAGATTAGAATAAGATAAATTCATCGAAGTGAACGGTGGATAGCCTAGTAGGTGGGGATTTCATGATGGGGAACTGAGCAGAAACCACCTATGCCAACTAGTTTTTTTTTTTTTTTTTTTTAAGAAGAAATTTTTTGGTAATATTTAAAGAAACCGGTTATAAATATGTGTAGGAGTTTTATAAAAAAATATACAGATTATTAGAAGAAGAGTCATTATCACATACTACAGACAAAACGGCTTTTAAGCATTACTTTTTAGAGAGTGATCCAAAAAATTTAGGTTTTTGTTTTATTTTTTAAACATTTTTTTTTTTTTTTTTTTTTTTTTTTTTTTTAATCTTCGGTACAAAACTTTTTCTGAAATATATGAGTTATAATATATCCTTTATACTGTCACATTTTTAAGACAGTTAGTAAAGAATTTTTCTAGATATTTCACAAAACGTCTAAATTCAAAAAACCAAATACTTATTGAAAGATAGTTTTTATTTTTTTATTTTATTTTTTTTAATTCTCTATACTTTTAAAAATATACAAGCTTTATCATTGATTTAAATATAAAAATAAAATAAAAATAAAATAAAATTTTTAGATAAATAAACAATTCTTTAAAATTTTACTTTTATTTTATTTTATTATTAAAGTAAATCTAAAATTTATTTTTTATATTATAGAATACTATAAATATTAAAATTATTAAAGTCAAAGTATAAAACCGTTAAAGTTAAATGAGTATGGAGAAGTTTCGTTCTCCAAGTCAAGTCAAGTCAAGTGAAGTTTCTTTATTTCTTTATTTATTTTTTAATGCACAAAAATTAAATAATTATTTATCAAATTATCAAATTTTGAATTTAATTGTAAAAGAAGATTTAATATATATATATATATATATATATCGATTAATATATAATTAACAGAAAAAAAACCTTGCACTCGGGACCTCACATTGCAGCCAATTACGCTATCAATGACGCCATTGGAACATGGGCGCTTATCAGAAATAAAATGTATATAAACACTTACTGAAATTTTAAAGTTTTTTTTTTTTTTATTTTTTCTCAAAAATCTTTGGCTAGTGCGTTTTACTCCTGTAATATGCTGTTGTCTTGACAGCATACTATGATTTTGCGCAATTTCGAACTCTTAAACTGTTTAATTATGAACATTCTCTATACCACAGTCCTATTTCCCTAATATCAGGAGGTAGCACTTCATCCTAATTTTTTCTTTGCCAGATCGCTTGAAAAATATCTTTGAAATGAACTGTAAAATGTGTCACAAGGCCAGTTGGGTCAAAGATTCTCACAGCAGCCATAATTACAAATAATGCAGTAATTCTCTTACCTTGCGGAATTCTGGTAGACTGACAAACTTATGTCTTAAACTGCAATATTTTCCAGAAATTTTTAGAACGGGTGACGTGGTGTACTTTCTGAAGCAAGGGAAGCTTCCCTCTGAACCCTCCTCCTATCGTCCAATCTGCCAGCTCCCAACAATAGGCAAATTACTAGAAAAGCTCATTATCAAAAGACTAAATTTTTACCTAGAGTCCAATAATCTTCTCTACCCAAACCAATTCGGGTTCAGAAAGGGCAGACCATGTGAACTGGCTTTGCAACAAATTTTAAGCTCCCGCGCCCTTACCTTTCAGTCTGGAATGTACACCACTCTTATTTCACTTGACATTTAAAGGGCTTTCGATAACATCGAATGGCCACACATCCTACACACTCTACAAACCCTCAACTGCCCGGGAAATCTTGCGGGTGTCATCAGCTCCTACCTCTCCCACAGGAAAATCTTGATTAACTGGGGCCCTAACTACAGTGAATTTCCACAATCTAAGGGCTGCCCCCAGGGATCGTGCCTAGGTCCAATCCTCTGGAACTTGGCGGCCAACAAAATTCTTCTAAAAATGAACTCAGAGGGTTTTGAAACCTTCGCATATGCTGATGACTTCTCTGTGATTCTCTCGGGTTTTATGAGAAAAGATCTGGAGGAACAGGTCCAGGCTGTCCTCTCCCTCTTCAGCTCCCTATTAATAGAATCAGACCTAACACTCTCACCCTCGGAAATGCAAGCACTAACCTTCTCCTTCCCAAGACTCTTTAAACGGAACCCAGTGATGAGGATTGATGGCGTCAGTGCCCGTCATGTTTAACAAGTAAAAATATTGGGAATAAGAATAGATAAAAACCTAAACTTGCTGGCACATATACAAGACCTAAAGATAAAAACTTCTAAAATCTACCACAATTCAGCAAAAATGGCAGGAAAGAGGTGGGGTATATCCACCTTCTTCCTAAAAACTAAAATAGTAGTGGAAAAGATCCTAACCTACGGCGCTGGCATTTGGGGGTGCAACCTCACTAAAGTAGCTTCGAATAAACTTAACATAATACAGAGAATGTTTTTGGTCCAAATTTCTAGAGGTTACAAAACAACCTCTACTGATGCCCTCACAGTCATCACTGGTATTCCACATGCTCACCTACAATTAAAATACAACTTTAACAAAACTAACGTCCTGCAATTAAGTAATTCCATTCTCACAGACACTCTCTTCCCTAATAGTCATGTCCAACAGCTTTCTAACAGCTGGCAAATACATCCAGCACAGGACTCTGCTTCCCTTTTCATAAATTGTTCAAAAAAACAGCTTCTCCCCGTCTGCTCAACTGGCGATCTACACTGATGGCTCCAAAACCGACCATGGAGTGGCAGCTGCGCTCTGCGTTTTGAACAATAACAAAGTTCTCCATCAGTGGGCAGGCAGTCTCGCAGACCACAATTCGTCTTTCAGGCTGAGCTCTTTGCCATCCTGAAGACAGCTGAGTGGTCAGAAAAAAAAACTCTCCAGACTACAATCAAATTTCAATCTTCAGTGACAGCCTCTCGAGCCTGCAGGCCATAGCTCGCCACAAGAGCAGACACCCACAAGTACTTGAAATTAAAATAAATCTCTCAAAATTAAAAACCAAAATCTCCCTGGCACACGTTTCTGTCCATAAGGGTGTCGTCGGAAATGAACTAGCAGACACTCTTGCAAAATCAGCAACAGAATCTTGTGACGTAGCTTATTCACTCCCAGCTCCCCCTTCCTACATAAAATATCACCTAAATCAAAAACTAATTAACGACTGGCAGGATGCCTGGAGTGTGTCTCCAAAAGGGAGATACACTTACGAGCTAATACCAAATATCTCACTCAATATTTGGGACCTCTCCCCGGAAATATCTGCCTTTCTGTCAGTTCATGGCCCCTTCCCCAAATACCTTCACAAATTTCATTGCCGACGATCACCCTTATGCTATGCGGCGAGGAGGGGACTGCACAACATTACTACTTTCACTGTCAACTTACAATACCTTACCATTTAAGGAACCCTAACCCTAGACCAACAACTTGGCTGAACAATGTAATAACTAGAAAGTCCCTACGGTTCAAATTAAAGCGCATCTATGCCTCCCTTCAAGATTTATCAAACTCAACAAACTAAATTCTTTCTCTATCTTTCCTTAATTTTTCCTCTTCATGGCGGAAACTTGCGTAAATACAAGCTAGGACCCCTAAGAAAGACCCCCACGGAGGGCATTCGCCTTCTAGGCCTAGGACACATCAGGAGTCAATCGGCCTTAAAATCCTACAACCAACCAATCCTCTTCATGGCGAATACTGGTCATGTCTGATGCTACAGCATTCCTCGGGAAGTGCATGATGTGCATCCAGTGCATGATGTTGCTATTAAACAACATTGTTCATAGGGTGTTTTGTCTTCGTATAAAGACTGCGTGTACTTTGTATACAAACAAAATGAATTAACTTTGTAAGTATTTTTGTATTTATGGAGGTTTTTCTTATTATTTTCCATTTTTAGCGGACTTTCCCGGTGTGCGGACAACCGGGTACGCATTTTTTATTTTCCCCTTTGTGAAAAATGACCACTTCACAAAATTGGTGATATTTTCCTGGTTGACGGAATCAATGCAGTTACTTCATCAAACATTATCTAAGGATTCTAGCTTTCCATTGGTATACATATGTTTGGATAATATGTACTCTATCAAAAGTTATAACCGAAAATCAAAACCGTGCCCGCAACCGGAAACACTCCCTTACTTTGATTGTATAAGGAAAGGGCATGTTTACAAACAAACGCTCCTTTAATCAATCTTTTCCACTCACGAGTGGCAAAAAGACAATCCGTATTGGTGGAAATACCAATGTTTTGCCCTGAGTAGAGCGTTTTGCACTGAGTGTGACGTCAGCTGCGCTTTCCTTATAGATGTACATCAAACAATTTAAATTTCTTGTTTGATTTTGAAGTAGGCTATTTTAAACTAGATATCTCCACCTTTCATTCACAATAATTTTGTAAATATATTTTAAAATGTCGTTCCAAAAATAATAATATATTCAATAATAATATTAATAATAATATTATATTTCTTTGTTTCTTGTGTACTTAATTTAAATTATTGTACTTAATATTGTACTTAATACTAAATTTAAATTTACTGCACAAAAGATAATGAATTTAAATTAATTAATCTAGAGATTATACATATTTATTGCACAATTATATGTATGTGTATAATAATTACAAAACAAAAAAATCTACTTTTAATACTTTTTATACAATGAAATAAAATTAAACTTCACTACTTAAGTATAAAATATATTTTATTCCTCCATCCAGTAGATGATTTTTTTTTTTTTACGAAAAACTGCCAAAGTAAGTTATATTCGTATCGATCTCATAAATAATTTCCGTGTCATAAAATTTATTTCTTTCCATCGCTTGAGATTTCTTTTTTTAATTTGAAATATTTCCCTCAGAATTTTATATCATATAAAATATTTATGAGAAAGCTTCTACATAAATTATAGTTTAAACTTTTGAATTTAGATCATTTTAAATACTTTATTACATAAGAAAAAACTCAAAGAATAGTTTTAAAAACTTTTTTTAATATTTATGATCAAAATATAATTTAAAAATATTTCTTTTGATATAACATAAAAATATATAAATTTAAAAAGTATAGTTCCTCTTTCGGTTTCAAAACATTCTTTTAAGAACTTTAAAGGGTGTTTATAGAACTATTTTCAAAAAATTAATTTTAAGGTGGCTGCAATTTATGGTGCTTATATACATTTTCTTCCTTTATTATTATTATTATTATTTATTGCTTTTCAACTCAAGTGCCCGGTTAATTTTTACTGCTATGGTGGATATGATTAAAGTTCCTTCAATAACAGACTGCAGGCGGATTTTCTACAAATTTGTTCAATGTTGGATTCATGATAAGCACTAAAATAATTGTAAAGATTTTTTTTTTTTACTTCAAAGAATGTTTACATCATATAGCACTTTACGAGTTCCACTTTAAAAATGGCGAATCGAAGAAATAAAAATAAATCCATGTGATAAAGCACATTTATAAATGTTAAAATTTCTTACCTATTTCCAATGCACAGTAAAAAAAAAAATTTAATTAAAATAAATATAATAATAATAATAATAATATATATATATATATATATATAGTACTTATCTAAAGCAAATAAGTAGTCATTTTCTGAATCCCTAAATTAAAAATACAGATTTCCGAACTGAGCGTGTAAGGTATATGAATTAACAGAGTAGATAAAATGATCGATAATTCGTAGTTTATACTTTTTTAGAGAAATAAACAATATCATGACTATAATGAATATTCTGAATGCATTGTATTACGAGAAATTCTCACTTTATTTCCTAGAATTGGGTCATTAACTCGAATTCTAGTTACTAGAACTCACCTCTTCTTTTTACATTTATATGCAGAAGTTTTACTTGATTACTGAAGCTTGATTACGATATTATAGGAAAATGCTGAAGTATTCTAATAGGGATTTCTAGAACTCACAAGCAAAAATAACTGAGATTTAAAAGGATGGCATGGAAAAACTTTTACAACAGATACGATTTATTTTCTAGATGTCAGTCACATAAATATATATTTATTTATTTATTTATTTATTTTTTTAGTGCGTGTAATTGCTTTGTTATTTTTGCCCATTTTTATTTGCCCTACCATTTGCCGAGCGGTTCTACGTTCAAAGTTGGTAAACGGAAACCTTCAGGTTCGATATCAGGTCTCTCTCGCGTTATTATACTTTCGGAGTTTTCCGTGGTTTTCTCCGAAACTAGCGTAAATACGGGGGGACCCTCCATTGGGGGACACACCACCTTAGACCTAGGAGAATCGCGTAGTAAATCGGCCTGAATCACGAACAAAAACACCACTCTTTTTTATTGAAAGCGTCACATAATGTCACATCTAAACTAATTTTATTAAATTAAACATGTCATGAATCGTCTAGATATCGAACTTGATGGCAATCTTCCTGCCCTTCTACTTACAGAATGTTATATACAAAACTTTAACTAAAACTGCACTATTTTATTGCAAAAATGAATGAAAACCTTAATGTTTGTCTAAATGTAAAACGTTCTAAAAATATGATCGAAGAATCATGAGATTCGCATAAAATATTAACACTTTCCAACTGTACATACTCTATGTCTCCAATGTACTTTGTGATTGTATGTACATTGCGACTACACAGCAGATAGACAGAAAGAGAGATAGGTAGACTAGTTAAATTTATAATCACTCTCAAACATTGTTGGAAAGTTTTAAAAACGCTTAAAAAATTGAAGATGAAATTCCAGTTATAGCCCTTAATGTATGTGAATAGTTTCGTGTAGCCCTGTAAATGTTAATGCTAATCCTGTATTCATGCCTACTATATTCATACTATATTCCTTTTTTTTTTTTTTTTTTTTTTTTTGGTGCATATTAATACTAACTGTCACTTTCATTATGATTTGTACAAAAAGAAAGTTATAAAAGGTACAAACTAAAATGTGGTTACAGAAATACCTCTCATAGAACACAATGCTTTGGAATTCTTTCGAGTGTCCCTGTATACAAACTGGGAGTGGTATTTAAAACATTTTCAATAGGGCGCATCCACAATGAACTTGAATGACATATATATGGGTAAAAGAAATTTCATGAATAATTGCCAGAGTTAGAGCGCGGACAGACATACAGTAAAACCGAAATCATAAACACCTTTGAACTTTGATAGACAATTTTAAAAGGAAGAGAAATCTGTTTATACATCCCTTTTAAAGATAACAGCTTTAACAAGAATAAATGCAGGCTATTTAACTATTATTGTTTGGTTGTTTGATACATTCAGAATTAAATATTTAAATAGCACACATATTATGAATATCCAATAATTATAAACGAATATTAATTTAAACAAAGAAGAAAAGGAAGATTTAAATTAGATGAAGTGTTGAGCCTTCTACATTTGCTTCCTATAATTGTTCATGAAATTGGTATCAGTATTGGATAAATTTTATTGGGTCTAAAATTAAATTAAATACTTCATATATGATATTTAATATGTTAGTTTCAAGTGTACTAAAATATGTTTTGGTCTTAGTGATTAATACGTTTCTTTAAACGTTTCGTTTATTTAAATTTATTTCATAAGAATGCAATTGTGTATGCCTAATGAAAATAGTGTACAGTCACCAAAAAAAAAAAAAAAAAAAAAAAAAAAAAAACGCCCCCCCCCACACCTAATTTCGCCGTAAACTATCGTAGAAACATGCGGCTGGTTCCTATCGATCTGTAATAACGTCTAGATTTTAATGGTATAGTTACATTTTGCTTAAGGGGTCATCTACATATTAAAACAGGCATAAACTTTTTCCATTAACATTTTTTTCAATGACAACCTCTCTTTTTGACCTCATATTCAGATTTCGGAGATCAAGGCGGTTCTGAAAACATACCTATTTATATACTTTAAATCAATAATAAATAGAGTTACACATGAAAATGTGTTAGGGTCCGTCTATACATTTAGAAAAAAAATAAATATTGATCTACCACAAATTAGACATATTAAGTTTCACACCGGAAAAAAAGTACAGAAATGTAAATTATAAAACAAAAACGGTGTCAATTCGAAGAACTTTCTGTGTTAGCTTATGAATTAAAAGTTTTTTATTGGTTTATATTTATTAAACATCGAATAGTTAAATACATCACTTCATACGAAAAAAATTAAATAGCTCGAGTCATATGAAACCTAGAATGTTGAATTACAAAAATCTAGATACCAAGATAAAAGAATAATATTAATAATGATAATAATATTAGTACCGGTTAAAAAAAAAAAAAAAAAAATAAGTGTTTAATATTTAAAAAAAGAATTATATACTTCTGTTGGGTATATTTTTATTTCATACAGTACGAACCGCATGAAAGGGTTACTGTACAGTTTTACATTTAATTTTAGGCATACAAACCCACAATATATAATATACAAAAATATAGATAACATGATTTAAGCTAAAATCTGAGAAGGATATTTAACAATTTCGCGACCGCTGACGAAGATCCACGTCATTGGAATTCTGAAACTCCTACAGTAGGCGTTTCTTTCACAATTTCTGTGTTACTATATTTTTTAAGAATATTCTTTATACTCATATTTATATAAACAAAATAGTATGAATACAAATACTTTCAGTAGAAAGAGTATAATAATTATGTATATTCATTTTTAAAATAAATATGGATATAGAAATACCCGTTCTGACATAATGTAGTTTGAATGAATAACGTCACAGGCGGAACAGACTATCTAAAAAACAAAAACATGCGGTCGCGAAAGTGTTTAATATTCAATAAAAAGGAGATACTGTTCAAATTCATTTCTATTTTAAGTAATGCGCCATGTCTTTATACGTGAAACAAAATTAAAACTTAGATGTCACGTATAAACTTACCATTAAATGTAATAACACATAGGGGAAAGTTTCATAAAACGGGATAGTCTGACAAAACGGGATACGTCGCCTAGGGACCTGTCTAGTACTTCTATCGGGCGGACGAAGACAGAAACTTGTTATCGGCCGTCCTTAAACCATTCTCATTTCATCCCGCCTCGAGACAACTAGTTGATGGAAAGTTGTAGCTCTTAGAACTTTTTTACTCTGATTTCTTGGCACTTTCTATATTTAATTGCGTTGTTTTCTAGATCATACTGCCTACAAATATGGAATACAATTCCGGTGAGTATTACATTTTATTAAGCATTTATTAACGAACATTCTCATGTGTAGTCTATCTAATTTTCCTTTCACGTTTAGGCATCAGCCATGTTTGTTTTGAAAAGTGTCGGAGTTGGACAAAACGGGACACTTGTGAGTTGGATAAAACGGGATACAGTCTTTTTATGCCGTATATTCGTCGTTCCTATGTTTGTATTTCCTCGAGTGAAGGAAAACCCACGACTCATGAATGATGCTTTCCCAGTATCATTTGCAGTGTATCACAAGACCGGCTGGATCACGAAGGAGACCTTCATTGTTTGGTTTAAAAAATTCGTAGAATTTTTCAACCCAGCCCATGAGAAGCCTGTGCTGTTGCTTCTTGATGGAAACAACAGTCACACAAAATGTTTGGAAATTGTAAATTTGGCACGAGAAAATAATGTAACCCTCCTAACCTTCCCCCCACATACAACTCATCGCCTTCAGCCCTTGGATGTCAGTTCCATGGCTCCACTGAGCACGTATTATGAACAAGAAGTTCAAAAGTGGCTGTTCAACCATCCAGGTAGGTGCGTCACAATTTACGAAGTTGCAAAACTGGTCAACGCTTCACGGGCAGCTGTTGCAGATACTGCCGTTAAAGGGTATAGAAAAACTGGCATAAGTCCTTACAATCCTGACGTCTTCCCAGATCACTTGTTTGCACCCTCTGTCACCACAGACCACCCTACGTGAGATCTGCAGCAAGAACCTCCAGGCGTTGGCTTCAGATTGATATGAGCAAAGACCAAGAGCAACCTTACACTTCTTCAATTGACATAGTAGGAGTAGACCAACCAACAAACTTGTCAGGAGACAGCCTATGACCAGACCAACCTGCAACATCCTCAGGTCAGAAAGGATTAGAACTCTCTTGTTATCGACCTAAGCTACCATTTTCCATCTCTCTAAAGTTTGTTCTGCCTGTACCTCAAGTAAAAGGGCCTCGCCCAGGAAAAAGGGCTGATAAGAGAAACAAGAAAACTGTAGTAATAACATCATCTCCATATAGGAGTAAGTTAGAAATGGAAGAAAAAGAAAGGACGATTAAACTACAAGAAATAACCAAGAAAATGGAAGAAAAGGCTGCTAAGAAATCCCTCTTCAAAATTCCAAAAAAGATGTTTGTAAGAAAAGGTAAAGGAAAAGAGGATGAAAAAGAGCTATCAGGTCCAGCCAAACCTAAATATAGGCCTACAAAAGAATCCAAAGGAAAGCCTAATCCTGGTGTTAAAAGTCGAAACATAGAAAAGTTTAATAAACATTCAGCAAGCAGCCAAGAATGCATGTCATCATCGTCTGAAAATGAAACAGAGGGAGGAGAAATCTGCATGTTTTGTAATGCACTGTACGTCGACTCTAAGTCTGGTGAAGGTTGGATCCAATGTTCTGGATGCCAAGAATGGGCTCACGAAGCGTGTTCTAATGCCGAGGAAGAGGACGACACCTTTATATGCGACTTTTGTTCTGTTATAGGCCTAAATAAAAAATCTTCTTTCCCATTTTGTAAATAATAACATAAAAAAACTCTTATTTTAAATCTCTGATTACTGAAGACATTGTTCTTTCAAGCAGAAATTTTGCTTTACAGGTTTTTGCCAGTTAATTATGCTTTTCAGTTAGTTTTACACAAAAAATTAAACATTTTTATCCCTATCCCGTTTTGCCCAACCCAGGTATGCTAACACGGGATGTGTAAGAGTTTGGTAAATAATTTTTTACTATTTCACAGTCATTAAATTTAGTTAAAACTATGTTTTTTGTGTGCTTCAATAAATGTTGAAGTTACAACAAAAATAATGTGTGGTTTTCTTCAATACATTTTTCGTAGTAAAAAAAAAAAAAAAAAAAAAAAAGAATGGTATCTTGTTTTGTCCAACTTTCCCCTATTACTTTGTTTTAATTTTTTTTTCCATAATAAATCTGACGCTAGTTTTACGCCGTGATTAGAATAATCGAAAATAAATAATAATGTGCATTGTTTCAATAATAGATTTTAAAAACTTAAAAAAAAAAAAAAAAAAAAAAAACAGAAAAAAAAAATTTCCACTTTATTATTTAGTATTAAAACAACATTAAGTAAAAATTTTATATTTTATTACAAATGCGAAAATGTCACAACAAGATTAAAACAGAAAATTTGTTTTAAAAAATCTGGTAAAAATAATAAATATCAATTATATTAATTTGAAAAAAGTAAAAAAAAAGTATTGTTCACTGCGTATCCTCATCTTACCGCGTTTTCTGAATCATGACATTTAAGTTGAGGTGTACGAATTCTAGAATAATCAAGTAATTAAAAAAAAAAAAAAAAAAAAACGAGAACAGGGATTAAACAGAATTTCAGCAGTGAGAAACTAGGAAAAGTTATGTGATATTTAAGAAAAAAGACTTAACATTTCAGAATCGAGTAAACTCCTTTTTGCAACGGAAGCCACGCCTTTACACAATTTTTCTAAAACTTTACATTATAAAACAAAATTATTTTACGTACTTCCAATAAAATAATTTAAATTTTGTCTTCAGCATTCAATGTAGTAAATGCCATTGACATTTATGCATACCAGCGTCACATATAGGAGATATATACGAGTATGCAAACTTGTTTATTTAATACTATTTCCGCAATATAGAGGCGGGGCTTCATTTCTTTTGGAATTCTTTCCCAATCCCTTGCCTGCATTACGATAATTTTATAAAAAATAAGCCAATTTGTATAATAAACATCGAAATGTTCCTTAGAAAACAATTAGAATAACATAAAGGTAAATTAAAGTAGTTTTTCGTCAAAATCTATAGCGATATTGACTCACAGAGGATACAAATTATAACGAGTGACGCCCCCCTAACAACAGTAAAAAATGAAATATCACTGTAACTCAAAAAATAATGTTAGGAAAGAGCTGTAAATTTCGAAACCCATGTTTTTGATGATGCCTGTTCTATTCATGCAAAAATTAACATAGGTCATAATTCATAATTTTTTCAAATATGAATTTATTAATAATTTTCATAATTCAAAAAATGTTTTTTTAGCAAAAGTATGCTTGGAATATGTTTGGGTCACTTCATTCTAATGCATAAAAAAACAGAATTTGAATATACTAATTTTTTGGGAAGATATGAATGAATGTTTGTCACATTCATTTAACATTAGCATCCCCATACTTTGACAGCTTAAAACAACTCTATGAAAAATTGAGCAAAATATATAAACTATACCATTTTCCGCAATGATTTGATCCAAAGAATTCAAGTAAATTATAAAAAAAAAATGGGAGTTACCAATGAAAAAAATGAAGTTGATGCCATTTTCAATATATAGACGACCCCTAAGCAAAATGTAATTATACCTAATTATACCATTATAAACTAGACGTTATCACAAATCGATTGGTACCAACCACATGTTTCTGCCACAATTTATGGCGAAATTAGGTGTGTGGGTGGGGGGGGGGGCGTTTTTTTTTTTGGGGGGGGGGGTGACTACAGATTTGAAGTATCCATATGTTGAATTGTGGCGAAATTTTAAGCATTGAAATACTTCTATTTTAAAAATGTATTTTTGCTTATTAAACTGAAGATTTTCAGACTAAAAAAAAAAATCTTATACGAATTTTACGCATGTACGCATTTTTTGCTCAATTTTTAGTATTTAAAATGCGTAAAAATTGGATAGTATAATTTAGTCCTAATTTTGAAATGCATTAATTTGCATTAGAATTTTAGATTCAGTCACAAATTTAAAGAATTTGAAAAAAGTAAATGATAATCAAAATGCAAACATATTTTACCAGCAATGCGCTATTTTTAGAGTGGTCCACGCACGACGGATATTAGTTTTAGATACCAAAGTTAATACAAATTAGAGCAATAAATTTTCTGTACCTTATATTTTTTATTATACTATTCAATGAAATTTTGTGTTATACGTCATTTATTGTTTCATAAAATAAATATTTTTGGGAAGCTTGTAAATCAATTTCTCTTAGCTTATTGAAACAAAAATGTTGTACACGTTTTCAATATTTGTTTGCTTTATTTCATATCCACGATTTTAAAGAACGTGACATGGATTTCAAATATTGAATATGAATTTATAAAACGCATATAATCATTCATATTTTACCTATTTAAAAATGAGTGCCCATAAATACTCTAAAATATTTCATAGATTTCCAGAATAGAAAGACTGATTAACATGCCACAAAATTATTAAATCGAATAAGCATCTGACTGATTTGTTAAAATGTGAATATAATTCAAAATGTGCATTAAACGCATTTTAGAATGAAATAATAGTAATGAAGAGTAATGTAGAATCTATATCAATAAAATCAGACTTTTGTCTGTAAATTTGTTGGAATCAAAAAATTTTGCGATATCTTCACGTTTCACACCCCATGAAAGCCGAAAATGACTTCAGAAAATTTTGCCTGTGTTTGTGTGTGTGTCATCGTGTCTGCATGTCACTTTTTTTGTCCGGACATCACTTGAGAACGGCTGGACGGAATTCAACGGCGCTTGGCAGGAATTTAGGTCTTCACCCAACTTAAAATTATATGTATCAACTTTTCAGAAATTCCTACCCATTCTCCCCTGGGGGATAAAAGGCTAAAACACGTTTGTCCGGGCATAACTCGAGAACGGCTGGACGGAATTCAACGGCGCTTGGCAGAAACTTAGGTCTTCACCCAACTTAAAATTATATCTATTAAAATTTTGAAAATTATGATTAGTGTTTAAATTGTGGGTAAAAAACGCCTGCGCATGCGCCATAAATATTTTTTCACTAAAACGTTTTGAATGGAAAAATAAAATATAAAAATAAATTTTAAGATAAAGGCTTTTTTATTCGCGTGCTTCGCACTACAAATTATGAAAACATTGAAATGAAATGTTGCTATCCAAATTCCATACTTTAGTTAATTTTTAAAAATCTAATTGTCGTATCGAAAAACTGTTTACACCCCAGGATTCAGAAAAATCACCCCTTTAATTTGGTACTGAATTTATAACGATAGGTCTGATATTTCTATTTTTTCCCTTTTTCCGTTTTTCCGTTGCCACTTAAATTTCATACTTTAGTTATTTTTTAAAAATCTAATTGTCGCATCGAAAAACTGTTTGCACCCCTGGATTCAGACAAAATCGCCTCTTTCATTTGTTATCAAATTTAAAAATACAGTTCTGATATTTCTAATTTATTTTACCCCTTTTCCGTTTTCAACCCAGATTCGGTAGAAAATTTTATATTTATGTATTTTTTTTATTTTCCAGAAATAAAATGAAATATTTTTAATTTCACGTGAATAATAATAAAAATTAGAGAGAAAAATACCTACAAAAGTTGTTGATTTTTTTTTTTTTTTTTTTTTTTTTTTAATCAGAAATTTGTATGTGGATAAATATTTTCATATTTGGCATTAGTTTAATATTTTTATTTAATTTAGCAGTACTTTTCTTTCCTGCAGTAAAACAAATTTTTTTGTTGTTATTATGTACCATATGAGGTTCTTTTATGTTCTCCCCTTAATTGTAAATGATTATAATTTGGATTTTATTAAGATTTTTTAATTTTTTTTTTTTTTTTTTTTTTTGTAAATATCAGAAAAGAGTTTTTATTTTATTTTATTTTATTTATTTATTTATTTTGTTTATGGAACAGCTTTAGTATCGGATCCCTTTGGCAAAATTTGAAATTCGACACCGAAGTAGCTCGGACGTTTCTCGCCAAGTTCTTTAATTGCACAATTCAGATAGTCAATTCAATTCATCGCAAAAATGGCTTAAAATATTCAAAGTCACCAAAGGGGTCCCATACCAAAGCTGTGCTTTTTGTATTTATTTATTTATAATATTTTCTATTAAAGACTTCTGTGGTCACGAAATTTGGGCGCAAAATTGTTTGTATGCATCCGGCACTTATTGTAACTGGATTTCATGAAATTCGAAATCCCCCCCCCCTTCTCGGAGTCGGAGGGCAATAAACATGTGTAAAAACATGTTTTTCCGTTTGAACTCGCTTTGAATTATCTTAGAATGGCGAATTTTGGTGTGTGGACATTAAAAGTATGCATTACGTACATTAGTGGGAATTTGCAAAACTTCGAACTCACCCGCTGTGGAAGGGGAAGTAAGAAGTGAGTAAGTTGCTACCGAAGGCAGTGTCAACCCAGACTCCTTACGTTGCGAGCGAGAAAACCTCTACCAATCACAGCGAGAACTTAGGTTATTAATAAAGATATGGGATTTTGACAACTCATTTAAGTTTAATGTACAGCGAAGCGGGCAAAGCCTGCTAGTTTTTTTATAAAATAATTTTTTTTTTTTTTTTTTTTTTTTTTTTTAATATTAAGGAATAATATAAGGCCTAGAAATTTCAATTTTAATTTCATAAATATACAAATTTTTGATCCTATGTAAAAGGTATTTCTTACTGCAAACCTATTTGAAATGAAGTATATATGGTAATAACAGTTTTACTACAAATTAATTAAACTGCTAAGCAACATTTATTGATTTAAATAAATATTTCAGCTTTAAAATCGGGGTTATAAATGTCACTGTGTTTGTATTTTTGAAACATCACAGTGTTTGTATTTTTGAAAAAGAAAAGTTATTAATGAAAATGTTTAAGATAATAGTTAAGTTATTATACCAAACTGAAATATATTTTAATGAGTGTTTTTAAATCATATGAAGTGCTATCTAACAAAATTGTTTTTATCATTTAAATTACTCACTATAGATAGTAAACTCATTTTAATTAAAAAAAAAAAAAAAAAAAAACTTTATGCGAATTTTACGCATTTACGCATTTTTTAGTATTTAAAATGCGTAAAAATTCGGTAGTATAATTTAGTACTAATTTTGAAATGCATTAATTTGCATTCAAATTTTAGATTCAGTCACAAATTAAAAGAATTTGAAAAAAGTAAGTCATAATCAAAATGCAAACATATTTTACTTTAGCAATGCACTATTTTTAGAGTGGTCCACGCACGACGGATATTAGTTTTAGATACTAAATAAATTTTCTGTACCTTATATTTTTTATTATACTATTCAATGGAATTTGTGTTATACTTCATTTTTTTTGTTTCATAAAATAAATATTTTTGGGAAGCTTATAAATCAATTTCTCTTAGCTTATTGAAACAAAAATGTTGTACACGTTTTCAATATTTGTTTGCTTTATTTCAAATCTACGATTTTAAAGAACGTGACATGGATTTCAAATATTGAATATGAATTTATAATACGTATATAATCATTCATATTTTACGTATTTAAAAATGAGTGCCCATAAATATTCTAAAGTATTTCATCGATTTTCCGAATAAAAGACTGATTAACATGCCACAAAATTATTAAATCGAATAAGTATCTGACTGATTTGTTAAAATGTGAATATCATTCAAAATGTGCATTAAACGCATTTTAGAATGAAATAAGAGTAATGAAGAGTAATGTAGAATCTTTTATAAAATAAGATATTTTTAATATTAAGGAATAATATAAGGCCTAGAAATTTTACTTTTAATTTCATAAATATACATATTTTTGATCCTATGTAAACGTATTTTATACTGCAAACCTATTTGAAATTAAGTATATATCGTAATAACAGTTTTACTACAAATTAATTAAACTGCTATGCAACATTTATGGATTTAAAGCAATATTTCAGCTTTAAAATCGGGGTTATAAGTGTCACTGTGTTTGTACTTTTGAAACATCACAGTGTTTGTATTTTTTAAAAAGAAAGGTTATTAATGAAAATGTTTAAGATAATAGTTAAGTTATTGTAACAAGATGAAATATATTTTAATGAGTGCCTTTAAATCATATTAAGTGCTACCTAACAAAATTGTTTTTATCATTTAAATTACTCACTGTAGATAGCAAACTCATTTTAATAAAAAAATAAAAATAAAAAACTTTATGCGAATTTTAGGCATTTACGCATTTTTTAGTATTTAAAATGCGTAAAAATTGGGTACTATAATTTAGTACTAATTTTGAAATGCATTAATTTGCATTCAAATTTTAGATTCAGTCACAAATTAAAAGATATTGAAAAAAATAAGTCATAATCAAAATACAAACATATTTTACGTTAGCAATGCACTATTTTTAGAGTGGTCCACGCACGACGGATATTAGTTTTAGATACTAAATAAATTTTCTGTACCTTAAATTTTTTAATATACTATTCAATGAAATTTTGTGTTATATTTCATTTTATTGTTTCATAAAATAAATATTTTTGGGAAGCTTATAAATCAATTTCTCTTAGCTTATTGAAACAAAAATGTTGTACACGTTTTCAATATTTGTTTGCTTTATTTCAAATCCACGATTTTAAAGAACGTGACATGGATTTCAAATATTGAATATGAATTTATAAAACGTTTATAATCTTTCATATTTTACCTATTCAAAAATGAGTGCCCATAAATACTCTAAAGTATTTCATAGATTTTCAGAATAAAAAGACTGATAAACATGCCACAAAATTATTAAATCGATTAAGTATCTGACTGACTTGTTAAAATGTGTATATCATTCAAAATGTGCATTAAACGCATTTTAGAATGAAATAATAGTAAGGAAGAGTAATGTAGAATCTTTTATAAAATAAGATTTTTTTTAATATTAAGGAATAATATAAGGCCGCTTGTAGAATTTTCACTTTTAATTTCATAAATATACATATTTTTGAAATTATGTAAATGTATTTCCTACTGCAGACCTATTTGAAATGGAGTATATATGGTTAAAACAGTTTTACTACAAATTAATTAAACTGCTATGCAACATTTATGGATTTAAATAAATATTTCAGCTTTAAAATCGGGGTTATAAATGTCACAGTGTTTGTATTTTTTTTAATAAGAAATGTTTTTAATGAAAGTGTTTAAGATAATAGTTTAGTAATTATATCAAACAGAAATTTATTTTAATGGGTGTCTTTAAATCATATAAAGTGCTACCTAACATTTTTTTTTAATTGCCTACTGTAGAAAATAAGCTAATTTTAATTAAAAAAATAATTATTATTATTATAATTATAATATGATCGTATAATTAATATGTACATTAACTAGATCTCTCAAGGATTTTTCGTTAAGTTTGATTTTATTTTTCAATTATTATAATCGTTATTTGAAATTATATATTTTTTTCCACAATGTCTTTCAGAGGATTTGGTGAAAGTTGGGGGCCCGGCAAATCAGTTTAACCCGCTTCACCAGCTTTACCCCTAAATATTCTTCTGATTCACTAGTCGACAAAAAAAAAAAAAAAAAAAAGAAAAAGAGGGGGGGGGGGTTAACAGAAATGAAATTAACTATTTTCAACTAATTTTGTAGTGCATAATTAAAAAATAATACGTACAGTTTTTTTTTTTTTTAATTATTTAATCTGTACCGGAAGCAATGTACAAAAGTCTTTAGAAGACATGCATTATTACTACCAATATTATTAATTTAGCATGGAATACTGTTAATATGAAGATTATATACATATTGTAAACTAAGTAGAACATAAAAACATGGAAAATACACTAACTGATTGAATTGTTATTATTTGTAATTTTAAAACCAAAATACAAACAATGAGTTTTTTTACGTCTTGTGTTAAAAGTCTACCTTGTGATTTTAATATGAATAGTTCACAAATACAGCAAAACTTATCGCGTACGGTTTTACAAGTTCTACATTGAAAGCTTTCCATTTTGAACACGAAACTTTAACTATAAAACAGCACAATCATACTTAACAAAGAATATCTGTTAACTAGAATAAAAAAAAAAAAAAAAAACACATAAGATATAAATACAGGGTTGTCAAATAGGGGTTTTCAGCAGAGAGGATGGCCAGGATGCAGGGTTGATAGCACGAAAGGTTACCATGTGTGATACAGTCGGCAGCAAAGCACTATCTGAGCACTAGCTATAATCTCTATCCAAAAAAAGTACACTTTAATACTGCTTTGTTAAATAAATCCTTGTCGAGTCATGTTCTTAGTCAGTCTGAGAACATGATTCGACAAGGATTTATTTAACAAAATATTATTAAATTTACTTTTTTTGCTATCGGAATTATTGGCTAGTGCTCGGATACTTTTGCTGTTGACTATACTGAAAAATCATTAAAAAATAGTGAAATTTGCCCTTTTACTTTAACAAAAAAAATGGAACAAACATGGTTGCCAGGACTCTGAGTAGCCAGGACTCTGGGTTTCCAGCACCCAACAAGAAGGTTTGCCACCTGTGACACTGTGAAAATGATAAAAAATCGCGAAAATTGCCATTTTCTGATACACTAACAGAAAAATGTGACGTGGTGGGACTTTTTTACCTGCAGATATTTAACCCGTTAGTAGTCGCTAGTTGGTCGATTTGCCGCCCATCCTTCCGTGCTGCCAGATTATTTTATTCAATAGCGACCAAAAATTTTTAGAAGTGGTATTTGATATAGATAAAACGCGAATAAAATCGAAGAAACGTCGATTACATCACTTCTTAAAATTATTGTTGACAGTTAAATAAAAAGTGCGCAATCTGTAATAAGTGGCACTGTCTATAGCGACTACTAACGGGTTAAATAAAAATTGGAATTAATAGTAAAAATCATAATTTGACCGTTGTTACCGAACCACTGTATACCTGTGTTATTATTATTATCATTCTCCGTTGTTCGTTGTTCATATTTGTTATATATAATCTCATCATCCAGGGACTCAGAAACATCTCACATTAATTTTTTCAATATATTTTTCGCCTTGTATAAATCTTCCTTTCCTTATACAATTGTGTACATAATATTTTAATTTCTTCCTTTTAGCTGTTTGATCATTTTAATGATGATATATTATAAATATGTATATCTATAAATAAATTTCTAAAAAGTAGTAAAAGTTAAGAAACAGAAGATTTTAGACCAAGAAACCACATAGGTCAATAATAATAAAATTTCATCAAATAAAATTTACCTATATATACGTATATATAACATATATGCTAATTGATATGATTCTAAAAATATTAATGGGCGTATTATGATTTAAATACTTTTCTTTTACGTATATGTTTACAAAAAAATTCTTTCTGACATTCTTTAAAATGTGTAAATGTATAATATTTTAAAAGTAATGAATTTTGATATATATAATGTAAAGTAAGGAGAAATCGCGCGTTAGGAGAGATTGCCCACATAGAGATTCGGAAGGAAAGAGTAGAGTGGGCGAGTTGCTATTTCATGTGGTTGTACAACATCAATCAGTGCTGACTTGAATGTGCGTATTTATTGCTTCAGGAGTGTAAGATAAAACGTAGTTATTTTATCTCGTTTTCAAAAATAAATGTTTGAATTTTCATAACCCTTCCCAAGAATTTCCATACATTGGTAGTAGTACAACATATTTTTACTTTAAATAGTTTATCATAAGCTACTGACCTAGACTAACGGTAAGAGAACCACAATTTTCTCTAAAAGCGAATAAGTATTAAAAATAAGAATGCGCAATCTCTCCTACTAAATAAGAGAGTTTGCGCTTTCGCTATTTAGGAGAAATTATGCAATGATTTTCATAAAGTACTATACTAATAGGAATTTCGCAGCTTATTGGTAATAACAAGACATTGAAAATGAGTTTGTTGAATATCTGGAACTACACAAAGAGATGATTTTGACAAGTGGTTGGACTAGTTCAACTCGTTTAAGATGGCGCAGCATTTTGGAGGCTATTCCAAGAATCGAAAATTGAAAATTATTCAGGTGTGGCACGATCGACAAAAACTACATCTCTGGTGGGATTTACCTCGCGAATGCTAATTTAACCTATATGAAATTTACCGCAAAGTATTTAAATGTAATAGCATGCCTGTTTAATTTCGCAATATTTTCAACTATGATTCAGAAGTTTTGTAGAGCTGTTGGCTGCTCAAATGAGAAGTGATAAAACTAAATGCAAACAAAGAAATATCAGCCTACTAAAACTTCTTTTTAAGAACTGTAATCGTCTAATTTTCAATAAAATAAAATAAAATAAACATAATTGATTTTAAACTTAAGACGAGAAAATTTCAAAACAAGTTTAATTTAGATTTTGTACTTCAAAAAATTTTGTACGGAAGACTTAGAGGAAAATAATAATAATAATAATAATAATAATAATAATAATAATAAATACAGTGGTGGAAAAAATTATAAAGCCACTTGAAAATATGATATAATTAAAAAACAAAAGATCAAACATTTACAAAATTTCATACATATATATTATATGCTACAAGGAACAAAAGGAAAAAATAAATTTATTAATAACTACAATAACAAAAGGTTAGTAGACGTAAGAAAAATTGATGTACAAAGAAAGCTGGAAAAAATTATAAAGTCGATACATGTATTTCATCAATAATCGATGTGAGACCCATTTTTTTCGATAACTGTGACTAGTCTCTTGTTCATTGAATCTATCAGACCACACAAAGTACTTGCATCAATATTATTCCAGCAGTTTTTAATAGCATTCATAAAATCTAATTTTGAATTGAATTGTCGTCCATTTTTGTAAACATTTCGGGCTAAAATTCCCCAAAGATTTTCTATTACATTCAGATCGGGGCTAACAGCTGGCCATTGAAGTCATTTCGCCAAGATTTAGTTGACTTCGAAACATGAACGGAAGCGTTGTCCTGCTGAAATGTCCAGTCTCCTGAAGTTATAAGAGGAGCAATGGGTAATAAATTATCTCCTAACATATCTTGATACATAATTGAATTAATTTTGTTATGGATGAAAACAATTAGAGTGGTTCCACCGGCAGCACATGCAGCCCAAACCATTACCGAGCCACCTCCAAATTGACGCTTTGAAAAAATATGAGGTTCCTGTCGTAAATCATGCCAAAAATATTTATAGCCGTCGGGTCCATCGAAATTAAATTTCTTTTCATCGGAAAAGACAATATCTCTCCAATTTGTGCCTTCGGTTAAATGTTTTCGGGCAAAGTCTAAACGAGCATATTTGTGGTGCTTCGAAAGAGGGGGTTTTCCTTTAAATTTTTTAAACTGAACAATGGGATTGCTACTTAAAACATTTCTTACCGTTCGGCTTGTACATGGTAATTCTAAATGTTCTTGAATTTGGGCAGACGACATTGTTTATCCGCAAGCTAGCTTCCGGATTTGTCTTGATTGCCATACAGTTAAGGATTTCGGTCTTCCTGTACGCTTCTTACTGCCGTAATCTTCGGGATTTCTGAGAAAACTCTTTACTGCAGCCTTGGACCTTCCTATTTTTCTTGCAATATTAGAACCAGACATTCCAACTTCATTTAAAGTTAATATTTTAATTTGTTCACCATCGGATAACTTTTTTCCTCTTGGCATTGTATTAAACACATCAAATACAAAATGAATGCACGTAACACGTTTATATTTACCTAAACATTCCTAGGAACATGCTTTCTCATGTCTGGCATTATGCCAAAGGAGGCTAGAACCATCGGCTTTATAATTTTTTCCAAGTTGTTTTTCATTGGTTGTAAGAAATTAGCATTATTTATGTTCCCTATTCCGTTTTTCTAAACAAAGTTTATGCGCATTACTTCCATGTTGATCATGCAAATGAAAATAGAATTTGAGTTATCAACAATTCCATTACTTTTTGACTTTTGTAAATTTTTCTATCGGCTTTATAATTTTTTCCAGCACTGTAGTAAACGATAGGCCTGTATGCGGGCACGACTAGCCTCATATCACTTTACACATATGGTGTTCTAACTTCTTTTTTTTTTTTTTTCTCGAAAATGCATTTCACACACGGTATGCAATCCGTCTCGAACAGGTTTACTTATGGCAGGTAGTTCGATGTAACTTCACTATGTACATACTGCTTAGCAAAAGATTAAAGACAGGTCATGCGATTTGGAGGAGGGGAGAAAACGAATCTATTCTATAAAATAAAATAAAATAGGAGGGTAATAACAGGAGACCTTTCGTTACAGGTTTAGTGAGAGAGTGACTTTTCTCACACTTCCAATGTATGCTTCCTCCCCTCCAGACCAGTCCATTTTTTCTGGCAGCGTGACAAGGTTAGCCTTTAAAGTCTGGCCAAGCAGTAATTACAACGATTGTGGACAGCGAACAGGAAACCATTCAAGCTGAAAAGAAAACGTATTAGTTTTAAGTTAAACATGTTACTTGATAACTCTATGCTATTATGCAATCTTTATCTAGATTTATTCTTTTCTCTGTTTCTTTAATATTTTTTGTTAAAACATTTTTTTGTGTTTCCTTTTAAATTTCCTTTATTTTAATGATTTTTTAATTATTGAATAAAATAGCCACTCCCAATTCAAAAATATTTCTTTACAAATACCTTGCAACAATGTCATTTAAGCGCAATTATTTTTATTAACAATGTAATTATAATTAAACGCAATCTCTCTTACCCAAATGCGCAATCACATTCACCCTATATATAGAGATTGCGCAAATTAGTTATCTTGGTTTTAATACAGATGTTGTTTTAAAATATAACAGAAAAAGTAAAAGAGTAATGGAAATGCGTAGATGAATGACCAATTCAAAATTGTCACGAGTAGTTTAGTAAAAAATTAATATTTCAATTTTTTATGGCGTTTTGTTGAATTGTGCTCAATCTCTCCTAGCTTTACCTTATTTAATGAAAACGAAATTTATATATATATATGTATATAAACATTATTTTTCCTAAACATACGCCTGCCATAATCATCTACAGAGTAAATATAATCAATATATATATAATATCTATACGAAATTTTTATATAATTTGCTTTACAATGATTAATTATTATGTTATATGAAGTTCAAATGCATCATCAGCTTCTATAAACAATAATTGACATTATTGTATATTAAGAAAAATTGTATATTAAGTGTGTAAAATTTTAAAAGACAAGATAGTAGTTAATTTTAACTTCTATAGCGTTACTTAAAATTAACTATCAGTTGACAGTAATACACAAAACTAAAATAATAGTAAAATTAATGAATGTGCTACATATATTAATATT
Source organism: Salticus scenicus (assembly GCA_963930645.1). Lineage (NCBI taxonomy): Eukaryota > Metazoa > Arthropoda > Arachnida > Araneae > Salticidae > Salticus > Salticus scenicus. The sequence goes on along the minus strand of OZ005649.1, from coordinate 279,511,133 downwards.
ATAATCTGATAACAAAGCTCATGGAAAAAAGGAATTTTAACAAAATTGTTATTAGAAATGATAAACAACTGGGTTTTTTAATAATTAGTAAATTAGTAAACAAAATCGATGTTTTCTTAAATTTATAATTGCGATTCAGTATATTAGAAAGAGAACCTGCATTTTGTTTTTCCTTTTACTCTGTTACGTAAATTTCAAGAAGTATAGTTTATTGAGTGAAATTTTTGAAATTGAATTTTTTATATAAACACGTTTTTGTTTACCTGAATCGAAATCTCAGATTATTTAGCAGTTAGTCGTTCTGTCTCTGCCTAGGTGCAATCTATATATATAAAAGAGTACTTCCACTCACTCACTCACTCACTCACTCACTCATCAACGCACAGCAAAATTTACTGGAGCCACTGACTCGAAACTATGTCAGATTATAGAACATATAGTGTAAGCATCCCCTAAGAAGAGATTTTGCAAAATTCGCCTCCCAAGGGGGAGTAGGGGGCAAAATGTGATTTCACAAAAACCTTCATATCTCAAAGAAAAAAACAGATATCCGTAAATTTTTTGCTTTAAAATATAGCTAACACAAATATCTAAAAACCGATTTCTGGAATTTTAGAAATTCGGTCCCCTAGCGGGGAAAGGGGGCAAAACGTGGTTGCACATACCCCTATATATCTCAAACAAAAAAACAGATATTCCTGAAATTTTTGCTCTGATATATAGCTAATACAAATACTTAAAAACAAATTTCTGGAATTTTAAAAATTCAGCCCCCAAGAGGGGGGAGAGGGGGGCAAAATGATTTCAAATAATCCTTTATATCGCAAACAGAAAAAAGATATATGTGAGGTTTTTGCTCTAAAATATAGCTCCCACAAATACATAAAAACTAATTTCTTTAATTTTAGAAAATCGCCCCAGGTGGGGTGGGAAAGAGGGGGGCTATTGGGCCAAAAAATAGAAATACAGTTAGACCGTTCAAAATTGGTAAAGATAGGTTTTAGAGGCCTGCAAGTCGAATGAGGATATTTTCGATAGTGTAAAGTTATTAGGAGGATCAGAAAGAGGGGGGGGGGGGCAAAAAAAATAAAAATAGAGTTATACAGTTCAAAATTGGTAAGTAGAGGTTTTCGATACCGACAAATCGATTGTGGATATTTTCGAATTTGTAAAGTTATTAAGAAGGATGGGAAGGGGGGTCGGAGGGGCAAACAAAAAATAATAATTGAGTTAAATCACTCAAAATTGGTACATGGAGGTTTTTGATACCTACAAATCGATTGCGAATATATTTAGAATTTGTAAAATTATTAGAATAGACTGGAAGGGGGCATAAAGGGGTAAAAATATATAAATTATGTAAAAATATAGAAAATTAGTGTTGTTTCGTTTTGAGAACCGATAAATCGGATACTTTGAAAAGTACAGAATTATTACAAGGGGCAGGAAGGGGGGCGGGCGCAGGGTTAAATATAAAGAAATTCAGATCGAATGTTGGAAGTTAGTATTATTAGGTTTAAAAGTCCGAGAGAACGATTGCGAGTACTTTTTACAATTTAAAATAATTAGTAGGGGCGGAAACGGTGGGTAAAGGAACATAAGTGCCTGTATACACTGCCCCAGGCAGTGGGGGCCCGTACCGATTATTCCACCTATGAAAGAATTCTTTTTTGTGTGTATTTTATATTTATGTTTTCCCCCTAAGACAATATAGTGATTCATTAACAGTGTCGCACGCGCAGCGCACAATGGTCTGCGCTGCCGAAGGCAGCGGGGACACAGTGCGACATTTTTTCCAATGAGAATTCTCTCTCCCTCTCTCTCTCTCTCTCTTTTTTTCGCATGATAAAAATTAATGTATTTTTGAGAATTAATTATTTATAGTAATTCATTTAAAAATAGTGACCAGCGAAGCGGGCGTAGCCTGCTAGTTGATATTAAAATTCTTCAAGAGCACATATTAGCAGCTAGTCCAAAATGAGTATTCCAATTCTGAGGATTTTAAATGAAAATGTTTATTGAAGTTGAGCAACTAGTTCGGTTACAGAACATCCAAGAGAATATCAAAACATTATGTCAATGAACGAAAATTTGCAAATTTTAACACTTATGACGTTAAACAAAATGAAATAGCACACATTCTTCATGCATACAAGCATGGTTACTCTAGCATATGGTATGCAAGGATTCATTATTCGTATAGATTGCCACACAATACTGTTCGGATAAATCCGGACAATACATAAAAAATATTAGAAGTATATTTCAAGTTATGCTATTACTTTCTTCTGTATGTAATATACAAAAATTATTGGATTCGTGAAACTCCGGTTATCGATGGATTTACACGTTTTGGGATGTCCCGAACACGATTTGATAGTTTTTAGAAAATGTCTGTCTGTGTGTATCACGAATTTTGCGGACGCTGTATCTCACGAACCAATGAATGAAATTTAATCAAACTTCGTATTTAGTTGGACCCTGACATAAGCTAGTGCTGATGAGATTAGTGGATCAATCACTCAACAGGTGGCGCTGTTATCTAAATTTTTCCAAATTTTCAACATTTTAGTATAGGACAAAATTTCGTATAAATGTACATAATGAGAGTTGTTTCTAACTTGTGATTGTAAAATTAATACGAATTATTGATAATAGTAGTAGTTAACTAGGAAAAAAAAATTTGTGCATGTGGGGGCATCGCTTCCTCCCCCTGGGGGGAAGTACACCCCAGGGGGTTAAATTTTCAAGATGGATATCTTTCGAAAGGTTTCGTCAATGCCTTTAAAACGAATGATTGAACTATAGATCTGTGATAATTTAAAACAAAGTTATCGATTTTTTTTTAAATTTATTATTATTATTATTATTTAATATTGAGAATAAAATGAACTTTTTTGGATATTTAATGTTATACTACTTTTCTAATATGGAAATCGTCGGCATTATCATGGAATATATATATTTTTTTTAATAATAATTTTAACAAATTTTTTTACTGAGTGAATTTGTATAGGAAAATATAGAAGAAAGTCATGTGGTGGCCACAACATACTTGTGTGATTTTCCTGTTATGCTAAATTTAAGAAGATTATTTGGCTTGTATATAATGTACACAGGGTATAAGATCCATCTAAAATTAGGTGAATACATTCGTCTCTAATTAATGCAACTTATAGAAATGCTCCACTAAATTTTACCAAGTCCTTAAAATGATAATAACTCATTCATATATATATATATATATATATATGGCAAACAAAAGGCCAATTTTGATTTAAATTTCATTGTTGTGTTTTTGCTATAATTACTCATTTTAAGGTCCCCTTAATAAAATAATGATAAATTTAATTGGTTAACTTTGTACATGACTGTTATCAGTATGATTTAAAGACAAATATTTACAAGAAATTCAATTTGTATTTTTTGAAGTTTATATGACATTACCGCTTGAAAAGTTTGACCAAGATCGGTAAGTTTTAAGCAGTGGTGATAGTGAAAGTCGTCCAAATATTTTTTATTAAACTTTTTAATTTTATCACAACCTTAATGCAAGGTAACAGAATGTTGCGTGTGTACCACACCAGATTATTAGAACATAATATGTCATTGTACTTGATATTAAACGAATGTTCGATAATAATATTAAAATGCAGTTATTCGCAAAAGTCTTATCTTTGGTTACACAGTTAATTGCTTAAAATTTACGGTTGATAAAAAGTCTATTATTAAAAATTTATGAATTTTATTTAGAGCTTTTTCGTTTTCTATCTACTTATTAGTTTTAATATTATCACGATATTTTGGAACACATTATAATTAATATGATATCCAATTATTAAGAAAGGTCTTAAACTGCAAGAGGGTCTTAACATTTCCATACATAAAAAGAAAGCACCACAGAACTGGCGTTTAAAATAATAAGCACAAAACTTTGAATGAACACCACAAAATACAACAAACTCACAAAAATTGTTTCGGGTCGAAGTTAAACCTGTTTTTATTTTCAGAGATTTTGTAAAATTATCTCATTGAATATTATGCAAACTTTTATAATTTTTATGCAACGTTTAACATCGTCAAAAAGTGAGATTTTGAATATTAGTAAATAAAAAAATTAAGTAATATAAAAAAAAAAAAAAAAAAAAAAAAAAAAACTTGTAAAGTAGAAGTATAAAATTAAATCATTATGTTAATATGATTTCCTTATTTGAATTTTTTGTATAAAAGACTGAATGTGACGTGGAAACATAGGGAAATTTTAACATATCACTAACAATTCACATTACAATTTCTAACATTTTTTTTTTTTTTTTTTATAATAATAAACTTACAAATTATTGTGGGAAAATTTTAGATTGAAATATGGCTGATAGATTTAATTTGGTAATGTAAGACAAAAAATATGGGAAGAATTCAGGTTAAACGTAAGAGAGAGAGAAATAAAGATATTTAACTATTTTTAATTTCGAGTAAGAATCGAAATGTCTAACTTTTAGTGCTCATCTATAAAGTAAAAAAGAAGGAAAAAAGAGAGGTAGAATTTCTTTGTATCTGTTTAAAATATGTGTTTTATGCTGCAATCTTTTATCCTGAAAGAAGCAGCTGGTTTTAATGAGAAAAGTTTTGTCGTTAAATTCACCATACATCACCTTTCTTTTTTTCGTTGGATCACCAATATCTTTATCTATTTATTTACTTATTTATTTTTTTTATTTTTATTATTATTTTTTTACATTGACACCATATCACTATAGGTGTTTTTATTGTCTGTTTTATTAAGTATTTCACGGTGTTTGCTTCTGGATAAATATTAAAGCGATAAAGAATATGCACCTGATAAATTATAATATTAAGAATTACATTATTTATTTACATGATAATTTACATATCTGCGAACACTATTTGCAATGGAAAAATATGTTTTAGATATTAGACAGTGATAAATATATCATAAACTAAATTTATCAATTTTTATGTTTATTGTAGAACATACATTATATATTTTCCTTTTATTTTATTTTCTTCTTATTATTATTATTTTCGTATATTATGATATAGAAAAATTTCCTGTAGAAATAAACAATATAAACTACCCAATCACAGCAAAATATAAATATATATTATTTTTATTAAAAAAGAAGATGATTTTAAGAATCATTTATTGTTTTATTTTATATATAATAATATACTGTAATCTAGATAACAACTATAATTTTAATAATTATTGATAATAAATTATTAATATACTTTAACTTTACTTATTCTTTTTAAATTTCGCATAGATAAGAAAAATTTCTACTATTTCTGGGGATAAAAAAAATATATATGTAAAATAAGTAAATTTATTATCATTAATGGTTTATAAAGAAACTGAGTGATCAAAGTTATCAATTTGTAAGAAAAAATTGTTTACAAAGAACGAATATTTTAATTATAAAATAATCTTCAAGAAATTCATAAAATAATAATAATAGTAATAATATCATTTAAAGTAATATATATTAAATATAATATATAAAAAAATTAATATTCCACATATTTTTAATTTGTTTTTCATATAGACCAAAATTTAAAGTTTTCTGCATTTAATGATGTAATTAATTGAATAACCAGAACACATACACTAAAAATAACTGATTTATTCATTAATAATAATGTGTGTGCTTTTTGGGATTATTACGTTTTACAACTTAACATTTAATTATTGTTATTAACATTAAGATTAATCACTTCATGTTTAACAAAATTAAGATCAAACTAATTAATTAAATAATACTTAATAGCAGGTGCTTGTTTAATACTAAATCCTATTTAACTGACTTTTAATGTTTTTCTAGCTTCACGATAAATAGTGATCGCACACTGATGTATTATTGTTTGCTGTCTTTAAATTCCTTTCCATGAAAGATTTTATGTTAGTTGATTTAAGAAATGATTAAAATTTAAATAATTAATAATACAATTATAAAGAGAATTTTATCGATATTGAAAATCTCAGTTTATAATTTTTTTATCGATTAATCAATGTTTGCAAGTTATTAATTTATTTTTAATTTCTTTGATTTGGTGACAACAGTTTATTCTCCGTATTGTTTGATAGCTTTACATGTGGTTACTCTGATTTTTTCCATTCTTCTCTCTGGTTTCATTGATCGTTTGATTTAATATTTTATTTCATTTCTCATTCAAAATGGTTTTGCTGTTCGATTGACGCATGAACAATATATATCTGCTATTGTTAGCTATATTGTTTTACGAAATCTTGCAGCTCCATCTGCTTTAAAGAAGTACATGCTTTCTGATGAGTTAATACTTCTATTTTTTAAGCATTTTTTAATTCCAATGAGTTTTCCTGTTGTCCTTTATTTTTTCTTACTTTTTAACTGGATTCTTAAATCCTGAATCACTTTTAATACATTTAATGAGTTCCTTCATCATTTTCTCCGTCAATTTGTATAATGGTTGTTTTTTACTCATCTGGGCGTAAAGCGCGTATCAGACACGATGAGTCTATAGGCGATTTTAGAGCCAACCACTGATCAGCGACGATTTTTCGGAAAAAATTGTCTCTACTCCCAGTGTGATTCTCCAGTGTGACTCCCACCGAACTTGCCCAACTTTTTCAGAGCTGTCTTGATAAAATTATCTCTACACACATTTTTTCCACAGACTCATCCAATCAGGATGCGCTATTTTAATACGTCATATTTCCAAGATGGCGGAACACGGGAATCGCTTAAAGTGGAGATTTGAAGAGGAAATATTATCATTAAGCGCGTTTATTTTACCGTTAAATGATGAGAATTTTGAATTAATCGTTTTTATTTTAGTACGGAGTTATGACAATAGTTGTAACAAAGATCAAAATAGAAATAATTATGTGATATTTTACATATATGAAAGGGAATTTTAGCACTAATCATTGCGTATTTTATTCGCGCCAAGAAAAGGGATAAGCGTTAGAAGTTAGTCTTCTTCCATCTAACTTTTCACCCGTCTACTGTAACTTGTACGGCGTTTTCGTCGAGGAAAAATTGGCGCTAAAGTCGGCTCAAAAATTGGTTGTTTTTAAAGTTGCTGGGTCTGATACACCCTTAAGTAATTTAAATTGGTTTTGTTTCTTATTGGATCTAAATATGAATCTCAACATTTCTGTGATGGTTTTTGTACAGTGTTAAAATCAGTTTTATATTTGTTGTGTTGGCATTGGCTTGTATCTATTAAATGCTAGAATTTAAATGTTAAAATTTATTATGATAGCTATCATTTATATATATATATCCCAAAAGGAAATATATAATCAGTTAATAATGGTTTTAAAATATCTGGACACGTTTTGACCATTTTTGAAATAATGTTCATCCGTCAATCACCTTGCATGACAAACATTTTATGGCAGCTCTAGTTCAAGAACTAGTGTATAGAGAATCATGGAATTTTATTTTAAATACAAAGAAATAAAATAAAAAGTATTTTGCATGCAATATTACACAGGATATCATCAGTATGCTCGAAATAAGTAAAAATGTATTCAATTTCCGTTAAGATTTTCAGTTACATAAAATCACATAGTCAGGTTGTACAATGTCTATAATACTTCCCTTCCAGAATACATATTAGAAAAGCATAAGGTTCTTTCATATAAGCGAATACGATGGAAAAAGTAGGAACTAAAAAAAAAAAAAAAATGTACTATACCAAAATGAAAGACAAGGAGAAGTCAACTATAAACTTGAATTTTTTTTAAATACTTATGACTTAGTTTGTACCACAAATACATAATAATTGTACTTGTGCTAGGTGTATTAATTGCCCGCGCTCTATAATTCATTGCATTTTTTTTTTCTAATTCCACAGATACTACACAGCATTTTTATTACCATTATCTAAAAGCAACAGTTAAAAAATAACAAAAAATTGTCAAATATAATAATCTTTTTTTTTTTTTTTTTTTTTTTTTTTTTTTTGAGATGAATAAAAATGAATAAAAAATTGCACCAGTCCATCAGCCTTTTTTTCCAAAATCTAATTTTGATTTTAACTTTAATGAACTCTTGATGTACGACAAGAGAAATAATTTTTAAAACTTTGATTGATAATGACATTCTCCTCGACATTTTTTTCTTCTTTTTCACTTTTACAATTTGTAATCAGCGAAGAAAAAAAAAAAAGACTGGAATTTTTTTTTATTCTCCTTCACAACTTTGTTCGGAAAACAAATGGCGTCGTTCCCAGAGGCTATTGTTTTACACAAAAAGATATTTGCTTTTGAACGATAAAATTAGTTTTGATTTCTTTTTTTTTTTCCTTTTTAGCAAATATTAGTTCATGTGGCGTTTATACACAGGAAAGTGTTGATTTTCTTGCTCACTCTCTACCTCTCCCCCCTCTCTCTCTTTTCCTTTTCCTTTTCTTTCTTTCTTCTTTTTTTTCTTTTCTTTCCACAAAAAATAAATATTAATGATTTAAACCAGAGCAATTTTTACTTTCATAAATCGGATAATAAATATATTTTAAAATTTGAGTATCTATTTAATTCTTTAATATGTAAGTATATTAATTTTATAAGTTATAGGTTCGATATTCTGTTATACATTAAAATAATATATATAAATTATTTTAATGTATAAGAGAATATTAAACCTATTGTTCTCATCTGCTGCAGAGGAAAATTACTTTATTTTTATTTTATTTTTTATTTAAGAAATGCTTTATTTAATCAGTTGCTTAAAATTCACTGCTTTTTTTTTTTTTTGTCATTCTTAGGTTTAGACACCCCCTTTCATTATTTTTTCGGAAGGAAACGAATATAAAAAGAATCGCAGTACAATGTACTTGTCCTTAAACACCGTGTAAAAGTGGTAAGATACGCTCAGTAGAGCAGTCATATCAAGCCGGCAATGTTTTATTTTTTATTTTTATTTTTATTTTTTTATGAAGTCAAATGGATATTTATGCTAGTTCAGCATTCGGAAAGCGCTACATGCTGTATGAAATTACATCTCGGAAAGACAGTTTTCCGCATTGCCTGCTTGTTTCGACTGCCCTACACAGTGCCTTCTACCACCTTTACGCGGCGTTTTCGTTATTTTACGCGGTTTTTGTACTGCAAATCCTCTCTAAACCCCTTTAAATTTATGGCAGTTATTTCCTGATTTCTGTGAATATATAATATATTGACTTTTACGTTTACTATCATGAAAAACGGCAGTTTTTTGAGTGACGCAAGCGGAGGGACAAACGGGACGCTGCGAACTCATATATACGGCTAGTTTGACATCAAAGAGATTTGTAAAAGCCGATACTTAATATCTCAGCAAATATGCCATATTTTGTTCTCATCTTTTCAAAATAGTCTTTTATCTTCGGTCTTAATCTATCCTGAAAATTTTACATTTCTACATACAGTATGTTTTGAGATCTGAATCTCAATTTAAAGCCAAAAAGGGAAAAAGGTTGGTGTAATAGACTGAAATTCTGAAAAATATCTCTAAAACGGCTCGAAGGATTTTCATATAATTAATATATGTTGTTAATAGGATCTTTCTGAATCTAGTAACGTTTTCGTTTTTTTCAGGAAAGCTCTTGTTTTTTATATAAACCGCTTTAAATATGGAACTATATTACTCCGCCAATTACATGTGTTTCTTCGGGTGAAAACGCTCTTGTGCGGTTCTTACTTGTAAGGTATGTGGGTTGGTTTGTTGACCGACTTGAATGCAGCCAATGAATTATTTAGAATTTTTTTTTTTTAACGCAAAAGTACTTTATTACATGTTTAAAATATTTATTGTATATATACTAAGTCAAATTCACTTAAATATATTTTCTCTTGTGTTATGAAAAAAATATTTTTGATTTCAAAATTTCATATTTAGTCAAAAAAATATTTAGATAATATTTTAAATAAGGAAGTATTTTGTAATTTTAGATATTCCATTTTATCATAATAATGACGAATCTACAATTTTTTAAAGCGAAAAAATTTTTAATCATTCATGAACATCGATTTTATAATAACTCAATGATTTGCAATTCCTATTCATGTATCCTTACCCGCCAGGAATGAAAAAAAAAAAAAAAAAACAGCAAACAGAGTTTTGGCGCCATCTATCGTTGTTATTTAAAACATATTCTTTCGTAAATACATATATATATATATATTTCTTTTTAAAAAATAAAAATCTCTTTTGAAAATACAGTTAGAGTTTATTCATTTATTTATTTTTCAGACTTTAAAATGATACATATTTTAAATATTAACATAATCAATTTTTTTTTTTTTATTATTATTATTCAAAGCAATAATGACTAGGGGATGAAACAGTGTTTACACTGTTTATTAGAAAAAACAGTGTTTTAATAAACAGTGTTTAAACAGGGTTTTAATAAAATTCATTTTTCATGAATTTTATTAAAATTCATGAAAAATGTGTCAAATAGCAATTATTAAAAAACACGTCAAAATAAATAAATAACATCTTTACTTTGAAACCCATAATAATTTATTAAAAAAAATTATTATTTCTTTTCTTTTTTCTAATTAATTAATTTGTGCATGAAAAATTCTATTTCATAAATATATTTACAATTACAGTAAACAAAAAATCTTCCTTTAATTTTGAATAACTATTTTTACCTGTTTCTAAACAAGTTTTTAAACGAAGAAGAAAAAAAAAAAGTCAAATCTGTATGTATATGATTTTAATATAAACTACTAGATGGCGCCACTACATTTAATTTATTTTTCTTAAAAAAAAAAAAAAAAAAAGAAAGAAAGAAAGAAAAAAATTTTAATAGCTTCGAAACATGTAGAAATAATTATTTAAAATTAAAGGAGGGTTTTTTGTTTATTGTAGTTGTAAATATATTTATAAAATAGTATTTTTACGCAGAAATTTCATTTTTTTTTTAAAAGCTTAACTTATATTTTAAATAAAATTTTTCTCCAGGTGATTTTATCTTATTTTTTAAATTATAGAAATGTAAAGCTTAATTTATATTCTGTCTATTTTTTCCGCCAAGCGTTTTATATGAAAATATATAGGAAGTAATTTTTACTTGCACTTTTGATAAAAATTTAAATTGTGAATATTGGAGAAGTATACTTAGCCTCAAAAGGGGAAAGAAAATATATAAAATTCTATTTTTAACATTTACTTGACTTTTTTTAAATTGTTTAATTTGTAATTCTCTGAAAAGAAATTTGCAAAATGTAAATTACGCAATTCTAACTTAAATTTGAAATTTTTCACTTATTTTTCTTTCTTTCTTTTTTTTTTTTTTTTTTTTTAGAGTGTGAGATTCCCAGTCAATAAATTTTTCTAGTGCGAAGCTTCTCCATTTTGTTTCCAAGTGGCAGGCTACTTGAAAATTTGTCAGTATGATAACGTTTGAAATACTGAATTATTTCACACTAAATTTGTAGTGTAGATTTATCTCAGAAATGTATTTGATATGTTCATTTGCCAACTTAATCCACCCTCTTGTTTCCCTGTGCCAGCACACTGAAAATTTCAAATTTACATTAGAAAGGTTTTATGAACCGATTTGCTTAAAACTCCATATATACATAGCCTTCATTTATAAATCCACTAAGTCCATTAATAAATTGTAGTTGCCATTTTGAAAAAATATGGTGACAACTTCATAAGAAAAATTAAATTAGTTTACCCTTCCTAGGAGCCAGAAGGACTTGTTTTAATTTTTTGATCAATAACCACTAAAAAGTAATGATATCAGTACAAAAAACTCTTAACGGCTTAAAAGTTTGTGACGCCGCTACTTTGTGGCTATAAGAATTTGAAATATGAGTCTTAAAAATAATGATATTAAATTTTAAGTGACGCTTTGCAATTAGTTAAAATATACATAGATTTTCTTATTTTATCATTCACTTTTATCCTTTATTTATATTTATAATGCAAACGTAATATTTTTAACTTCAAGATCAGACAGATATATAAAATACACTCACTGATGCTTTTTCATTCGCATTTCAAATTCAAACTAACAGTTTTAAAAGGAATGATATAAAAATTCCAATGGCGCCTCTGTGTTATTTTAAAAGATTTGTTTTCAGATTCCATTGAAATTACTTCTGTTTTGTCTAATAAAGTATATTTACACATTTAAACAGTGCTTTTAATTTTCAAATATACTGTCAAATAATTATACTTTCACTGAGTTAGCATAATAAAGTAAAATTATTTATTTCAATAAATTGTTTTATCTTTTTCGTCACGCTATCCAAAACTGCAAGTAAGATTTGTGTAAATGTTTTCTTTACGTCACACTACCTCTTTGAGCAAATTTTCACTTATTTTTTTGGATAGCATGATGCAAAAGATAAATCAATTTATTAAAATAAATAATTTTACTTTATAATGCTCACTCAGTGGAAATATAATTGTTTGACAGTATATTTGAAAATTAAAAGCACTGTTTAAATGTGTAAATATACTTTATTAGACAAAACAAAAGTAATTTCAATGGAATCTAAAAACAAATCTTTTAAAATAACACCGAGGCACCATTGGAATTTTTATATCATTCCTTTTAAAACTGTTAGTTTGAATTTGAAATGCGAATGAAAAAGCATCAGTGAGTGTATTTTATATATCTGTCTGATCTTGAAGTTAAAAATATTACGTTTGCATTATAAATATAAATAAAGGATAAAAGTGAATGATCAAATAAGAAAATCTATGTATATTTTAACTAATTGCAAAGCGTCACTTAAAATTTAATATCATTATTTTTAAGACTCATATTTCAAATTCTTATAGCCACAAAGTAGCGGCGTCACAAACTTTTAAGCCGTTAAGGGTTTTTTGTACTGATTTTAAATTAAATATAAATTATTCGCTAACTTTGTCATTAATTATTCTGAATATTATGTAACAGCATAACTTATAAATGTACAAATATATTTGTAATCTTTTCATTAATACACTCTTAAAAATAAAATCCTGCCTTACTCCAGAAAAAGAAAACTAATTTAGCTCTAACAAATATTTTTAGAAATTTATTGTATTTTATTTTATTATTTTTGTAGTGTTACCTTAATAGAAAACAGCAATAATTTACCAACAAATTACAATATTTAAGAAAAAAATTACAAATTAAACAAAAGTAGAAAATTTGGATAGATTCAATATTACTGAGAACGATAACGATAATCAAAAGGGAAAATTAGCTCCAATTTTCTTTTTACAAGTTACGATTGTAGAGAACTATAATACAGTAAATCTTGCAAAATGAAATCTAGGAGAGAAAAAAATACAATAGATATCAAAAGTTACAGTCGTTGTTTCATCCAATTTTATAAAAAAATATTATATATATATATATATATATATATATATATATATATAAATGATAGATATCTTAATAAAAATTTAATTTTAATATTTTAGCATTTAATAGATACATGTCAATACCAGCACAACAAAGATAAAACTGATTGTAACACATTGCTAAATTCCTAATATTTATCAAAGGCAAATTAATTCTACATCAAAGAGTTGGTAAAAGCATACATCCACAAAGAGCCAAATAACATAAATGGTTATCCCACAGTTAATCAAAGTAATTAGATTAAAAATTAAAATAACACACATAAGAATAAGCGCAATTGCAGCTGTAATCAAAGTGCATGTAAACTTTTTAAAAATTAATGGTAAAACCAAATATTCAATGTTATGTGTATATATAATTATATATACAATTAAGCAAAAACAAGATTTTATATTTAATGAAAAAACTGTTTATATTTTAAATTAATAGCACATAAGCAATATATATATATTAATTTTATAAAGGAATATTCTTCGCAATTTCATAAAAGAATACTGTCTATAATTTAATGACATTTATTTGATGTTTAATAGATCCTTTATTTTGTGCGTACACTTCAGACCACTTTTGCTTTATTTATGGTAAGTAACTCTCTGTAGTCAGACAAAAGCTATCACATCACTGATGGAGGCGGCATAAAATTGTTAGTAAGTATAACTTAAGTATAAAACATTTTAAGTATACTTTTCTAATAAAAATTTTCTTTCTGAAATGTCGTTTAAAAACTTTTGAATAAATAAAAATTTTTTTAGAAAGCATTTTGACCATAGAAGAACATCCAGTAATCTAGAAAAGGTTGAAGGAAATAGTAAATTTAAAATATTTTTTATACATAGTAATACACTGGAGAAGGTACATTTTAAAATTAAACATTTAATATTCTATTTTATTTTTCTATGATAATTCTTTGTGGTATTTTGCTCGGAGTGATATTAATATGTTTCTCGAAGTTAATCATTAGGTTACTCATAGGTTTACTCATTCTTTCTTCTTAATAATTATTGATTTTATAAACATACAGAAATTTCTCACTAAAACAATTATTTTTTATTTGTTTAACTTCAAGTTTATTATGTTTAAACCTGAAAACGAATTTGATATATATATATATATATATATATATTCAAAATATACAATACGGTATGACTGAGAAAATTAAATTAAAATTTAATAAAATTTAATTTTTATTATTTAGTTTTTACTATCATTAGCAGATACATTTTATTTTAAATTTTAAATTTTATTTTCAACTTAATAGTATAAAACTTAATTACGACTCTACATCTAACTGCGGATTTAACTATGTTTAACCTCATGGCTATTCTGGTATGTTTGAGGTAATATTAGCCATTTTTGCAAATGTATAATAAGTAACAATTTTATTTTATTTTTTTAATTATTTTGTAATCAATATTGGTTTTTATAGTTTTTTAAAAGTGTGTTTGTCTTTTGTTTTTTCATTATCTTATTGAGTTTGATTTTATTTACAAATCCTTTAATGAGAAAATCATATATAAATCTTTTCTCTCTCTCTCTTCTTTTTTTTTTTTTTTTTTTTTTTTCATGCACTCCTGAAAATTACTAGACATTCACTCGAAAAATGACTAAAAGAGATCAAGTGGCACAATGTTCCATGTTTCTAAAACAATGCGCTTCTAATTCCTAAAATTTACTTCATCGCGTCCAACAAAAGCACGTTTACTACGTCCCCAAATGTGTTCAATTGAGCTTAAATCTGGTATGTTCAAGAGTCACTTGAGAAGTCCAATGAAGTGTGAGAAGCGTGGCACTATCCTGTTGCATCTGGATATATGACATCCATTGCAGAGAACCATTCATGAGTAATTTCTTGAATTCAGATTTTCAGTATTTACGATATTTAAGGGAGTTATTCCATGTTCTCTCAAAATCATGAATGATGTTCATGTTTTCACACCATTTCTCTTGACTGTTGCTATCCTAATTCTTTCACAACATTACTGATGTGTACTCTTATCCGTTATGCAACCTGTGTTCTAGACTATATCAAAATTTTACTGTCAGTACTTAACACGTTTATTTTCGTTTGTAATCGTTAGCTTTGGAACCTATTTCGGGAGACTTTTAATGCATCCAGATTTTTAAAAACATCTTTCAGTAGCCGAAAGTGAACCTAAAGACTGCTTTTCTCATGTATCATAGTTGCATAATTCCTTTGGTTGCATTTTCAATAATAATTAACTAGTTGGGAAACGTAGTGTCCATCATGAGGCTGCAATATATTTTCTATTTGCGATCCAACTTTTTTCTATCATTTTTACAAACTCCAATTTCTTTCTAACTTTGTAGCAAGTTCTTGCGTTTTTCCGGATAAAAAATACCGGAAAAGTTTCAAGACTTTAAAATACAACCATAAAAAACAACTGAAGACAATATAGAAGAAAAAAAATAGTAATAAAGAAGTATTTAATTAAGATGGTAAAAGAATGAAAATACATGAATTAATTAAGGAAAACAATTTAAAATCTCAAAAAACAGGTATAATGTCATCATGAGTACTTATATCAATGTATAAGTAAAGTTAAAATAAATTAGTGTTTCTAAAATTGTGAAGCATTTAAGCAAAAATTTACCATCAGTTTCCGACAGTGTTATAAAATATAAATAAAAGTTATGAACTTTACTTGATGATAAATATGAATTATTAAGCTTAAAATTTACAAAAAGGGAAATGGCAAGTTACACAAGTCCCACCAGGCGCAAGCATACATATATGTATAGTGTGTGTGTGTGCGTGTGTGTCAGCACAAAATACAAAGAATAGTTGCTACAAATTTCAGTTTTGTATTTTAAATTCCTATGAAGTGGCCACTTGAAAAGTTTGATTAAGATTGGTATGTTCCATATTTCATATTTCGTTTTTAAATAATAAATAAAAATTATCTTAAAGTACATTTTATTAAGTATAAATTATAATTTTTTAGCTTTAAATATTATTTTTATATAGCTTTTAAGTAGTGAGTAATTTCGATAAGTCAAATAAATAAAAAATGTCACATAAGAAAACATTTTTTTTTCCAGAAGATATTTTCAGCAGAAATAATAAAAGAAAATACAAGAATAAAACAGAATGAACAATAGATTTTGTGTGAAATTTCCAAAAAAAAAAAAAAAAATAATAATAATAATAATGAAATGTTGGCAAAGTTTAATCACATGTTTTCTCATAAAAACTTCCCTGGAATCTTGCTAATGGCTTTTCACGAACAATTCACATGATTCAATTGTATTATGTCAATATATTGATTCGTGATTAACCCTCGTTAAAGCACGTATCCTAATTAACAGCTGCTTTACGCTGCGTCTTTTAATGTTTTTTGGATAATGAATTTTAAAAGAAACCCCAAGTTCAGCCTTAATGTGTCACTTTTTTCAATTATACTTCGTTCTCTCCTATTTTCTTGTGAATAATATTTTTTCGTTAGCAATTTAAAACATTAAAGTGAATTTGTCTGGTACAAAGTACTGTTTATTGTGATTGGCTGTTGTTACACAGTTTCTTTATCAGCGGTACTTTTAAAACAATAGTTTGTTTTCTATATAAGACTTTAATTGCGTTATATTAAGGCTACCTGCTTTAAAATAATTTTTATAGATACCATTATAACATTTTTTAATTTTTAAATTAGACAAAAAAAAATCTCTTTAGAAATTGTAAACGTTTTAACTTCAAATCTAAGATAATATTTTTAATTACCATAAATAAAAAAAAATATGCATTTTGTAAACACTTTTACCCTTAACGAATAACAGAAAAATAAATTATAAAATAAATTACGAAACTAAAGTAATGACATAAATAAAATAAGGAAAAGGAAATTACAGATTTATTAAGAAAACAGTAGGGAAAATAAATAAGGATTAATGTATACGAGAACCATACATTAGGATATAAATTTTTAAATAAACTCTAATTGATTCATCAATTAAGCTATATTTGTCATCAATTAGGCTTCAATCTTGGATTTGATGCATCAATTAATCTTTGTCATCTTGCATGTATTGTGACTTTCTGGATTGTATTTTTCTACATGTTGGGTTCAATTCCGAAAATGAAATATAACAGACAAGTGAATAATTTATCACTGAGCAACAAATTCGAAAAGTAAATTTGATTATATATGTGTATTACGTAGATATATTTCAAATTATACACAGACATTTACAAATTGCTCAACATCCAAGTGAATGAAGTTTCAGGTGCTTCAAGAAATCAAACATTGACACAAAATCGACTTTACCGAAATTGGAAATATTGATCATAAATATAGCATGTTATATACAGCTAAAGATGAGTTAAATACTTTTAAAATATTATATAGCGGTTTTACGAAACCGAGGAAGTAGTGAAAATTGGACAAGAAACAAAATTATAAATATTATAATGCATTTGTTCAGAAATATGTATGTTTACCAGACTAGAAGTATAAAAGATCGAAAATTTCTTCACGAACAAAAAAAAATGTTTATGAAGATTAAAAGAAAAAAATTCGCAGGAAAATAAAGTTCTTACGTCATACTAAAATGTTATTTGCAGCATGAAGTATTAAAATTCGAACTTTTGTGTAATACCAATCTCGTAAAACAATGCCATAAATTTCACTCTTACTCAAATGTAATTATAATCGACAGAAAAGCTGTATTTGAATAATGAATAATTAAATGCTAATATTAATTGTAATTATTTATTTAAGGAATTTTTTAAAAGATATGTTGAGTTGAGTATTGGTTTTTCGAATATTATTCAACACGTTATAATTTTAACCTTTATTAAACCATTTTATTTACTGTTGTACTTAATCTTCTTTATAATTATAGAAATACACTACCTTCTTCACAATTGACCGGATACTTTCTATTTCAGAAATTCGGACAAATATCTCAAAAAGTACTTGACGATTTATTTTGAAAAATCAGACAATTGAAGTACATATTACACATGATAAATTTTAGTGTAAGTTTTGCTTTGAACGAAAAAGGAACGTAAGTAAAATTTAAAAGAAATGTTTAGGAATACTCTGTAAAAAGTAATCACCTTGTAAATTCATTTTTTTATTGGCATGAGAATATTTGTCTATAAAAATTTTAATCATTTGAATGCATTTGCTTGCGACTAGCGCATATATTTATGGTGATATAAAATTGTCTTTACTTTTTTTAAATATCCCTTTTTGTGTAGGGTAATAAATCCAATGAAAAGTCAATTATACATTTCTTCATATACTACAGTAGATACAACGTACTGCAATCAGAATAAAAAGGTATATTAAATATCTAGGAAATTGTGAACATATTCACTAAACAAATTTTAAAAGCGTATGTTCAAGTTTTAACGCAATTTCATTTTTTAAATTTAGTATCCAAACGTATTGAGATACTTAATTTAATACCCAGAGAATGTATCTAGAAAAAAAAAAAATATATATATATATATCATCAATAGAACGAACTAAATTACAGCTCTAAAAAAACCACAAGTCCAAATTTTAATTCCAAATATTATAATAGATATTATTTACTCTTTTACATAACAGAGACACATATTATTATTATTATTATTATTATTATTATTATTATTATTATGTATATATATATATATATATATATATATTTCAATTTATAACGCATTCCTCTCCTTACATTGACAGGGATGGAGTAGTTGCGCAGGATTCATATCTGTATTTGTTTAAGAAATTTCTCTAGCGCCAGTGTTTCATCCCTAAATTGATGAAAATCAACTTGAAAAATGAAAAAAAAAACACTTAAATATCTAAAGGTTTTAAGATAATATAAGAAGTGTGCAATAGCAATAGATATAAAAACTTGACTTCTGTTTTCCACGTTATATATATATATTAGCAATATATATTAGCAATATTTAAATTAGGTTTGATTTCTGCTTTGTTTTATTTATCTTCTTTTAGCTTTAGGATTATTTGCAGGTTTAATTTCTCATTAGATTAGTATCAAATATTACATGCAAAACGTCTTTATAAAAATATAAATTTTTAGATGTAAAATGTATAAAAATTATAGTAAATTGAAAACAGATTGATTTTTAATATATATATATGTGTGTGTAATAACAGTTAAAATATACTTTTTGTATTTTCCTTTCAAACAAAATGCCTAGTTATGTTTTAATTGTATATATTGAAATACTGATGATAATTCTTGATATATATTTTCCCCTATGAATAAAATTTTTATAATCTCACTAAAATAATTAAAATTACTTTTACAAAGACAAAACAAAAACGATTCTTTTATTTGTACCACATTTAAATTCGTTAATAAAAAATTGATTGATAATATTACAATTTATGAAATAAATATTAATTCCCTAATAAAGAAGCCAGAGAAGTAAATATAGGAAGTGTTTCGGGAAAATGTTTGTTTAAGAAAGCTTAAGAAAACAATCTAAGTTATTCAAAGAGAACCAATCATTTCCTAGAAGCAGTTACTTCCGGTCAAAGGTTCTACCGCCAGAATTATCTTTTCTTTCTGCTAAGTGATCTTAATAGAGTTCCTTTTTGGAGTTTCTTTATACCATTTATGGCGTTATTAATTGTAGATATCACATATATAATTGACAAACAATATTTCAATATATATGTATTGTTTATAATCTTTAGAGGTACAGTCTATTTTTATGGCAGTGAGTATTGTTGTGAATAAGTTAATTCATATATACATGTATATATAAGAAAATTATATTCTTTTCGAAAATAACTTCTAACTTAATGAAATCAACTATAATATATTGCTAACTTTTTTGCTTTTTTGTTATCGACATAACTCAAGTTTGTGCTAAATTTTAACATTTTAACTCAGTTTACCCTACTATATGCTAGGGATTTTTGCTGTTTCGGGGCAATTTCCATGGATATATTAATATTTAATGCTATTTATTCTATTAATAGTTTTATTGCTACTATTATATATATAATATGATGATGTTGCGTTTCTCTGTACATGTTTGTTACCCAAGTTTACCTTCCTAATGTTTGTTCAATGTATTTATGTGTTATTATTATTATATACTGCGTTCGAATTCCACATGCTGCTATTGCGTTGTTATATCGAGTATCTTTTATCTTTGTAATTCTATGTGATTTATATCATATCGAAAATAACTTATTTCTTAATGAAACCTATATAATATATTGGTAAATTTTATGTATGCTTTTAAACTACATATCTGGGTTTGTATTAAATTTTGGTAAATTAACTTGATTTATAATGATTTATAGAGGGGTTACTTTTTCTAAAAGCCATTGGTGCAATCCTGTTTAGTCCTATCAATTCTAATAAAAGTTTTTTTGTTAACATTATCTATTATTCTATTAAAATGTGATGACACTGGTTTGCTCTGTACATGTTTTTTTCATTCAAGTCTTCGTTCCTAGTATTTTATTGTTATGACGATAAATTATATATATATATATATATATATATATATATAAATTTTATATATTTAAATTTTACCTTTTGGATTTTCTTAAAATATTTCTTTATTAATAAAACATTGTACCTAATTAAAATATTTTTTTTCTATGGACCTCATTGGTGCCAGATAGGTTCTGATTTCAAAGGAGTGTAATATTGACTGTTTAAGCAACGCGCGTTTTAAGTATCGGGTGTTTATCGTTTAACATTGTACCTACTTAAAAAACTTTTTTTTTTTTCTATGGACCTCATTGGGACCAGGTAGTTTCCGATTTCCGAGGAGTGTAATATTGACTGTTTAAACAACGCGCGTTTTAAGTATCGGGCATTATCGTTATAATGCCAATAATTATCGTTAAATGCCGTAAAATTATCGTTATAATGCCAATATATGGTAGAACCATGAACACAGAATGTAATTTGCAATTAAAAATAAGTGATTCAATAGAAATACTTATCAATAACTTAGAATTTTTTAATTAAAACAAAATGTGAACAAATCTGTTATTATTATTTTTTTTTACCCTGGAGGTAAAGAACACTATGTCACAAAAATGGAATTTTTCAGAAGAGATTTTTTTTTTTTTCAGCTTTAAATGCATACTTAAATACACTTCTTTACAACTAGATTTCATCGCTTCATGATACTTTAACCCATTAATGGCCAAAGCACTAATGTAAGGAAGCAAAAATGCGCATCAAGGACATCTTGCTAAATCTTTTCACACACACACACAAAATTGACTTCATTCATGGGACAATGCGTCTTTCACTTCCGGAGTACAGAATTATATTAGTATTTTATAGCTTTCTAACATTATTATATTATTATTTACTTTTCTTTCTTTCTCATAAAAATTGAAACAGAAGTGTTGTGTAGAAAAAAAAAATAATAATAATAAATAACTACTTTTCAACGCAAAGCATCACGTATTAGTACCTACATACCAAGTATGATTTTCAGAAATATCTCATAAATGGAAAAATTTCGTGGCGAATTTCATTTTTTTTTTTTTTTTTTTTTTTTTTTTTTTTTTTTAATAAAAGAGATATATAACTTTGATACTGTGCATTATAATTTCAATTTTATTTAAAAAAAAAAAAGAAAAACAATCCGCTCCTGATTTAAAAATTCTCAAAATTAAATTAAATTTCTCTTATATTAAAATTGTATCTTAATATGGAGATTTTGATTTCGATCAACAGATGACTTCACCGCCACCCTGCCGAATAACCAAGCATGAAATATTTGGTTCAACTGGCTTTAAATTCTTCCAAATATATTTGTAAATGCGAGATTTTTAAAAATATATTTCTGCACATTTTTTTTTCTTAATTTTCTTTAAGAAAATAAGCATTTTATGCGTATTAGATTACATTTTTGTAGCTTAAATCTGTTACAGCAGAATTTGTGATTTTATGAATCCGATCTTGGCTGACCAGTCTGCTAACACGATACGTCACTATCGTATCGTTTCGACAAAATTTGATCGTAGCTAGGAAAAGTTATAGAAATATTATATAATTGTCATTCTTCTATCAAAATATATGAAAAAATAAATAAATAAAAAGTAAACATTCTCTTATGAAAAAATATAATAAATAAATACAAAGCTTTAAAGCGTATTATTAAAAAAAATAATTTCACTTTCTGTCCTTACTTTTCCGTTTGAAAAATTTAATATTTGAAATTAATCTAACAAAAATAATCAGTTAAAAATAAATTGTTCGAAATTTATTTTCAGCAGCTAATTTAATTTAATAATTAATCTATCACGCAATATTCTTTAAGCTGAAAGGAATTATTTTATGTAATATGATATAAATGCTATTTATGTAATGGAATTTTAGATATAAGTAAAATTATATTTCTATTATTTTACAATATTTTCACTTGTACGTCAATCTTAAATTTTATTATTATTTACTTTATGTTTATATTTTATGGTTTAATTTCTAGAACAAATGATAATAAACATTTTAGATATTCTACATTAAGATGATTTTTTAAGACAGTCAAAAACATTCAAATTGTATTTTTGTAAATTTCATTCCTTAATATAAATACGTTTTTCTGTAAAATTTTAATTTTAAGGTATTTCTTCAAAGAAAAGGTCGAATATGATTACAAGATAGGGAAAAAAAAAATGTTAGAAATGCTATAGCAATAAATAGATTTTTAATTTTAAGCATTTTAAAATTAGAATATTCGGTATAGTTTTGCAGTTTCGTTGAATAAAAAATTAATAATATCTTAAAAATCTTACTAAATCTTATTTAAATTGTAATGAATCTATAATAATAAAGGAAGATGTCTGTCTGTCTCTCTGTCTGTCTGTCCGTCTGTCTGTCTGTCTGTCTGAGTATCTATACGTTCAGCCCCTATTGAACGCATAAGTACAAAATTTGACATACGGGTGCTCCGAAGCCTGCCCGAATGCATAGTGAAAACAGAATTTAAAAATTTTAATTAGTTGCGGAGATATTAATTATAATGTAAACCTATGTCTAATCAAAAAGCGATCTCAATGACTGAGAATTCACCGCGATTGCATAAAAATGGATATTTTAACGAAGTTAAAAACAGAAAAAGTGGAAAATAAATTAGAAATATTAATCCGATCGTTACGAATTTGGTACCAAATGAAAGGGGATTTTTTTCCGAATCTAAGAGTGCAAGTGGCTTATCACTACAGCAATTAGATTTTTTAAAATTAACTAAAGTATGAAATTTAGTTGACAACAGGCAGAACACTTAATTATTTCATTTATCAGTGCCAGGTGCTAGACATGCTGGCTTCCGGTCGGGAAAAAATGTTTTTCGTTTTTCGCCCACGTGACAAAGTAGTGGAAATAAAAAAAGCAGTTTTTGAATTTTTTCAATTTAAAATCGATCAAAAGCAGAACTTCGAAAATGCCCGTCATTATGGCTCACCTGTATGCAGTTAAAAAATCTAAAGTATAGCTTTAAAAATTAAATAAATAGACATATTATATTTATTTAAATTCATTTTTATTTCATCTGTTAATGATACCAAAAGTTACTTTTAACAGAATAATATTGATTTTTTTCCCCTTTTTTTTATGAATTCGGTTGTAAAAAAGCAGTTTTGGAATTCTTAAATTTTAGACGGATTTCAATAGAAATCGTTAATCGCCCTTGATAGATTAGCCATTTTGAGTCTAAAATATATCAAAGATATTCATTATTGTAATACATAATACATCATTCAAAAGATATTTTAAAGTATTTTTATTGCAGGCTATTAAAATGATATAAGCCGTTGAAATTCTGTACGAAACTTTCGGAGAAAACTACGGAAAAACCAGAAAATTTTTATTCTTTTATATTTTACAGAGTTTCAAATTCAGATTTTCGCTCACATTTCGTACTAATAATTTTTAACGGTATATAGCCCGGAATTAAGCAAGTTTTGGAGAAAACCACAGATAAGTCAGACACAAATCTTTTAAAAAAATGTTTGTATTATCTTTGTATTTCAGCTTCTAATTAGCATAATTTCATTTTTATATTATCGAAAGTGGAATTCGAGATTCACCTGATTTACACGTTTTAAGGTGTCCTGATTAGGTTTTCTTTTGTATCTCAGCTACTAATTAAAATAATTTCATAAGTAATACATTATTTGAAAGCTTTGTTGATTTGGAATTGAACAATATATTACAGAAATTTCTACCGCCAGATGGCGGTGTAATATTTTAAAATTTCTATATTTCAAATTCTAATGAGCGAGGAAGTTGTTGTAAGTTCGAAAACGGAGATAAGGCGCCGCAGTCGCCACCGAGCGGGACTTAGCTAAAGTCAGAAATTTGAAAGGTTATAACATGGTGAGCGAACAGGCTGTTTCAGATATTGAAAAGGGAAAAGGGAGCCGAAGGCGCTACCGCACGGGAATTTACTGCGATTTCAATAAGCTATTTTCACGATATATCAATAAGCTGTTATTAGACCTGAAACGGGAAAAAGGCGCCGCAGGCGCGACCGAGCGGGAGTTTCGTAAAGTCGGATTTTTCAGGGATCGCGAACCAGCTGGTCGCCGAAGGCGGCTAGTCTATAATAATAAAAGAAGATGTCTGTCTGTCTGAGCATCTATACGTTCAGCCCCTACTGAACGCAGAATTATAAAATTTGACATACGCGTGCTCAGAAGCCTTCCCGAGTTCATAGTGAAAACAGAATTTAAAAATTTTAATTATTTCCGGAGATATTAATTAAAATGTAGACCCATGTCGATCGAAAAATGATCAAAAAAGAAACATTCTATCAGCAGACGATTTTCTAAGCTGTCTCGATCGGAAACAAAACAAATGCGAGACAATTGTCTGCGATAAAAAAGGAAATGAATGTAACCAATTAAGATATCACATGTTTTGTAGTGGGGATGAAAATTGCAATTTTCAAACTTTTTAAAATTTTCATTCACGTTACATTTCAATTAATATTTGGCCTAGACAGCATACTATAAAGCTACTGTTCAATTTTCATGAAAATATATGAATAAATAAAAAAAATGATGTATTTATTGGAAAAAGATTAAATTTTCTTTTATACTTTGCAGTATTTTAAATTGAGATATGTCGTTGAAATTTCGTAGTATTTGGTTTTAATGCCCGATAATTCGATTGTGAATATTTTTGAAAGACTACGATTATTAGGAAGGGCTTGAGGGAGGGAGAAAAGGGGCAAAAAAAAAAAAAAAGAGTTACTGCGTTGGAAATTGGTGGGTATATTTAGATTTTAAGACAGGGTAAATCGAATGCGAATATTTTCGAGTGTAAAATTATTATTATCGGCGGAAAGGGGGGGGGAGAGCGAAGGGGCAAAGATGTAGAAAATAAACGGGAGTTTCGGAGAAAACAACGGAATACCCAGAACACCTTTATTCTTTAATATTTTGCAGAGTTTCGAATTCGAATTTCTGCTCACTTATCGTACCAAGGATTTTTAACGTTATATAGCCCGGAATTATGCAAGTTTCGGAGAAAACCAGGGATAAGTCGGATTACTAAGAGAAATTTCAGAGAATTAAAAAAAAAAAAAAAAAAAAAAAAAAAAACATTTTAATTTACATTTAATTGCAAATAAAATTTTATTCTAATACGTGTATTTCAAATTCTAATTATGATTATTATTATTTTTTTTTTTAATACGGCATTCGATACACATTTTAAAGTACTTTTACATTATCGAAAATGGACTTCGAGATTTCACCCGATTTACACGTTTTGAGGTTTCCTGATTAGGTTTTCCTTTGTATCTCAGCTACTAATTAAAATAATTTGATAAGTAATACATCATTAGAAAGCTTTTTTGATTTGGAATCGAACAGTAGATTACAGAAATTTCTATCGCCAGATGGCGCTGTAATATTTCAATATTTCAATTTCTAATTATGATTAAATTATTTTTAATACATCATTCGAAAGATATTTTAACGTTCTTTTAAATTATCGAAAGTTTTCACCAGATTTATACGTTTTGAGGTGTCCTGAATCAGTTTTCTTTTATATCTCAGTTATTAATTAAAAAAGTGCATAAGTAATACATCATTTGAAAGCTTATTTTAGTTGATACACATTTTAAAGTACTTTTACATTATCGAAAATGGAATTCGAGATTTCACCCGCTTTACACGTTTTGAGGTGTCCTGATTAGGTTTTCTTTTGTATCTCAGCTACTAATTAAAATAATTTCGTAAGTAATACATCATTTGAAAGCTTTTTTGATTTGGAATCGAACAGTGGAATACAGAAATTGCTACCGCCAGATGGCGCAGTAATATTTTCAAATTTCATCATTTCAATTATGATTAAATTATTTTTAAAACATCATTCGAAAGATATTTTAAAGTTCTTTTATATTATCGAAAGTTTTCACCAGATTTACACGTTTTGAGGAGCCCTGAATCAGTTTTCTTTTGTATCTTAGCTACTAATTAAAATAATTTCATAAGTAATACATCATTAGAAAGCTTTTTTTGATTTGGAATCGAACAGTGGAATACAGAAATTTGTACCGCCAGATGGCGCTGTAATATTTTAAAATTTCAATATTTGAATTTCTAATTATGATTAAATTATTTTTAATACATCATTCAAAAGATATTTTAAAATTCATTTAAATTATCGAAAGTTTTCACCAGATTTACACGTTTTGAGGTCTCCTGAATCAGTTTTTTTTTTTTTTTTGTATCTCAGTTATTAATTAAAAAAAGTTCATAAGTAATACATCATTTGAAAGCTTATTTTAGTTGATACACATTTTAAAGTACTTTTACATTATCGAAAATGAATTCGAGATTTCACCCGATTTACACGTTTTGATGTGTCCTGATTAGGTTTTCTTTTGTATCTCAGCTACTAATTAAAATAATTTCGTAAGTAATACATCATTTGAAAGCTTTTTTGATTTGGAATCGAACAGTGGAATACAGAAATTTCTACCGCCAGATGGCGCAGTAATATTTTCAAATTTCATCATTTCAATTATGATTAAATTATTTTTAAAACATCATTCGAAAGATATTTTAAAGTTCTTTTATATTATCGAAAGTTTTCACCAGATTTACACGTTTTGAGGTGCCCTGAATCAGTTTTCTTTTGTATCTTAGCTACTAATTAAAATAATTTCATAAGTAATGCATCATTAGAAAGTTTTTTGATTTGGAATCGAACAGTGGAATACAGAAATATTTACCGCCAGATGGCGCTGTAATATTTTAAAATTTCAATATTTGAATTTCTAATTATGATTAAATTATTTTTAATACATCATTCAAAAGATATTTTAAAATTCATTTAAATTATCGAAAGTTTTCACCAGATTTACACATTTTGAGGTCTCCTGAATCAGTTTTTTTTTTTTTTTTTTTTTTTTTTTTTTGTATCTCAGTTATTAATTAAAAAAGTGCATAAGTAATACATCATTTGAAAGCTTATTTTAGTTGATACACATTTTAAAGTACTTTTACATTATCGAAAATGAATTCGAGATTTCACCCGATTTACACGTTTTGAGGTGTCCTGATTAGGTTTTCTTTTGTATCTCATCTACTAATTAAATTAATTTCATGAGTAATACATCATTTGAAAGCTTTGTTGATCTGGAATGGAACAATAGATTACAGAAATTTCTACCGCCAGATGGCGCTGTAATATTTTTAAATTTAAATATTTCAAATTTTTATTATGATTAAATTATTTCTAATACATCATTCGAAAGATATTTTAAACTTCTTTTATATTATCGAAAGTGGAATTCCAGATTTCACCCGATTTACAATTTTAAGGTGTCCTGATCAGGTTTTCTTTTGCATCTCAGCTAATTGAGTAAGACCGTTCAAAATTGGTATATGTAAGTTAATTAGGAGGGGCTGGAAGGTTGGGGAAGGAATAGGCGCGCAGCGCGCATGGGTTTGGGCCCCGGTGCGAGTTTTTACCCGATGATAAAATAATTTTTTTTAATTTTATTTTCTTAATAATAAAATTTTGAGTTGAGAAGGAATATGCGTGCACAGCGCACGTACATCCTTAAACGTGCGCGCGCAGCGCGCATGGGTTAGCGCTGCCGAAGGCAGTGGGGTCCCGGTGTGAGTTTTTACCCGATGCTAAATGATATATTTTTTAATTCCTTTTCTTAAGAATGAAAGTTTATGAGTAATAACATGGAATTTTGAGAAGTCATAAGGATGGTGAAGGAATACCTGCGCGCAGCGCACGGGTCTACGCTGCCGAAGGCAGTGGGGACCCGGTGCGACATTTTTCCCTATCAGAATTTTTTTTCTCTTTTTTTATCACATGATAAAAATTAATGCAATTTTGAGAATTCATTAATTATTGTGATTCATTTAAAAATAGGGACCAGCGAAGCGAGCGTAGCCTGCTAGTACATAATAAAACATTTATCCTAAAATTCTCAATATTGTATTTATTATTTTATTACTACTACTACTACTACTACTACTACTACTACTAAATTTATTTTTCTCTGCCATTGAAATGAAGTGACAATGGTACTATGCTCATAAAATATTGAAGAATTTAAGCGCAATGAGTCAGAACACTGTTTTAACTTGTAAGAAACACTTTTAATTAAATTCACACCTAAAAGAATATGATCTAGAGACTATGACAAGATCTTTACACGCGAGAAATTAAAGTGAGTAAAACATACACTGAAAACATTTTAATTCACTGCAGTTGGCTGACATGTGAGAACTTCATCACGTAGCCTTGAAATGCAGAATTTTTAATGAGTTTACTTTAGGCTTTAACAGAGATAATAAATAAAATATTTATAAAATATAAAATAATATGTTGATACAAAGAGAAAATTTTGAAATACGAAAAGCCAAACCCTTTAGCTGTAATAACTGCATTTAATAAGAGTGGATATATACTATTTTTTAAAAGCAATGCAATTGTAAAAATTAAATTTTAGAATTCATTTACTGGTAACGCTGTCTCCATTAACCTATTGCAAATGATACGAGAAATAGAAACGAGAGATAAAAATCACAAAATACATTACAGCATTGCTGAAAGAGAAGCTTTCTTAACAAACAACTATTATAAATACTTTCAAAAATACCATGGCTTTGATATCAGCAGAAAGTATTGGAAAACGTCGGGAACGTTTATCCCAGAAACAGATAAAGCTGGAATAAAGAGTTTAAATCCGTGGAAAAGCTCAAAATAAACACTAGGAAAAACGAAAACATGAGTCTTCCAGCAGCAAAGTAAAGGAAATACAATTGAAATATTATCAGATTGAGGATCACTGTATTGGTTGTGAAGAAGAATACAATAACAGAACCAAAACGAATGACTCGCCGTCGCCGGAAGCCGAAGCTAATGTTATTCTATGGGAAATTTCCTCAACATATAGCTCATTAAATAATACATATTTTTAAATTCTGCTTTCACATTCAGAAAATTCACAACTGTTAAATTCATGGACCATTTGGACCATTTTAAAAACAGATTTATTTAATTTTTAAGATTTTAGTTTGAAATTGCAAAATAAAAAAAATTCATATATTGAAAATTCGTATTTTACAGCTTCAAAATAAAATATTTAAAATTAAAAAAATCCATTTTTAAAAAAAGTCCGTCAATTTAACAGTTGGGAATTTTTTTGAAAGTGAAAGCAGAAGTCAAAAATGTATATTATTTAATTAGTTATAAGAAAAGAAAGTTTCCCATAGAATAACATTGGCTCGGGTTTAAGGCGACAGTAAGTGAAGAGGGCCGTTAACGTGCCTGAAGTCGCTTCATGAAGCGTGTACAAACAATCAAGACCTTTGCCAAAAATCAGGTAAAATTTTACGAAATGTAAAGGACTGAGATTATACTTCAAATCTCGTTTATTCGAATTTTACTCACTCGTTTTCCGTGATATAATTACATCTTTACACAAATTGCTATACATTTTTACCTGAATAACTATAATAAATGTGTTAATTTTTGCTATTTTAACTTTTCTTTCATGGCCATCTCTTCTAAACTTGAAGTAGAAACAGCTATCCCCCCTTTTAGTTTCGAAGAATATTTTCCCATTTTGTTCTCAATATTTAATTATTTTTGGCACTAAATATGATGAGTATTTGTATGAGAAATTTAAATATGCATAAATATTCCTTGCACTTGAATTCTAAAAATTTTTATTTTAATCTTTAAGAAATATGGCCATCTTTTTTAAGGTTATGCTATATAAATTATCTGTAAAAACTGTAAAATTTGAAATTAATTTATGAATTCATACTGTGAATCAAAAAGACTAAAAATGAAGAAATAAATATATTAATTATAAAATTCTATTATTTAATTTTTACTATATACCATATTAATTATATACCATATTAATACGTATTTTTATCTTTTTTAACTAGGCACGAGTTTGGCATGACATAACTTTGCAATTAATGGTCGAGATATGTTCCATTATATTGTAATAGAAATCGGTATAAGGATCTCAATTTAGTATCTCTTAATAAACGTTTAATTAGAAATTGATTAAGTTTATATAATCATACACATGAAAATTAGAACAATTTTGACTACTGAAATTTACTGCAATTATAGAGAAGAAAGATTTCTGCAGACTGCAATATATTATTTTATAATAAAAGATAATTATACTACTGAATTTACATAAATTTGCGTGGAAGAGATTGTTGTGTGACCATACCTTATACTATTAAGTGAGCAATATTTGTATATATATATATGTATATTTCACTGTTCTCGAAAACGGTAGCTGGGACAGTCACGTGATTTAACACAAAGGTGCCCTCCGTAGGGTCATTGTGCACATAGAAGTCAGATTTTCGAATTTTTGATTAGTTTTCTTTCAATTAATAAAAATATGAAAATAAAACTTCCCATTTCGATTATGACGCAGAATGGAGAATCATAGGAGAGATTTGATTGGTTTATTTGATGTTAATTGATTTGAGTGTATTTTACATTGAACTACACCTACGTTATGAGGAATTACAAGAAATTTGAATGGTTTATTTGATTTTCATTGATTTGAGTGTATTTTACGTTGAACTTGAGCTACGTTATGAGGAATTACGAGAGATTTGATTGGTTTATTTGAATTTCATTGATTTGAGCGTAATTGACGTTGAACTAGAGTTACGTTATGAGGCATTACGAGAGATTTGATTGGCTTATTTGATTTTCATTGATTTGAGCGTATTTTATGTTGAACTAGGGCTACGTTATGAGGAATTACGAGATATTTGATTGGTTTATTTGATTTGAGTGTACTTTACGTTGAACCAGAGTTACGTTATGAGGAATTACGAGAGATTTGATTGGTTTATTTGATTTTCATTGATTTGAGTGTATTTTACGTTGAAAAGGAGCTACGTTATCTTATACTATTAAGTGAGCAATATTTGTATATATATTTGACTGTTCTCGAAAACGGTAGCTCTGACAGTCACGAGATTTAACACAAAGGTGCCCCCCGAAGGATCTTTGTGCACATCGAAGTCAGATTTTCGAATTTCTGTTTAGTTTTCTTTTAATTAATAAAAATATGAAAATAATAAGCTAATAATAGCAAAAAAATTAGCCATTTAAATTTAATCCATAATTTAATTGTTGCCAAAAAATAAAAATAAATAAATAAATAAATAAAATACGAGTTTATTTTCTTTTCCAACAGGAAAATAAATACATTTATCTAAACATGAACAATACTACACACTACTGATCGCAGAGCTTCCAAATTTGGCATATAGGTACCTGGGACCCTGCAGGTGTGTACCTCATCGAGATTTTTTGGAATTTCGAATTTGAATTTTTTAAATTAATGTTTTTCGATTTTAAACATTGGCTTTTATGTTTCATTTTTCATGAATTTATTCTTCGATTGTAATCGTCTGCGAATCTTAGCAACGGCTATATTATGCAATTTATTTTTTATTTAATACATTTATCTGAGGGCGAATCTTTTTTCTCTTTTTAATTTAGTATATTTATTGAAAATAAAATGGTAATGCAGTAGAAAAAATTAAATATATTAAATTTAAAATTTAAAAAGTATTTATAACAGTTATGTTTATGTATATTTTTTGTAGTATAACAACAATTATTTTTCATTTGTTAATTTAATTTCTTTAAAAGTTTTTTTTTTTCTAATTTATAGTATTTGTCAGGAAATAATGGTAGTATATAGTAGAAAGGATTAAACTGATTGGAATTTATTTGTTTTTCATGTATTTAATTCCTTCTAAAAGAAAATCTACTTTTTATTTTATTTCATTATATTGGTCGGAATCAAATTGTAATACAGTGTAAATAGCACGAGCAATAAAATACTTGGTTCAAAAACTAAAATATTTAATAGACGCTGAGATACAGTTATCTTTAAAATCGTAGTTCTTAAATAATGGCAGACCCACCTATCGTCAATAAATACCCATATTAAAATACATAGGAAAGAGATTTCTGCAGGCAGTGGGAACCTGCTCCCGATACAGTGTGGGCAGAGAAAGAGCTGCCGTAGTCAGCGAGTACCCGATGCGAGGTCTAGAGCGATTCCAATGTAATTATTTTAGTTTTTATTTATAATGTGATGTGAAAAAATAAATAATGATCCAATTCTTTTGGAGATTCATTTAAACATAGTGGCCAGCGAAGCGGGCGTAGCCTGCTAGTGTAGAGTTAAGAGAGATTGGTTTATTTGATTTTCATTGATTTGAGTGTAGTTTACGTTGAACTAGAGCTAAGTTATGAGGAATTACGAGAGAATTGATGGGTTTATTTGATTTTCATTTATTTGAGTGTATTTTACGTTGAACTAGAGCTACGTTTAAATTTTATTTAAAAATATTTGAATTTTTAATATTTTAATATTTTGCGACTCTTACAGAGAACAAATTAAGATTGGCGCCGCAGGCCCCTGAGAGCATGTTTTTTGGTAAAACTTTTCATGGGTCTCTTGCGTGCTAGCTGGTGAAGCCAACTAGTACTTATTTATAATTCAGTTAGAATTTCGTATTTAGTTACAGCCTTCAAGATCAATTTATATATAAATAAATTTTCAGTCTGTTGGCAATTTGAATATTTAAAATGTAGGATACATGCAAAACAATCTCACATTCTGTACAAAAAAAAATCCAAAAGTAATTTTGGGTCGAAATATTTATGCACTACTCAATTAAGCATTATGGAAAAAGGTATAAGAAAATGCAGTACATTAACAATGAACGAAAGTAACAATAAAGTAATATTTTCCCCTGATGAATGATTGTTCTTTATCATTTCAACACGAAATAACTGCTATTTATTTATTTATTTATTTATTTATTTACTGATTTTTTTTTTTGGGGAAAAAATTCTGTTTTTGCAAAATTTCGTTATCATTTAATAACGACGACTTAAAACTATTCAACACCAACATAAGTGTATGTTACTGTAATAGAAATTAACTCTGTATAAAACTAGATAAATTGAGACATATTCTGATTTTAAAATGCATTGATGCGAAACAAAAACGAAATATCATGTGGCACGCATTCAATATTAAAATTTTCCCAACTGTAAGTACTTGTCGTATCATATAACCTTCAATATTCTTTGCTTATCACACAAAGGGCAGAAAAAAACTCAGAAAGGCAGTCATATCGACTAAATGAATTCGAAATTAATGATAAATATTGTTGAAAAGTGTTAAAAATGTTTCACATAACGAAAATGCAGCTTTTAATTTACAATTGTAGCTTTTAGTGTAACTAAATAATTTAGTGTAGCCTTGTAAATGTGAAAGCTAAGCATGTCATATTCTATACAAAACATTTTTTTTAGGTATTAAATATGAATATCAATTTTTGTTTTATTTTTTCAGTAGAAATTGTCTTTCATAAAATGGGATGCATTGGCATTTTTGAGGTCTCTTTGTACACAAACCAGTTGTACAGGACCTGTTAATGTCATTTTAACATTCCATAGTTAACTTCAATAACATACATCAGTTTTCAGAAATTTCGAAAATATTTACGAATGCTGGAGACAGGCAGAAGGACAGACAGACAGATGAAGAATCGGACATACAGATATAATAATTTGAATAATATTTACACTTATAAATTATTTTAAAGTGTTAAAAACACTTAATGTAAGTGTAAATGCAATACCAAAAATTTTCTAATAATAGCAAACACTATAACTTAATAATTTTGTGTCGCCCCATAAATTTTAATTCTAATCTTACTGCAGTCTATAAAAAACTTTCTTTTGTGCGTATGAATAACATGTTTTAATTTCATTAAGTTTGTCCAAAGTAAATTTATTAAAATATAGTTTAGAGAAATACCTCTGATTGAATGTAAAGCTTTAAAATACTTTCGAGTTAATACCACAACTGGTTTGTGCATTTACTGCATATTCAAAAGGAACATCCGATAGTGAACTCGAATAACATATATCAGTTTAAAAAAATTTCATAAATATTTACGGGAGTCAGAGTGCGGACAGACAGACAAACCAAAGTAATTAATACTTTTCAACGTTGTTGCAAAGTTTTACTGAAAAGGGCTGATTTTCGTTTGTGCAATACTGAATAATTTTAAGAATTTCAGCGTAGTTAACAGGATATTCTTGGATAAAAAATAAATATAATAATAACTATACAGTAAAATGTGCTTGACAGACATTTTATAAAATTGAATAGAGCAAGATTGCTTTTCTTTTTTTTCTTCAGAAAAATAGTTTTTATTTCATATCGTGCAATATTAACTAACAGAAACTGAAAATTCAGCTCATTAATGTAAATTTAAATTTCGGTTTTTTTTTTAATTAATAATTGTGGAAAATTTAATACGACGAATCTAATGTTTTAATATTTAATATTAGTAAATTTAGTTCATATTTTCCATATTTAAAAACGTTTATATATCTAATTTGTATTCTGTTATATTAACTTTCTGAAATTTTGAACACTATATTTTTTGTGTATGTGTTTAGATACTAATTGAACGTTTTTATACTCTTTATAAAGATTACTTCTTACTTTAATCTTTTTATAAGGATACATTATTCTTAAACTTTCAGAGCAATGTACTTTAATTAAAAGTCATACAAATGAGTAAATAAGTTTTAAATATATAAATGTGTAAAATTATATCTTCAAAATAATGCAGATAAAATTACTTTCGGGAGTTTTAACTAGTTAATTTTCTGACAGATGTTTAAATATAAGTGCATTAGTACTGTTCTACCAATTAAACGTAGGCGAAATAGTCTGCATACTTAATTATCAAACATTCTACGACGTGACAAACTCCATTCTCTTGAACTTATCCAAAGTAATGACAGCGTAAATTATTTCTCGGAAGAATAAATACGTTTTTGTCATCGTCAAAGCTTGGAAATGACAATATATTATAATAAATATTTTTAATTATCTACCTATTATATCTCGAGAGTATGTAATTAACTAAAACACAAAAATTTATATATATCTTCATATATTTAATAGTTATTTTGCTCAGAGTAATATGTAATGAAACTTGAAATGTAATATGTAATGGGAAAAAAAAATCACATTTTACATATTTTTATGATCAGTGTTGCGGTTCTTTTAGATAAGAAAAAGTGTCGTCAGCATTTCTAATAGACAATTTTGAAAATTTCATAGTAAGAAATAGTCTTTAGAGTGTCTAACGGAATTATTTACCAAACGAGTGTTAAACCATGGTTCACGTAACACATGTGTTAAAGTTGACATTCCCTTAACCCTAGGTTAGAAAGTTTTCGTATTCACCAACCACAGAGTAGTTAACCCCAGAGTTATCTGGAGAAATTTGTAAGAGTCTCGCTGATTCGTCAATAATAATAAAAAAAAAGTATTAAAAAAAGTAAACAAATGTTTTTTTCTCTGTAACTGTAACATGGTCATGTACACCAGAGTTAACCCTCCAATTTCGGAGAATTTATCAAGGAGGGTTGATTCGAGTGTTGAATCGCTGATTTTGCGTGGCGAATACCGATTTTAAGATAACCTAGCATATTCCCAGATTAACCCCGGTGTTGAAAGTTTGGTGAATAAGGCTGTAAGAACTCAAATATGCGTAAAGAGGAAAAGTGGTTAAAAGGTAAATCTTGGGTACTAAATTAATTTATGTTAAAAATGCGGGGTTTTTTAATTATCTTTTGTAATGAAATCGGTGCATTATCTTTTGAGAAATCGTATTCATCGCTTTTCGAAAGGGCTTTTGGAAATTGGATCTCACTGGCTAAATTTTACAAATTTTTTAATGCAAATTTTGTAAAATATTGTTTAAATATTACTCGTTTTGATGCTCAAGATTTTGAATAAATATTTTATGTATCTTATTAAGAAATTATAGTTAAAATATTATTATTTTATTGTTTTAGCTTGTGAAACCCATGTTATATCTTAACGTAATAACCAAATATATTTTTTTTTTCGTATAAAGTATTTCTTTTTCTTTCTTTTTTTTTTTTTGTACTTTAAAGGCCTTATTAAATAAATAAATAAATATAGATAGATATACACCATTATGTAGATTATATATATATATATATATATTAATAAGAATACTAAAGTATTCAATGTAATAATTTATAAGAAGAATATTTTTTTGAAATCATATTTTTACGTATTAAACGCATAAAAACGATAAATTTGCATCAAGTGAGTTATGTCACTTATACAGATTTTTTTTTTTTTTTTTTTTTTTTTTTTTTTATAGCTGTTTAAAAATAAAATATAATAGGAAACCAATAAACACAATTTGACTATAACAATATCAAAATTTGTGATTCAATTTCTATTAAAATTCCGACAGAGTAGGAAGGAGATAAAAGTAAAGCATTCAAAGAATTTAACTTTCACTCTCAAAATTCAACGTACATACTTGAAGGATTTTTCTGGTCTTTTTGAAAAAGATGTATTACATTTCCATAAGTATTTTTTGATCCCCAGCAATATATTCTACTTTGGCATGCAAAAACTTCCAGAAGAATTTAACTTTCTATGTCATGTAGATAAAATAACATTGAAAATGGAACATAAATATTATTTTACTCAGTTTTCTGAAAAACACATATGTGGAACTAAGACTGCGTAGTAGTTATGCTACATATATAATATCAGCATTCATAAAAGAATTAAAACTTCTTCGTAGAAACACAAAATTCTATCAAATATTTTTCTGGGATATATTTATGAAAATGCAAATGCTTTAATTATTCATATACTAATAACAGTATTGGGGATCTGTAAAAATTATTTTTTTCCAAGCCTTGATTCTAGAAATGTGTACTTGCTTTACTAAACGTCAAGATTGAAAAAGAACCAGCGTCTAACTTTCATTTAAGATGGTAATATTTTTAAATATTTAGGTGAAAATATTACGATTAAATGAAACAAAAACTGCTTTTCGAAAAAATTGGTATAAGAAATTTGAAGGTTTGGCAGATCTAAATTTGTATAGAAAAAGGGGAGTTACCTAATCAAATATATTAATAATTTCAATTGCAAAATTTTATAGTTTGTTTTGCAAGAGATGAAATTAACCTTAAATGGTGTTTATGGAGTAACAAAAATAATGTCATTTTTAACTTTCCATCTTTTATTACCTAACTAGCAGGCTTTGCCCGCTTCGCTGGGATGAAATGAAGTCTAATTATTACATGCAACTTATTAATACAAAAGTTCCATAAAAGGAAAAATTATAATGATGATCCTCTTAAATCAGTAAAAACCTCAATTTTTCACCCTCACCCGCCAAAGGGGAGAACTTTTTGCAAAATTTCCTCGTAGTGGTTGGTACACATAACCAATGGACACACTGAAAACTCGCCTTTCCTTAGTGCAGAGTTACAACTGGAAACGTGTTTTTTACCCAACAGACTAAAGGATGAAAGAGGATCTTTCGCAAAATCACTCTATAGTGCTTGTGGTGTATATATAGCACAGCCCTATTACAAAAAAAGACTTCCTGTGATAAGTGTAAATAAAATTACGCTAGAAAACGTATTTTTTGCACCCCTACCCCAGGTAAAGAAGAAAGGAGAAAATTTAAAAAAAAATATTTTTTACTGTGTGTTACACTCACATAGCCAACCCATACACCAAAATATAGTTTTTCTAAGATAATTTAGAACAAAGTTGTACCTGGAAAAGTTTTTCTTACTCCCGACCTGAAAGGGGGTAGGGGGATATTTCACAAAATTTCTTTATAGTGTGTGTTAGGTACACATAGCGTGTACACACACCAAAAAATCACCTTCCTGAAATGATTTGGAATAGAATTACGCTTCGATATGTGTTTTTTATCCTCCCCCCCCCCCATTTCAAAGGGGGAAGGAGGATATTTCGCAAAATATATTTTTAGAGTGTTTCAGGCACAATAACTAACCCATACTCAAAGAAATCATCTTTCTGAGATAATTTATCTGAGGGTTTCAACTTAAAATGTGTTTTTGCTTTCCCAACCAAAAAAGGAGGGAAGAGAAATATTTCTTAAAATCCCTTTATAATGAGTGTTGGGTACACAGAGCAATCATACATACCAAAAAATTGTCCTGAGATAATTTTGAACAGGGTTACGTGCTTGCAATTTTTTTTTCCTTTCCCTCGCCACTCTCAGGAAGCAATTTAGCAGAATCCCCTCGCAGTTAATGTCTGATGAAAGCATTCAACCCAGTCCAAAATTTGTAAATATAG
This sequence comes from Salticus scenicus, assembly GCA_963930645.1. Taxonomy (NCBI): domain Eukaryota; kingdom Metazoa; phylum Arthropoda; class Arachnida; order Araneae; family Salticidae; genus Salticus; species Salticus scenicus. The sequence continues at coordinate 279,472,051 of OZ005649.1, read as the reverse complement.
CTCCCATAGATTCCCCAGGGCAAATTTAATGCAAAAAGGGTGCTCTCAAATTTGACCTTCCTTAAATACAAAAAAAAAAAAAAAAAAAAAAAAAATCGCAAAATTCCCCAAATAGGTTTTGAGAAATGTACTCCAGCAGACACAGGCGTTTTCTTCATCTACTGGAAAATCCATATTTCGCGAAATTCTTCCCCGGCCCTTTAAAATCAAGAATTCAAAAATCGGCATTTATATTATTTATTTTTCTTTTTTGTATTCAAGTCTAGTTTCTCCATGTGCTGTTTCTTAATCGTGAAGTAATTTGGAGCCGAGTTATGCTCGCAAACGAGCTTTTGTCGGCAACCCTCAGGGGGAAAGAGGAGGATTTCGCAAAATCCCGTGTTATTGGGTGTCAGGGCTCAAGAATCTTTTTTACACCAAAATTTGTGACCCAGTTCCACAAAGAATCGCCACGGCAGTGTTCATACAGTGGGTAGAAATCATCTTTTCTTCCCCACTATCTTCTTTGGGCAGTGATTTTCTGAAATTTCAGAAATTGACTTTTAAGCATTTGTGTTCGCTATAATTTAAAACAAAAATCTCGCGGATATTATTATTATTATTATTATTATTATTATTATTATTTTAAGTTATGTGGGATTATATGTGAAATCATGTTTTGCCCATGTGAAATTACTTTTTGCATGCCCCTCCCGTCCCCCACCTTCCTTAGGGACTGATTTCTAAAATTCTAGAAACTGGTTTCCAGATATTTGTGGTTGCTCTGTTTTATAGCAAAAATCTTAAGTATATCTGTTTTTTTAATTTTTATTTATTTATTTTTTTTATTGTTGTTGTTGTTGTTTGAGATATCAATGAATGTGAAATCGCGTTTTGCCCATTTCCTCCCTTGAGGGCCGAATTTCTAAAATTCCAGAAATGGGTTTTTGGTATTTATATTAGCTATATTTTAAAGCAAAAATTTTACGTATATGTGTTTGTTTGAGATATGAAGGTTTCTATGTCATCACATTTTGCGTAATTAAAACAACATTTTGGTCCCCATCTATTGGGGACCGAATTTCTAAAATTCCAGAAATCGGTTTTTAGGTATTTGTATTAGCTATATTTAAGAGTAAATCCAGCAAACACAGAAGTGTCGGGCGGGAACTGGGCCGCAGTCCGTGAACCGTCATTGCCGGCCACTTGACGGTACCGGCTCCGTATCTTTTGTGTCCTGAGTGCCAACTGACGGCTCGATGTATCGGCACGCGTCCGGACCAGTACCGGCAATGCCGAAACTATTGCTTGCAAGATGCCGTGCCGACTGCACATCGATACATGTCCTTATAAATACCGACAATGGCACAGTGTTGGCAATCACTAAAATGCAAAAATAATAATGATAATAATAATAATAATAATAATAATAATAATAATAATAAATAATAATAATAATAAAAAATAATAATAATAATAATAATAATAAATAAAATAAAAAAAAAAAAAAAAAAATAAGTCATGCTAATAAGTCATGCTATAGCATGACTCTTAACATATATATATATATGTATGTATATTCAGTGCAGGGTTAAAGCAGCAATGTAAGAAAAAGAAAAAAAAAAAAAAGAAAAAAAAAAAAAAAAAAGAAAAAACTGCAACTACTTTCACTCTCTCACTCTCTCTTTCTCTTTCTCTCTCTCTCTTTTTTTTTTTTAGCCTGATTAAGGAGAAAATTTATAAGAAAGAAAATTGCAAATTTAATTTATTTTTCACATATATCTGTTCCAAAGATCTTTCTTAACTTATCACAATAATAAGGAGAAACAAAATCACATATGTATATAAATAAGTTACATATAAAATACAAAAACGATTGATTTACGGATTATTTAGGGGTTTTTTCTTTTTTCTTTTTTTTTTTTTTTAATGCTTTTAACCGTTAACCCCTTCCGCTCCAGGCTAGCTGTAGTGTAAATATGTGAAATACCAGATTATAATTTTGAAATAATGCAATACATAACGAAGTAACAATGTGCATTTTGTTGTGAAGTAAATATATTTAATTAATGAAGGTAGTAAATATGAATACATATCAAAGTATTTTAACTGTGTATAGCAATGACTGCTGTAAGTGGTTCATCATCACTGTCATCGCTTTCGCCGTCTTCACTTGTTGTAAAGTCATCATTTGAATCTTCAAGTTCGTCATAATCGGGGATATAATCACTATCCGAATCACTAGAATCAGACATTATTCACAGTTTCAAACACCAGCAAAACACACAAAATCGAGCAGCGAAAATTACACACAACCGAAGCCGCGAGAAATTACGAAACAACTGGCCAAAACTAATAGGTCACCGAGACTACTAACACCATCTAGTTGTCAGTAATGAAAATACAATTTCAAAATACCATATGACAAATAAAATAACTTTCTCTGATACCGCTACAACGTTGGGCTTATTCTATCGTATACTTTCTTTGGACGTATGCACGTACGTCCATGGTATTAATGGCCATTAACACTAGGACGTACGCACGTACGTCCCTGGAGTGGAAGGGGTTAATAATCTAACTTTTTAAAAATAAATTAATATATCTGATTCATTTAAAACTGATATTTTTATTATCTTATCTTTATATATATATATATATATATATATATATATATATATATATATATATATATATATATATATATATATATATATATAAAACTTTTTATATAAAAGTTATGCATTAAAAAAAAAAAAAGATCTTTTAATTAAGGAAATCAATCTACATTTTTAAAATTATTATTATTCAAATATATGCTTTACTTGAAATAATGAGTTTATAAATGATGTTTGAAGATTATGATTTATATAAAATAAGTCTTTATAGTTTATAATTTATAATGATTATTTATTTATTTTTTATTTAAATAATTCAAATTCTTTAACGTTACAAGTCAATGATTTGCAGATGATTTCTATCAAACCTTTAATTTACAAAATAATATTATTTCAATAATTTATTCTTTTAATACTTCTACAAATAAAATATTGTTAAAGTTTTATTTTTTCTTTCTCAAATAAGTTTCTAATTGACAATTATATCATGTTAATATAATATAAGAAAATTTTACTGAATTCTCCCGTTTACACAACAAAATGCTTTTAAAAAATAACTTTTTTTAATAAATCAGAATCTTTTATACTACAAATAAGGAACTTGTTTTTTTTTTTTTTTTTTTTTTTTTTTTTTTTAATCATGATTTATTATATGTATAATTATAGAAACACTTTTAATACATTTTAGCTCATTTCTTTAACAAAAGTGTGTAAAGTTTTGTAAAATTTTTATTTTATATCTTACTTTTATCCTCATTACCTTAACAAATTTTCATCTTTTATTTTTTCAAATGCCATGATTTATTCTTATCAATTATTAACGAAGCACCTCAAATTTCTTTTTAAAATCGTAATTTATTTAAAACTATAATTTATTCATTAATAATCTGTTCTTTTTCCTTTTTTAAAGAAAAAAAAAAAAAAAAAAAAACATATTTAAGATATTTTATTCCAATATTTAACCTAATAATTATAAATATATGTATTTTTAAAATACGCAATATATTTATATGAGTTATTTCGATTACTTTTTGATAGTTTATTCATATACGACATAAAAAAAAAAAAAAAAAAAAAAAAAAAAAAATCGGTATTATAGCCCTAAGTTAAGAAAAAACTGAAATAGTTATAAGTGAAAAATGAACTTACTTTGCTATTTTCATTCATAATATAATTCTTCTACTTTGGACGGAGATAAACAACCATTTTTATTGCAAAAGATAACTCTGCTTTGTTTTTCTCTCTTTCTTAAGTTTCAATTTCAAAAAGTGAAAAGAAAGAATAAAAAGAGAAAAAAGTTTGAAGTTTTTAAAAATATTTAAATGTATAATGTACGTGTAGAACACACAGCAGTACAGTATCAACTACTGACTTGACTTTGACTCTTGACTGTCGATTGTGACCCCTGTCTGACCCTGACCAATATCAAAGGCAACAATTGTGCCCAACCCCACTCAAGGTAAACGTGCTGATTGACCCTAGTTTTCTCACGTCAGAACTTAGGGTAAGACTCCTATAATACGAGCTGACTCACAGCTGACCATTATTGCCCAGCGGAAATATAGCTTGGCAACGTTTAGTTGCAGACTATTACTCAGCGTCTTTATCGCCTAAAATGGCGAGTTTTCCTAAACAAAAGAGCGAATTATTGTTTGTACTTGATAAGTTTTTCGGTAATATTTGGCGAAATTTTCTTATAACCCTTGTAAAAAGTAGCCACCACTTTTGCTGTTAAATTAGTTAATTTTACACATTTATACACGTTGAAAAGTAGTGTATGCTGTAAAATACAACATTTAGATAATCAAACAGCAATAAAAACAAATAATTGTTACAATAAATGAAGAAAACATATCATAATTACACTTCGTATTTGTGACTGACAGCTAAGCATACAATTTTCTTTTGGACAATTAATAGCCCATTTCTTTCGCCTTTCTTTATCTGTTGGAAATCTAAACGTTCTGAAAGCAGTTCTGGTATGATTTGAGCAATTTTCGGCTGCAAAACCTCCATTTTATGTGATTTGATAACACCTGAAATTCGGACCGCGTGGGCAACAAACGCTGAGTGGGAAACAAAATGCCTGATGAGCCAGCCTGTACTGGAGGAGCTCTAAGCTATGGGGAAGGGGAAACAAGAAGTGACATTCGTGTGTATATCGAATGCCGAGATGAGAGTATAAATCTTTTTTGAGGATTAAATAAATAAATAAAAAAAATAAAAGAAAAAAAAATGCATCAATTGCTATCTCTTATTAAATAAAAATGCTACATTTCACATTTAAATACATTTATTCTCTCATAATGATTAGTAAAACTCATTTAATTATGTAATAAATAATATTTCGAATTTCTTTCTATTTCATTAATTTGCATGAAATAATACTTCTAGAAAAGGATTAACTTTATGACATGGGGGGGGGGAAAGCGAGATATTTTATTTATATTAAAATCTTCTTATCTCTCTCTCTCTCTTTTTTTTGCCCATGCTATAATTATAATAATAATAATAATAAAGAAAAAAAATGCTGAAGGAAAAATAATAATAATAATGACCTAAATGTTTGAAAATAATGAGAAAATTTTGCTGCTGTTCATGTAAATTCTAAATGAACATTATTAAATGAATAATTTACTATAAGCAATTAAAAAAAAAAAAAAAAAAGAAAAGTACACAATCATGTTTTTTTAATATTTCCAACAAAATATAAACTGTAAAGAACAATAATAAGAAGTAAATTAAAATAATAATAATAATAATAATAATAATAATAATAATAATAATAATAAAATAAAACACAGGTCAGCAAAAATAAATTATCCACAAGCGGACCGATGTTGTCATATCTAATCGGACCGCTTTCGGTAAAGTGATACCGGTCCAGTGTTACTTGCCGATACTAAACGATTGCCCATTTTTAGCCGTAGAGGAACCGGTCACCTTAGAAGGATGTGATCTTTAGTATCGGCTTCCGGCATGATACCGTAACGTAACCGATTCCCCTCTTTCGATGCCCACAAAGAACCGACTCTGCCGGCTGCGGCCCGAACGCGTGCCGAAAGGTGTGTGTTTGCTGGGAAATTTTTACCTGTTATCTGTGTTTTTCATTGATACACGGAAGTTTTTAACAAATCACGTTCTGCACTCCTTCCTCCCTCCCATCCCTTGGGGAGCGAATTTTGTAAAATCGCTTCTTAACCCTTTGCGGCGCAAGACAATTCGGATCATTTAAATTGTACTGCCACCGGAATTCATGAACTAAATTAAGCTAAAAGAAATTTTTAATTTTAAGGTTAAAAAGACCGGCCTTTTCTAATATGTTATAAACGTAAATTTTTGCTAAAAAATTTCCGGGATGAATTTTTGCAGCTGGATCTTAAATTTTGCGTCCTCGCAGCGAGGACAGCGCGCGTTAAGGGGTTAAGGGGTGCTTACACTCTGCTATTCGCAACACAAGCAGTGATCGAACGGTAGATTACAGTTTCTAGATGAATTGGTAGCATCGTAATACAATCACGATTGATCATTTTTACAGTATTATTCTCATTCTAACATTCTTATATGATCTAGTAGACAATGAAACGCAAGCTTTATTGTCTAACTATCTATCGCCATTCTTTAACAACAGATAACGGGCTATTTAATTAAATCTCTGTTATTTTCAACGCAAACCGTGATTGAACATTATAGTGATAATACAGTTTTAGATCCCAGTATCATGGTAACGAACAGACTGATATAGTCATCTACAACCTAATCCAGTTTGAATAAATAATGGTACATACTGCAATGTTACATAAAATACAGGGGACTCCCCAGCCATGTTTATTCGTAGTTCTGCGATTAAACTTTTATCACTTGAATTACGTAATTATTTCAAAGATTTTACTTGTGCTTCTTTGAATAAAATAAGTACAGCAGACTCTTCATTCACGGAGATAAATTGAAAGTAGCTTTTAATGGATAAATGAAAATACAAATAATTAAAGTTTTTGAAATTTTAAAGAATAGATGTTTAGAAATTTAACAAAATGCAATGTTATTATGTAATAAACAGTCATGCAAATAAATAATTAATTTTAATGTTGTTATAGGATCACAATTAATAACGTAACACAAATAATGCAAATTAAAAAAAAATAAATAACTCACTGTTTTTTAAAAAAAATTATTTGAAGTTTTCTTCCCCCTCTAATTTAGTTATTCGACTAATCGTGATACTGTTAGATCATATTAAAATGTAATTAATGGCTTTATTTATTTACTTATTTTATTTTATTACAGTTCAGTTAAACATTCTCACCTTTAATTTAAAAATATTATCCTTGTGGCTTTTTCTTATTCATACATTGAATTTTTTCATTAATCTATTCTAATAATCCCAATTCCATACAGAAATAAAATGGATCGATTTAATAAGAGACCTATAAAATTCCACAAAGATTTCCTTATGGTCTATACTGTGTTCGAGTTGTTATAACAGCCTTTTGATATATGATTCTAAATATACCAAAAGAATTTCGAAAAACGGTACAAATCATGAAGGACAAGTTAGCATAATAGTGTTACGAAAAACATAATTTAATTAAAAAATAAAATAAAATAAAAATAACCTAAATTATCGAGATACTTTTCTTGAATTTTAAACATCCTGCAGTTTATAATACCAGTTTTTGTATAGTAAAATGAGGTAGTATACATCGTTTATTCTCAATTTATCTTCTTTTTCCATAAAGTTCTATAAATTATACTATACTGTAATTGGCTGATAGTTAGCTGCAGTTGAAGTCTAAAATATCCCTTATACCAGGATAAATTTATTCGTATTTTAATTTGTCACTCAATCTTTCTTGCGCGTGTTTTTGCTAAATATTGCAGTATTCAGACATGTTATTGAAATATTTGAATTCGAATAACTTACGAAATTTTTTTAAAAAGAAAATTGTCATTCAGTTTTGTTAATCCCAATATTATGAATGATAATTTAAAACTAGTGTGACTTTTTAACAATTATGTATTGTTTTTGGCAACATCATCATAATCTAGTAAGCTAAAAAAAAGGACTAATTACAGCATTCGGATTTGTATTTCTTGGATGTGTGAACTTATTTCAATATTTATTTATTTATTCGTAAATAAAAAAAGTTTAATTGGGGAAATTTTTGAAAAAAAATCAAAGTTTTTTTTTTTTTTTTTTTTTTTTTTTTTTTTAATCATTAAAACTAATACCTGTATTAATAATGTATGCAATTTCAAAGTTAATGGAATGCATTATTCTTCATTTTGTTTCAAACTTTAATAATTATTATAATAAATAAAATCTTATTTCAATACAGATTTATACATTATTAAAGTATTTTGTGAAGTTTTGAAATTTCAAAAGGGTTTAATTAAACGGGAAATTTTCACGGTATCATTTATATTTCTTTTTTTAGTCAATTTAAGAGACATTTGAAAGTAAAAAAAAAAATAAAATAAATCCTAATTTGAATGCGGTCTAATAAGACAAGCGATAAAAAAAAAAAAAAAACAGTAGAAAGAAATTTTCTAATATTTGAAACGATTCATTGATTTTAATGGGAAACAGGATAACTTTAAAACTTTAGAAAAGGGAAAGTTTATTTATTTTTTTTTTTTATTGGTGAATATTTTCTAAAAGTTAAAAGTATGGTAATTATTTCAGATGAAAAATAAATTGAAATTTGAGGAAATTGGGTAAAGCTTTTTGCCAGAAAATATGTATAGAGACTAATAATTTCCTTATTCCTTTTTCAGTTAAAACCATCTTTTGTTTAGTTTTGATAAATAATTTCACAAATAGGAAGTTTATATACAACACAATCATTTCTATTTCTATTTACTTTAATTTTTGAAAATATTTAGTAAGAACGTTAGGTAATAATGAACTTATTCATAAGACATAAAATCAAGTAACAAAAAACGTTTATAACAGAATTCGTAATCATTAAGGAAATTAAATTAAAAATTAACAAGGAAGAAAAATCATGCAGTGCGCATTGATTAGTAACAATTTCCAACTATACGCAATTGTTGCATCCAATAAATTTTAATGCTATTTGTCTGCGTTACCACACAACAGACAGAAAGACTGAAAAATATAATAAATACGAAAAAGAAAATAAAGCCGTTAGATTATAATCTCTCTGAATATTTTACAGTAGAGCTGTAAATCTGAAAGTTAATCATATCATATTCTATACAAAACAATATTTTAGAATATTAATAATACATGTCAATGTTTTTATGATTTTTATAGTAGAAAGTTTTTTAAATATAACTTTTTAAAAATTCTGTTCTAAAACGTAATACATTGGCTTTTTTTTATTGCTGTTGTTGTTGTTGTCCCTGTAAAAAAACTAGTTGTACAGGACCAATTAATGACATTTTAAATAGGGAACATTCCATAGGGAACTTGAGTGTATCAATTTTTAAAATTTCTCAAAATATTCACAGATGAAAGGAGCCGGAGACAAACAGATAGAAAGGTAGACAATCGGACAGACAGATGCACAATATTCCAACTAAAATTATAAGAAAGTGTTAAAACGCTCATTTAAACAAAAGTGCTATTCCAGCAATTTTTTATTACTAGCTCTTAATGTAAATGATTATTTTTGTGTGGCCCTGTAAATCTAATGCTAACCATACTATATTACATAGAAGACACTCTTTTGTGCATACGAATAATATATTACAATTGCATTAAACTTTGTGGAAAATAAAATTATTAAAATTTGGTTTATAAAAATAACTCTCATACAACACAATGCTTTGGAATACTTCCAAGTACCCCTGTACACAAACCAGTTAGAAATGTACTCTATTTTTCATAGGAAACATCCAATAGGGAATTGAATAAGATATCAAAATTTCATTAAAGTTTCTATAAATTAAAATTATTAAAATGTAGTTTATAGAAACTCCTCTCATAGAACACAATGCTTTCTAATACTTTTGGGTGTCCCTGTACACAAACCAGAAGAGGTATCCACTCCATTTTCAATAGGGAACATCCGATAGTGAACTTGAATAAAATATATCGGTTTGAAGAAATTTCATAAGTATTTACGGGCAGAGAAAAACAGACAGAGAGACAGACAGACGGACAGAAGAACAGTCAGAGAGATACACAAATTGAAATTATATTCACACTAAAAAAATGATAGAAAGTGTCAATAACGCTTAATGTAAACGAAAGTACAATTCTATGAATTTTTTATTAATAGCTCTTAATATAAATGAATATTTTTGTGTCACCCTGTAAATCTAATGATAACCATGCTATATTTTATGCAAAGCAATATTTTGTGCATATAAATAACATATTTCAATTTCCTGAAATTTCGTGGAATATAAAGTTATTAACATTTGATTTATAGCAATATCTCACAAAGAACGCAATGCTTTGGAGTACTTTTGAGTGTCCTTGTACATAAACTAGTGGTGGTATGTAATCTATTTTATATAGGAAACATCCAATAGTGAACTTAAAAAACATATTTCAATTTCATGAAGATATTGTACAGTAAAGGTATGAAAATATGGTTTATAGAAATACCTCTCATAGAACACATTTCTTTGAAATACTTTCGGGTGTCCCTGTACAGAAACCAGCAAAGGTATAAACTCCATTTTCAATAGGGAACATCCGACAGCAAACTCGAATAACATATATCAGTTTCAAAAATTTCCATAAATATTTACGGGAGTTAGAGCGCGGGAAGACAGACAGACGGACAGACAGATAGATACACAAATTGGTATCGTATTCACACTTAAAAGAATGTTAGAAAGTGTTAAAAATGCTTAATGTAAACGGAAGTACAATTCTAGCAAATTTTTTTTAATAGCTCTTAATATAACAAAATATTTTTCTGTCACTCTGTAAATCTAATGTTAATCATGCTATATTCTATGTAAAGCATTCTTTTGTGCATATAAATAACATATTTCAATTTCCTAAAACTTCATGGAAAATAAAGTTATTAAAATTTGATTTATAGAAATATCTGTCATAGAACGCAGTGCTTTAGAATACTTTTGAGTGTCCTTGTGTATAAAACAGTTATGGTATTTAATCCATTTTTTTACAGGAAACATCCAATAGTGAACTTGAATAACGTATTTCAATTTCATTAAGATATGTGTACAGTAACGTTAAGAAAATATGATTTATAGAAATACCTCTCATAGAACACAATGCTTTGAAAAACTTTCGGGTGCCCCTGTATATAAATCAGTGGTGATATTTAATTCATTTTATACAAGAAACATCCCATAGTGAACTGAAATAACATATTTCAATTTCATTAAGATATGTGTAAACTAAAGTTATGAAAATATGATTTATAGAAATACCTCTCATAGAACGCAATGCTTTGAAATACTTTCGGGTGTCCCTGTATACAAACCAGTAAAGGTATAAACTCCATTTTCAATAGGGAACTTTCGATAGCAAACGTGAATAACATATATCAGTTTCAAGATATTCCACAAATATTTACAAGCGTTAGAGTGCGGACAGACAGACGGGAAAACGGACAGACAGACAGACAAACCGAAGTCATTAACCCTTTTTAACCTTGTTGGGAAGCGTTAAAAATGTTAGAAAGTGTTAAAAACGCTTAATGTAAACGAAAGTACAATTTTAGCAAATATTTATTAATAGCTCTTTATATAACTGATTATTTTTGTTTCACCCTGTAAATGTAATGCTAATCATGATATATTCTATCCAAAGCATTTTCTTTTGTGCTTATAAATAACAATTTTCAATTTCATAATTATTCGTGGAAAGTAAAGTTATTAAAATTTTGCTTATAGAACTATCTCTCATAAAACGCAATGCTTTGAAATACTTTTGTGTGTCTCTGTACACAAATCAGTAGTGGTATTCACTCCATTTTAAACAGGAAACATCCGATAGTGAACTTGAATAACATATATCAATTTCATTAAGATTTGTGTACAGTAAGGGTATGAAAATTTGATTTATAGAAATATCTCTTAAAGAACGCAATGCTTTAGAGTACATTTTGAGTGTCCCTGTACTTAAACTAGTGGTGGTATGTTATCTATTTTATATAGGAATCATCCAATAGTGTACTTAAAAAACATATATCAATTTCATGAAAATATTGTACAGTAAGGGTATGAAAACAGGATTTATAGAAATGCCTCTCATAGAACACAATGCTTTGAAATACCTTGTGTGTCCTTGTGTGTCCTTGTGTGTCCTAAATTTGTGTGTCCCTGTACACAAATCAATAGTTGTATTTACTCCATTTTATACAGGAAACATCCGATAGTGAACTTGAATAACATATTTCAATTTCATTAAGATTTATGTACAGTAAGGTTATGAAAATATGGTTTATAGAAATGCCTCTCATAGAACACAATGCTTTGAAATATTTTCGGGGGTCCCTGAACACAAACCAGTAAAGGTATAAATTCCATTTTCAACAGGAAACATCCGATAGTGAACTTGTATAACATATTTCAATTTCATTAAGATTTTTGTAGTATGAAAATATGGTTTATACAAATGCCTCTCATAGAATACAATGCTTTGAAATATTTTCGGGGGTCCCTGTACACAAACCATTAGAGGTACAAACTCCATTTTCAACAGGGAACATCCGATAGTGAACTTGTATAACATATTTCAATTTCATTAAGATTTTTGTACAGTAAGGGTATGAAAATATGGTTTGTACAAATGCCTCTCATAGAACACAATGCTTCGAAATATTTTCGGGGGCCCCTGTATACAAACCAGTAGAGGTATAAACTCCGATAGCGAACTTGAGTAACATATATCAGTTTCAAGAAATTCCATAAATATTTACGGGAGTTAGAGCGCACACAGACAGACAGACAGTCAAGCCCAAGTCATAAACACTTTTCAACCTTGTTGAAAAGTGTTAAAAACCACTAATGAGTTAAGAATAAATATATTATGACATAATGTATGATGTGGTACCTATTATGCATTTTTAATATTAACGGAGCTTTACATTTTCATTTAATTCGAGTTTTTGTTCACAATCTAAAATAAATTTAAAAGACAGTTATATTTAAATAGGTGACCATCCAAAAAAAATAAAATAAAATGAAATGAAACAAAATAAAATATTACAACTATAAATTATTTACATTTCATATATAACATTCGCAGGCACTTTACAACAAAAATAAAAACCGTTTGCTAAAATAAATATTTATTTTAACAAATATCAAATTGAAAATTTTCCTAGCGAGTAACTATGTAAGTTTATTAAAAAAAAAAAAAAAAAAAAAAAAAAACATAGATCTTCGAAAGCCGAGGTTTGATTGCAGGTCATGCTCGTCGGACCTGAGATTAAACACGGAACCTTTCATATTTTCATATTTGTGGCTTCTCAACAAATAAACTCAGCTACTGAAGGGGACTTTTTAAAAATAGGATTATACTGTTCCTTCTTATAATATATATATATATATATGTGTATTTTTATTTATATGATTTCCTGAACCTATGTTTATTAATAATTAAATGCATTTTTATAATCTTATTAAATATAGTTTTATTAACTTTTTAATTATATTTCTTACAAAAGTAATTCTAATTTGTGAACAAAATAATATATCCAAACTTTGTTATACGCACATTTTGTTTTATAATTTTCTTATGTAAATTACTCGTATGACTAATAATGCATCTACTAGATTTCTTAATCCTACATTGCGTCGTAGAGCATTTGCATATAATTATTATCCCTATGGCTGTGAGAGAAAACACTCTAAAGAAATCACAGTATGTATTATGAGAGATTATAATTTCAAATTTATTAAACTTTTTTTATAACATTTATTCTTATACATATTTTATTTTATACTAGCAGGCAACGCCCGCTTCGCTGGTCCCTAATTTTAAATGAATCGCTATAATTACTGAATTCTCAAAATTACATTAATTTTTATCACGTGAAAAAAAAACAGAAAAAAAATCTTATTAGGAAAAATGTCGCACCGGGTTCTCACTGCCTTCGGAAAAAATTCCCAAAATGCTCTAACTCTTGTTTCTATTATTTTCCCTCTTCGCCCCCCCCCCTCCCGTCTATCCTAATAATTTTAAAAATTCGAAAATGTCCGCAATCGATTTGTAGGTATCGAAAACCTCTATATACCAATTTTGAATGCTCTAACTCTATTCTATTTTTTTTTTTTGCCCCTCCGCCTCCCCTTCCCGGCCCTCCTAATAATTTTACACTTTCGAAAATATCCCCATTCGACTTGCTGGCCTCTAAAACCTATCTGTACCAATTTTGAACGGCCTAACTGTATTTCTATTTGTTTTTGCCCCCCCCCTTCCCGACCCTCCTAATAATTTTAAAAATTAGAAAATATCCGCAATCGATTTGTAAGTATCGAAAACCTCTATATACCAATTTTGAACGATCTAACTCTATTTTTAATTTTTTGCCCCCCCTCTCCCCTCCCCCTTTCTAGCCCCTCCTAATAACTTTACACTTTCGAAAATATCCCCATTCGACTTGCAGGCCTTTAAAACCTATCTGTACCAATTTTGAACGGCTTAACTGTATTTCTATTTGTTTTTGCCCATAGCCCCCCCATGCTGCCCCCCCTTCGCACCCCTTCTAATAATTTTACAAATTCGAAAATATCCGCAATCGATTTGTAAGTATCGAAAACCTCTATGTACCAATTTTGAACGATCTGACACTATTTTTATTTTTTTGCCCCCCCCTTCCCCAACCAAAAAAAAAAATCGGAAAAAATCAAAAAATGAGTGTTTGGAAATATTTTCAAGAAGACGCTTGGCGTTTTTTTTTTTTTTTTTTTTTTTTTTTTTACATCTTTGAGCTATTACTTTTGCTCGAAAATCCGTATTTTTCAAAATCATTTATACCCCCTTCTCCCGTTAAAAATCCAAAATTCCAAAATCGCAGGAAATGATTTTTTCATATTCAAGTCTAGTCTCCCCATCTGCAATTTCTTCACTGTGAAGTTATTTGGAGCCGAATTATACTTATAAATGTGTTTTTGCCTTATGCGCCTCCGAAAATCATTTATACCCCCTTTCCCCCCCCCCCTTAAAAATCCAAAATTCCAAAATCGCAGAAAACAATTTTTTTGTTTTCAGGTCTAGTCTCTCCCTCTGCAATTTGTTCACCGTGAAGCAATTTGGAGCCGAGTTGTGCTTATAAAGGTGGTTTTTGCCTTCTGCACCTTCGAAAATCATTTTCAGCCCCTCTCCCCCCTTAAAAATCCAAAATTCCAAAATAGCAGAAAACGATTTTTTTGTACTTTAGTCTAGTCTCCCCATCTCCGTGGTAAGAAAATAATACCCTGAATACCATTTGATTATGTGTCCTATTACTTAACTGTTTTACATGATTAAAATTTTATTTGAAATTTTAACTGAATTTATTTATATAGAATTAAAATGCTTAACTAAAATCCTATTATATATATAACGTACATAAATTAATTTAGTGTGTGATATAATCCTCTATATCATTAAAAAAGTTATACACATTTCAAACTGTAGTAAATAAAAGACTGCACGAATATTTTTTTGTTTAGTTAATTAGAAATGTGAAATAAATATTTCGATGGCTGCTTGTATTTCCCTTGTATAATTTCTTTCTCCTTATTATTATTTAAACTTTAAAATCATTTGTTAAACTTTATTTATTTATTTATTTACTTATTTTTATTTATTTTTATTTATTATTTATTTTTATTTGTTTATTTATTTATTTATTTATTTGCTAAAATAATTTTGTGTAGAAATAATATTTTTTACAATCGCAAGCGCATCATTAAAATAAATAAATGAATTGAAACTTATTCTTAAAAAAAGTCATCTTGCTTAAAAAAAAAAAAAAAAAAAAATCCTAAGAAATCGATTGTAAATCTTTTATTATTCGTGCTCATTTTTACAAACAAGTAATTTAAAAATCATAACTTCAAAACATATGCAACAATACTTGTTCTACATAAATAATAAGTGATTACAAAAGTAGACAATAAATACATACACTTCTGTTTTAACTGAGAACGATTTGCAAGACGCTTAACATAAAAAAATAATCCCTTTTTTTTACCATCTGAAAAAGCAACTTTAAAACTGATTTTTTGAAATGAAAAAATTTAAACACAAAATAGAATAAAGGATACTGTTAAATTGTTTCTTGCAAAAAAAGAAAAAAAAAAGTTCAAAACATGTTTTTTTCTTCTTTTAACAAAGAAGTTGCGCAGATAGCTGTAAATAATGATAAAATGTAATATATATGTATTTATCGAAATCATTTCATCCCAATATTGTAATGAGTCAGGATGCAAGCTACTAAGAATTTAAAACAGAACCATAAAAAATAATAATTACATATTGAAAAATGCATAAGTTAACTTAAGATGGTCAAAAAATGAAAATACATGAAAAAACTGTGAAATAAATAAATAAATAAATAAATAAATAAACGAAAAGAGCTTTACGGTCATCAGGGGTCTTTATAACTGTTAGGGTGAAAAAATAACATTGAATGACTTTTAGAATATATCACCATCAGTATACCACGATGATACAAATCATAAACAAAAGGATATGCTCGGCGAGAAAAATCAATTGTAAACATTAAAACTTTTACATTAATAGAAATAACACGGTAAATGTATTATATCACGCACGGGCATCTGATACTTACAAGCAATCTCTAAAATGTATATTTTGAAAGAAGTTTAGATGTACTATAAGAATAAAGTATGAAATATGAATAATTTAAAGAAAATATATTACAGTTATTTAGTATTTAAGATTCAATATTTTATAATTTTATATCTAACTTTAGTAAATCATACTTACTTGTTTTGTATCTGAAGAAATCACTGAATATTAGATTAATCTAAAAAAAAAAAAAAAAAAAAAAAATCAATCATCTAAAAATAAATTTATTAATCTATCTATTCATCTATCTATCTATTCCTGTCTCTCTCTCTATATATATATCTATATCTATATATA